>CM072997.1:188316235-189053735 GCA_037038555.1 Rhynchonycteris naso | reverse complement strand
GCATGGAATTTGTAGACTTTTCTGTCTATTCTTGCAACTGCCTGCTCTCTGAGCTGAAATCTGAGAAGATGGAGGAAACAAGAAAATAGTCATAGAGTTAGACTAGGTCTCTCTGTATATTTCTAAGGCAACCACTTGCCAAATATAGTCATTGTGGTTAAATTGGTTATTTCACTGGAAAACAATAACCTCTAATGGGACACTGTGTTCTTCTATACAATGCTAAATGCATTAGAAAATCAAACATAAATAGAGAAATCAACCCTAGGAACAGGCATTCCAAGCTTTGGACACGAGTGCTCAGTTATTTTACAAACTGGGCTTGTTCTTTGCTAACCAAGCTGGGCCTCTACCACCAGATGCCATGAAAAACAAAACAAACACACAAAAAATACAGCTGACCATTTGAGAAACTGTTCTCTCAACTATTTTTACTCTTCTAGTGTTACTGCCTTCTTTTTAACAATAGGTCTTATGAATGGAAAGCCACTTGTATACAATACACTCACCACAACCTTCCCTGAAAAGCAGGTTTTATTATCTCTATTTTACAGTGATAGGAGATGAGGCTCTGAGTGGTCAAGCAACTTTTCCTACATAGCAAAGAATATAAATATAGACCATGAATTTGAGCCTACGCCTTTCTGCTTCCAAAGTGCATGTTCTTCCCACTAAACCATTATTATAAAGTGCAGATTGCATTATTATTCAAGTACAATGAGGTCAACAGATCAGTAGATATTGCCACTGAAAGGATAATTTATCACAGTTCAGAAGAGGAGGGAGAATGCTACGCCATGTAGGGCCACATTGGAAGCCCTAGTATTGTCCCTAGTTGTCTGGTACCTGGCCCTGGTATACAAGGAAAATAATGACCCATAAAAGAGGTGGTGGGGAGGTGGGCTCTGGGATTAGTTTGCTCACAGATGAGTTGAGCCCTTTACTGTCTGTCTCTAGGTATTGGCTAGCCCTAGGTGTATGTGGGGGAAGCAGTCCCTCCAGGATCAATATGGCCCCAAATTTCCTGCTCTCTGTGTCTACTCATCTCCCTGTCCTGTGTATGTTACCAGACTTATTTTCCTTTACTTTTTATTATTTTGCTCCCCAAATCAAAAGTTTCCTAAAGCCTCTAATTCAACAAAACTATAAACACTTATCAGACTTTAAAACTCACTGTCTGTCCCCAGATCCTTGTTTGTTCACTATTTACAGCACTTTCTTTATACTCTAATTTGATATAGTTACATTGTGACCAGATTGTGCCTTGCACAAATAGACTCAAATACAGTGTGTGGTAAGTGCTACCAAAAAAGTACTCGATACTGTGTAAGCACATATTCTGTGCTTCCTCCTGGGAGCTCCTCCCTCCCTCCCTTTCTTCTTTCCTTCCTTCCTTTCTTTTTTCCTTCCTTTCTTTTTCTTTTAAAGAGAGAGGGGGCAGAGGGAGGCAGGGAGGGAAGAAGGGAAGGAGAGAGGGACAAAGGGAATGAGAGAGAGAGAGAGAGAGAGAAGCATCAATTTGTTGCTCCATTTGGTTGTGCCATTGATTGCTAATCATATGTACCCTGACCAGGGGCCAACTGGTGACCCCAGTTTTGAGCTGGCTGCCTTGGGATCAAACCAGTGACCTTAGGATCAGTGGCCCTGGACTCATGTTGGCAACCCCAGCCCAAGCCGTCAACCTCGATGCTCCTGGTAGCGCTTTATCCTTGCCACCAGCCAGGGCTGATTGATTGATTGATTGATTGATTGATTTTTAGAGAGAGAACTGGGAGCTTATATAAACCTTTTCTTTCTGACTTCCCAAAGTACTTTCCATAGAAATCACATAAAATCGAGTAACACCTTACTGCTTCAAAGCCTTTAAGGTCCAGAATATGCCCAATCACAATAACCCACAGTTGAACCTGTAGGAGATAAGTATCCAAAACCTTCATTTTTATTCCCATTTGAAACGACTGATTGCTTTGATATAATTTTGAAACATTCTGCAGAACTATAAAATGGAATTTAACAAATAATATTATTCCTGGAAATTTAATAGACAATGTGGCATAGTAGTTCAGAACAAGGACTTTCGATACAGAGAGACCTCGGTTAAAAACAGAAATATCTGTCACTTAGTCCCCTGTGACCTTGGGCAAGTTCCTTTATCTCTTTTACTTCCACTTTTCTCATCTCCCTAGTGAACAATAGTATCTTTTCAATGGAGGTAAGGAATAAGTGAAATAATGTATTTAAAATGCTTAGCTTAGTATTAACATATGGCAAAGAAGTCAATCAGTTTTAGGTGACGGAATCTGTACTATTGTTGACTTTATGGTAGAAACTCTAAATCCCAGCCATCCTGTTTTAAAAGGAGACTGGGGAAGGGGAGAGGAGGTCATGGAGGCCCAGAGAAGCTAAGTGACTTGTACAAAGTCACACAGCTAGTTAGTATCAGAGCCAGACAGCAAACCCAGCCACTGTGGCTCCTGAACAGATTCTCTTCCTCCTCACACAGATCTGGTTTTTAAGAAACTCACTCAGAGAGACAATCTCTAAGAAGCCAAAACAACCAGTTGGTTCATAAGTTGAGTGAAAATAAATCTGTCAGAATCGTTGTTTTGGAGTCCTAGAGACTCATGTAAACATAGAGACAGTACACAGATTAAGTTCAGGAACCCAGACACAGTGTTGGGTGTATTCTATCCAGCAAGCAGAGAAACAGCGTGGGAAAGCCTTGCTCTTCTCGAGGCATAGTACATGTCATTTTGTTTAGAGCTGCCAAGTGGATTAAGGAATAAAATCATCAACATGAGATTTCAAATAATAAGAAGGTAGTTGTGCACAGAGCTCAGACATTTTTGTCCTTGGAGACCTTGTTCCAATTTCCACACGATAAAACTTTTCAATCAAGGGAGGTTCTCTTGACGTTTCTATGACAACTCCTTTTACCCTATTTTTAAACTGTAACTTCCTCCTTATAGTCCATTTCTCTCAGCTTTTCCATTAGTAAGATGCAGTGAGTGATTCAAGGTCTGACCTTGCCCTAGACCCTGGTCAGCAAACTGCGGCTCGCGAGCCACGTGCAGCTCTCTGGCCCCTTGAGTGTGGCTCTTCCACAAAATACCACATGTGGGCACTACCTCAGTAAGGAATCTACCTACCTATATAGATTAAATTTAAAAAATTTGGCTCTCAAAAGAAATTTCAATCATTGTACTGTTGATTTTTGGCTCTGTTGACTAATGAGTTTGCCGACCACTGACCTAGAGTAAGCCTGGATCTGGAGACAGAAATGGTGTGATCCAGAGGTTAGAGTTGTAACACCCGTGTCCTCCACATTTACCTTGAGTTACCCTCCTCTCACTGTCTTCCTCACACCTCGTTCTTGGACCTGATACTACCTGCTGCTACTAGTTTAGTCTTGAGAATTTCATTTCCTGTAACTCTTCTCTGTAAACTTGTTTGTTTTGTAAATCCCAGAGGCCAACACTAGGTTAAGCAAAGCTAGATTTCTCTAAGAGCTCAAGTGATGTTGCTGACTTAGCATTTTAACCTTCTTAGATCCTCTATGGACAAAGAGGTAAAAGAAGCAGATATTTTAATATATCTTTTCTGGCTTAAATATAGATTAGAGAAACTATAAGACTGATCCATCTCTCTTGTTTTTCAGATAGACCACATGGTGCAGGGCCATGCTGCCTTCTCTGAACTACAAGCCAAGGCCACAGCCAGGTAACTGCTTCCAGCCCTCTACCACTTCCCATGCCCGACCATGTTGAGGGCACTCGCTTTAGGCTGATGTATGATTTTCAGATCTTATGGGCAATGGAAATGCCTGGCAGTATTTGGTTATAAGGCAGTCATCCCAATGATCTAGAACACACAGGTATTAATGTTTAAGGTCTAAGAGAATTCAAAGAACCTAGAGATCTTCCCCAGATATGCCAGGAACCATAGATGGGAAAGTAGGACATCAGAGATTTCCATCCACCTGGATTTTGGAATCAGAACCTCTTGGGTTCAAATCCAGCTTTACCCCTTATTAGGTGTGTAACCATAGACAAATTATTCAACTTCTGTAAGCCTGTCTCTTCTTCTGTAAAACTGAGAGGAATGCTGATGTGGAGCCATTTCCAGGATATGTTGTTAAGTGAAGAAAGCGGAGCACAAAGGAGTGTTGACAACATGCTTCCTTTCATATAAAAAGAAGGTGATATAAGAAATGTATGTGTATTTATTTACTCATTTCTGCAAAAGAAATACAGGAAGGTTAAATCAGAGTTAAACAAAAAATATGTACTATGCCTCGGAAAGAGTGTTACCTATACTGAGTGGGTAGAAATGGAATGCAAAGAATGGGGGAAGAAATGACACTTTACTGGGTATAACTTTTTATATAACTGTAACTATTAGAACTGTAGTGATACTTAATGTACCCCTGAAAATAGATAGAAGATAGGTAGGTAGGTAGGTAGGTAGATACATACATACATACATACATACATACATACATATGTACATACAAGGACAGCGGTGAGATTCAACTGATTTGCACTGGTTCAGCAGAACCGATACCCAATTTTTTGTTGAGTTCGGTAAACTGGTTGTTAAAATGGCACTTGTAATCAGGGTTCTCTCTAAGGTGGGCGCCTGGGCAGCCGCCCAATGTAGAAATCACAAATTTACATTTCTTACTCTTTTTTAATGTTCATCTGCACAACAGCATTTTCCAAAGGCCCATAGTAATGTTCATTCTATCCACAGTGAAAAAAAATTGCAAGTGAGGACGCCAATCAAGAAGCAATATGGAAATATCTTAAATAATAGTTTTATTGTTTTTTGTCAGGTATTATTTAATATTGTTCATTGATATTTTAAAACTCTTTCTTATAACAATCTAGTTTTGTGTACCTCTTTTATTGTTCTTATTTAAGCATTAAATGCATGAAACAATAACCTACCTTTTGGTATATCTTTTTTAATACTTAAAGTGATCATTAGGGCAGAAAACTGGTTGTTAAATTATTTGAGTCCCACCACTGTACCATGATGTATGTGTGTGGTGGGCGTGGGCAAAATGAAATAACAAACAGTAAAAGAATGAACCTATTGTATTATAATGAATACCATAATCACATTAAAAGGAGTTGGGGAAAGAAAAAGACTAACCTAACTAATTTTGGTACAGAATATTTTGATAGTAGACTGTATGGCTACAGATAAAATAACTGTACATAAATATTATACTGCAAATACCAAATTTGTTTTTCATAATGGTATGACTTAGCTATTCTGAAAATCCTTTATGTATAAACTATATTGAGCAAATAAAAAAATATATTGTGGATAATGAGAGACAGGTCTCACAAAACAAATAAGGAAAGGGAAGATTAGAATGAACCCTATGGTACTGGTGTAAATAAGGTATTAGAATTATCTTGTGATCATATATATATATATATATATTTATGGATGTAAATAAAATATAGATGTGTATAGTCATGTGTAAGCACACATACATTTATTTGCTACCTCTCTCTACTGAGATGGCCTAGTGGGAATGTGAATATCTAGCACCACTTTGGTGATACACTCATGCATATATTTCTGTGGAGAGGGGCTATAACTCTCATCAATTCTTGAAGGCTTCAGCATTTATAAACCACTAATACTGGGGTTAGGAACCTATGGCTCATGAGCCAGATGTAGCTCTTTTGATGGCTGCATCTGGCTTGCAGACAAAGCTTTAATAAAAAGAAAATAACATTAAAAATATAAAACATTCTCATGTATTACAATCCATTCATTTCCTACCACTCGTGTTCATGGTTGCGGGGGACTGGAGCCAATCACAGCTGTCCTCCAGGACAACACAAATTTTTATTGGATAATGCATAATGTACACGGGTCATTGTGAGGTCAGGAAGTAAACTTCCCTCCTTTTAATCAAGTAGTCAGCTAGCTAATTGCAGAAACCGTTTTGACGAAGAAGATGGCTAAAAGAAAATAAGATGAGGAATATTGTACTTTTCAGCAGGAATGGACAGAGGAATTTGCCTTTGTGGAGAGAGCAGGTTCTGCAGTGTGTCTAATATGCAATGATAAAATTGCCTCGATGAAATGGTCAAATATAAAGCAGCACTTCAACACATGCCATACATTTGCATCGAAATATCCAGCGGGGGACAGCAGGAAGAAAGCATGTCAAGAGTTATTGTGCAGAGTGCAAGCTAGTCAGCAGCAACTCAGTGTTTGGCCCCAACAAGGTGACTGGAATTCAGGAGCTTTGCTGGTGCTTTAGCAATTGTGAGAAATGGAAAGCCATTCATAGATGGGGAGTATGCCAAAACATTCATGCTTGATGTTGCCAATGAACTTTTTGACAACTTTTCAGATAAAGACAAGATGATCAAATGAATAAAAGACATGCATGCCTCTGTCAGCAAGAACTGTTCATGATCATACTATCATGATGGTAAATCAAATTGAGGCAACACAAGTGAAGGACATAAATGCAGCACCATTCTTTTCTCTCACTTTGGATGAGTCAACAGATGTAAACCATTTATCCCAGTTCAGCGTGATTGCAAGGTATGCTGTGATTGACACACTACCTATGTGAGAAAAGTCTTGCTGTTCTGCCTATGAAAGAGACAACAAGAGGGGAGGATTTATTCAAGTCTTTCACTGAGTTTGCTAAAGAAAAAAATCTACCGATGGATAAAATTATTTCGGTGTGTACTGATGGTGCTCCGTGCATGGTGGGGAAAAACAAAGGATTCATAGTGCTTTTTTGTGAACATGAAAAGAGACCCATCCTAAGTTTTCACTGCATCCTACATCAGGAGGCACTTTGTGCTCAGATGTGTAGCGAGCAGCTTGGTGAGGTGATGTTGCTGGTCATTCAGGTGGTCAACTTTATTGTTGCCCAAGCTTTAAATGATCTCCAGTTTAAAACACTGCTGGATGAAATTGGGAATAATTATCCTGGTCTGCTTCTGCACAGCAATGTGCATTGGTTGTCAAGAGGGAAGGTGCTCAGCCATTTCACGGCTTGTCTGAGCGAAATTCAGACTTTTCTTGAAATGAAAAACATTGAGCATCCTGAGTTAGCTAACACTGAGTGGCTCCTGAAGTTCTACTATCTCATGAACATGACTGAAGATCTGAACCAGCTCAATGTGAAAATGCAAGATATTGGAAATACAGTCTTAGCCCTTCAACAAATAGTGTTAGCACTTGAAAACAAGCTGGAACTCTTCATCGCTGACATTGAAACAGGTCATTTACTACACTTTGAAAAACTGGGAGAGTTTAAAGATGCATGCACAGCAAGTGACCCTGCTCAACATCTTGATCTCCAGCAGCTAGTGGGCTTCACATCTAATCTTCTGCAGTCATTCAAAGTGCTCTTTGGAGAATTTTGTGAGTGCACTCGTCTTTTTAAGTTCATCACCCATCCACACGAGTGTGCAGTGGACAGTGCTGACCTGAATTAGTTCCTGGGTGTCTCAGAGATTTTGAGCTACAGGCTGCTGACATAAAGGCCTCAGACATGTGGGTGAATAAGTTCAAGTCACTGAATGAAGATTTGGAAAAACTTGCACGACAGCAAGCGGAGTTAGCAAGCAAACACAAGTGGGGAGAAATGAAAAAACTTCAACCTGCAGACCAGCTGATTGTCAAAACTTGGAAAGCGCTTCCCATCACATACCACACACTGCAGCGTGTGAGTATTACTGTACTGACAATGTTTGGCTCTATGTATGCATGTGAGCGGTCTTTCTCACATCTAAAGAACGTTAAGACCAACCTACAATCATGTGTTTAACGGATGGAAGTCTCAACGCCTGCATGAAACTTAACCTCACCACGTATCAACCAGACTAAAAAGCCATCTGCAAAACCATGCAGCACCAGAAGTCGCATTAATGGTACGAAGTGCCTGACTAGGCAGTGGCGCAGTGGATAGAGTGTCAGACTGGGATGTGGAGGACCCATGTTTGAGACCCCGAGGTCGCCAGCTTGAGCGCGGGCCTATCTGGCTTGAGCAAAAGCTCGCCAGCTTGGAACCAAGGTCGCTGGTTCGACTCAGTCTGTTGAAGGCCCACGGTCAAGGCACATATGAGAAAGCAAATCAATGAACAACTAAGGTGTCACAACAAAAAATTGATGATTGAGGCTTTTCATCTCTCTCTGTTCCTGTCTGTTTGCCCCTATCTATCCCTCTCTCTGACTCTCTCTCTGTCCCTGTAAAAAAAAAATGGTTAGAAGTACTTTATTCATCATTGATTAGCAACAGCCTAACAACGTTATTAAAAAGAATTCAGAGACTTATTGTACTTTAAAAGTGTTGGTCTTACATAAAATGCACACATTTACTTGTATTTAGTGTTAAACATATTGTATGGCTCTCACAGAATTACATTTTAAAATACGTGGCATTCATGGCTCTCTCTGCCAAAAAGGTTCCTGACCCCTGCACTAACACAAAGACAAGAGGACTAGATTTGGAGCTCTGAGATCTAGACTCCTACCCAGCTCCAACATGCATTATTATGTGAACCTCAGTATACTCTAAGAACATGGGAGAGTAGTGATGAGATAACTAACCTTGGATAACTGAGAATTCACTGAGTTTATTGAGGTAATATATTTGGCAAGGCTTTATGAACTATACCGTGGCAGTGATGACAACAACTACTACTACTTCTGCTACTATTACTAATGATTATAAAAGAGGAGGAAGTTTGGCCATGGTTGTTCTAGGGTTAAGCAACAGGTGTCAGTCATCCATTACCTGCCTACCTTTTTGTGGAAAGGGTGATGGAGGAGCAAGAACACTGGATTGGAAATTAGACGTCTAGGATTCTTGTGTCATTTCTGCCATAAATGTCTTGGTGCTCAGTTTCCTCACCCATAAAGTCACAATAATACTGTCCTGGTTAACTAACTGTACAGTTGTTATATGGGTGAAAGTAGATCATAGAAAGGTCAGTCTCTGAAGAATTGAAAGCTCAACACAAACCTGATAGTTAGACTTTGCAAGGAAATACTCAAAATTTCCTGAACTTTCTTCTGTAGATGAACCTCATGTGAGTAGTTTTAATGAATAGGAAAGAAGGATTTATGAATTAGCATGTATATACAGAGGAATAATAGCAGCCTAACAGCCATTTATAGAATTCAGAAACTAGAATCAGAACTGGATTTAAATTTTTATTTTTTATTCATTTTAGAGAGGAGACAGAGAGAGAGAGAGAGAAAGACAGAAAGGGGGGAGGAGCTGGAAGCATCAACTCCCATATGTGCCTTGACCAGACCAGTGCAGGGTTTTGAACTGGCGACCTCAGTGTTCCCAGGTCGTCGCTTTATCCACTGCGCCATCACAGGTCAGGCAGAACTGGATTTAAATCCCAACTCTTTCCACATGCTAATTGACTTCCTACTCTTTTCCAACTACCTCATTATATGTCTCCTCTTTGGAGCTGAGTTGTACCAAAGCATAGCCTACACTCTAGGGTCACTATTTCCTCACTTTGTACTCCGCCCTGGCCCCTCCAGTTTGAATTTTGTCACCCTCAGCCTCTGAAACACTTATTGTTAAGGTCATCAGCGACCTCTGATTAAGTCCTTAGGGTGTGGGCCAGTCTCCTGAGCGCTCAGCACTGTGTGGTACCAATAATCAGTTCTTGCTGCTTTGTCTGACTCTTTTCATGGCTTTCTTGCTGGAGTTTCACCCTCTCCCAGTTTATCTTCTGTGTCTTACTCCTTCTTAACCCTTTGAGTAGTAAGAACGTTCATGTATGTCCTCATGCCTTCTGACCATCCAGAGTACAATTGATTTATTTTAACAATGTGTAAGGCAACATTAAAAAAAAAGCAAATGTATGTTCTTCTTGGTTCCATAAATTGGTTATCAAACAAACATGATTTTAAGTTAATAAAACTGTAACTGGGACTAATTTCCTTCTTTAAAAAAAAAAAACCTCACTCCCGGGGGTTAGCAAGCATGAAAAAAACTCACTAATCAAAGGGTTAATCTCCTTTTCAAGTTCATGATTTTTTTTAACCGTAACATCAAAGTTCATTACAGCTGGATTCCTGGCCCTCTTCTCTCTTTGCCCTCTTCCTCTAGGTGATTCTATCTACACTGTTGACTTTATTTCTTTCTCAAATTTTATCTCCAGCTCATCTATTGAGTACATATTCAATAAATGTTGGTTCTTTCCCTTTTCCTTTCCTTCTGTTGCCTTGCAAAGGAAAATTTATTTCTATTCTATCAGATCTATTCCAAGATTATAGGACCCAAGATTATTGTCCTTCAGATCTTAGAAAGAAATAGGCATAGCTATTATTATTAAAGTGAAGCAGGCTATTTGGAAAGGACAACAGCTCCCAGGGAGTCAGGAACCATGTGTCTCTTTGGGCGTGACTTCAGGCTGTCTGTAAACAGCAATGCAAACCACCCATCTTAGAGCTTAGCATCAGCAAATCCTATTTGAAACAATAGAAACAAGTGTTGATAAACAGATTTAGTATTTTATACTCTTGACTTGCCATAATCCTTTTAGACAAGACATCCCTGAAGAGAAATGTCTTGTGAGCTTATAAATTAAGTAAACACTAGCTGGATGTGCCCATGCATGCAACTGGCAACCAAATATCTCTGCATGTGGGGCCAAATAGCCAGAGAGTTCACTGCTGAGCTGGAGATGGCCTTGCATTAATCATAACTCAGGTCTTTTCCTCCAAACAAATTATTATTTTAATTCTTAAGAGCCTTGACCACCAGTGTCTCAGAATGAGGTTATAGTGATGGCAGGATTTGGTGGTAAAATGTTGGCATAATCCATAAGTACTGGATTCCAGGTGGGCAGCAGAGCCAAGGTTCAAGTTCATTCCTCTGACTGTCTGATGAGAATCTTAAGAGCATTATCATACAAAAGTGAACAAAGCATGAAAAAGTTTCTACTTTTGTTACTGGTGATGTTGACCTTGAAATGGCACTAGTTGTTACCAGGGAAGTTGGACCTTCGTTCTTGAGTTCGGAGAAGGAAGAATTCAGAGCCAGGAACTCAAATTATAAGAGAAAGTTTATTCTGAAAGTTTCAGAGGTAGTAGAAGTGAGCCAGCTGGGCTGCATAGCCTTGGGAACACGTTACAGAGGAAGAAGGGCCCTTGGAGAGAGAGAGAAAGGCAATGCCCCTTGAGGAAGAAGAGTGGGGAGGGAAAGGCACAGGCCTGCTCCACACAGGGCACACCTTGGGTCCTTTGTCTTTAAGCCTTTAAATTAGGCTGGGAGTTTATGGGAGGTCTTAAGGGAGAATCTCAATAGAATGAATATTCATTAGCTTTATGCTGATATGCCAAAATGAGATTTATTCCTTTAACTTCATCTGTCCTTGGGTGTGGTTGGTACTAACAGCACTAAGTGGATTTGTACTGTCTCCCTGAGTAGGGTGAGAAGTGTAAAACATTTTACTCTTATGTGTCCTTGGTTAGGGAAGATAGGATTTTGCAATTTATTAGATGACTGTAAACTGGTTGGCCCTTAACTATCTATCTCAGTTTCCCTATTCCAGTGGCCCTGCCTTGCTAACCTGTTTTACTTTCACAGAAATTAAGACACACATGTGGGTGGGTGTATGTGTGTGCATAGAGAAAGAGTGCATGACATGCACACATCTGGACACCAGGAATTGACAAACATTTAAAGAAACAGATGTGTTAGGAGACATAGAATGAGAGGAGTTGTGGTATTGAATGGGAACTATTTCAGGTGGAGAAGCCATCCTTGATAAGATGACACTTGAATAGGAGTCTGAATAAAGAGTGGGACCAAACAGTGATTATATGGGGAAGATCCCTCCAGCCTGAAGGAACAACAGGGCTTTCAGCTCCGAGGACATTGTGAAGCCACTGTGGCTGGACCAAAATTGGGAGACAGGAAAGGATAGAAAGAAATCCAAGGCCAAACCACAGGGGTCACTGTAGATAATTGTAAGGACACTGGATTTTATTCTAGTTTCTAGCTTTCAAGCAAGGGAAAGACACGGTCAGATTTACCGTTTAAAAGGATTAATTTGGCTCTCCATGTAAAGTAAGCCAAACCATTGGTGGGGAGGGAAAGACAGTGGAATATAGGCCCCTGACCTCGGTGAACTCATAGCCCACTGGAGAGGAGGAATGTAAACATAGAAGGCCGGCCTGTTCTGAGTTACTTTTGCTGAGGTCACTGCGCTCAGTAGTCATTTCTCATTGTGATTCTGTTGATTTCAGGTCCCTTACAATAGTCAGCACGTAGTTCTCCTAATTCACATTCTATTAATTAACGTTTCTTTTCTCCCACTTTCTCTAGATTTTTCAGTTACTTCTTTGAAGATAACTAGTTCTTCTTGATCTGATTCATTCCTCAGACCTCTTCTGTTTTTGTGATTCCCATAATTCCTATAGGAATCAATTTCTTAAAATGTACTGGTCCACTGTATGCCAAATCTGAGATACATTTAAATGTCCCTACTAAAGGCTGTGTAAACCCCCTGGAACAAGGAAAAGACAAGAACATTATTTTATAATTTGCATTGTTTCTGGCATTGTACTTAGTGATCATTTTGTGTACATTGTCCCATTTAATTCTAACCGAGGAAATGAGTGTTATGGGGATCTCTCAAAAGCCACTTCTGAAGCTTCTTCTCTCTGTCCATTCTGCGCCTGTGTTCTCAGGTTGCTCTCTTGGCCTTTATGGCTTCTTCATCCTTGGTCCCTCAGTCAGACAACTGGGGCCATCAGTCTGTCAGCACGTATTTACTTGGGATCCCTGAGCGAGGGCATTCATAGAACCATGGTGACGGTATTAACATCTTTCATCTCTTAGGTTGTGCCAGGATAATCAGTAAATTCCTGGTGGTGCTTGGATGAGAAAAGTTTCTTATACGAAAATAAGCTACTATGATAATGCCATCCGTAGGCTTCTGTTTTCCATGCAAGGATAAGAAAGTACTTAGGGCATTGGGCTCCTCTCAAGAAGACTGAGGGCGATGCTGATTTAGGAAATCAATTCTCCATCTTCTGCCTCTCAGTGGGTTGCCTATAGCATAGTACAGTGCCTGGTGCATGGAGGAGAGGGTGTCATCATGTTGGTTCCTTTTCTCTGCCCCCTTCTGAGAGGTATACCAACATGCCTGGAACATTTGTCCATGTGACTCCAGGGATCCACCCTTTGAAAGCCCAGTGCTACAATAAGATATAAAGGTATCAACAACCCAGAAATTTCACTTATAATATTCTGTTTTGGATCTATATTTATTCATATTACATTTTAATAACTACGTGTTGAGCATCTGGTAGGATGAATTCGATGAGGTTCTTTTTTCAGATGAGGTTCTTTATTTGCGTGCAGATAAATAAAGAGGCAGTTATAATACAATGGAGGCATTAGCATTCATCCATTTGATGTGCACTCTTGAGTAATATTATGTACCAAGTTCTCTGCTAAATCCTGAATATACTGGTGATGCTCTGCCTTCATGTAGTTTAAAGTCCAGAGGCCATAGGCCCTTCACAAGTAAATAAGTCTACAGTGACCACACATGATATGAAAAAATAAATGAACAGAATGAGATGATAGAATATGAGGGAAACCACGTTTAGGTAAGGTGGTCATGGATGATAAAGGGACAGTTAAGATCAGAGGGATAAAAGGGAGCCCACCATGTGAAGAGCAGAAGGGAAAAATACTCTAGGCTAAGACACCAATGTGCCTGAAGGCCTTGAAGAGAAGGCCATAGTGGGTAAAGTGAGGCTGGATATGAGGGCCGGGTCTGCATTACCGAGGGCCTTATAAACCAGGGTAAGAAACTGATTTTGTTCAATGGGAAATGCTTAGCCATTGCAGAATTCTAAGCAGGAAATAATGTGATCAGTGTTACTGGAGATAATCACTTCATTCTGAAACCAGAGAAACAGATTTTTCTCTCAAACTCCCAACCTAGGTGATGAGGGCAGGTGACATTTTACTCTCGAGGGATGCTTGAAGATGTCGCGGTATTCCTCCTTTCCTAAATAAGGCTGGGATTGGAGATTGAGGCAGGGAGCTGAGGCAGTTGGGTTCAGTATAGGTTGCCATATGTGCATGAGTAGTGAAAGGAGCAGGGGTCCAAGCATGGCTTGCAGAAGATGGTATCAAAGATGAGCCTGGAATGATGATTGACGGAGGCAGTTAAAGAAGGCAAGGAAGAGAATTCTGGGCAAGCAGGGGCAGAATAGGCAAACATTCAGAGGTGTATTATGAAAATTAAAAGTAGGTGAGTGCAGCTACAGCATGTGTGCAGGGGTGAGGTGGGAGGAGGAATTGAGAGTGTGTATGTAATCGAGTACAATGTAGGGAAAGCTAGATGACGAACATCTTATGGCAGGCATGGGAGTATTTGCTTTATCTCAAGGACAATGGGGAGGAGCCACTGAAGGGTGTCAATAAGGGTGGACGTCATAATCAGAGTTGCATTTTAGACAAAGCACCCGGGAAGGCGTGTAGAAAACCTAGTTGGAGGGGGTGAGATTTTAAGAGGGGCTCTAAGTTAGGGGCCAAAGCTCCAACCCAAGCATTTGAAGATGCCTTGAATAAAGTAGAAACAGTTGAGTTGGAGAAAGGTATAGTGGGTAGAAAAATATTTAACATAATAAATTGGCAGGTCCTGGTGAGAAATTAAATTGGGGAGCTAAGGGAGACAGGAGTCAAAAAGGATACCCACCTGGCTCTGCACCCAAACGGTTGCTTGAGCAACGGCGTAGTGAGATTGGTTTTGATTTAGCCCAAGGGACACAGAGGGAAAAGCAAGTATTCCCCAAAAGATCACGTGAGTCATACTATATGCTTTTTGTTGAGGTCCCTTTGGACATCCACGAAGAAGCATTTGATAGGTGGTTGGATGTTTGACTTGGAACTCCTGAGAGATAAATGAGCAGGAACTAAGGGCATATATTTGGGAGTCCTCAGCCCTAGATGGTAACTGGCGCTATGGGAGAAAAAAGAGGTCACACGAGGGTATATGGAGAGCGTGAAGAGGGACAAGGATAGATCTCTGGAAGACTGCACATATTTAAGGGACAAGCAAAGGAATAGAACCAGCTGGAGAGCAGGTAGGGAAGCCAAAAGAATGTAGGAAACAAGGAAAAGAGAACAAATGAGTAAGACGTGGTCAAGTGGTGCCAATTGTGGAAGAGAATTCAAGTAAATAAAGGGAGAGAATGGTCCACGGAGTCAGCAACAATGGGGGTATTGTTCCTCACGGTGGCACCAGTTTCAGTGGAATGGAGCACACAGAATACATATTGTGGTGGGTCAGGGAGTGAAGACCTGGGAGAGACAGTGCAGAAGCTTCTTTCCCAAGACTTTCTCTTACCCTTGGAAAAGGCACAGTATCTTTTTGTTGGACCATCTATTCTGACTTTTGATTTGAAAGTATGGTCACCATACTTCTGAGCAACCTGTGAATCTACAGAATTAAATGATTTATGGAGAGAGAGAGAGAGGAGATGAGAGATTCTGGGGCGCTTTCTATATTTACCATCGTCAGCAATAACGTCTGGAAAAAAATTTAAAAATAAAAAACTTTTCCCTGACTCTTGGATTTTTTTTCAAATCTGGAAATTAGTTTTCTGTGATGGGAAAGGAGAAGGAACTGTTTATCAATCATCTATCATTTTACAGTGCTTAGGAATCTATAGTTAATATTTATGGGAGCCTCTAATGTAAAAGTATTAGCTCTGATTGCAAAAAAAGATGAACTCGGCTTGGAAAAGTTTCTTGTACCTGGTCACCCAGCTGGTACACAGTGAAGTCACTTTGCGATTGTTCAAATTATATTTTCTTCATCGCGATGGTACTAAGAGAGCAAGAATTTCTTTCTCTGAGGCAGGATATATGAGCCTGGAGTTCACAAGAGGAAGGGAGAATGATCTGCTTGGAACAGTTCGTCTGTGATTCCCGAGCTGAAAGAGGGCAGACCGCCATTTGAGAAGGAATTGATAAAACATACAAAATGAATCAAAGCCAGACCCCCTCCTGCAAAAGAAAAAGGCATCATGCAAGGTTAAAATTATGTGAATAATGATGTGCATTCGTTATTTTAATGTTTTCCAAGTGCATTTCATTTTGAATGATATACTCAGATAGCACACGTGGTAAGGTATAATTGGAAAAATATGTGGGAGAAGGGCTGTATTCAAAGAATAAACATACAGCTGTGAGGAGGTTAGGAGTCAAAGGGGTAAGCATATGCCCTGGCCCCCAGGGATCTCATTAGTTCATGAGTGACCGTATATGCAGAGGCTAAATGAATCTCACTGTTTCCAAAGACCTCCAGTAAATGAGACAATGACGAATCAATAGTAATTAGGACTATAGGTTCTTATTGACCCAGATGTCTGAAACCAAATGCCCGGCTCTGAGATTCCTTGAGAGGCAAATGAAAACATTTATAGACATGTCCTTCTTTAAAAAAAAAAAAAATTCTTTAAGTGCAGTGATGCTGTTCTGAAGAAGAATACTGCTACAATTAGTGCAGACTCTTGACTTCTGGCCAGAAGGGATGTTCACATGGCCCTGTTGTCAGTGTGGTTTCTGTTGGACCAGGAGCAGAGAAATAGAAAACCAGGATGTGATTCTCTTCTATCTGGAGAGATGGTCCAATCCCTACTTTCATCCATGAAGGCCTTGAAGGATTCTTTCTTTCCTAACACTGTCCTGGAATCGTGCTAAAACAGAGTTTGAATGTGGGGCTTTGACAAATCTTTTCTGACCTGGAATACAGAAAACACAGGGATTCAGAACCACACGAAGGAGGGTTCGAGTTTGGACTTGGCCACGTGTCTTCACCCCTCTGCACGACCCCTCTGCACAGGGTTATTAATGGAGCTCTCCTCACTGGGCCGGGGCAGAATGCCTGGTGCGCACTCTGGAACTGCAGCCGATACAGGGTGGTTGATGACCACATCATCTTCCTCCTAATGTGGCCTAAGGCAGATTTTTATAGGTGGGAATGAGGTGTCACAGCAAGAAGCAAAAAGATCACCTGGTCGGTCAGGCCACCCTTGCTTCCACTCACATACACACGTGTACACACTCACACACTTATATTCACTCGTGCACTTCCAGAGACCACTTTGGCTTTTCCACCTTTTCAATATTGCCATTCCACTTGGAAGCCGCTGCTCCGCTCATTTCTGCTTTAGACAACTTATAGAAACTTCATGGGGCCTTAGGAATATTCACAGTGTCACCAAACTGGAACTCAAAATGTCTGAGCTGTCCTCCTAAAACATTTTAAAAATGTAAATAATAAATCCCATCCAGGATCTTTGATACCAACCTCCCTTGGACAGTGAGTTCCTGTACTTTTTTCTCTACCATTATTCAAGCCATGTTTTTCACCATAAAAGCTCTCATTCCAAGCACACCAGTGGGAAGTGACATGGATGCCAACCTCTGAGAAACCCACTTTCTTCCAGAATCGTTGGTTCATGACTTTGAGAAGGAAGTACATCTAAAGAGAGGACGTTAGCAACTTTAATCTTTGTGACATGCAGTGAAATTAAAGCCAGTGAGGTGGGTATGGCTATATCGTTGTAAAGTATGGGAAAACTAAAGTTTGGGGTGGGGGTGGGGGGTTAGGTCACTGGCTAGGTCACTCAGCTGGGACAGGGAGAACATCTGAACCCAAAACTGCCTGACTCCCAAGTCCATTATCTCCATCCCCTCAATGCCTAAGAGAGGTAGTCTGACTCCCTTGTTCTCTGCATGAAGAAACTGAGGCTCAAAAACAGAGAAAGAACTAGCACAATGCCATTTGGTGGGGTAAACCAAAGGAGAGACACCAAGTCTCCTAATCCCCGATCCTAACTGCATAACTGATCCTAATGTCCTATCACTTCCCTTAGCAAATTCCTATCCTGAGTCTGGGAATGTGCACTTCCAGAGTCTCCTTTCGTCATTTCATGATTATTATTACAATTAGGAACACTGATTTTAAAAAATCCTTTGCACATGTACAATATTATGCAGTTTACAAAATACTGTATGTTCACATGCATAATTTCTTTTGATCTCCACAATAACCTTATGAGGTAAGTTGGACAGGGAATATGTATCTGGTTTTACAGATGCAAAGAAAGTTTGAATAAGTTTCTCGTGATTACACACCTACTAGGGGGAAAGCCATTCCTGGATTTGGTCCTCTGATTCCAAACCTTAGCACTTTTCGTTAACACATACCATCTATTCTGGTGATAGTACGGTGGTTTCAGAGTACAGTGTGCGGGCTGTTATGGGTTTTGGGTAGTTTCTTTGCTGAAGCTTTTGGGACTCTGCTTACTTTCTGGCTCTGATGTGGAAGTACAAATGGTTTCTTTCTGCAGAACAATTTGCTCCTCGACCCTACCCCCCTTTTAAAAATAAAATCCACTTCTCTTCCAGATGCCAGAGTGTATATGCATATTTGAACAGTCACCTGGATCTGATTAAGAAGGCTCAGCCTGTGGGTTTCCTCACTGTTGATTTACATGTTTGGCCAGATTTCCATGGCAACCGGTCTCCCTTAGCAGATCTGACACTAAAGGGCATGGTAAGTGACAGCCAGTCCTTGCACAAAGGTGAAGGCAGGCCAAAGGGCTACACAGTTTAGAAGAAGCAAAGTGAAGAGAAAGGAAAAGAGGGAACTTAAACAAAACAGACCAGCAGGTCACTGGCTCCTTGCAGATGCGTTGCTGTTGGGAAGGTTCTGGGTGCTCCCAGGATGGTCTACTGAAGGTTCTCAGTGTTTTTGAGTCAATCTGTGGAGTATCAAAAGCAGAATTTCTTACATTTAGCTACTGCTGCCTCTTTTGTCCCACGGAGTGGCTGGAAGTCATGAGCCTCGGCCTGTGTAAAGTTTGTATTTACATCAGTTTGAAGAGCTGTGTTTCTATCCCCATCCCCAGGCCACTGGGGAGGTGGGAAATACTACCGCCTGTGGTCTCATTTGCCACAGCCACACACCTACCTGCCCAGGCTGTGCAGGTCAGGACTGTTCAGAGTCCATGTGCATATTATTGGGATTTCAGATGGAACTGTGGCAAAAGGAAAATGCAATTAGTAACTTAAGTTGGTGGATGCGTTTGGCTCTTAGTGACTTTAGGGTCCCTTTCGATGCGGAGATTCTGGGCTCTCCTGGAGGGCCAGGGTGAACTTGGTGGAAGAGTTCATAACCGCCTAAGCCAAGATATAAGATGTTGGTGGCTAGGTGAGTTGGGTGGCTGAGAGGAGAAAAGACTTCTGAGGATGGATGAAGCATGTGAAGGCCAGAGAAGGAGAGTTAAGCTTCAGTTCCAAGAGGCAAGGAGAGGCCACAAATAAAAAAACAAGCCTTGGATTCAGATGAGGAAGATGTTAGAAAG
Source organism: Rhynchonycteris naso (assembly GCA_037038555.1). NCBI lineage: Eukaryota > Metazoa > Chordata > Mammalia > Chiroptera > Emballonuridae > Rhynchonycteris > Rhynchonycteris naso. The sequence goes on along the minus strand of CM072997.1, from coordinate 189,034,313 downwards.
CTGAGAAGCCGAGTGGCAGGTGGATGAAGACAGGAGTTCAGAGAGAAGGCGGGAAGCAGTGCACTGTGCACTCACCACGTGCCCTGCTGACTTGACCTTCAAGATTCAGAATTCCGAGGTTTGTAACTGATGTCCTTGAGATTGTTTTAAATAGTTTTATGATAGCAGCAAGAAGACCTGATCTTTATTTTCATTACCTTGTTGACATAATCAATTTCTGCTAATAAAAGGGAGTCTAGGTGACAAGAGTTATGTCTGTCTGGAGTCCATGAAGTGTTCCCACAACAAAAAATAATGAACTTGGCCTCTTTATTTGACCTATGGAAGCCGGAGGGGACTGTCTGCAGAGGGCCACGTGGACACAGGCTGCAGCTAGAAATCCGTGCTTTCAGATAACTGTCTCTCTGGGTGTAAACAGAGGCTAGAGCAGGGGTAATCAACCTTTTTATACCTACCGCCCACTTTTGTATCTCTGTTAGTAGTAAAATTTTCTAACTGCCCACCGGTTCCACAGTAATGGTGATTTATAAAGTAGGGAAGTAACTTTACTTAATAAAATTTATAAAGCAGAGTAACAGCAAGTTAAAGCATATAATAATAATTACTTACCAAGTACTTTATGTCAGATTTTCGCTAAGTTTGGCAGAATAAATCTTTATAAAACAACTTACTATAGCGTTTGGTTGCTCCGCTACCGTCCACTATGAAAGCTGGAATGCCCACTAGAGGGCGGTAAGAACCAGGTTGTTCACCACTGGGCTAGAGGAAGAACACATTTTATGTGGGTACAAAAATGTATGTCTTAATTAAAGACAAATATCTGAAACCAAATATATTAGACATTTAAAATGCTAAAGAAATTAAGAGGCATGAGTAGTTCATAAAATGACCCCAAACAAAGAAGGATTTTATAGTAAAATGATCATGGATCTGGAGTCCTCCCCTTGGGGTCCTTCCCCTGCAAACCTTTGTCTAGCAGTTTCAATACCCAGCATGACAGATGCTATGGCTTCTAGTGCCTTGAGTTTGTTTCTTAAAATTAAGCTTGACATCAGCATCATAAGGATATTCTTATAAAGGGAGCCCAAATGCAGCGTGTAATTTCAAAGGAGTCAGTGGGGTGTTTTGAACAATGCCTGCCTCATTTGCATAGGTACCAGCTTATCAAAGGAGATGCCTTGCATAGGAAAATATGCCTGATAATATTGAAAATCCTGATGTGTTTACTTATTAAAAATATTCTGTTTTATAAATATACTTTGTCACCTGATATTTCTTAGCAATTCTGTCCTTTCATAACTGCCCTTGTGTTATGCTTACATTTGAAAAGCTGTCACTCTATGAGTTTACATCACAACACAGGAAGGTGACCTAGATAAGAGAGAGAGAAGGAAATTCTGGGCTAAAAATTTACCTCCAAACCTCCTCCTCAATTTGAGTTTGGATGACATCAAAATAATCACCCCCAAACTCATCCAATGTCATGTGATCTTTTGTCAGAACCTGCAATGACTGCTGTCTCTAGCACACTGTTTATTTGGTCCCCACTGTGTGCCAGTCACTGCTATAGATACAGTTAGATGCGACAAGTCCTACATTCATGGTGTATGTTTCAAGGGGGCAAAGTGGAGCGCTTGATAAAATGTACACAGAGCAACTAGAATCATCAAGATAATCCCAGTAGGGCAAAAACCACGTATTATTTCTTCTTTTGGCTTCTGAAACATTCTGGGCACATGCTAAGTATTTACTATGGATTTATTTATTGGTCATTTATAGTCAACATAGAAATAATAAAGAGATCATTCATGTCTTTAGAAAAATAAGACATATGAATGCTATCCTAATACTGAATGCATTAATGCCAGTATTAATGTCCAGGTAAATTAAGAGAAGAGGTTCTCATTTTTATTGTAATTGTGAGTACTTTTGTTCATGAATAAATTATTGTAGCAAATATAGGCCCTGTTATAGGTGGTGGGGGAATATAAGAATAACTGACCATAATTCCAGCCATTGGGAATATTACTTTCTTGGGGGAAGATGGTATGTCAACAGGCAATAGAGATACTGGGTCAAGCTCCAGGTGCCACTCAGGGTTCAGGGCTCTCTAATTATGTAGAAGATGATTGCCCAACTTGGTCTCAATAGTCAGGTAGGAGGCAGTGGGGAAGAGGGTTTGGGCCCAGGGCAGTCACAGTTTATGCAGTGTTCTGGAGGAGAGGAGAGAGAGTGCCATGTGAATGTCTATAATTTGGGCTCCTTGTATTGTTGCCTTACCTCAATGATAGGTGGCATCTAGCATTGTATCTTGGTAGTAAGAATAGAACATGTTTTCTCAGAAAACCCCTGGGCACTTGCGATGCCCCTTCTGCTGCAGCAGTGTCGCCCTCTGCCAGTTCTTTATACTCACCTCGATGGCATCCATTCATCAGTGAGTGCCTATTGATCACCTGCTAGGAACACCAAGGGAAAATGAAACTGTAACTGCCCCAAGTGCCCATGAAAGTGGGGACGATGATTATTGTTCTGCGCGAGTGCATGTGTGTGTGTGTGTGTACATAATTGTTATACAGTGTGACCCCTGTGATACAGACATCTATGCAAGTTGAAGAAGGTGCTCAGTAAATATCTGACTTTGAAATCTTTTTAAGTGACATTCGGCCAGCAAACCCTCATGCAACCTTTCTTTACTTCATTTGAAAATGACTGAAGATGCAAAAGGAGCATAAACTCATGCTGGCTTTGACAATTAAGATGACATTCATCTACAAAGACTAGAATTGACATACATTCTCAGGGAGAATCTGGGAAGACTTTCCAGAATCTAAAAGATTGATATGTTTGATAAGCATAATATGTGGTATATGGAAAAAAACAAAACAAAACACCAGCCTCCTAGGAGTTTGGACCTCTCTACCTCCTGCCCTGCTCCCTTGCTTAAAAATGCAAGGCCCCTTTAAGGCTAAAAACAGGGCAGTCATCCCTATACTCTGCTGCTGTGGTTAGGGTTTTTTGTTTTGTTTTGTTTTTTGGAAGCGGCAATGAGTTTAATTTCCCAGAACTCTTCCACAACCCAAATCTTATCTTCCCCTTCAGTTCAGTCCATTAGAAAACTGCCAACCCAAGAGGCCAACAGGGCAGGAAGTCTGATTTAGGATAAATGGTGATGCCCTGCGTTCTGGGTAAAGCCGTTAACCGGGCAGGGACAGGAAAACCCTGTGTATTTGGAGGAGGGATGTAGTTTCGCATGTCTACTGTCTATTCTAGGATTAGAAAGTCAGGCAGTAGTAACCTACCTTTTGCAACCAAACTACGCAAAATAAAAACTGCTGCCTCTGGGAATTGGCAACTAGTTGTAGATCTGAAAAGCCAAATCCAAGTTCCAGTGAGAGGGGCTGGGAGTAAATCATGTGGACTGAATGCTGGGAAATACTGAATATGTATAACTCTCATTAGAATGAATAAAAAAAGTAATAAAGTGAATCCATTAGGGAAAATATGTTGCATACAAAGAAAAAGAAATACCATTTTAAATACATAAAGGGAAAGGCCTCTTTAAAATTATTTACTATTGAAACTAAAAGAAAACATTAAAAACTCCTTGTCATATTCAATAGGATTTTTTTCTAAAGGCACATCTTTATGAATTACGGCAGAAACTTATTAGGAAGAAAATGAATTTGAATGAAAAGTCAATGGAATAAGAAGAGTAAGGAAATTATGAAAAACAACCAAACATACAATAGCAGAATCAAAACCTGCAGTGATGACAATAAAAATCCTAGTTTATACTGAAGAAAGTAAGATCAGAGTTCATTAAGATGTAGCATATATTTTATTTCTTTTTCTTTACCAAGTGAGAGGAGGGGAGATAGACAGACTTTTGCATGCACCCTGACCAGGATCCACTCAGCAACCCCCATCTGTGGCTGATGCTCTGCCCATCAGGGGCCATGCTCTCAACCAAGCTATTTTGAGCACCTGAAGTGGAGACTGCATGGAGCCATTCTCAGCACCCAGGGCCGATGTGCTCAAACCAATGTAGCCATCCATGGCTGTTGGAGGAGAAGAGAGAGAGAGAGAAGAGGGAGGAGTGGAGAAGCAGATGGTCTCTTCTATGTGCCATGACTGGAAACTGAACCCAGGACATCTACACGCCTGGCTGACGCTCTACCACTGAGCCAACTGGCCAGGGCCAAGATATAGTATATATATATATTTTTAATTTATTTTATTTTTATTTTATTCATTTTAGAGAGGAGACAGAGTGAGAGAGAGAGAAAGAAAGAGAGAAAGGGGGGAGGAGCTGGAAGCATCAACTCCCATACGTGCCTTGACCGGACCAGTGCAGGGTTTTGAACTGGCAACCTCAGTGTTCCCAGGTCGACGCTTTATCCACTGCGCCACCACAGGTCAGGCGATATATTTTTAATTTATTAGAAAAACAGTTTGAGGATGTGTGCTATGGCTTTTTCACTTTTTAAATTTCAACAATGCCTAGGTCAGAGACAGCACTAAATAATTGCTTATGGTTAGGCAATTATTTTAATCTTTGTTTGTCCGGGGAGGAATGAATAGTGACCTGCCCAAGGTCAAGAAATGGCAGAGCTTTTATAAAAACATGAATCCTGACTTTTAAGATGCACACCCCCATGAGGCTGCCTTAATTTATAACTCTGGACTTTGCAAAATGTGTGGAAGACTATAAAAAAAAGGAGTCCCATCAGCCACATCATGCATGGTTTAATTCTGAACCATACCCCTCAGTCAGGCCCTTGCTCCCCTGTTCTGACCACCAGCTTTCTCACTCTTTCTCCCATTTTTACCTTTTCCCTGGTCCTTGATTAAAGCTCTGACCCTGTCTCTTCTCAGTAATGGTTCTAGTTTCCTTTCCAACCTCCCTGACTCAGATTTCAAAAGTAATCGCTACTCCTGGTTTGACCTGGCTCTAAACTCTTCCACTTTAGGTACCTACCCTCACAAGTGGGAACAGGGCATAACCCAGGCATCCTTTCATTATGCTTGATAGAATCATTTTCTTTTGTTCTGCTAACAGTTGGCTCCCTGCCATATGACTAGCTATTTTATTTCTCCTTTGGTGATGCAATATCGACCCCACAGAACTAGGCCAAAAAGAGATGGAGGTTAGGGGGTGGCAACTTAATATTATGCCTGGACCAAGTAGCCACCTATGTAAATAGCTCTCCTTTCCATTTAATAAATGAGGCGTGGAGAGGTAAGGGCTGTACATGTGATATTTAAACGAAGCAGAAGCTTGGGTAATAGCAATCAATCACTGTCAAAACATTTAACACTGGTGATTCCAGGTTCTTTAACACAAAACCAGAACAAAAATGCTTACTTTTAAAGCAGCTATTTTTAACCGGTGTGCCGCAAGAATTTTTAAAACATACAATACCTGATTATTTAGTAGCGGCACTGGCCTCTTTCTTTTTAGATTGTCAAATTGAAAAAAACAAGGACGAGTCAACACAACAATAGCTGTCTGGTATGAATGAATCAAAATTATGCCTATTTTTTTGTCAGATTGGCGATTGGCAAAATATATATTTTGGTATGCTGTAGAATTTTACTGATTAGTTTACATGTGCCATGAAGAGGAAAGAGTTGGAAATCATTAATTTAAGGTAAAGAAACATATGATAGTCACACAAAAAGATAGAGGAAGCTAAATTCTCACTATCAGGAAAGGGGGCATGTTTTAGTTGCATGCATGTGTGTGTCAGGGCGTGCAATTGTTTCTATTTTGAATGGTGGGTTGCATAGTTTTTACCCCTGTGAAACAGTAAAGAGAGCCCAGATTTTGAAGTCAGACCTGTACATCCTGGGTTGACAATGTATCAGTCACGTGACCTTTGAGGTCAGTCTGCTGATCAGTAGACAGGAAGGGCACAGTCTCCCTTGCCGCATCATTGTCAGAATCAGGTGGGAGCCTGTCACAGTGCACACACAGCCACAGTAAAGCCTTTTGAACCAGTGGCTCCTTCTTAGTGGCTCTTACTTTCATGTTTACAAGGTTGCTACCTGGATTCCTTTGAATCCTGAAAGCCTGTTAGGAGCCGTCCACCTTAGTCCCAGGACCAACTGGACTCACCAGCCATGGAGGTTATGACCACAGACAACCAGCTAGAGAAGCAGATCAATCACTTGATCCATCACAGGAACATAGTTTCATATAGGTGTAGAGACTAGTCTTTGTATTTAAGTCCTTGGCCTTTAATTTCCTCATCAAACAACAGGAAACTCAAATTTGGTGAACCTTACAAAACTCCTAGCGCTGGAGGAATTTTGAAAGTCCTTTTCTCCTTGTATATATAACCAGTTTTTATTCTCAAATTAATATAAGTTCTTCATTTTGATTTTTAAAAATTATTTTCCTGAAATAGCCACTCAGAGAAAATACCTCAGAGACATATAAGGCCATGAGAGCACACCATGTTCACCATTGGTTGAAAGGTGTTTTCTCTTTCATCTTGCAAGTACAGCACTTACCCAGAGTGGAAACTTACTTTCTGGTTCTTTGAAGAGCTGTGATTTCTAACCTCAGCCATATGCTGCTCAGACTGCTGGAGAGTGTAAGTGCTGCTCCAACAACTCTTCACAGCAAGTGCAGATCAAGCATGCACATGGAGAATGGGGTGGGGGGAGAATTGGACAGGACAAGTCATGAGATCTTAGCCAGTTCCCAGAGGACTGAATCCTAGCTAGAGGTGGTATCACTAAGCAGAGTCAGATGTGGATGGAGTTTGCAACTCAGATGAGTATTTGCAAGGGCTCAATGGAAGCCAGAGGTTGTATCCTTGTGGCTTCCTCTGACTGGGCGATGGAGGATGGACCCACTTTTGAGTGATATATTTATAAGCCTTGCCAACATGTGGGCTCTGCTCTTTGACATAAATGTACTGATGTTTTTATTATGATTTAATATTGTTTTATTTAACCATTGTTTACATATTATTTTTACCTATGGAAAATTGAACCCTATAACAAAGTTTAATATCCACAGTATTGTTTAACTTTCTGATGCATTTTTTTTTTATTGAAGCAACTAATTTAGCAGCTAGTATTGTCATTAATACTAATTGGTAGCATATTTCAGGGACCACAATGTGCCAAGCATCATGGCAGATATGATCCATGCGTATCATCTCCAACTTTTGTAACAACCCTACAATACAGTGTTGTTGCCTTCTTTTAAAAGAATGGAGAAACTTAGAATCAGTGAGTCTCTTGCTTACCTTCAGGAGAAAAGACCAGAAGTGGTATTAGAACCCAGTCACTTCAAAGTGAGGTCATTGACATTCTTTGGGAGAAAAATAATTAAAAGATGAAAACCAGATCTTTATATTTTTGTACTTCTGCTCTGTTTTCAGTGGGTCTGCCCTATTTTCCCTTTATTTTACTGAATTTTTAAGTTGTACTACAGAAGTAGATTTCTTTCTATCTGTTCTGTATACACTAAACAACAAATAAAACCAGATTATGGACAGAGTTCTTCCCAAGGGAGTAAGTACATAATGAAGAATGAATCAGGTAGACATCTGCCAGGAAGACCCAACAGAGAAATAATGGGAAAGAACTAAGGCCATAGGACCAAGGTTGGGGTCCAAGTTGGTGTGTAAATCCAAGACAGGATTGGATGACTGCAAGTAAGGGCCAGGGATATTGACCAAGACAGCTTTGGGATTCCAGTATATTGTATATAAAAATAACTTAGATTTAGAGCATCAGAAGTAGAGCAGACAGGCCCAGCTGGTTGGCTCCGTGGTACAGCCTCATCCCAGGGGGTGGATGTCCCAGGTTCAATTCTTGGTCAGGGCACACAGGAGAAGCACTCATCTGCTTCTCCACTCCTTCCCTTCTCGCTTCTCTCTCTCTTCTCCTTCTGCAACCATGGTTCAATTGGAGCGAGTAGGCCCTGGGCACTGAGGATGTCTCCATGGCCTCCACCTCAGATGCTAAGACATGCTCAATTGCTGAACAACGAAGCAACACCCCAAATGGGCAGAGCATCTCCCCCTAGTGGGTTTGCTCAGTGGATCCCGGTCAGGATGCATGTAGGAGTCGTGTCTGTCTCTACCTCCCCTCCTCTCACTTAATTAAAAAAAAGAAAAGAGAAGCAGAGCAGACAAAGGTGTGAATTACTCAGGACATCTGGCAAACAGCCAATGAACTTCTGTGAGGCAGTGTTCATCAATTGAATAAGGTCATAAGGGATGGTGTCCGTCCATTATCTAGTCGTCATGTGTGTATTTGTTGTCTGTTGCTGCTGTAATAAATTACCACAAACTTAGAGGCTTGAATTTATTTTCTCCCAGCCTGAAGGTCAGCAGCCCAGGCTGGTACAGCTGGCTTCTCTGTTCCAGTTTTCACAAGACTAGAACTGAGGGCTCTTATCAGCAGAGCTGGGAATAATCTGATTCCAAATTCTTTCAAATAGTTGACCAAGTTAAGCTCTGTGCAGTTGTAGGACTGAGGTCCCTGTTTTCTGGCTGACTGTCAGGCAGGGGTCCTTAGCTTCTAAAAGCCACCTGCATTTTTTGACTCCTTACACCTTCAAAGAACCAAATGGCAGATCAAGTCCTTCTCATCCTTTGAATCTCTCTTATTTCCATTTCTGCATTATTTCTCCTTGCCTTCTTCTTCTCCCATATCTCTTGACTGACTCTTCTGCCTTCCTCTTCTGCTATTAAGAGCTCATGTTATTACATTTAGCCCAACTGGATCATCCAGGATAATCTCCATATTTTAAGGTCAACTGGCTAATAATTGGTTCCACCTGCAAAGTCCCTTCCTATAAGTGCGTAGATTAGTGTTTGATTGAGTAAGCAAGAGATGGGAATCTTGGGAAAACGGCTTTAGAATTCTACCTTCAACATTGTATTAACACCTTTGTCTGCATTTCCCAAATCTGGGTGAGTTTCAGGCAATGCCAAGTGTCGGGCTGGATTCCTGATACCTGCTGAAACCTATACGTGTTGTCAGGGAGCTCTGTCCCCTTTCTTTTCCAGGCAGCTGGTGCTCTCAGCCCTGCTCTTCGATCCGTGCCCTCTCTCCAGAGGTTTTCTGTAACTATTTCTCTGCCCTTCCTCATTTCCATGCTGTCTGTCAGCTTCACTGTCATTATTGACTCAGCAAACAGAACATTTTTTCTGTTCCTTTGTGTTCTGGAAAGCTTTCAACCAATTCCCTTGAGCGATGGATACCCATCAAGTTCTCACGGCCTTCGATAAATCTCAGGACTGGGAATCCTGTTCCTTGTTTTTTATAATTTTTAGAGACCCCCGTGAAAGTCTGCTTCTAAGCCCCCTCCTTTTTTATTTCTATAATCACTTCAGTTCTTTAACAACTAGGAAAAAAAACATTTAGCTAACTAAATTACTAATACATTTTTAATCTCAACTCTTTTAGGGTTCATGGACCTATAATTCCCATTGCCAAGATTTAGGAGAATTGTTGCCACACCTTATTGCACATCAGGACCTTGCTAAAAATGCAAGTTGCTGGGCCCAAAACAAAGGTTTAGTCTATCTGGAGTTGGATCTCAGGAAATCTATACTCAACTAGGACCCAGGAAAGAGTTCAGAGATGCGCCCAAGTATAGAGGGAAGTCTACCTGTCTTTCCTAGCCATGTAGTGAATGGAAGTATGTAGATCAATAAGGTCTAAGACTTCTATAAGGAGTCCCCATTGTCCTATCGCTGGGTACTCTTCAGGGACACACTGCTTCTCCACCTTTAACATTAGGATCCTGACGTTGGTGGTCAACATACACGGTGCCCTGCCTCTCCACCCTGCACAACTACTCATCTTCAGTGGCCCTCATTGACACCTTGCTGGTACTCATAGCATGTTGAAGGAAATGCTTTATTGCTGTAGTCCAATTACTAAATGAGATTGATCCCTTTGTGCATTCAAGAGAACAGAAATGAACATTTTTAAGTGTCACCTATGTACACATAGTTGGCACTCCCAGTGTCTAGCTCTTGTAAACTCAGGACAGCTTACTGGAAGCAAGGCGTTTTGCAAATGATATGTAATCTTCACAAAAATGCTTATCTTAATAAATAAGATATTTTATATACTTTATATATTATCTATCTTATTTATATTTGTAACTATATTTATATTTAATATTTATAAATAAAATAAATATTATTAAGTTTTAAAAAGTATTATTATTTTACACATTTAAAAAATTAAGGTTCAGAGAGGTTATAAAACTCACAGTCATGCAGCCAATGAGGGGCAATGTCAAGATTTAAACCCAGTTTCTTGCTCCAGAGTTTGTCATCTTTCCATTAACTGTACTTCTCTTCTGAGCTCAGAAATCCCAAGGTGTACGTAAGCATTTTATAACCATTACCTAAGGTGTTGAAATGTTCAAATACAGTTGGCATCTCTTTGGCCACTGTATACAGCTTTGACCCAACTCTAAATATTAAGTATAAGTGTTTTCTCTTACAGTTCTCATTACACAATAGCCAAAATAAATAAAATGTGCTTACCATTGCAACTGTCCCATGGGGTTTCCCCATACATTTCACTGTCTCACCCAGACATTCAAAACAGACACATGCACATCTGTAAACACATTTCCTCCACTTGCGCTTCCTTCCCTATTCCTCTTATTGATGGAACCATGCAGCCTTCAGCCAGGGGTGTCAGCTCATCTGTCCTATCCCAGCTTTCTCACTGGCTACAAAGCTGCACCTGCCCTCAGACATACGTCTGCCATTCTTAGGGCGCTGCTGCCACCTTCCTACCAACACAGTTCCCTAAAGGCCCTCTGAGTGGTCCACATGGCAGGCATTCCTTAGAAAGTTCCATCTTGGGCTGACTGTTATTTGACTTTTGTCAAGGCAGAGTGAGGTCCCTGGTATTTGAGAGGATCCATGGACTTAATGATCATATGCCCCTCCAGCTGCACATCGGGCAAGATGCCAAGGAAACAGGGGACCCTCCCCTGCTGCCGTAGTCACTTACACTGTAAAGGGACATGTCTTTCATTGAGTCACATTTCAACTCCATGGCCCTGGTGCTAGCGGTGCGGAGATGGTGGCAAAGGCTCTGGGAGAAGTGATGAGTGAGGGCTGACTCCCTTTTGTACTGAGTGTCTCCTTCCCAAGAATAACCATTTTTCCTTGAAGGGTAGTTAGGATTTATTTATTGAAAAAAGAAATGCTGTGTCACCCGTTATGTGTCCTCTTTTGTCACAGCTCCTAGCGAGCTCAAGAGTTAAATTTAGTGCTCATTTACATTGATTATCTCATTCTCAGTTTCTAGAGAAAGGGAACTATCTTCTCTTTGCTATGTTATGATTTCTGAGCTCTGCAGGCACTAGAAATTTAGAGCAGGGTTCGTGATATCTTTTCATTAGAATACCAATGCTTTTTTGGAAGTTATTATTTTTTATAATTTTTCCATTGATTTGAGAAAGAGAAAGAAGAAGAGGAGGTAAGGGGGATAGAGAGAGAGAAAGAGAGAGAGAGAGAGAAAGAGAGAGAGAAGTATCAATTTGTTGTTCCATTTAGTTGTTCCATTTAATTGTGCATTCATTGATTGTTTCTTGTATGTGCCCTGACCGGGATCGAATCTATAACCTCAGTGTGCTGGATGACACTTGATCCACCGAACCATGCAGCCAGGGCTGGAAGTTCTTAGGAATATTTACTGGTGATTAAGAAAGCTAAATCTGGTGATATCATACTCCTCTCTTGTGGGGTCTTACTAATTGAGAAGGCTATCAGAACTGGTTACATTATCAATGTTATTATAAAGGACACTGGGATTCCTAATAAATTAATAGGAGACTGCATCTTATATACAGAATCTAACTTCTCCCCCAGTGCCATTATATTTTATTCATATCTGGTTCAGGACTGACCTGCAGGCATATGCGAGTCTGCCAGGCAGATATATACCCAGTCACACCGATGAATCCTGGCTTGGTTCACATCACATTGATGACCAGGGAGAGGAAGCCAGAGGTAGGCTGCCTCCTGGACTGGCCCTGGAAGAAAGCTCTAAGCTGTGGCCCAGTCAACTGACTTTCCCAGTAGACCAACAGCAGAGATGCTATTGAGGCCAGGCCAGTACTGAAGAAAAAGGAAGAAAGAAAGAGAGCATTCATGAACAGGGATCTTTACGCAGGACCATTGCATGTCATGGCATTGGTTACTCACACAAGACATTTGGCTGAGGGGGGGCATATGACAGGGCTGAATCCTTTTCACTCTGCTCCTTTTTATAATTCATTCTCTGAGGTGACCTGTTGTATGTATTTAATCTACGTGAAGTGGGCCCCTTTCTCTAATTCACACAAAGATTCCGTGTGCACTACAGAATCCCTAGTTTCACTCCAAACTTATGTAAGGCACTTCTCCGATGAGGAGGGCAAGTACGGAGGTCGGGGTGTTGGGGGCATGGAGTAAGCAACTATAGGTGATCTTCCAGTGTTCTTTCTTGGGACATGGAGCAAACAATTCCTCCCCTCTGTGGCTGCATGAAGAGCCGACATAGTAAATTTTGCCCTTTCATAATTTTATAAGGACAGAGAAGAACAGGATATTTTTAGAGTGGTATACAAAAGGAAGAGGGAGCATTCAATTGTCCCTAATTCACTAATTCACCAAGTATTGACTTATGTGCCAGACACAGTGCTGGGCACTGGAGATACTGTGGTGAATAACACAAGTCAAGTCTGTCAGAATACCTAGGTTTTGGTTTCCATTGTCTGTGTTCCCTTAGGCAAATGATTTCCTCAGGAAAATTATGAAATGAACTTCCATATTGTCAGCATTGTTTATATGTCCTCCCCTCATTTTAGCATGCTTACTGGATGTTTAGGTCTCTGGGGAGTTTCATGAGGGATGTACCTTCACAGAGACACTGGCTTGAGAGAATGCATCTGCAGAGTTCCTCTCTGGGTCCTCCATTGAACCTTTCATGCCCCTGTGGGTTAAAATCAAAGTCATTTTCCTCATCTGGCTGCCCGGTTATTTGCCAAGAAAAACTATCAGCAGGAATCCTTTTATTAATAGATTTAGATGAGGAGAGAGTAAGCACAGCACGGAAGAGCTGAGCGAGGCAGGGCAAGCTTGGACGCTGGAGCAGTGAGCAGGGGGGCATCCAGGAAGAAGCGCATAACACAGGGAAGGCATTCTGCTTCAGAATGAGGGCCAAGTGGGAATGTTTACCAGGGAGTATCGGGATCAGATTTGTGTGTGGGAATAACCACTAACTCCATGGTAAAGAGGAGCACCATTAGGGAGATTGGCTCAGGGGCTAATTCAGCAATCAGGAAGGGCATGGTGGTGGCTTGTGAGAGACAGTGAGGATGAAGAGGAGGGGACCAAATATACAGCACTTGAAGACTGACTAGATACGGGAAGGGAGAGACAAGTCAGGGGAGAGTGCTCCCAAGTCTCTGGTTTGGAGAACAAAATGGAGTCTGTGCCCTGTAAACAGGCCTGTGCTGGCCCCTTAGTCACGGCTGGGGAGTAGCCTCTGGAAAGATGGAGGAAAATGGCCTGGGAGACCACTTAGCTCCCATATTGTGATGCAGGATACCTGTCACCACCTCTTTGAACTCAGGACCATGAACACTGTAGACCCTGAGTAAATGTCTGTTTAGTGAATTAATTTTTGTAATGTGAAAATATAAAATGAACTCTGATATCGATGCCTACAAACTTTACATGATGTTTGATGGAACCAGCAGTCTTAACCCTCTAGAAAGGTCCCAAGAAAACACCTTAGTGAATGGGAGACAGGAAAGTGGGCTGGTGAATGAGTCTCAAAAGCATCCAAACCTGGCATTTCAGTTCTGGAATCTCTCAGAGATTGACACACTCCATGTAAGTGTGTGGTTCGGATTGACGTTAGTGAGATTCTCTTGCACACCCAAATTCTGAGTTACTTCCTAGTCAGTATAACATTTACAGGAGATATATTATTTTACCCTGACTACCCTCTGGACACCGGTACACTGAATCCTGATAGTTGCAGAACCCGGAATAAGAAAAACTTTTGCGAGAATGCCATTGCTACATGTTGTTGATTTCTGTAAACCAAAGATGTTTGTAATAAAAGTTTTATTTAAAGAAGAAGAAACTTTATTCTATGCTCAAAAATACCAAACACAGTCTTCCTATAGCATTTGTTTTGTTTTTGTTTAGTTCAAGGCAAGGCAATTCTTTGGAGAAGAAAGGATAGTTTTTCCATGTCTGGAGATTAAATAATTTAGTAGTCATATCACGTTCAGCTCACAAAAAGGGGATTTGCATATGAACTTGTTTCAGCAAAAAAACACATCTGAACGTGTCTCATGGGAACTAACTATCCCTGGCAGCCCCTTTCGGCCATCACTATTTTATTGTTTTGTTCTGTTTTCACCTCTACAGGTCACCGGATTGAAACTATCTCAGGACCTCGATGATCTTGCTATTCTCTACCTGGCCACAGTTCAAGCCATTGGTGTAAGATATTTTAATGCCATTTTTATTTATTTATTTTTAAACATTATTAAGAAAAGTATAAGGGAAATAAACTACATTTACAGTATTTATTGAAAATATCTGCATATAAGTGCACCCGTGTAGTTCAAACCCTCGTTGTTCAAGGATTAACTGTATTTTTCTGTAAATATAAAAACAAACACTTTTTTTATTATTATGAAGTGAGAGGATGAGAGGCAGGGAGGCAGAGAGACAGACTCCTGCATGTGCCCTGACCAGTATCTATATGGCAACTCCCTACTAGGTGATTTTCTGCCCATCTAAAGCTGCTGCTCCATTGCTCAGCAACTGAGCTACTTTAGCACCTGAGGAGAAGCCATATAGCCATCCTCAGCCCCCAGGGTCAACTCACTCAAACCATACAAGCCATGGCTGTGGGAGGAAAAGACAAAGAAAGAGAGAAGCAGGAGGGGGAGAGGTGGAGAAACAGGTAGTCACTTCTCCTGTGTACCCTGACTAGGAATCGAAGCCAGGACTTTCACACACCAGGCCAATGCTCTACCTCTGAGCCAACTGGCCAGGGCCTAAAAACATACATTAAAATTTTTTTTAATTTTTCTATTACAGTTGATATACAATATTATATTAGTTTCATGTGTACACCCCAGTGATTAGATAATATAAAACATGCTGAGTTATCAGTCCAATACATCTCTTACCCATCTGATACCATACATAGTTGCTAGAATATTATTGACTACATTCCCTGTGCTGTACTTTACATCCCCATGACTATTTTGTAACTACCAATTTGTACTTCTCAATTCTTTTCCCTTTTTTTACCCATCCCTCCAACCCCCCCCCCCCCATTTGACAACTGTCAAAATATTCTCTGTATCTATGAGTCTGTTTCTGTTCTGCTTGTTTATTTGGTTTTTTTATTTCAATTCAATTGTTGATACATGTGTATTTATTGACATTTTATTGTTCCTATTTTTTATTTTTTTCTTCTTCTTAAAGAAGACCCTTTAACATTTCATGTAATACTGGTTTGGTGGTGATGCACTCCTTTAGCTTTTTCATATCTGAGAAGCTCTTTATATGTCCTTCAAATAAATAATAGCGTTGCTGGGTAAATAATCTTGGTTGTAGGTCCTTGTTTTTCATCTTTTTTTTAATTTTATATATATATATATATATATATATATATATATATATATATATTTTTTATTATTATTAATACTAATGGGGTGACACCAATAAATCAGGGTACATATGTACAATGAAAACATCTCCAGGTTATCGTATCATTCAATTGTGTTGCATACCCATCACCAAAAGTCAAATTGTCCTCTGTCACCTTCTATCTGGTTTTCCCTGTGTCCCTCCCCTCCTCCCTATCCCACTCTTCCCTCCCTCCCCCCATCCCATAACCACCACTCTCTTGTCCATGTCTCATATTCTCACTTTTATGTCCCACCTATGTATGAAGTCATGCTGTTCTCAGTTTTTCTTTTTTTCTGATTTACTTATATCACTCCATATAATGTTATCAAGGTACATCCATTTTGTTATGAATGATCCGATGTCATCGTTTCTTATGGCTGAGTAGTATTCCATAGTATATATGTACCATAGCTTTTTAATCCACTCGTCTTCTGACGGACACTTGGGCTGGTTCCAGATCTTCGCTATTGTGAACAATGCTGCCACGAACATGGGGGTGCATTTCTTCTTTTTGAACAGTGCTATGGTGTTCTTAGGGTATATTCCAAAAAGTGGGATAGCTGGGTCATAAGGCAGTTCGATTTTTAATTTTCTGAGGAATCTCCAAACTGTTTTCCATAGTGGCTGCACCAGTCTGCATTCCCACCAGCAGTGCAGAAGGGTTCCCTTTTCTCCACATCCTCGCCAGCACTTATTCTGTGTTGTTTTGCTGATGAGTGCCATTCTGACTGGTGTGAGGTGATATCTCATTGTGGTTTTAATTTGCATTTCTCTAATGATTAGTGATGTTGAGCATTTTTTCATATGCCTATTGGCCATCTGTATGTCCTCTTTGGAGAAATTTCTATTCATTTCTTTTGCCCATTTTTTGATTGGGTTGTTTGTCCTCCTGGTGTTGAGTTTTATAAGTTCTTTATAAATTTTAGTTATTAACCCCTTATCAGATGTGCTATCGAATATGTTCTCCCATTCTGTGGTTTGTCTTTTTATTTTGTTCTTATTGTCTTTAGCTGTGCAAAAACTTTGTGCTTTGATATAGTCCCATTTGTTTATCTTGCCTTTTATTTCATTTGTCCATGGAGATAAATCGGCAAATATACTGCTGCTACAGATGTCAGAGAGCTTGCTGCCTATGTTTTCTTCTAAGATGTTTATGGTTTCACGGCTTACATTTAAGTCTTTTATCCATTTTGAATTTGTTTTTGTGAATGGTGTAAGTTGATGGTCTAGTTTCATTTTTTTGCAGGTAGATGTCCAATTTTCCCAGCACCATTTGTTAAAGAGGCTGTCTTTACTCCATTGTATGTTCTTTCCTCCTTTGTCAAATATCAGTTGTCCATAAAGCTGTGGGTTTATTTCTGGGTCCTCTGTTCTGTTCCATTGATCTATGTGCCTGTTCTTATGCCAGTACCAGGCTGTCTTGAGTATAATGGCCTTATAGTAAACCTTGATATCTGGAAGAGTGATACCTCCTGCTTTATTTTTTCTTTTTAAGATTGCTGAGGCTATTCGTGTTCTTTTTTGGTTCCGTATAAATTTTTGGAATATGTGTTCTATATCTTTGAAGTATGTCATTGGTATTTTAATTGGTATTGCATTGAATTTATAAATTGCTTTGGGTAATATAGACATTTTAATGATGTTTATTCTTCCTAACCATGAGCACGGTATATGCTTCCACTTGTTTGTATCTTCCTTGATTTCTTTTATCAATGTTCTATAATTTTCTGAGTACAAGTCCTTAACCTCCTTGGTTAAATTTACTCCTAGGTACTTTATTTTTTTGGCTGCAATAGTGAAGGATATTGTTTCCTTAATTTCTTTTGCTGACAGTTCATTGTTGGTATATAGAAATGCCTCTAATTTCTGAGTATTAATTTTATATCCTGCCACCTTGCTGAATTCATTTATAAGGTCCAGTAGTTTTTTGACTGAGACTTTAGGGTTTTCAATATACAATATCATATCATCTGCAAATAGTGTCAGTTTTACTTCTTCTTTTCCAATTTGGATGCCTTTTATTTCTTCTTCTTGTCTGATTGCTGTAGCTAGGACTTCCAGAACTATGTTGAATAAGAGTGGTGAAAGTGGGCATCCCTGCCTGGTTCCTGATCTTAAGGGGATTGCTTTTAATTTTTGTCCATTTAGTATGATGTTTGCTGTGGGTTTATCGTAGATGGCCTTTATCATGTTAAGGAATGATCCCTGTATTCCCACTTCACTGAGAGTTTTGAGCATCAATGGGTGCTGGATTTTATCAAATGCCTTTTCTGCATCTATTGAAATTATCATGTGATTTTTGTCCTTTTGTTTATGTGATGAATCACATTGATTGATTTGCGAATATTGAACCAGCCTCTCCTCTCCAGAATAAATCCCACTTGATCATGGTGTATGCTTTTTTGTATATATTGCTGGATCCGGTTGGCTAATATTTTGTTGAGAATTTTAGCGTCTAAATTCATCAGGGATATTGGCCTATAATTTTCTTTCTTTGTGTTGTCTTTGCCCGGTTTTGGGATCAGAATTATGCTTGCCTCATAGAAAAAGTTTGGAAGTCTTCCTTCCTCTTGAATTTTTTGAAATAGCTTGAGGAGGATAGGAGTTAGTTCTTCTTTGAATTTTTGATAGAATTCACTTGTGAAGCCATCAGGCCCAGGACTTTTCTTTTTTGGGAGTTTTTTGATAACTGTTTCGATCTCATTTGTTGTAATTGGTCTGTTTAGATGTTCTGATTCTTCCAGATTGATTTTTGGAAGGTTGTATGATTCAAGAAATTTGTCCATTTCATCAAGATTGTCTAATTTTTTGGCATATAGTTCTTCATAGTATTTTCTTACAATGCTTTTTATTTCTGTTGTGTCAGTTGTTATTTCTCCACTGTCCTTTCTAATTTTATTTATTTGAGTCCTCTCTCTTTTTTTCTTTGTGAGTCTAGTTAAAGGTTCATCAATCTTGTTTACCTTTTCAAAGAACCAGCTTCTGGTTTCATTGATCCTCTGTGTTGTTTCCTTCGCCTCTATGTCATTTATTTCTGCTCTGACCTTTATTATTTCCTTCCCTCTACTTGTCTTGGATTTTATTTGTTGTTGTTTTTCTAGTTGTTTTAGATGCAGGGTTAGGTTGCTTATTTGAGCTTTTTCTAGCTCCTTATGATATGCCTGTAGTGCAATAAACTTCCCTCTCAGAACTTCTTTTGCTGTGTCCCATAAATTTTGAGTTGATGTATGCTCATTATCATTTGTTTCTAGAAACTTTTTTATTTCTTCTTTGATCTCATTGTTAATCAGTTCATTATTTAATAATATGCTATTTAGTTTCCAAGTGTTTGAGTATTTTTCAGTTTTTCTTTTGTGGTTAATTTGTAGTTTCATGGCATTGTGATCAGAGAAAATGCTTGATATGATTTCAATCTTCTTAAATTTATTGAGACCATTTTTGTGTCCTAACATATGGTCTATCCTAGAAAACGTACCATGAGCGCTTGAGAAGAATGTATATTCTTCTGCTTTAGGGTAAAAAGTTCTGAAGATATCTATTAAATCAAGTTGATCTAGTGTCTCCTTTAAGTCTGTTTCTTTATTAATTTTCTTTCTTGAGGATCTATCCAGTGTTGTTAGAGGGGTATTGAAATCCCCTACTATGATAGTATTGCTGTTAATCTCACCCTTTATATTCATCAAAGTCTGCTTTGTGTATGTCGGGGCTCCTATATTTGGTGCATAGATGTTTATAATAGTTATATCTTCCTGTTGAATTGTTCCCTTTATCATTATGTAGTGTCCTTCTTTATCTCTTACTACAGCCTTTGTTTTAAAGTCCATTTTGTCAGATATAAGTATTGCTACCCCTGCATTTTTTCATTTCTATTTGCATGAAATATTTTTTTCCATCCTTTTACCTTCAGTGTATGTGCATCTTTTGTTTTAAGTTGTGTCTCTTGTAGACAGCATGTGTATGGGTCCTGTTTCTTTATCCATGCAGCTACCCTATGCCTTTTGATTGGATCATTTAATCCATTTACATTTAAGGTTATTATTGATATGTAGTTGTTTATTGCCATTTTATTCTTTAAAGCTGTATTCTTCTTTTGCTATATTCTTTCCTCCCTTTAAATTGTTCACAACAGGCCCCTTAGTATCTCTTGCAAAATTGGTTTGGTTTTAATGAATTCCTTGAGGCTTTATTTTTCTGGGAAGCTCTTTATTTCTCCTTCAATTTTAAATGTTAGCCTTGTTGGATAAAGTAGTCTTGGTTGTAGGTTCTTGTTCTGCATTACTTTGATTATATCTTGCCATTCCCTTCTGGCCTCAAGTGTTTCTGTTGAGAAGTCCGATGTCATCCTTATGGGGGCCCTTTGTAGGTGATAGCCTTTTTTTCCCTAGCAGCTTTTAAAATTTTTTCTTTATCCATTAGCTTTGGTATTTTAACTATGATGTGTCTTGGTGTAGATCTTTTTGGGTTTCTCTTTAATGGAGTTCTGTGTGCTTCTTGAATGTGTGGAGTGTTTCCCAGCCTTAATTTAGGAAAGTTTTCTCCTATGATTTGATTGAACAAAGTTTCCATTTCCTGTCCTCTCTCCTCTTCTTCAGGCACCCCTATGATGCGAATGTTGTTTCTCTTCATGTTGTCACAAAGCTCCCTTAGAGCTTCCTCACATTTTTTGAGTCTCTTTTCCTTTTTCTTCTCTGCTTCTGTGCCTTTGTTTATTGAGTCCTCTAACTCGCTTATTCAATCTTCAGCGTAATTCATCCTGCTTTTAATTCCTTCCATTGTGGTCTTCAGTTCTGATACTGTATTTGTCATTTCTGTCTCATTCTTTTTTATTTTTTCAATTTTGTTTTTTATACTTGTTATCTCTTTATTTAGGTGTTCATAATGACTATCCATTGTTGCTCTAATTTCTTTGAACATCCTAACTATCATTATTCTAAATTCTGCTTCTGGTAATTTGGTTATATCTGGTTCATTCAGGTCCTTCTCTGGGGATTTCTCTTGATTCATTTGGTTTGCATTCCTCTGCCTACCCATTTTGTCTGTGTATAAGCAAGTTGTGGCCACTGGAGTCCAGTAGGTGTTGCCTTTGTGTTCTCTAGGTGTGGTTTGTCTACAGGCCCCCCACCCCCGCTGCCGATGCCTAGGGTGGTTGGGTATGAGCGTTGCCAGCGCCGGCCCACTGTGGCTTTTGCTGTGATTTCTGCCTCTCCTCCGCGGGAGGGGTTGTCACTGAAGCCTCAAGCCTTAGCACCAAAGGTAGAAGTGAGCACCTTTGCTCAGCTGCGGACCCAGCCTATTTCCGGACTTCCGCCCAGAACCAGCAGTCAGAGCCTGCTCGCCACAGTTTTACGGGTTAGGCGGGGCTTTTGACGTGCTCTCAGCTGTGAGCCTTTACCTGTCCGGAGCTTTAGCCCCGCCCTCGAGGCCAGGGCCCTTCTGCGCAGGGTTGCAAACCCAGGTTTATTGGGCCGGGCGTGTTTGCTGGCTTCCGCTCAGTTGTGTACTTCCGCCCATCCCGGATTCTACCCCGCCCCCGCGTTCGGAGTCCGCTGGTGCACGTATAATTGCAAATCACGGTTTTCCGGCGGGGCCGGGCTGGTAGCGTGAGCTCAGCCGCGAGCCCCTGCCCGTCCCTGGTCCTAGCCCGTTCCCCGCGGTCAGGGCTGGCTTGCGCAGTGTTGCAGAGCAGATTTCTGCCCGTTCCTGGCCTCCCACTTTGTCCCCGTAAGTGGGATTAAAGGCGGGCCCGCAGCTTCCGGACCGCTTTCGCGTGTCCCCTCCGACCCTGCTGGGCTAGACTGAGCTCACACCGGCTTGGCCTCTGCCCACGCCAACAGAACCCCGTTTCAGAGTCCTGCCGCCCCAACCGTCAGCAGAGTAGGAAGGGACCTGATACTCCACACTGTAGGCCTGGGAGCTCCCTCACTTGTTTCACAGCTCAAAACTGTCCAAACGCCTCTTCTAGGCTCTGGGACTGCAGGCTGGGGCTTGGTTCCTGGGACCCAGGTCCCTCCCTCTCCACCAAACTCTCCTCCCGCCACACGGGTCTCTCCAGGCTGCCGTTTGCTCTGGGGAGCTGGGCAGCCCTCTTCTCGTTTTCGCTATTCCTACCAGTCTCAATGTGGCTTCTTCTGTGTTCCTTGGTTGAAGAGTCTACTTATACTTAGTTCAGTTCATAGTTGGTTTCTCCAGATGATGGTTATTTAAAATGAGTTATAATCCACTTTGGTTCTGGGAGCTGGAAGTTGGTACGTCCGCCTACTCCGTCGCCATCTTGCTTCCCCCCTTTTTCATCATTTTAAATATTTCTAGCCACTGCCTCTGGCGTGCAAAGTTTCTGTTGAGAAATCAGCTGACAGTCTCATTGAAGCTCCCTTATAGGTAATTAATTGCTTTTTCTTTGCTGCTTTTAAGATTCTCTCTGTCTTTAACCTTCTGCATTTTAATTATAATGTGTTATTGTGTGGGCCTTTTTGGGTTCATCTTATCTGAGACTGACTTTCTGTGCTTCCTGGACCTGTATGTCTATTTCCTTCACTAGGGTAGGGAAGTGTTCTGTCATTATTTTTTCAAATAGGTTTTCAATTTCTTGTTTACTCTCTGCCCCTCCTGGCACCCACATGATGCCAATGTTGGTACACCTGAGGTTGTCTCAGAGGCTCCTTAGGCTCTCACTTGGTAGGCGGTTTCTTGCTGGTTGAATTGGGAATACTTTTGGCTTACTTATATTCCAAATTGCTCTTTTGATTCTCAGTTGCATCTACTCTACTGTTGATTCCTTGTAAATTATTCTTTATTTCAGTTAGTGTGTGTCTTTCATTTCTGACTGCTTTTGTTTTATAGTTTCTATTTCCTACACTCTACTGCTGAGCCAACTGGCCAGGGCCTCCAAGTACTTTTTTATGCTGAAGCTCTTCTGAAGTTCATAGACCATTTTTCTAACCAGTGTTTTGATCTCTGCATCTAGTAGGTTGCTAGTTAAGTCTTCATTTAGTTCTTTTTCTGGAGTTTTTTGTTCTGTTCTTTCATTTGGGACATGTTTCTTTGTCTCCTCATTTTGGCAGTCTCCCTGTCTTTGTTTTTATATATTAGGTAGAGCTGCTGGTCCCCTGGGCTTAGTGGAATGGCCTAATGTAGTAGGTGTTCTGTAAGGTCCAGTAGCACAGCCTCCCCATTGACCTGGGCTGGGTACTCCAGGGTGGTATACCGCTGCCCCCTGTGGGCTGTGCATTCCCTCCTGTTGTAGCTGAGCCTTGATTGCCATTTGCATGACAGTGAGAGACAGCAGGGGTTTACCCCCAGGTCTATGGGCTGGCTATGACCACTGCAGAGGATCAGCTGTGCAGGGGCCCACCCCACAGAGCAGGACTTACTAGAGCAGGGCTCTGATACCAGCTAAGTTCACCCCTTAAGTGTGTCATTTATGGAGGCGTTTGGGTTGTGCTTCCATGTGGTCTGAAGCTGTTCACTGGGTGCGCTGGCGGTGGGGCCTCCCAAGAGGTGCAGACCAAGATCAGTTGCTGCCTGTGTTCTGACCGGGGCCACCCAGTATGAGCTACAAAGTGATCTGCAGGTGGCTGCTACTTGTGCTTGTCTTGGACATGCCCAGGAGAGGTCAAGCTGTGAACTGAGGCCAGATGCTGCTAATACCAGGCCTGGAGCCACTTAGTGAGAGATATAGGACTCACCAAGGCTAGATGCTCATTATTTGAAAGACTTTAAGAAAGTCTGAAGGATGAGCCAAGAAAGGCCGTTTGTATGGAAAAGCCACTGGTAACAGACCACTTGGTTGGGCCTGCAAGTTGTATGAGGGTGGGGTCCCAGGGAGCCAGGATAGGGTGAACAATGTGAGCCAGGTGGATGGGGACTCAGATATGGTGCCCACCTGCTAGGTCTGTAAAGGGGTGGAGGGGTTGTCTCAGCAAAGAAACAATGACCTCTGCCAGCACTTCTGTCTGGGAGAAAGCTGCCCACCCCCAGCTCTCATTCTAATGCGAGACAATTCAGTTTCTTCCTAATTGCCTCTGGTGCCTTTCAAGCTGCTGCCCCTGTGCTGGAGCTCAGAGGGGGTAAGTCTGAGTAAGTTCGTGTATGGGCCCTTGAGAGGAACAGCCTGGGACTCCTGCAGCCCTCTGTCTCCCTCAGCCACAATCCCCGCTGGTTTTTACAGCCAGAAGTTATGGGGACTTCTCTTCCTGGTTCTGAAACCCTGGACTGGGGGTCCCAGTATGGGGCTAGGACCCCTTACAGGGGGAACCTCTTCAGCCAAGAGATTCCTCCTGAATTTTCTCCACTACACATGGGTGTGGGACCAGCCTGCTCCTCCTCTCAACCCCTCCTACCTATTATGATGTGGCTTCTTCTTTATATCCTTAGTTGTAGAACTTCAATTCAGCCAGATTTCAGGTGGTTCTTAATGATGGTTTTTCTGTAAGTTAGTTGTAATTTTGATGTGGTTATGGGAGTTTTCATGTCATTTTTAAAGAGGCTTATGGTATCAATCAACTTTACACCACATGCTCCCCCAAGAAACATAATATGTTTTTGTGACAGAGATTCTTAATTAAAAGGGAGCTGGCCAAAAAGAGATAGGTGTCTGTCCAGAAGGAAATCTTGATGAAGGTCCTACCTGCTTTATTAAATAGCCTCAAATCGCTGAAAGCTGAAAGGTGTTAAAGTCTTTGAACATCAGGCTTGTCATTTATCTAATTTGTCTTCTAAGTTCAATTAAATAGAAGCAAGGAAGCAGATACCATGTATGTTTGCATTGAGAAAAACTGGGTTAAAAATGTCCAAATTTATAAAACACATATATTATTTTCCTTTGCAAAAATTAAATAAATAAATTATATATATATATATATGGTTCTCTTAAATAGTAAGCTTTTTGGAACAAAAAAAGTTTTTGTTTTTAAATAATTAGCTGCTTAAAGAAAAGTTTGGGATGGTTAGGGAGGGAGAAAGGGAAGAATTTAAATCTAAAGTGTTAGGAGCTCCTAAACCGAAGGTTATTCAAAAATGAAAAGAAAATTTTGAATGCTCAAACGTGATTGTCTAAGGACTCTTCTTCTCTAGAGGTGATCTATGAATGCGCTACAGGAGGCTTCTAAGCCCTGAAATCATGCAGGAAAGGTTGTATTTGTGTACATGTTAGAAAATACATTTTGGGGTAGTGGTTTATGGTTGCCAGGGTCTCAGAGCTGGTAGGAACCCCAAAATAATATGTGGTTCAGTGAGACTTAGTCACTGTGGAAAGAAAATGGTAACCAACTTAAAGCAAAAATCAGTATACCTGTATTAAATTCAGATTCAAAATTCATTCTCAGAAACATACCTATTTAAACAAAGTTTTTTCGTTATTAATGCAGTACGGGCTTATGTATATGCTATTCAATTACTCTGTTTCATACATCTTTCATAACCTCATTGTTTCAAATAATAAAACTACATTCATTTTTCCTACATATCCATCTCACCAGCAAAGATGCTTGCCTTATGTTCAGACATGTCCAGGCACCATGCACATCTGATAACAGAACTTCCAAACCACTAAAGGAGCATGGCTTTAATGTAACTCCACAGGGGTATGAAATCAGCCAACTTGATTAAACAGTCCTTTAGTTTATAGAACAGTTTGACTCTATTTTCCTGAAGCAACTGTCTTATTGATTTAATAGCGTGGCCAGTTCAGTGAAATCAATCAGCCTGCTTTATTTATGGGGACCTGGTCAAAAACAGACAATTCTGACATTCATCAGAATGAAAGGAGTAACTAGTAAAATGAAAATGGAGAAAAAACAATGTCTATTAGTGGTAAGAACAATTATTTAGTGATCCAGCTTTATACTAATGATAATGGTAATGATAATAAATAACATCGTTTTGGGGTATTATGTGCTAGGCACTGTGCTGAACATTTTACACACATTATCTGGCAACCTTCTAAGGCAGTGTTAGGCAAATAAGTTTGTAAAAAATGATTTTTATGTTTGCTCACTTATAGTTTGTACTGGGGGCTGGGCACTTCGAGAAAAACGGCCTAACCAGAAGTCCCAGAACTAGACGCTCTGTGACGGAGTTCTGTTGTTTTGGTCTACACAGACTTCCAGCACAGAGTGTCTACACTACAGCAAATATTTTATCCTTGGCTACTGCACCTGGCCATGCAGGAACCGAGGATGAAACGTCCTTCTCAGCATGCGGACCCACACTTCTCTGGTATGCAGCCGCGTGTCATCAAAAATGGTTACACGTGTCAGTGCTGACACGTATGTCATAGGTTCGCCATCATGGTTCTAGGCATTCCCAGGAACAGTTTTGACTTGGCACATTTTACAAAACATTGTTAATTTAGACAGAATTGTGTTAAAGAGGTCCCAGCCGCTTAAGAACATTGCAGCAGAAGTCTAAGAATGTATAAATGGGATAAACCTAATGCAGGTGGTGTTTGAGGGGGAGTAGGGGAGCCCATTACCTTTTCCCAAATACCACACACTTGGAAAATCAATCTTGTATATAATGGTCCATACATGTATTAAAAGCTATAGTTTTCATTTGGTCTATTCTCTTAATGACCTTTATAATACCGTGATGGGAAGGCAAATGAAGACGGAGATTTTTCAATAAGACTATTATGGAGTCAATGGAATTGTTAGGAGTTCATTCTGTTTTGCAAAACTATTTGGGTGTGCTGATCTTTCAGGGAAAAAATGTGCATTTTAATTAAACATTCTGATAAAGATAGTGTCCCATAATGTTAAACTTGAAAATAAAATTTTATTTTATTGGCTTTGACTAAGACCCTAGCACCTATTTGTTGTAAGTTAAAGTTAAACAAAGTTCTCTTTATAGTAATATCTGTGATAGGTATTTTGTAGAAATAGAATGAAACTGAAGAGATATTGTAATGTGCAAAACCCTCCATGAAGTAAAACTCTCTCTTGATCACACTTAATTGAAAGGCCTGTCAAACACCCACTTTATCCATAGCCTGTTCATCTATAGTTTTCTTTTCAGAATAGACCCTTAAAAAGTACTATTTGCATTTGAAGTCTCTCGATTTGCATTCGGTTCTGTACATTCCCAGTGGAATAGCCTGATTTTAATTTAAATTTCTCTGGGAAAACATTTTTTCCAGAAAGGTGAGCACAAAATTGTTTTTGAACAAAGCCCTTTGGCGGGGCATTTGAGGAGGGTGGAGTGCTTCACAGAGTGGGGTCTGGAACAGGAGAGGGAAGGCCCTGTAACTCACTGACAGCTGAGTGGGAAAGTCCAGCCAGCAATGCCACACGGGGAGAGACAAGCTGTCACACACAGCCCCTCCTAAGGGAGTGCCTCTTGTTCAGATCCTTTCTCTCCTTTTCTCTGGCAATTGGCTTTGTGTTACTCTCTACTCCAGCCCCCTGATCTCATGAGCCTCAGGCCCCTGGTTTTAGAAACATCAGAAATATCATTTTTTGTATGGCATTTCCATCCACATCAGGAGGCAGCTACCCCCCACCCCATGGCCTTAAGCAAATTATGTAACTGCTATATGGGGATCATGATATATAGTTTTTGAATCTGTCCTACATTAGTGATGACACTTAGTCATAGCAGAGTGCTAATAGCCAGAATAACTCTCATTTCTAAACACTTTCATGTGCTTGACACTCTACTACATGTAGAGTAGAGTAGGGCACAAGCACTTTTCATGTGCTTGTACCCTGTCTACAGCAGCAACCTAAGATCACATTTTAATTTTTTTTCATGTGAATTCTGAAAATCCATAGAATTTTCAAGTGAACAAATATAATATTATTCTCATTTTTTAAATAATGAGACTTGAGTTTTAAGAAAGGTTAGGTACAGCTTTGATTCAAAAAATAGGTGACATGTCTTAATACCATTCAAGGGTTTTTAAATACAAATGCCATAATCTTAGTTACTACAGATTCATGCCCCTAGAGTAGACAAGGGTTACCTGTAATCCGTAGACACCAAATGATTGATGGTGGACATAAGGGCATCAGTAGACCTCTTAATATTATTTATAATACCATTTTGCATATGAATTTTTGGGGAGAGGTCAGTAGGTTTTATTATATTCTCAAGAGAGTTCGTGACTGCCAAAAAGCTTAAAAGAGAACATCTGGGATTAATCAACAATAATCAATAAGCAGGATCCGGCTTTATGTGGTCCAACATGTTTTAATTTTTTTAAAAAACACTACAGCTGTGGATTATCTTGAGTGGCCCAAGTTTCACCTAATCCATATTCTTACCAGGTTCACTAATAGCTTCTACAAACCCCACAAACCTCTGGGCCGGAACTGCTGTGTTTTTGCTCCTGAGCTGCCTCTCTTCCTCATCATTTACTGTACTACAGTCATGGTCCCCAGACCCCCCTCTAGTCGCTCCCTCTCTGAGAGGCACCTCCAGCCCAGGATACACAGCTCCCCAGATAGCCTTATCAAAGGAGGTTTCACTTGCCCTGCATTCCACCCACCCCCAGGGGTCATGGGAACATTCAAAACACTTCTCAATATTCCTGCTTTACTTTGGGGAAGCCCCTGATATGGCATGCCCTCGAGCTAAACTACCTCCTTTTCTCTGTGTACTTGGGTACCAACTTGCCAACAGTGCTGCACCTTTCTTTGTGACATTGGCTCATGTCTTCTCTCCAGCTTAAACCTGCTTTCTTCTTGGTGGCTGCCCCATTGGTGGCCTCTGAGATCCTTGACCTCCTCCTCTCCCCAGCCTTCTCCTCTGGTGGCTTCAGCATCTCACTCCGGTGTCCACTTCTAGGACTTTGTCATCCCCCAGAATTGCTCTATCTCTGAAAATTTGAAGGGTTCTCTCTGCACCAAAAAACCTCTTCCTGCCACCTAAGGGCATATCACACTTCTTTTTGTTTGTTTGTTTTTAATCCTTATCCCGAATAAATTATGATTTGTAAATTTCTAGTTATTGAACTTCCAAACAAATTACTGCTTTTAGCTATTTGAATATCCTAACTAAAACTAAAGAATTGTACATTAATATTCACCTTGATGACCCTGTAATGGTATCCTCTTCCCAAGCATCAACATTTATAAAATTTTAGTTATTGATTTTTAGAGAGAGCGAAAGGGAGAGAGAAACATCAATTTGTTGTTCCACTTACTTATGCATTCATTGGTTGTGTCTTCTATGTGCCCTGACCGGGGATTGAACCCTCAACCTTGGCATATCGGAATGATGCTCTAACACAACTGAGCTACCCGGCCAGGGCTCAACATTTTTTTTTCTGAGTTCAGTAAATTTAGCAAGACAAGGATGAGGATAACACATCTTAGGAAGATATTAAAACACAAGGGCTGAAATGAAGAGCCAACAAGAGCATATGATTTCCGCACCATCCCAGGTCATTACAGACTGATGCAGAATAGCCTAGTGCTGTTAGCTTCATTATTGGGACCACTACCTGGTTTCAGGTAATAACAAAGGTCATTTTAGCCCTTCACCAGCCCAAAGTCTGAGTCTCACCTTCTTTG
This sequence comes from Rhynchonycteris naso, assembly GCA_037038555.1. Lineage (NCBI taxonomy): Eukaryota > Metazoa > Chordata > Mammalia > Chiroptera > Emballonuridae > Rhynchonycteris > Rhynchonycteris naso. Next base: position 189,005,092 of record CM072997.1, on the reverse strand, counting down.
TACAGTGAGAGCCCCCTTTCCATATGGTTGCTGCTCAGTTTGTTGAAATCTTTTTCAAGGAACAAAACGTTTTTCGTTCCTATTTAGGGAAGAAAGACTGACTCAGGCATCGCTAACCATTATTGTCAGAGCAGTGCTGCCCATCACGTCATTCCCAGTTTCTAACAAGACCTGGGCCACGGCACATGCTTCTCCACTATTGGTTTGAATGAACTGTATTAATATTTATTAACCGTGTTAATATTGTCATTTATCAGTAGCGTGTCACAACTGATGGAAGCCAATGGTGTCATAACGAAGAGGCTTTCCAGTCTGGCAGGCCCAGGCTGGAATTCCCACTCTGACTTGATGAACCATGTGCTCAGAGACGCCTTACCTCTCTGTGTCTCGGCTTTCTAAGCCCATGTCTGTGCAGCTGGTAGGCAGTGTCTGGAACTGGGTACACACTTAGTAAGTGTGCTGTGTCCTTTTCTTTTGCTATCACTCTGATGTTTTTGTCTGTCTTTTTCCCCTAAAGTTCGGGACCCGCCTCATTATAGAGGCCATGGAGGCAGCCGGGCACTCCATCAGTACTCTTTTCCTGTGTGGGGGCCTGAGCAAGAACCCCCTTTTTGTGCAAATGCATGCGGACATTACTGGTAAGTCTGAGGAAGAGGGAAGAAAATCATTTTAGGCTTGGCAGCAAATGGTCATGGCCAAGACCTAGGCAGGGTTGAGAATAGGAGGATGTAGGTGGTGTGCCAATTTATTTCAAAATATTCAGGATGTTAAAATGTTTTTCTTTTTAAGATATGCTGGAGTCTGTAGTCATGATGGGGAAAGTGACTTCTATGAGAATCTCAGAATGGGATGATGGTGAGAAATGAGATAAGAGAAGTCAGCAGGGCTAGATCCTAATTCAAGCATTTACTCAACAGTTTGAGTGCCTCTTCTGATCTATACATGTGGGGAATATTGAAGATACAGAGATGAATGAATCTGATATCATCTGCCCCCCAAAGGAGTTCAAGTCTATCCGGGAAGGCAAGTAGCAAACATGAATGTTACATTCAGTGTGGCAGGAGCTCCGAGGGAGAAGAGCACAGGATATTAAGAGAAACACAGTGGAACTCCTCTCCCTGGTTTGCACCTGTGATGGTGCAGGGCCAGTGATCTGGAGGAAGTGATGAGGAAACTGTCTTGAAGAAGGAATGCAGAGCCCAGCTGCTATGGGAACTGTGGTCTGGCTGCAGTTGGGACTTGGAGCCCTAAGACCCCAAGCCCCTCATCAGTATCAGGGATCATGACACAGAAGAAGAGAATACAGAGTGGTGGACGGACTCCTCTGTGATGTGTGCAGACAAAACAAAGCAGCATCTATAAGCAGAACCCTGGCTCCCATGGAAGGGACCCCATTGGCAGGAGCCTTGCTGGTGTCACAGAGGTTGGCATAGACTGCCATCCCTCTGAACCTGGTGCCCTTACCTGTCTTATTCCTTTCTCTGCCTTTGTCTCCTGAGGACTGCCCTTCTCTCCCCAGGACCCATCCCAGGGTGGCCAGGCACCAGGGCTGGACAAAGGGAGGAAAGTAGGGCCAGACTGGACCTGCTCATAGCTCCAGCCTGCACTGGCCTGTTGATCATGATCTCTTGCTCTCTTGCTGTCCCCGATATCCTGGGTCCCTTACCTCTGACAGCTCAGTGAGTCGAGTTCTCTGCTCCTGACTCTGCCACATCAGATGTCCCTTCCCCCTCTAGGCCATGCAAACCCCTGCAGACGAGAACTTTTCCAAATGTGATGGGCGTAACTGACCCCTACATATTGTGAGATCGAACAAAGGTTGCTTATTCTTATTTTAAAAGATTAGTAACCTGATGAACAAACCAGAGGACAGTATATAAAAAGTACACAGTCTAAGGGCCAATATATCAGGATGTTAATTACTACCATTAACCAAGGTGCCACTGTGTGTCAGTGTGAATCACTCCATATGCATTTAGTCCTTACATAGCATCAAAGGACAGAGATTGGCGTCCACGTCTTGCAGACTTAGTGGTGAATTAAATTGACTGTCCAAACTCAAACATCCAGTAAGGAGAAGAACCAAGATTGCGTGCAGGCCCAGGTTTCTTAATGTTTCTGCCCAGTTTGTAACCATTTGCTGATGATGACTTCTTTCCTGAAGTGTCCAAAACCGATGGAAAGTGGACCATGCTGAGGCTGAGAGAGGAAAGAGCAAAAAGGCACCGAGATTACCTTGTGATTTTCCCCTGGAGAAAAACTATTACTACATTTTTTTTCTGAAACTCGGTTAGCTTGGTTTAGATAACAGTTCAACTTAAAATTTTATCTGTGAGTGACAATTTCTAGCTTTCTAAATAGCCACGGAGACTTATTACCTGGAAGACAGAATCAGTCTTGGCTGACATATCACCTCAGGGAATGGGAAGCCGGTGTCCAGGAGCAGGGCCGTGTGAGTGACCCTGGTTCCTGGCTCCCACCTCGGCACTGTGGCTCCCACATTTATGAAAGCAGGGCCTCTACCAGGCCTTGCATCCTTGAGCTGACTCAGAAGTGGGGCTTGCAGCCGCTTCACATAAAGTTCCTGCTTTGGAAACTGCTCTTCACGCCCGTTGAATGAAAAGGCTGTTAATCGTTATTTGGATTCTGATTGAAACTGGACCCTTTGTCTCTGACTATAGACCAGTTACAGTTTCAGACAAAGGGAGCTTTTCTTTGGCCTGGAATTCCTCTGCCTTGGGAAGCCTGTGACTGACAAGTGATGGCAAAGTGCATCTGCCTTTAAATGCTTTGGGTTCTGCTCAACTCATTAATGCATCAGATAAAATAGTTCACATTCCAGGTTGCCTCCTTCTTCTCCCTCAGCCAGCACTGGGAAAAGCACACATTTGCACTCCGTCCTGTGAAAGGCACACACAGAGCAGAGAGTGTAGAGGTAGAGTATTTGGTGCCTTTAAATGTAGGAAATATTCTAGTTTTCCTGCAGAGAAAGACTTTGAGAGACCATAGGCTGGGGACATGATTCTCAGGAATGCATGTGGAACACACAGTGGAATTTGCAAGATACTTTGGAGAAAGTGTGGAGTAATGGGAAGAGCAGGGTGGGGTGGATCAGCTCTGTGACTCTGGGTGAGTTGCTTTCCCTCTCTAAGCCTCATTTTCCTCCACTGAAAGATAGAAATAATATTATTTTGCTCCTGTAGATTATACTAAGGAATCTATACTCATGCATTTGGGAGTACCATGCTCTGTGCCTGGCTCAAAGTAGGTGTTGAATGAATGCTAGTTCGCCTCTATCCAGAGGCAGCACCACACCAAAAGAAGGAGGTGTGTTAGAGAATAAAACAGTCTAATGTTTTGTACATAAATCTTAGCCGTTGGGGAACAGCCTGCCCCATGCAAGCTGGGGGAGTAGGGCTCTGCCAACCTGAGCAACGTCCTCTGTGTGAGGAGGAAGAGTGTCTCTGTGCCCCAGGCATGCAGTTAACTGTGGTTTCAAGAAATCCTTGGTACGTACTAAGTAATTGTAGGTTTCCCCACTGACTTGGGACTAAATGTTCCTCCTTCTACATTGTGTTTTTTAGTCCTGGTGATTTCAGCACCGGTTCCCTCTTCCTGTCTTATTTATTATTTCAATCATTTGTTTAGTTATTTATTCCAAAGCCTTCTCTGAGCATGCCAGTGGCCAGTGAACCTGGCCCTGAGCGTGGCATGGGGATACAGAGAAGAACAGTAGCTTCCTGCCGGCAGGGTCGTTACAAACAGAAAACATGTTCTCTCCAACGTGCAGAGAGCCCTGTGGAACCCAGAGGATGTTGGTATCAGTGTGCGTCAGGTCCAGGCAGGGAACAGATGACACACTTAAACTGGATTAACTGGAGAAAAGTCAAAGAGTCTCTATACAGAGATGTGGGCAGAGTGTGGGGAAACCCAGGCCACCAGGCAATACCCTGGCGCTACTCACAGTCTTCCCACCGCTTGGTTTACCTGGGAAAGGGCAGGGAGGTACCTAAACTAAGACCCAGGGGCTCCTTGAAGAGGTCTGCCAGACTGGAGCTTAGTCAAGGATGCAGCCAGAGGGCGGTGGGCCACAGATGTGGTCCACGCAGGTCAGTGTTCCAGGGCCCAGAACCGATGGGGGTTGGGGAAGAAGGTACTGACCTGAGGGGTAAATGGTAGCCGTGAGTTGGTTCCACCCAGGGTAACAGGTGCGGAGAGACTTCAGAGATAAGGTAAACTTGAAGAATCAGAACTAGTGCTAACTGAATGCTCTCTGCAAGCCAAGTACTGTTTTAAGTGTCTTATTCACAATAGCACTTCTAAGATAAGTGGAATCGTAATCCCATTTTTCAGACGGGAAAACTGAGGCACAAAGAGGTTAGCTAACTTGGCTAGGCTCACACAGCTAAGTCATCAAGAGAACAAGGGTTCAAACCCTGGCAGTCTGGCTCCAGAGCACTTCGGGGTGCAGCTGGAGAATTGACTGGGAAACTCACCAGCTTTCGTCTAGTTTCCTGTTCCCAGTGGGAGGGGTCTACAAGTAAGGCTTTTGACAGGGTAAAGAAGGGCTTGGGAGATGAATGACATCTAGAGAAATTGTCTTCTAAAAAGTCCCAGTGCACAGGGGTGGTCACAGTCACACTGTCTGATGACTCTGCAATGGCGTTCACTGCTCTCCTGACTTGGCCTGCCCTTCAGGGCAGCCTGGTGCCTGTCCTTCCTCTCTAGAAGCTCCTTCCACATAGAGCCAGTTTCCAGCCCAGGAGCAGTGTGTGAAGAGGGCTTCTCTCACCATCCATGTCAATCCTAACAGTAGCAGCCACCATCCTAAGGGGCTTATCATAGGCCAGAAAACATGCTAAGCACTGTATATGCCCTTTCTCATGACAAACCTGTGTGGAAAGTCTTATCATCCCTCCCCCCCCCATTTTACATATGGGGAAACCGAGGCTAATAGAGTTTACATGATGTGCTGAAGGACATGGGGCCCGTGGCACCAGGCCTGAGCTTTTCCCGGAGACCCCACCTGACACTTGTGAGCAAGGTCTCACATGCTGACCTGCGGTGTGGGACTGGTACTCCTGAGTACTCTGGCGTGTGTGCAGGAACTCTGTTCTCTGCCCCCTTTGCCTGGGACGGCTCGACAGCTGACCCTGTCCTGAGTGGGAGGGTGTGTTAGGAGATGGTGGGTGTGCAAAGGAGGTTATGTCAGGTAAGGCTTCCCAGAAAAGATAGAAAGATAAGTTCAGTCTTTGGAAACAAGTAAATCTAATGTCTTGAGTAGGAAAAGTTTTTCTAGGGTGGCCGTAGAGCTTACCTCTGTGGAGTGTGCTGCCATCTCCTGATTAGCAGATACATTTATAGTTATATATATTATATATACTTTACTTATTACACATGCACATATATAAAATCCTAAGAATTTTAATTTATGTCTATTTATCTCAAACCCACCGTGAACACCCCACCTGTGGGAGTTGGCATGCGGAGCGCCCCTCTGTGCCCGGCGGACCCCCACTTGTCCTTCAGATGCATGCTTAAGCCCCACCCCCACTCTGATGACTCCCCATCCCCTCCCTAAGTGTGTTCATTCATTTAAGCACTTGTCCTGTACTAGGTGCTGGGCTCGAATGCAGGGGACAAAACGAAGCCTCTGCCCTCATGGAGCTTATGCTCTAGCACGGGAGACAAACCATAATCAAGATGCTTAATAGAACAGGCCTGACCTGAGGTGGCGCAGTGGGTAAAGTGTCGACCTGGAATACTGAGGTCGCCAGTTTGAAACCCTGGGCTTGCCTGGTCAAAGCATACATGGAGTTGATGCTTCCTGCTCCTCCCCTCTTCTCTCTCTCTCTCTTTCTTTCTCTTTCTCTCCTAAAATGAATAAAGACTTAAAAAAAAAAAGATACTTAATAATACAGTGTGGAAAGGTGATGGGGAAACCAAAAACAGGGATAAGGAGTTTGTTGGTAAGTTGTCATCTTAATCGGATGGTCAAGAAAGACACAGTGGGAAGGAGATATTTGCTCAAAGATTTGGAGTGGGAGAGAGCTGCTGTGGGGACATTCAGAGAAAAGTGACCCAGACAGAGGAACAGCATGGGTGAGAGCCCTGGGTCAGAATTAAGAAAGTGCAGAGAGGCCAGGGCAGTGTGGCAGGGAGGAGAGGACAGGCAGATTGGGCTGGGCGCCAGTCCCAGAGGGCCTTGTCAGTCATTGTAAAGGCTTTGGCTTATACTCAGAACAATGGGAAGCCCCTGGAGGGGTTAATTACACCTCTCTTACTAGTGCCATTTTCTTAGTGCATGTCAGTTACAGAATTTACCCCCTTTTTCTCTTTCTCGCCCATCTCCCCTTTGAGACCCAAATGGCAGGACAGAGTTTGATTTATCTCTGTATTCCATGGGCCCAGCAAAGCACTTAATAAATGTCTGTTGAACTGAAATTGAACCAAGTGGCAGGCAGCAGCCAACAGAAGCCCAGGAAACCTGGGCAAAAAGGTTTCATGAGTTGATCTGTATGACACTGGCTCCCATGGGGCTCTTGGCTACTGTACCAGCAGGCAGAGGCAATGAAAACCTTTAGAGCCAGGGAATCCCAAGGAACAGTAAGTCCAGAGGGTGGGGAGGAGGCGCCTGTTGCTACCTTCACACCATGTGTTTTTTGCTGCTGGGACTGTTGCTGGCTCCTCACAGTGCCCCGGCCCTACTCCCTAACCAAGGTGTGGTCTTGTCCTGCGCAGGCATGCCTGTGGTCCTGTCCCAAGAGGTGGAGTCTGTTCTCGTGGGCGCTGCTATTCTGGGTGCCTGTGCCTCGGGGGATTTCACTTCTGTACAGGTATGTGAGGAGCCAGGGGTGGGCCGTGGCCCCTCCCCAGTCTGAAACTGTCTTTCCTCTTGACAGCAGCTCACATCTTGCAAAACACACACAGGATATAATTAAGAAATGATAGGTTCCAGCCAGGGAAAGCACAAACACTTCTAGCCTCAGACATATTTATTGCAGTTTTTATTTGATTTGGCCTCTGTTTGTGTTGGTCATTCTGTCTTTCTGTTGATGTTTCTTTTTTTTCTCCTTTAAAATAGCTCTTTATTTATTTCTTTGAAATTTTCCCTTGACCACTTTTCTTTTAGCAAGTGGAACAGGTAAGATGCAAAATTTAAGTTTCTCATGTAAATTTTAGATTTGCATTTGCTTATTTCTTCTCTACATACCACTGCCCAAGTACCTCTGAGGCCTCTATCAATAGGAGACACAAACGACAATGTCAGTGAAAAAAGAATGAGAAGAGAAAATAAGGAACAAAGATACGGGAAGAAGGACATGATTTGGTGGCAGTGATTGAGCACACAATTTGACTCTGAGCTTCCTGGCAACCAAGACAAAAAGAACACATAATAAGTTGCATAACTCTTATTTTCTAAAAGAGGAAACACGCCAGTTTCTTGTACGAGACAAAGCTTTTCCTGCCACCAAATTGCAAAAGACATTTTACAAATGAACTATTACGGAGAGACTTTGAGTGGTAACACAATATATAGTATTGACAGCAGGTTTACGAAAAGGTAGCGAAGCAGCCCAGGTAGACACAGAGAGCACAGGCTCCAGAGTCAGATGGGCTGGGCTCAGATCATAGCTGGACTACCTTCTGTCTGTGTGACCTGATCGTTCTGCTCTCTGCTCTACGTTTTATCTGTAATAATAGTCAGTAGCACATTAGTTCTTTCCCTGGATCCAGAATGCACGTTTAGTCCCATAACCAGTTACTCAATTACTCCCATTTTATAGTTGAAGAACTTGAGGCATAAAGAAACTTAGTCTATGTGGAAACAGGTAGCAAATGCCCAGACCAAGAAGTCTGGCTCCAACTGCTGAGAGTTCAGGAAATGTTTTTTTCAGCGGAGCATTAGCTTAAATGAGTTCCCCAAGGTTTCAAGGTCAGGACTAGGAACCAGGGTTTCCACCAGTAACCCAGTCATTTATTGTGACCCTTTTATGTACCAAGAACTATGTCAGGTGCTTTTCATATAGTCTTCTGATATAACAGCATACATGGGCAACAGAGATCCAGAAAGATGACAGAACTTCAGGGTACCCTGTTAGAAACAGACAGATGCAAAAGTCTGATGTCAATATCTGTGCTCTTTGCACCACATTTTGGGAAGTGTGGGACCCTATGTAAAGCCAGTAGTCGAGGCCACTATAACAGCAGCCCGACCCATGCAGGTTCGCATTGGATTCGAACAGTCGGTAATGAAACACAGGAGCCACGAACTGGTGAGCCATCAGCTTTAATTCTAGCTTGCACCCGGCGGGCAAGCAAAAACACACATGGGCTCCAAAACCCACACATTCAGTGCTCACAAAGCTACTGACTTATCCGAGTTTCCTAGCATCAAAGCTTTCCAGCTCACCAGACTTATTCACCTCTGTTTCCCATCTCCTCCTGCACAAACTCTTAACAAACTGGCCTCTTCCTCAGCACTCTGCCATCTTGACTGCCTCCTCTCCTCCACGTGCCCTTACTCTGCCCTCCTTTCTAATACCTCAGGAACCAAGAGAGAGATCAAGCTCCCAGACTGCCCCAGTTTATAGCCTAGAAAATCCAAACCTTTAATCCAATTATACATTCAAGAAATTCTCTGATACAAAGCCACCCATCTGAGGCATAATGGGATTCCTCAAGAGAGTGCACCACCCCACATCATCCAATCAGTCAAGGGTGTGGGGAAAAGCTTACTCTTAAAGCCAAGCCTTAGGCTATGACGACCCGGCCTGCCCACAGCCTGTTCCAGAACACACATTAATATCAACAAACTTCCATGTGGGCAGCACCATCTTTAACAAAGTGAGCATAATATATTTTATCTGCCCAACACCCTACATACTGCCCAAGCTTCTGAAATTGATGCCTATGAACTGTCCCTTCCAAGGAATGAAATCTAGTCATGAATGCCTGTGGATTTTAACTGCACTTTTTAAACAAAGACGGTAGAATTGAATCTTCAGCTTTACCTGGATTTTCTGGTGTTCAGAAACATTACATGGAGGTATTTATTGTTGAAATGTCAGTGACTTTTCAATTATTATTTTCATGTTATCAACTTCTGAAGATGTTCTCACAACTAGATTCCTTGCCCTTCCTGGGACATTTTTAATTGTCACAAAAATAATAAAGATGCTTGCTAAGGCCCAGCATAGGTTACCTGATATTATAGACTGAATGTTTGTGTCCTTTCAAAATTCATATACTGAAGGCATAATCTCCAATGTGGTGGTATTTGGAGGTTGATCTTTGGGAAGTAATTAGGATTAGATGATATCATGAGAGTGGGGCCATTGTGCTAGGATTAGTGCCCTTAAGAGAAGAGACACCAGGGAGCTGGTCCACATGCTTGTGTTCTTCCCCCTCCCCCTTTCTCTCCATGTGAGGCCCAGTGGAAAGGTGGCCCTCTGCAAGCCAGAAATAGTTTTCACCAGAACCTGATCATGCTGTCAGTTTGATTTTGAACTCCAGCCTCTAGAACCCGTGATGGCGAACCTATGACACACGTGTCAGCACTGACACACGTAGCCATTTTCGATGACACGTGGCCACATGTGGCCTCATACCAGAGAAGTATGGGGCCGCATGCCGAGAAGGACATTTCATCCTCGGCTCCTGCACAGCCAGGTGCAGGAGCCAAGGATAAAACATTTGCTGTAGTGTAGACACTCTGTGCCGGAGGTCTGTAGGCCAAAACAACAGAGCTGCGGCACAGAGCGTCTAGTTCTGGGACTTCCAGTTAGGCCGTTTTTCTCAAAGTGACACATCACCCGAATTATGCTAAGTTTTTGGTGAATTTTGACACACCAAGCTCAAAAGATTGCCCATCACTCCTCTAGAACCATGAGAAAATAAATTTGTTATTTAAACATTCAAACATTCAACCTATAGTATTTTGTTATGGCAGACCAAGCAAACTAAGCCACCTCATTTAATTTTGACAGCCTCCCTACCTGCAGGATAGATGTTTTTATCCTGGTGTTATGCATGAGGAAGCCAAGGCTCAGAGCGGTTTTAAGTAATCTGCTTAAGCCCGTAGTTAATAAGGAACAGAGCAGAATTGAAACCAGGGTCTCTCTGGATCAGTATCCTGATTTTCATTCTGTTTCTACTTTGTTCAATATATTTTCTTTAAAAATATTTTTTGTCTTCTAAAATGTTTGAAGGTGCATTTTCTGAAAAGAAATGTTATTGATCAAAATCTGGAAATAGTGTGCCTCCCAAAGTAGTATGACAAGATGGGGCTTCTCTGTTACATACTTCACACCGTGACTTACAACACCTTGTGGGCATTTTCCTCAAACAAGTTTACACCTCCAAGAGGAGTCTGCTAACAGTCCCACACTGGCATCTTCACTGTAGGAGGTTTTTCATTAATGCTCCGGAACAGAATCTGAGATATAGTACTCGAATATTGGCATTGGTGACTTGAATAGGAGCTGCAAGGCTCACAACAACATCTTAAAGACCAGCTCATGTCTCCTGTTCAACCCAAGGACATATGTGCCTCTTTTGGCTGTTTTCAGTTTTAGGAGACTCTGTAATCTAGTAAAGATAGCTCCAGCAGAGAGAGATCTGATATCTTATCTGTCATCACCTACCTGAGAAAATCATTTGTTGTATAGCTTCAGACAGTTCCACCTGACCTCTCCTGGTGCTTTTTTTATTTCCTTTAAAAAATATATTTAAATAAGAAGAATTGCCACTCATGTGAAGCCATTGATATGAAGAGTCTTTGAAAGCTCTGATGACCTCCATGAGCCCTGGGTATAATTATCAACATTATTCTAATGTTTATGTTTGGAACTGCTTTGCAAATGTAAATACATGTAGATGTGCAGACTTGAGTAGAAAAAGCCAGAGTCATCCTCTCTACACTGAAGAAAAGGCCAGGAAGAGTCCAGAAGACCCAGGCTGCCTAGGGACAGAATTCCCAATTTCCTAGGCCTGTGAATCAATGACTTCAGCTAGGGGTAGAGCTGTATACCTTAGGTTGGTGGTACCAATGGATTAGAAGGACTTAGAGTTGTGGATTTTACTTACAGCTATTGCAAATCTCTATATATTATAATAATGGGAAAGTTTTATCACATTCAGGGAAAAGACAGCAGAGAGAATTATCTGGCGGGAGAAGCCGGTCAATTATGAGGTTCACTGCTATTCCACATTTTGAAACCTGCTGATGATTCCAAGTGCCCACCTTGTGTTCTTTTATCCACTCACATTCTCGTAGTTTCTCTCTTACCCTGCTCTTTCCTGCACTCCCCTCCCTTCCTTTAGACATCTAAAGCCTTCCTACTATTTCCTTTTCAAATTAGGATCTCACAGAGGGTATCGATCTAGCCATCCATTCTCACTAAAGAGTAGAATGATGAATAACATCTTAAAGGATTATCCCACTCCAGAAATGGTGTTCTCCTTTTAGTAGTTTTAAAACTGTATCTCCAGTAGACAGTGTGACAAGAATCATGTCATGGTTGTCTTTATAGCTACAGCGTAATCATTAAAATGGAGTCAAACCACAGAGATGCTACTTTCATGGTAAAAGATCAGCCAGTGAGTAGGTGGGAGGGGACACAGGAAGAGAGGTTTGTTCCTTTTATTGGTAGGAGTGTGGAATCCATGCAGTGTTGACTGACCTGTGTGACCATTGCATTTGATCACTCCCTCATCCCCAGAAAGTCACCCATTGCTGTCACTGCACTCCAAAGTGTTCTTCCCTAATTCTGAATAACCCAGAAACCAAATAATTACAATGAGAAGTTGGGAGCATTCCATAACACTTCCATGGGATCCAGACCCTAGAAAATTAACAAAGTGGAAAAAATAAGTTTATGAAATATCAATATGCTTAGATTTTCTAAGCACAGGCAGTACAGAAGTTTGAAGACATGCAAAGCATGCAGAAACAAGAAACCTATTTCAAGGTGCCTTGAGAAAAAACTCAATCAAATGGCAAAGGGGCAGATATACAAAATGGCTTTCCACTCTGCTTCCTTTAGGTTCCCCCCCCCCCAAAAGAAAGCAGTGAAGAACCATATGAAGCAAAAATCAGCAAAAGAAGATAGTGACAAAAGATCAGTTTAACAATCAGTTTAAGCTGAGGACCAGTGTAAAGAAAATAAACCCCAGGAATTTACCAATTCATCAAACAGTTCTTCTTCCCACAGTGTGAGGGTCCCTTCCTCATAAACCATTGACTCCATGTGCTCCCACTATCAGCGTTCCCTGTCACATTCTAGATAGATCCCATGTCTTGCAGATCAGTACATGTAAGTGGCCAGTTGAGAGCTGCAATTACTCACCCTTTGTGTAGTGTGTGCCTATGAGATAAACCAGGGGTGCCCACACTTTTTCAGCTCGCGAGCTACTTATAAGATGACCAAGTCAAAATGATCTACCTACAATAAAAATGCAAAACATAAATTTATTTCTTCTATATTATCATTATTTAAGTTACTATTATTACTATTTAATACTGTGTATTCTTCTTTCACCTTTCTCCTTCTCAGCTCTCTTTTCAGAGGAAAGTCAATGTCATAGTTTTTATGAACAATCCAAAAAAACCGCTCCACATTTCCCTTCTTTGGAATAGCAATGGCACACAGACAGATGAGGCAAACGCACTTAGAATATGACAGTGAAAAAAATCCCCTCCCCCTCTGTATGAAAGTGGTAGGTTTTAGGCTTCTTACTCGGACCAGCTACGGCACTCATTTTTATACCCTTTGTTGTATTTAGTTTAAATAAATTGGAGGCTAACTTTAAGCAGCAATGTAACTGAACAAGTTAGCGTGGTTTAACGCGCATGCGTAGGGTGTCAAAAGTTCAGACGTCAGATTGGCTACCCTGTATGCCAATCAAAAGACAAATGTCTTTTTAATGTCTTGCGATCTACCCACACTTCCTTCGCGATCGACAAGTAGATCGCGATCAACGTATTGAGCATCCCTGAGATAAACCATCCACGCTAACCTTCTGGTCTACCCTCAAAGTCAGTCCTTGCAGACATACTCATTGCTGAGCTGAAGTTTCTCCTTCTATCCTTTGTCAGGAAGTTCACTTCATTGAGAGCCAGTTCTATTCATCACATATTACATGCTTCAAAACCTGTGATTTTGTATACAATACACTACATCTCCATTTTATTTTGTGAGTCTACTTTCTGTGATTTCTAGTTTTCTCTGACTATCTGTCACCATAAATACCAGTTTTACATTTGCAAAGTAAAGCTGATTATCAAGACTTCAGTTTCTGGAGGTTTGGAAAGACTGATATATAATGGATGTTCAGAAATATGAAACCATCTTGTTTCTTGGCACACTCAATCTTTTTTGTGTGTGGAATACAATTAAGAATTCATGTTCATTGGGAAAAATAGAAAATTTAGTTAAGCTGAAAGAAAAATATAAAAACATTGATCTTACTACCCTAAAGTATTCACTAGTTCAGATACAGGTTGCTATTGTTTTAGTCTTTTTATGCATATTTATAAGTCAGTGTTTATTTTTTAATGTGTTCATACAATGCATAGTTTTGTAGCCTTTACTCCCACCCCAAAACATATAGTAGGCATCTTTATTTAGCATGTTTATAGACTGCATAATTTTCTACCCTATAGAATATACCATGACTTTTTCACCAGTCTCCTGTTTTGAATATTTAGGTTGCCTGTGTTGTTTTGAATAATGCTGCAACTAACATCTCTGTAGCTAAATTTTTGCACACACCATAAAGTTATGTTAAAATGCATTATGAGGTATAGCTGTCAAAAGTCTGCCTACTTTTTAGGATTTGGTACATATTAACACTATGCAACCAGTAGTGGTATGTAAAAATTCAGGGCTCACACTTCTTGTGTACAAGAAGCCTGTTGCTATGAATTTTAGTTCCGTTTAGCTTTTGTTCCAGGCCTCTTATAATCTCATTCATTTCACATGTGGTCTTGATGTTATCAACTTTGTTTAGTTACCTTTTGCCCTTTGCTGCTTAAGATGTGTTTCTGGAGATGTGAGATTCTGGTTACTAATTAAATAGATTCAGATTTCTGATTGAATTTTCAATGTCCTGTCCCATATGTCAGTACCTCATAGAAAGTCAACAGAAATTCTAGAGTGGTAATTAATACTTTAAAGCAGGATTAAGTTAAGAAATGTGATATGGGCTCTAACATTCATTATACTTATTGCTACACCTGGTTGACAGTATATTCTTATCTTTTCCAGAAAGATATTTGTTCTGTCTCCAAAATAAATAAAAGCAATACATTTAAGTTCTGATTAGTTGTAAATCTCCTTTCCAACCCTCTTTGCAGAATGGAACCAGAGATGTCAAAGTCAAAACATTAGCTCAAATTTAGAATTCTATTTTTGGAGATTACTTCAATATATAAGATACATAACATTTGACTCTCCTGTTCCTTTCAAGGTGATCCTGGAACAGGACCTGTTCCTTTCTATCCCTGATCATTATAGAATCTTAGCAGCAGCCAGTGGGTGCTAACAGTCCCCTGTGTGCAGTTGAGGACTGAAGAATGGAGATGTCATATAACCTTGCTTGTTACAAAGATCATGTTCTTTTCATTCCATCAAATCACAACCCAGTAAATGTCTATTCATTGCTTGGGGAAGTCACAGATTTCAATATAGCAACTCAGCTGCCCTTCACAAGGGGGTGTGGTTTATAGAAAATATCAGCTTCACACATTTGTCAGCATTATTTGGTTGAGTATCAAATATAGAAATAAAAATAAGAAATGTGCTTCCTTTGGTTTGGAAATCTTCTAATTCCTTTTGCCTGAAGAATATTTTATAATATGTTCATCAATATTGTCTTGCTTTATTTATTTTCTTTTAATCATAATCTTCCCACTTCTTATAGAGGTAGATATTCAAAAGCACTTTAACTAATTAAGAGATTTCATTAAAAGATACTTTTTATAGTAGTGTTATTAATACGAAGAATTAGGCTAAAAGACATTTTCCCCAAATATCCCTCTCCCTCTGAACTTCTTACCCAGGAACTTAAGAATTGGGCTGTTATAAAAGGAAAAAAAAAGGCAAAATACCAACTGAGTCCTTTAAAAATTTAGAAGGGTTACAGACCTTTAATATAGTCAGGAATTTTCTATAATTGGGGGAAAAAAGTCCTGAAAAATGACTGCATACACACATATACACAAACACATATGTGTATACATATATATACCTAATACTGTTGGACAAAATTTGATTCAGAGTCATGGAATGTATAAAGGTCTTACTGAAGTCTATGAAAAGGTTTTGGTAGCAACAGTGAGGTAAATGATCAAGAACTATGCAGAAGGGGAAAATCATTATTACAATTGCTTATTAGAAGTATATAATTCTCAGTAATAACCCATTAGAAAGTACCATGGGCTCAGAAACATGAGTGGAGTATCTTCAATCATGCATATCAAAGAAATATAAAGATTAAAAAATTTGATAACACGTTAGAAGTTGTATATAAGGAAATCTCCTATACTGTTGTCATAATAATTTTAAAAGTGAGGTAAGAGAGGTTAAGGAACTCACTGAAGCCACAGCTAGAAAGTGATGAAGCCAGAATCCAAGGCCTAAGCTAGAACTTCAAAGCTGAGGATTCTAGTCAGTCACATATGGAAATGGACTTTTCTGGGGCTGAGTGTGATTGCTATTATTTAAAAAACTGGTAACAGAAACAGACAGCTAGAATTAGGATGCATTGTAAAATGTAGCTGAGTTGGTCAGGGCCCCCACAAAGTTGGATGCTTGCAGAGAGTTTAGAGGAACTGTTTATAAGCCTGAGGAGCAGGGCAGAGAGAAGTCACTGGAAAGAATGTGGTGCTTTGGGGGTTGTAAGGGCTGGACCGGAAAAGGTGAGGGGAGAGCACAGGTACTGTGACCTCAGAGCAGAGTGTTGTGTCTTATCTCAGAGACTGTGAGGTCAGCTGGCTAGTCAGTGACTGTGGAGGGGAACAGCTGGGTTCTTGACCGCATTCTCCTCCCTCTCTCTGATTTTTTTGCCTGGCTCCCCATTGGCTGGACTCAAAGTCAGAAGGCAAGGGAGCTTCTTGGTGTAGTCAGTACAAGGGAGCCTGGCTCAGTCCAGAGAAGGCTGGGCGCGGGGGAGGGGGGAAGGAGGGTCCAAAGGAGAACATGCAAATGTCCAACAGTCCTCTAGGCGGTGGTGCTCAGGTCATTGTGCTGACCACAGCCCCGTCTGAATGGTTTGTTACAGATTTTCAGTGAGATGAGGTACTTGCATCAAAATGTAAAACAACTATGACATCTTCTTGATAGCAAGGGGTTCTCAGTGAGGGAATCAATGTGTCTGTTCACATTCTGGGGCAAGCTTCTTATGTCACTGTGGACCTGCGCTTTGAGAAGCTCTGATCTAGACTCCACAGCTCTGCAGATGATGACAGATATGCTGGAGTCCTCCAATGGGACTTCCTTATCCCTGCTCCCATCTCCTACCTTACCTATGCTAAAGGCAAGGACGCTAATAGTTTTCTGCATTGCCTCTGAGCTGGGCACTGTGCTGAATTGGTTTAGATGATAAATGATCCTTGCAACTTAGGTTATTCACCTCACCTTTACAGGTAGGGAGTGAGGCTTAGAAGGTTTAAGCCAGAGGTCCCCAAACTACAGCCCGCGGGCCAAATTGCAGCCACCTGAGGCCATTTATCTGGCCCCTGCCACACTTCCGGAAGGGGCACCTCTTTCATTGGTGGTCAGTGTATGGAGTACTGTATGTGGTGGCCCTTCAACGGTCTGAGGAACAGCAAACTGGCCCCCTGTGTAAAAAGTTTGGGGACCCCTGGTTTAAGCAATGTGCTCATGGTTTAACAGCAAGTGGCAGAGCTAGCAATAAAGTGCAGATCTGACTCTGATGTCTGTGCTCTTCTTATGTCTCAATGGCCCCAGGGCAGTGCTTACACTTACCTGACATTAATACCCAGGAAATGATGTGGCCTGATAGGGGAATGCCCTGTGTGAAGATCATGACTGTGTTCTCTGTTGTCAGTAACAAGCAAGTCAAGATTTCTAGAAATAGATATACCCCAGCACCCCCAAAATCAGTCCTGTTGATGGGTCCCATGTGATTCAACTTTACAGAGCCTTTCCTGGCCCATCCAGCCAGATCAGAAAGCGAAGTCAGTCTGATTCTAAGTAGCTCTTGTCTGTTTGCATCTCTTTTTAAACCTGGGAGGTCAGGAAGAAGATGAGGAGAAAGAGCTCATCAGAGGGATGCATTTCCTTAGAAATGTTATTAATTGGCTGGGCATGAAAAGAGAAGGAAATAAAATAGCTGCTCCTTACTAAGTGAAGGCATCTTCTTCCCCTATCTCATTAAAAATTAAAAGCACTCTTGGTTTAAGTAGGGCAAATTAGTAATTAAGTGCTATATAATCAACTTGTGTAAACATAAGATGGAAGGGGAGGCCAAATTAATCACTCGGCTGGCTTCTTTTTGCCCCATTAGTGTACCTTTTCCTAGGGTCCTTCCTGTGATGTCAGGATGCATTTTCTGATGTCCTCCCCAGCTGGAGGTCAGGTGGGCTGAGGTAGCCATCTGACTGATGACAGTTGGCTAGATCTGGAAAAGGCATGTGTCTGGGCCTTGATTCAAGTAGGTGATAAGGCTCCTCATTTGAGTCTTTAAGCCAAGGTTCATCAGCGGGAGCCTACCATGTGACAGGGACAGTCCTAGAGGGTAGCAGGACAAAAAATTACACACATCTCAGTGCCCACAGAGTTTCCAGACTGGTGGGGAGGAGGTAGACAGAGACAGATACAATTATGAAAACGTCAGCACTAAGTGTAATGGCAAAGACCATGGGGTTTTGGCCTGGGCTCAAATCATGGCTCGGCCACTTACCTGGGGTAAGTTACTTAATTTCTGTTTGAGCTCCTAGCCGTGGTAGTCCTTGAACAGGTGGGGAAGGTGGAGCAGGCCAGAGTGACTCACCAGGAATGACCAGTCCTTGGGTGCAGTGGGATTACAGCTGCTTACACTGGTCTTGACAGTTTTGCTCATGAAAGAAAAGAATTTATTTGTTTATCATTCATTGTCAGCTTCCACAAAGGATTTGAGGAAACTAATAATAAGTGACTAAGCAGAATAAAACTGAGCAAAATAAAACTCTCAAGTCTGAAACTATGTAGGAAGAGAAGAATACACTAACTACTTAAACTAGAGGGAGAGGCTCCTCAAAGGTATATGTCTTTAGGTTCCAGGTAGTTCATATAACACATGAGGATAACAGCAGAGAGTTGGGTGGCTGGATTCTGTACTAGGTTAGAGAATGTATGCTCTGCCTAAAGACACTGAAATTTAAAGTGTTTTAATCCTGGATTGGCGAGTTCCAAGCCAAACAGATTTATGGGACAGGTTTGGCCTATGAGTCTCTGACCCATAAATAAGGAATTTACTTTGAGCTTCCAGGCGGCCAAGACAAAACTGGGAAATATGTCAAGTCATAGAGTTTTTACAGAATCAAAGAAGTATACCAGTTCTCTAAAAGAGATCAAGTTTTTTCTGGTACCAAATTCTAAATTTGCTATTTCTTTAAAAGCTAATCTAGAAATTATTCCATGGACTTTCACAGAAGCAGAAGGATTCATTACATACCACCTTGTTAAGAACCCAGAGTATGGGCCCTGGCTGGTTAGCTCAGTTGGTTAGCACATTGTCCTGAAATGCTAAGGTCTGGCCGGTGGCCCAGTGGTAGAGTGTCACTTGTCATGTGGAAGTCCTGGGTTTGATTCCCAGTCAGGGCACGCAGAAGCAACCATCTGCTTCTCTACCCCTCTCCCATCTCTCTCTCTCTCTCGTTTCCCCTCCCACAGTCATGCTCGATTGGTTTGAGCAAAGTTGACCTCGGTTGCTGAGAATGGCTCCATGGCCTTGGCCTTAAGCGCTAAAATAGCTTAAGCAATGGAGTTGAGGCCCCACCAGGCAGAACATTACATGGTAGGGGCTTGCCAGGTGGGTCCCTATTGGGGTGCATGCGGGGGTCTGTCTCTGCCTCCCTGCCTCTCACTTAATAAAAAAAAAAGAAGAAAAGGAGGAGGAGGGGGAGGGGAGGGGGAGGAGGAGGGGGAGGGGAGGGGGAAGAGGAGGAGGAGGAGGAGGAGGAGAAGGAGGAGGAGGAAGAAGAGGAGGAGGAGGAGGAGGAAGAGGAGGAGGAGAAGGAGGAGGAGGAGGAAGAGGAGGAGGAGGAGGAGGAGGAGGAGAAGGAGAAGGAGGAGAAGGAGAAGGAGGAGAAGGAGAAGGAGAAGAAGGAGAAGGAGAAAAAGAAGAAGGAGAAGGAAATGATAAGGTTGAGGTTTGGTCCTGTCAGGGCACATATGGAATGCAACCAGGGAATGCAGAACTAAGTGCAACAACAAAATGAATGTCTCTCTTTCTCTCTCCCCCTTCTTCTCTGTCTCTCTAAAAACCAATCAATAAAAAAATTAAGAAAGAAAGAAAGAAAGAAAGAACCTAGAGCATCATATGTGGATCTCCCAGGTTTATAACTTTCTGTAGATGTCACTTGTCCCTGGAGTAGAACTGAGACTACCCAGCATGGTTGATAAATGTCCCTCCACCTCTCTTCCCTGAATATGCCTTCCCTCAGCCAGCTTTACAAACAGAGCTGCGTCACTGACCTATGATTGTCTTACAGGATCTCAGTACTAAAGCTTTTTATCAGCCTGGCATCGGGGAAGTGCTAAAATGAACCACCCATCAGTCGAGAAGGGCAACAGATGTTGAAGCATATCAAATGTCAGTAAACAGCAAGCCTACAGAGGCCGCTGAACTTGGCATCCCCTTAGCAAAAATACCCTGTCGCCTTTAAGAGGGAACGCCATGGACCTTTATAAGCTATATTAGATGATGTACTTGTTTTTTAATCTCTGCTTTTTTTTTTTTTTTTTTTTTTTTTTTTTAACACTCACAGAGTGTTCTAGGCTTTCAGCCCTGGAAATCTAGATCTTCAAAATATACTCCCAGTAATTATGAGAAGTTTCATGTTCGACTTATCTAGCATACTCTCCCTTTTACCCTTAACAGTATGATTCATGTTATAAATAATAAATCGGACCATAGTTAAGAGCATAGACTCTGATAGCACATGAATCTGGGTTTCAGTCCTGAGTTCCAACATTTTAGCTGGGTTATGCCAGTCCCTTCACCTCTCTAAGCT
Source organism: Rhynchonycteris naso (assembly GCA_037038555.1). Classification (NCBI taxonomy): domain Eukaryota; kingdom Metazoa; phylum Chordata; class Mammalia; order Chiroptera; family Emballonuridae; genus Rhynchonycteris; species Rhynchonycteris naso. Next base: position 188,984,850 of record CM072997.1, on the reverse strand, counting down.
GGTTTCCTCATTTGTAAAAGGTAGGACTATTAAAAGTATGTACCTCATAAGCTTGTTGTAACAATTAAACGAGATAATATGTACAAAGTGTTTACCACAATTATTGGTATAAATAAACTTTTAGTGAGAGTTATACAAAATTATAACAATATTTATGTTGCTAACCATCATTATTAGCTGACTTTTATTCCCATGCTGTTCTAGCACATTAGGTACATTTTTGAAATATGGCTGGACCATTCATTTCCCTGCCTGCTCTCAGAGAGCTTATTCACCCCTCCTCTATTGTGTGTTACATTTCCCAGGCTCCCTCGCACCTGGCCTCTGCTTTGGCCAATGGCAGACACAGGTGAAAGGTTGATGTGCAGGAAGACGGGAGAAGTCAGGTGATTTCTCCCTTCTCTATAGCAGCAGCTGCATCCATATCCTGTGTGATTCCAGATCGCAGCCTCTCCCTTTCAGGTTCTAGTACTGGCCACTCAGAGCTTCTCTGGTTTCAGCTCCAGCCTGACATCAATAGCTCCAGGCTGTGGTCACACCATAACCTCCCATCCTACCTTGATCCCTAGGAGCGGGACAGCTCTCTGCTGCCACTGATCTTTGAATTGATTCAACATTGCCTATTTGGCTTTTTTTCCCCCCCGTCACATATGATACCAATTTCTTGTATTAAATTCTTTCTGTTGAAAGACCTAGAATAGTTTCAGTTCTCCTGACTGGACTCTGACTACTATGGTTGATTTCAATTATTAAAAGATAAGTCAGTCCTTAGAATGTATTCACTTCCCTTCCTCTCTCCCAGTTGGAATTAGTTAGGGCAGCAGGAGGAGGAGTAGCTAGTTATCACAGAGAGTGGTTCACTTCATCTAAGTGAAGCCCAAATGCCAAAAAGTTGACCTGGGTGTCTTTAGTGAATGTCCAGCTCTGAGACAGGCATTGAGGCCTGCAGCTTCGTGCGGCTGACCACCTCTCTGAAGAGACAGGACTTGATTAGAAGCCAGAGCCAGGCACATTTCAAGATAGTATCTAGTAAAAAGTAATAGAAACTCCTGTTTCTTGAGCCAGAGCTGTGGACCATTCACTATTGTAAGTGAGTCACTGCTTCATGTGTGTGATCATTCTCTTCCCCCAAGTGAGGAAGTGAAGGCTCAGAGAGGGGAACTTACTTACCCAAAGTCACAAAGCTAGTAAGTAATGGTGTTAGGAGTTGAACTTAAGTCTATATGTCTCAAAGCTGATGTTTATTAGAGACTTCTCTCTGTTCCTCAGTTTCCCAAGCTTTCTTCCTATTTCCAAGCAGATAGCTGGAAAGCTACATACCTCACTCCTGCTGCTCTGGCCTTGTAGAGATGTCCTTACAGAAATACTATTCAACCATTCTTACCCAATTCTCAGAGTCGGTTTATGTGGAAAGTTTATTGTTTTCAAACAATAACAAAGAAACAGAGTCAGAACATTAAAAGCACTTGCCCAATGTCACACTGGGTTTTAATATTCAAGTTGGAATTAGAATGCAGGTTTTTCTGTGCCCAGCCACACATTCTTTCTACTGCTAACATCAAAATACTATATTAGGTGGTGTATAAGGGTAAACTGCTTGTTAAAAAATTAAACAAACAAAAAAAGAGGCCAGGCAAAAGGCAAAGCGAGATTTCCCCCCTCAAGGGGCTGACAGTCTAGATAGATAAATAAAAACAAATCATCCAGAAACCAGGGAGTGGCGTTCCATTATCTACTCTGTGGTAACAGGTACATGCAGGAAAGAGAAGTATGGTTCTGTCTGAGAAGTGAGGCCTGAAGCGGACACGTTCATTTAGGCCAAGCAGAGAAGCAGTAGGGAGAGCGTTTTTCAGATCGAGGTGCCACAGAGAGCAAAGCAGGAAATGCAGACAGGAAGGGGGGTCTCTCAGCTCCTGGGAAGGACCCCAGTTTCAGAGTAGCAAAAGGGAAAGGTGGATATATAAGGGCTACAGTTGATTGGGGGTGAGGGTTGTTAACTATAAACAGATCAATTAGGAATTTGATCAGGAATCTTGAGAGCATCCTTTGCCCAACATTGCCTGACTTGTCTATTATTTTTTGCTGTTTTTTTTTTAAGACGTAGGCTAATAGCCTCATTAAAAAATCAACATTAAATGCTTCTTGGATGATAATACTACATCCTGCTTAAGAAACATCACCTGTAAATTAATTCAGTCTGGGACTGATAGCAAAGGTTTATTACTTATCTCTGATAGTTTTGAAGAGTTCCTGAAATAGAAGGGGAAAGCTGTTTAAAGGCCCCTAGAAAGCTATCTTGTTTCATCAGAGCACATTTGTGTCTAGCGTGTTGTAACAGTTTATGTTTGAGAGTTTCGGGATGGAGAAGGCGTCTTCCGAGACAATGCCCCTGAGATACGGGAGCAAGCCATCCATCTCACACCAGCTTAAACCCACCTCCTCTCCCCTCCACATCTCCCTCCCTGTCTGCTGACCCTTGGTCTGGAGGAGGCTGTATGTTGGGTGGAGTAGATCAGGGTGAAATTCCTACCAAGTTGATTTCACCTATCAGCATCTCTGATGAGGCGATCTTGACAGACCAGACTGATACCAAATGATTGGATTGCAGCCCTTATCTTCATCTCAGTCAGATGACTAACCAGTACAGAGATACTGGAGCAGAAATGTTCAGACAGTCCTTAAGTAGGGGTACAAGCAAGTGCTGAGACTGCTAGGAAACAGCAAGCTTTATAGTGAGCCCAGCCTATTGTAGTGTGCTGGGCTGGGACCCCTCCCTTCAAGGGGCTCCTGAAAATGATAGCAGAGGGGCTCCTAGAGTATGTACCCTAATCTTCACAGCAGCCCCAGGAAATCCTGCTTTGCAGATGTAGAACCTAAGTCACAAAGAGGTTAAGGACTTTCTCAAGGTCACATAGCTAGTAAGATATGGACCTGGACGTTCATATCCCTATTATCTGCTCACTGGGGTAATACTGACACTGATCTGTAGTGCTGATTGGAAACTCCTCTTGTGAGGTCGACCTCTACACTTTTCTGCTGCCGGGTTTATCTCTCCCCCTGCCTGGAGGTGTGTCTGTGTCTCTTTGCCCACTGGAGCCACGCCTTCCTCATCCTTAGCCAGGAGTAGGTGCTGGGTGAATGTATGTTGTACCAAATTGGGCGTGAAGTTTTACAGTTGCTTTGGGATCTCACTGGAGCTGGCTAAGAAGGGTGGTCACATAGCTAGCCAGCACTAAACTCCAATCCTAGACCACCGAGTAATTAGCTGTATTGCCGGAAGCAACTTTCACTGTTTACATCGGATCCAGACTGCTGCTTCTGATTCTCAGTTACTCTCATTTTTCGAAGATAAGCTACCCTGTTGGTTCAGTTACCAAACAATTTATTGTGCAGCCTGGGGAAGAGGTTTATGTCTTTGGGACTCAGATTTTTCATCTTTAAACTGAAAGAGTTAGGTCTGATTTTCAAAAAAATGTCAAGCAGTGGAACATTTGGAAAGCAAATGTATAAAACATGAGCCATGTCTCCAGCTTCCCCTGTGTAAAGCCAGTAGCCAGGGCTACTATCACAGCCGCCTGGCCAGTGCAGGTTCACATTGGATTCAAACAGTCGGTAATGAAACAACAGAGCCAAGAACTGGTGGGTCATCAGCTTTAATTCTAGCTTGCATCTGGCGGGCAAGCAAAAACACACACTGGGCTCCAAAACCCACTCATTCAGTGCTCACAAAGATACTGACTTATCCGAGTTTCCTAGCATCAAAGGTTTCTAGCTTACCAGACTTACCTCTGTTTCCCATCTCCTTCTCCAACACAAACTCTGCACAAACTGGCTTCTTCCTCAGCACTCCGCCATCTTGGCTGCCTCCTCTGGCCTCCACGTGACCTTAATCTGCTCTCCTTTCTAATACTAACCTCAGGAACCGAGAGAGAGCAAGCTCCCGGCCTGCCCCACTTTATACTGTAGAAATACAAACCCTTAATCCAATCTACAAACAAGGAAGTCTGACATAAACTTACTTATCTGAGACATACTGGGAGGATTCCTCATGAGTGCACCACCCTACATCATCCAATCAGTCAAGGGTGTGGGGAAAAGCTTACTCTTAAAACTAAGCCTTAGGCTATAAGGAACCAGCCTGTTTACAGCCTGTCCTCCACACCCAACCCAAGCATAAGGGCAAATAATATCACCTGGGTGACAGGTTTCCATGTGGCTGCACCATCTTTAACAAAGTGAGCATATTATATTTTATCTGCCCAACACCCTGTCACTGCCTTCCCCCACGCCCCCCCCCCCCACGCTGTGGCTGCAGGACATCAGATACATTGGTCTAGATTGTTTCAATGGAGATAACCCAACATATATTAAAGTAACTAATGCTCATACTTAACAACAATAATAAAATAGCTTCAAATAGGAGAGGCAGGCCATTGAGAAAGGTAGACGTGTGGGCTCTGTGCCTGTGAACCTGTTGTTTGCTCCTGGGGGGTGAGGAGGAGGGGAAGCAGCTTGGCCTGATTGTATACAGTGGGGATAGGGGGGAGGTTACAGCCTGGGGCCTCATCCTCCTGGTCTGGAAACCGCCTCCGTGTCATGGCACTGGTGAATTAGAAATTCTAGCCGGCAACTCTTGGAGATTGGCTTTCCATCTGGGGCTCTGACCTCTTGCTTCCCCAGCAAAGGGGATCAGACTGTTCTGAGAGGAGTCAGTGAGCAAGCCCTCTGCAAAGCCTTCCCTTTTTCTTTTCCTTTATTTTTCAAAAGTATGTTTCAAAGAGAATTTCTGATTATGTTGGGGGCTTAACACCACTGGTTTGAATCCTGCTTGGCGCTTAGAGCAGGGAGATAGCCATACCACGTCCCACGTCAGTGTTTTGTGCTGGAAGATTACAGAAGATTTAATTCCATTTGTGTCACTGGATTTATACAAAACCCTTCTGGAATTAGAGATGAATACCCCATTTCCTTTACTTTCGTCAATTTTTACAGATCCCTTATGCAAGTGACAAAAAATGCTTTAGTTATTTTCATAGCTCTAGTGCCCGACACAGAGACCGAGATAAGAAGAGCTGCTTAGTAAACATTTGTCTATTCATTCAACAAATATCCACCTGGGAACAGTGATAAGCAAAGTAAAGAACATCCCAGTTCTTACTACATTTACATAGTTGAGTGGAAGAGACAGTTAAAAATAAATAAACACAAATAAACATATACTATATCTTGGCTTAAGAGCGATAAAGCAAAATAACACTTTCAATGGAAAAACAGATTGGAATACTTGATGAATGAATGAAAGTAAAATGACTTTGACTCCCTGCCCTAAATCTCTGCCTCATCTCCTTTCTCCATAAATAATAATTATTGTTGTTATTTTAATTATTACAACTTCTACCATTTATTGTGTTTCCACTACATTCCAAGCTCTGTGCTAGTATCTTCCTGTTTCTTACAATAAATTCTCCAAATACCCTTGCCAGTTAGGCTTTTTTACTCCTTTTTCCAGATGAAATAACATGGCCAGAGAAGATAACGAGTTCACAATCAGGGAGCTGATAAGTGACAGAGATGAAATTTGAATCAAGTTGATTTCAACAGAGCTTCTGCTCTGAGCAAAAGAGAAAAAATTCCAAAGATTATCACCAGAGGTCTAACAGGGGTCTCTGCTTAAGAACCCCCTCATAACCCCAATGTGGCAAGAGGTCAGTTATATTGGGTGATTGGAGAAAAACAAAAGACAAAACTTTGCTGGAAAGTGAGAAAAAAAGGAGAAAGAGTATTCTTGAATTGGCCATCTTATCAGCCTAGCAATAATAAACCATCACCATGGTAACAGGAGCTCTAATTAATGGAAGATGTTGAGTCACTTTAAAAACCACACCAACTGAATGCCAAGATGGTGCTGTCACCCTCTCACCAGCCACAGCTGGGATAATCATGCTATGGTCTTGTCGGAGAGACCCATCTTTCGAGGGTGGAGCAGACGCTGGACTTGGCATCAGAAGACTTGCATCTGAGTTCTGTATCTACCCTTTCTGAGCTCTTTTGCCTTAAGCAATCAGTTCTCAAAAGTAGGAAGTAGTTATAATTAACTTTATCATTATTATTATTATTATTATTACTACTAGTAGTTTTCTGAGATTCAGTATCAAGGTAACATGGATAAGTAATCTGTCTAAAGCATTGTCAAGATATTTAAATAGAATTAAGGATAAAAAAGTGCTTGGTAAACAATAAAATAACTCAGATATAAACTACTACTAACACCAGGAGGCTGCCTGGTGTGCTAGAAAGAGCTTGCATTGGAATCAGACAGACATGGCTCTATATTTATTGTTTTACCTTGAGCAAGTCGCTTAAACGCTTAGAGCTTCAATTTCTTTATCAGTCAAATTTCTTATATAAATCTGTAAAGTGTTCCACTCATCTTCCAAAACATGAGTCACACTGAACCTCTTTGCACTTCAGTTTCCCCCTCTGTGCAATGGAGGTGACACTAGCACTTCCCCCAGGAGGTGGTTGTGAGGTTTGAATACATTATACAGAGGCACACGTAGAATGATCTCTGACAGAGAAAGTGTGCCATGAATTTTAACGGTGGTGGTGGAGGTAGAGGTGGTGGTGGCAACGGAGGTGGTGAAGGAGGTGGCAATGGAGGAGGAGGTGGTGGTCGTGATGGAGGTGATAATGGAGTAGAAGAAAAGGAGGAAGGAGGGGAAAGAGCAATTGCAGTGATGTATGTGCATAGAACAGTGACAGCTTTGAGGTGTGCTACAAATTAGATTTGTAGTCATTGTCAAAAATACTTTTGGCCTTTCCTATAAGCTACCAGTTTTCACAAAGCTTCTATTGTCTGTGTTCCCTTCTTTTTCCAACTCTGTGTGGATGTTTTCCTGATATCTGGTTATGCAGTTTGTTCGGCAGATAAAATATAATATGCTCACTTTGTTAAAGATGGTGCTGCCCACATGGAAGCCCGTCACCCAGGTGATATTTGCCCTTATGCTTGGGATGGGTGTGGGGAAAGGCTGTAATGTAAGCAGGCCAAGTCGTTATGGCCTAAGGATTGGTTTTAAGAGTAAGCTTTTCCCCACACCCTTGACTGATTGGATGATGTAGGGTGGTGCACTCTCCTGAATCCCATTATACACAGACTTCCTTGTTTGCATAATTGGACTAAAGGTTTTGATTCTATGGTATAAAATGGGAGAGAGCAGTAGCTTGATCTCTCTCTTGGTTCCTGAGTTCCTGAGATTAGTATCAGAGAGGAGAGCAGATTAAGGCCACGTGGAGGAGAAGTAGCCAAGATGGCAGAGTGCTGAGGAAGAAGCCAGTTTGTTAAGAGTTTGTGCAGGAGGAGATGGGAAACAGAGGTGAATAAGTCTGGTGAGCTAGAAACCTTTGATTCTAGGAAACTCGGATAAGTCAGTAGCTTTGTGAGCACTGAATGTGTGGGTTTTGGAGCCCAGTGTGTGTTTTTGCTTGCCCGCCAGGTGCAAGCTAGAATTAAAGCTGATGGCTCACCAGTTCTTGGCTCCGGTATTTCATTGCCATCTGTCCGAATCCAATGCGAACCTGCATTGGTCAGGCGGCTGTGATCCTGACCTCGGCAACAGGCTTTACACAGTTTAAGTGGTGGAAGGAGAACCAGGTTAGAAACCAGGTGAAAATTTGCTCAGCACCCACATTTTCTCTAGGCCAGGATTTCCCAAAGAGTGCCCATTGGTATTGTAAAGGTATTCCTGGAAAAAAATTATTTAGAAATTGCTATGTGCAAGTTCACTAAGTGTTTTTATAGCAAGACTTCTCATAAGATTGAATATGTAAACATGTGTAAAGCCAATAGTCGAGGCCACCATGACAGCCGCCTGACCCGTCACATTTGATTCGAACAGTCGGTAATGAAACACAGGAGCCACGAACTGGTGAGCCATCAGCTTTAATTCTAGCTTGCACCCGGCGGGCAAGCAAAAACACACACTGGGCTCCAATACCCACGCATTCAGTGCTCACAAAGCTACTGACGTATCTGAATTTACTAGAATCAAAGGTTTCTAGCTCACCAGACTTATTCACCTCTGTTCCCCATCTCCTCCTACACAAACTCTGCTCAAACTGCCTTCTTCCTCAGCACTCTGCCATCTTGGCTGCCTCCTCTGGCCTCCACGTGGCCTTAATCTGCTCTCCTCTCTAATACATCAGGAACCAAGAGAGAGCAAGCTACTGGTCTATCCCACTTTATAACGTCGTAATCCAAACCCTTAATCCAATCAGTCAAGGGCATGGGAAAAAGCTTACTCTTAAAACCAAGCCTTAGGCTACAACGACCCGGCCTGCTTACATTACAGCTTTTCCCCCACACCCATCCCAAGCATAAGGGCAAATAATATCACCTGGGTGACGGGCTTCCATGTGGGCAGCGCCATCTTTAACAAAGTGAGCATAATATGTTATATCTGCCCAACAACATGCATTGTCAATTTCCTGGGTTGCAGAGACATATAGAATATAGTCTTTCCCAAATGTACTTGACCAGAGAATTGTTTTTGTATGGAACATCTTACTTGGCTAAAGTTTCAAGTACCAAACATTGGGAATGCTGTTATAAACTCATGCTCAAGACCATCAGCATACAAGTAATACCACAAAATACGTTTGAAAACTTCTATAAACCTTCCCATTAATTCATGTATTCATTTAATAAATTAAAAGAGCAACAGTGCTATATTTGGTAGAAACTATGTGCTAGATGATGGAGAAGCAACAAGTAAGGCTAATTTATTTCTCACCTTCTTTGAGTTCTTGTGGGCCTACTGGGGTAAGGGAGAAATTGCCTGGCAATTTCATTACAGTGACAAACAAACAGATAGAGCACATGGTGCCATAGTACCAGGGCTAGGGGCTTCTTATCTAATTCAGTGGGTCAAGAAAAGTTTCCTAGAGAAAGTAACTTTTAAGCTGAGACCCAGAAGAACCATTAGAACTGTGTAACACTTTTTCAGTGCACTATCCAATGCATTTCCGTGTTGCATCCTCATAGCAACCTTCCTACTTCGAGACAACGAGAGTGCTGAAAGTTAAGTTGTGACTGCCTCTTCCTGAGCTCCTACTACAGGTCAGGCACTGTGCTCGGCATTTTATACACTTATTGCATTTCATCTCTACAACAATGAGGGGTAGCCTCAGTTTACAGATGAAAACTTGAGGCTTAGGCCAAGGTTTCACAAAGTCTCGCATGCAGTCAGTGCAGAGCCTGGACTTGAACTGTGGTCTGCAGGATCCCAAAGCTGTCTGCCACTGTGCTGTGCATGGACAGTGTGCATGGACAGTGTGCATGGACAGTGGCTGGCCTGTGACAGAGCTTCTCTTCAGACTGAGAAATGTAGAAAAGTAAGGGAGAACATCATAAATGTTTCTGTTCTTAAATGATTTATATCATCCTGACAAGCACCCTTCTCAGTCAGTTGGTTTAGAGAGTCCTGTGCTTTTAAAATATTACCTTGTAGGGGATTTTTTTTTTTTTCTGAGTTCTGATTTGGCAAAACAAAAGCTTACTACTAACTCTGTCATTCTCCAAAGTGATTTTGAAAGGGTTAGTGTCCCTGAAATTTGAATAACTTGGGACTAACTACTCTGTGTGCAGCGTTATAGAATGTCCCCATTCTAAAGGTGAGAGGAATGTGAACCAGCACATTGCTTTGGGGTCTGTTGGTTCAAACTTGGGTGAGTGACTAAATTCTACAGGCTCAAATGTCTAGAGCCATCAGTGGAGATAAAGTAGGATAATGTGGCATCTCCCACTAGGCACGCACACCCACCAGTGGCACTTGCAATTTTAGCTAGCATGTGGACACTCGTTTTCTAATAGTTATATATTTATCTTGACATATATTAGAAAAACCAGCTTCAAACCTGGGTTTTATGGATGTTACTGTTTGGAACAAAGCAAATTAAAAAAAAAAAGTTTATTCAAAATTTAGAAAACTATGAGAGACATAAGAAATACTGCAGGTAGTACTTGAATATGGGACAGTTGCAAACATGTTAGGTGAATTACGAAAATTTGTGAAGTAATAAGATAATATACCTGAAATTGTCTCATGCATAGAAGTCCCTGGTAAATGTTTCTCTCCTTTCAGATTCACCTGGCTAGCAAGTGGCAGAGCCCACAACTAGACTCAATCTCAGACTCTTAATCCAGGGCTCCCTCGAGGCCACCCTTAAGTCTTTGCTTGCTGTCTATCTGCTTCTCCCTGCGTCCTTCCTCCTTCCATTCATCTCTCAGGGACAATGCAGTGAGTAGGTATTGCAGCAGTGGCTGAAGTATAAATGAATTACACCTAGTAGAGTAGACAGTGTTACTAGCGTTTGGAAAAACTGGAATCGGAATCTGAGAATTGAAAGGGCCTTCAGAAACCATCCTTTTTACAGATGAGGAAGTGTGCCCAGAAAGGGGAAGTGCTTTGTTCATGACCAGAGAGCTCTTAGTTGGTCACACCAGGATGAGAATTCATATAAAACATGCAGATGTAAAATTTTACATTTTTTATAAAACAATTTCTTCCAGACTTCCTGCTTTCCAGATAAGTAGCTGGGATATAACACAAAATGACTTTCACTTCCACAAATCTAAAAATTTGGAAGGTCATGCTTTATATTGTGCCAGGCAAGAGTATTGTAAATGACCCTGGGCAAAGCATTCTGGGTTGTAGTCCTTGTTAGTTTGCTGTAGTGGTACAAAATATAGGTAACATAAAATGTACCATTTTTAAGTGGACAGTTTAGTAGTGGTAGGTATTATTTACATTATTGTGCAACAATATCCAGAACTCTTTTCATCGTGCAAAACTGAAACTATACCCATTAAACAACTTCCCATTCCCTCCTCCCTCCAGCCTCTGGCAGCCACAGTTCCACATTCTGTCTCTATGAACTTGACTACTCTCAGTACCCCAAATAAGTGAACTCGTGTAGTACTTGTCTTTTTGCAACTGGCATATTTCCCTTAGCATAATGTCCTCAAGATTCATCTATGTGGTAGAATATGTAAAAATTCTCTTCCTTCCTGGTTGAAGAGAATTTTATTTTTTTCATTTTAGAAAGGAAAGGAGGAAGAAAGAGAGAAACATTGGTTTGTTGTTTCACTTATTTATGCATTCAGTAGTTGATTCTTACATGTGCCATGACCAGGGATTGAACCCACAACTTAGGCATATTTGGACGATACTATGAACAATTGAGCTACCTGGTCAGGGCCTTTGGTTGTAGTTTTTTTTTTTTTTGTGGCAGAGACAGAGAGAGGGACAGATAGGAACAGACAGGAAGGGAGAGAGATGAGAAACATCAATTCTTCCTTGCAGCTCCTTAGTTGTTCATTGATTGATTTCTCATATGTGCCTTGACGGGGCGGGGGATGGGGGCTACAGCAGACGGAGTGAGCTGTTGCTCGAGCCAGTGACCTTGAGCTCAAGCTAGCGACCTCAGGGTCTCGACCTGGGTCCTCCACGTCCCAGTCCGATGCTCTATCCACTGCACCACTGCCTGGTCAGGCATCTGATTGTAGTCTTAATGCAACAGTCTACTCCTGTGGTCCCTGATTGTACCCAGCATCACTATGAAGACTTTCACATGCTTAAGGAACATTTTAATGACTTCTGGCCAGTGGGGAAATAGCCCAGTTGTGGATGATAGTAGGAGTGAGAAGCAGTGTCTAAGACAGGGGTCCCCAAACTACGGCCCCTCATGCCGCATGCGGCCCCCTGAGGCCATTTATCCGGCCCCCGCTGCACTTCCGGAAGGGGCATCTCTTTCATTGGTGGTCAGTGAGAGGAGCACAGGATGCATCTGCACCCATAGTTCCCATTGAAATACTGGTCAGTTTGTTGATTTAAATTTACTTGTTCTTTATTTTAAATATTGTATTTGTTCCCGTTTTGTTTTTTTACTTTAAAATAAAATACGTGCAGTGTGCATAGGGATTTGTTCATAGTTGTTGTTTTTTTTTATAGTCCGGCCCTCCAAAGGTCTGAGGGACAGTGAACTGGCCCCCTGTGTAAATTGTTTGGGGACCCCTGATCTAAGAACTCTGCCCCTCTTCCTCCTATCTTCTGCAAGTAGGTGACAAGGGTGATAAATGAGATTGCATGCTGTGCCCCCCACCCTCACTCCAATTTCCTTTATTGCTCCTGCCCCATGTCTTCAGTCACACAGAGAAGGAGTGGGGCTAAGGGGGTTAGACTTTGAAAAGAGGACTTTCAAGTAAAAGAACCTTGGGTTCCAGTGCGACCTCTGTATTTCAGTGGGAACTATAGGTGCGGATGCATCCTGTGCTTCTCTCACTGACCACCAATGAAAGAGGTGCTTATTAAATATATGATCTTGATAATGTGATTCACTTTTCAAAGCCTCAGTTCTGTCATCTATAAATGGACAGAATATCTGTATCAAAAGAGCCTGGGGTTTTTTTTGTGTGTGTGTGTGGGGGGGGTATTTATTTATTTTGCCTTTTGAGGTATAAAGTATCATTTTTTCTACTTTTCTGGATTTAAACTTAGTTTATAAATTAAAAATAATAATATGTGACCTCTTCTGCCAGGTTGCATGAGATGTAATGTTATCTGACATTCTGGCCACGCTGAGATGTCTTGTACCAGCCTGAGGGTCTTAGGGAATAGCCTGATATTATTAGAAAGGAGTGTTCATTTATTACATAGCTTCTGCATGTCGGATATATTATTTTTCTAGCAGAACTAATTAGAACTCTTTTACGACACTTGGCTGTTTGCATTATTATCATTTTCTGTCTCCCCAACTTGTCTTAACCACCCCTGTGCCCCAGTTCCCACCCCTTGATTAGTGCCTAGCATACTGCCCAGAGGACTACAGATGTCCCCTCCATTTTAGAATAAAAAATAACAGAAGAAGTGTTTATCTAGTGCATTGGGAATCAGTCAGTGTCTTCCTGCATTCATTCCGCCACTTGCACATTCCGCCATATCTGAAGACTCTCTTCCCATTCCAGTACCCCAGGTAAAAGGTACCATTGATTTGACCTCTCAACTCTGGAAAAGAAGGAAGCCTGAGGGTTGAAACTGATTTCAGCTCCTCTCTGAAGTTGGGCATTTCTCTTTGTGACCACTTAGGGTTTCTTTTCTGTTTCTGACACCCCTTCTCGTTTCTTTTGATAAACAGGACAGCTGTCCCAAAGGGATGAATCCATTACCTTTTGCCAGAGTTGAGTTCATTTTTCATTCCATGTTTCTGTTAAAAAAAAAAAAAAAAAGCCTTTTAAAAGGGTTGAGCATGCATTGAGTGTGGTGCTTAATTTTTAATATGTGTGTGCTCACAGCCAAGAGATCAAAGAAGCCTTAAATAACAATGGAACCGACTGTACATGTATGTTTTATGTGGCACTGATTCCTAAATATACTCTTAGCAGCCAGGTATTATTTAATACTTGCCCATTAATCAAGGTGCCAAATCTAAATGAAAACCATGTTTAAATATATTTAATAAGATTATAGCTTTTGGTTGAATTGCAAATAACATAACTACTTTTTTCAGCCAACCCTCATTCACTATCTTATACTTTTACTCTGAATGCGAGTTCTTTTGTGCTAGCAAGCCAATCTTAATTATAAAACATTTGATACCACAAACTTTTAGCATCATATGGGTTTCCATGGAGCCCTTATATGTAAATGTTTGGGAGAAAGAGAACAACCCGGAGTTTTCTTTTGTTTTGTTTTTTCCTTGCTAAAAAATGAGATGCCTCTTTTCTGGTGTTGAGCCCGTATATTAAAAGGGAAATTAATGACTGTCTTAGAGATACTAACTCGTTTTTAGCTTCTGTAATAAATGATATATTCCTTTTGAGCTGTTCTTGCTTGCTTTCAGCGTTTTGTAGTAAATGTACTTAACTATGTTGATTATTTTTTTCTTTTTTTTTATTTCTTTTGAAGATTCAGGCTTCTGTTAATTTTGCAATAGCGACACCTAGATGCTCTAGGGAACATTGCATGTGCCACTATAATGTTCTCTACCTTTTTAAATTTTAATTAATTGAATTTATTGGGATAACCTTGGTTTGCAAAACCATACAGGTTTCAAGTGTACAACTGAATAAAACGCTGCCTTGTATGACTGCACTGTGCACCCATCACCCCAAGCAAAGTCTCTTTCCGTCCCCATGTTCTCCAGTGTGCTCTCCTCCACCTACCCTTGGCCCCTTCCCTTGTACCACCACACTTGTCTGTGTGGGTGTGCTATGTCAGTAACTTTGTAAAAGAGCCATTCCCCCTGCTCTGTGAAATGCAGTGACAAAATGCTTTTGGGTCTGGGAGTTGAAGAAGATTGAAGGCAATGACAGTCTAATACAATAGGTTGCTAGTTTCATCCACCAGGCTTCCAAACTGGTGACAAACCAAAAAGAGTTATAACTAAAAAGAGTCTTTTTATAGAGAACTTGCCAACTTTGGCATGATACGTTCTGTTGTAGTGGATCTTTTAAAGTTAATACAATATCGTTGTATTCATTTAACATGTTTAATTCTTGTTCTTGTTTTCAACAGTTTGCTTGCTATTTTCATCCTTGTAATAGGCAAGGGTGATTGAAGCAAAATGATTATCATATGTGGTGCCTTAATTTACAGTCTCCTGGAGATTTCTTGCTTATCTCTCATATCCAAATGTTCTTTTCTTTCTCCCTATTTATTTTTTCCACCAGTGTTTTGTTATCATTTCTCCTAGTTTGTCACAGTTCTTACGTAATTCTTTGTGAGTTTGAATGAATGAATAAATTGATGCTTACATACATGTTGTAGCGGCAGCTCATAACATGGAAGTACATAAAGCCAAAATGCATTTTGTTAACTCACCTGATATGTCACAGAGTCTGCCCATAATTTTCCGATAGGCAGCCTTTTATGGAGACACATACTATCAAAAGGTTGCTTGCCTAGTCGATTATTCAAAGATTTATTGGGAGAGCATTCTAAACATTCATCCCTACTCTGGGAATATCTTTATCAATGGGACTGGACATATCCAAAGTCCTATGGCAGCATTCCTTTTCCCTGACCATTGCTTGAATGAAAGCTATGGGATGGATGAACAGTTGAAAACTGAAATCATAACCTCAAGGCTTTGTGTGGAAAGCAGAGTGGCTGTTAGTGTATTTGAGATGCCAGAGACAGACTGCTGACTTGGGAAGTACAGACCAGGGTGCTAGTCACCGCTCTGCCATTATTAACTCGCGGTGTGGCATGAAGCGAGTAACAGTTCTCTAGTCTGTACAGTGAACTGGGGCCAGGCAATACCTGAGGTCCCTTCCAGCTCTGGAAGTCTGTGTTCATTTTAGTTCTATCTTCTGTGGAGAGGGAGGCAGTGAATGTGTATGGGCACCAGCTAGGCAGGTCCGTTATCCTTCCTGGCCAACAGCCCTGTCCTGGAGAACTTGCTTCTCCAAAAGCAGAGGCATCACTGCCCAGAGCGCGCTAAGAAGCTGTGCTAATCTGCCAAACTCATGGGTGGGTTCTGTTGTGAATTGCCACACTCTTGATGTTCTTCTCCTTCCCGTGGTGTCTTCTTCTAAAGCGACCCAAGAGCCAGGCTATTTGTGATGTCTAGCCTTTCACTAGGTTTCACACAGGGAGCCTCTGGCCTGCCCATTTTTCCTCTCTGCCTCCTGCTCTGGAGCCACACGGCAGGCCT
This sequence comes from Rhynchonycteris naso, assembly GCA_037038555.1. NCBI lineage: Eukaryota > Metazoa > Chordata > Mammalia > Chiroptera > Emballonuridae > Rhynchonycteris > Rhynchonycteris naso. Next base: position 188,969,136 of record CM072997.1, on the reverse strand, counting down.
TCAGAGCCCAGCCCCTCCGCTAACCACCAGTGTGGCCTGCAGGTTTCCTAACCTCTCTATGCCTCATCTTCTCCCACCAGGAAATGTGCATAGCTTATGTTGCTACCCCATAAGGTTATTTGTGAGGACTGAGATTACCCAGATCAAGCAGTTAGAACAGTGCCTGGCACATGGGAAGTACTAAGCATCTTGCTGCCTTCCTTCTTCAAATACTTTCTGCCCCGTTCCCAGCGAAGCATAGAGATGCTGAGGAAAATGGGACACCACCTCTGCCCTAGGTGGCCAGCCCAGCACTGTTTTCTGAGTGCCACCCGCGGGGCAGACACTTTGCCTAGATTACCTTGTTGAACCCCCACCACAGTCTCCTGTGATGTTCTTTCTTCCCATTTCACACTCGAGGATTCTGCAGCCCCAAGTAAGTCACGTGACACTCCCAGCATCATGCAATTAGTAAATAGCAAAGTTGGAATTGGAGCTCAGGTCTCTCAGACAGCAGTCCACTGTGCTTCCTACCTCCTGACCCAGCCACCGCAGGCTGCCATCACAGGATTTGTTTTAAAAGGAAAAAGAAGCAATGCATGATGGGAGTGATCATAATGGGAAATAAACTTTCCTTCCCAGAGAGTGCACTTCCAGCTCTCCGAAGAGATAGGAAGACCCGTGTGAGCCCAGCTCCCGGCAGTCCTTGTGTCAGCTCATCTGAAAAAGATCTGTCTTTAAAAGCAAGGAGCCAGAAAAAATAATTCATACTAAAAACAAACTCTGTCATGAGTCATTTGACTTTGCTTTACCCTGAACACATAGTTTATGTCTTGGGTGAGCTGAGGCGAAAGGAACATCTGATATGTTTTAGACCAGCAGAGCCATTATTTAAGGCGCTTCATAGCCAATGTGTGCCCATGGGACCCCATGGTTTAAATCAAGACTTGTGCTGATGGGACCTGACAATCTGTTATTTTTGTTGTAGTTGTATTGGGGTATGATTGTGTATAAGTTTTATCAAGATGGAAAGAATTGCTTTGGTCCAGGATTCAAAAGTTCTTGAGTCATGAACTAGCCATGCAGTAGTTCTTCCTAGTGAATATGTGTGTATGGGGACACATGTTCAGATTGTGTGAGCATCTATGAAAATGAGAGATAGGGAATGAGAGAAAGGCAGCTTGCAAATAAGCTGCTTTTCATTTCTATCAGCAGAGGAGGGAACCTCAGCTTTGGGTCAGAATAGTTCTCACTCCTGGGTGAAAGATCTGTATCTCAGAGGCGGAGGCAGGTGGCTGTGTCTCTGTGACCAACTTGCTCTTCTTTAGATAACTGAAGAATGATAGGGATATACTTACATTATAAACACCCGAACAATGTAGAAATACAAAGGTAAAAGGCACAAATTTCTTCTGATCCCAAAGATAATCACATTTTGTATGTTTTTCTAATCTTTTTAGTGCATTCACAGACATATATAATATATGTACAAATATAGGATCATATTGTACAAATTGTTCTGCAACATTTTTTTTCACTTAACAAGAGATTTTGGAGCATGTTAATGAATACAGAGCTTTCCCATGTCTATTATATATTGGTAGTAATTCCAGAGTCTGCATACATAGTTATTTAACCAACGTCCTACTGATAGACAGTTAGATAGTTTCTAGTATCTAGCTTTTACAAATTATGATACAAGGATCATCCTTGATATGGTTCTTTTCACAAAGCATGAAGATTTCTCTTGGAGAGATTCAAAGAAGTGGAATTTCTAGTGGAAGGATTTGTGCATTTAAAATTTTATTAGCTGTGGCCAAAATGTACTCCCCAAATGCTGTCTCAGTTTATCTTCCTGCCAATGGCTCCCCCGTGCCTTTGCCAGCACTGGGTATTGTCAATCATTTAACGTTTTTGCCAATTTCTTGAGCAGAAAAGGACTATTCATTGTTCTCTTCCTTTGCCTTTGCCTTGTTACTAGCAAGAATGAACACTTTCTTTATATCCACAGGCAGTTGATTTGTTTTTTGTTAATAGCATTTCTTCATTCTCCTGGGGGGTTGTCTATATCTCATTAATTTGGAAGAATTTTTTCTTTTTAATTTTTTTATTGATTTGAGAGAGAGAAAGAGAGAGAGAGAGAGAGGAGCTTCAACTGGTTCCATTTAGTTTTTCCTTTTAGTTGTGCACTCATTGATTATTTCTCCTATGTACCCTGACTAGGGATCAAACCCGTGCCCTGGGTATACTGAAACAACGGTTTATTCACTGAGCCACCCTGCCATGACTGGAGGAATTCTTTATATATTCTGTAAATCAATCCTTTGTCGATCAACATATAATGAAGACTTTTTTATAGTATGTCCCTCGACATCTATCTATGCTTATGATGTCTTATACAAGAGTTTTAAGTTTTCATGTCCCACATCTATGAATCTCTTTATGACTTAAAGCTTTCTTGGAAACTTTCCCTGTAAACTATTTCTTCTCCTTAATCTGTTTTTCAGAATGATAATATATGAAACCAAAACACACCAAGTTGGCAGAATAGCCTTCCGTGTTTGGACAGATACTCTTTATAATTTCACCATCAATTATGGGAATATTCTAAAAACATACCGATCAGTCATAGGTCAATGAGAAGCAGCAGGGAGCTAGCCAAGAACATACAACCTAAAGTCCTAAAAATGGGCTTCCGGCCATACCAGGCTCCTTTACTTGCCATTAGGTTTTGGGACATCACTTTGCTTCTCTGAGCCTTAGTTTATTTCTCTGTAAAATGGGGTGAATCACAATTTCAAAAGGTTATTATGAGGTTTAACTACTCCCACATTTCAGCACATGGTGGTTACTCAATACATGTTTGTTTCTGCCTTTCCTGATAAAAGGCTTTTTTTGTTTCCCTGCAGTGAAAATTTAAAATGTAACTGGTCATTTAAAACCATTGAATCCCATTTCTTCTGAGGATTTTGTAACTGAATAATGTAATCACAGCTTGCTCAAAAGTCTGAGGCAATTTCCTCATGATGCATCTCAGTGGGCCTAAAGGAAACGAAACACCTACACCATTGCTCAGTGCTGGAAAATTCTCCAGGGTGGCCAACCCCTTTTGTAAGAGCACAGCCAGGACTCTGGAGGACTGCTCCAATACAGGGGGTGGAGAGTTTCTTCTTCCAAGAATTTGTAGTTTCTGGACTCCCTGGGCCTCCTGCCTATACAAGAATAATTCCCTCTGCGTTTGAAATCACCTCTTCCCCTCTCCTCACCTGGCAACCTTTACTTCTTATAGTGACACAGTCCAGACACTTGAGCTGGACTTTGTGGGTTCAAAATCCAGCTCTGTCACTCCTTACTTGTGAGGTCTGGTGCAAGTTTCTTATTTCTCTCTGCCTCAGTTTTCCTATCTGTAAAATGAGAATTCTAGTATAACATACCACACAGAGCTGTTACAAGAGTCAATATATATAAAGCATCTGTCACATAGTCCTTGTGCAAGGAGCTATAAAGAAATTGTGTACAGTGTCTGAATCCTGTTCCTCCTTTCACAGGCACTTGACTTTGGATAATATGCTTAGTCCAACCCCACCCAGCTCTCTCATTCATAAAACGGATATGAAAATACTACTGCATGGGATTTCTGGGAAGGTCAAATGGGATAACGTGTCAATTGATTATATGTATTCAATAAGGGTGGCCTATGGTGCTGATTCTTGAAAAAGAATGGAATGAATATGTAGCAAATACCCAACGCTCAAAAAGAAAAGAGGCTGGTGATTAGAAGAGAAGGCTCTGGAGTCGAACACTGGGTTAAAATTCAGCCTCCACTGCTCTTGGCCCCGTGACCTTGGACCTAACCTCTCCAATAGTGTCCCAATCTATCAAATTAGGTTGATTACCTCTAGGCTTGTTACAAAGAGGAAATGATAATAAATTGGGCACATAGAAAGTACTTAACAAAATTAACTATCATTGATGGTTGTGTCACCTGCCCATTCCCAGGAAGACCCCTGCCTGCAGTCATGGGTCCCCAAGCAGAAGGAATGGCCACTCAGGCAGAGCCCCCTGCCCAGTTCACCCCGGTGGAGCTGGAGCACAAGGTAGCAAACAGGATCAAAACTCAGAAAGGGAAACTGAGGCTGAAGCCTGGTTTCTATGGATCAGTCCAAAATGATTGGGCAAAGCAAAAAACACAATTAAGAATGTCCATCAAGATTTATCTTCAGCAATATATATCATTTTGATTTTAACTTAAGACAGTGTTGTTGGGTAGCTAATATTTCTATTTTCACCTCATGAAACTGAGGGTCAGAGGGGTTAAGTGACTTGCCTAAGGTCACACAACCATAAAATAAGGGATCTGAAATTTGAACCCAGGTCTGTCCAGCTCCAAATCCCTAATCATATGCTGTTAACATATGCCCTGCTGCTGTGGGAATGACTCAGAGGCCAAGCCAGCAGGGGAGGGAGAGGGAGAGAGAAGGGTGATGCCATTTCTCTGGGAGACCAGAGGAGGCAGAGGCAGGGGCAGTAGGCCTGGAGCTGACAGGCTGCAATAAGGGTTTGGAATTTTCATCCTGAGAAGCAAGAGAGTGTTTCCAGCAGAGGCCAGTTTCAACTGTACCCTGTGTAATAGACTAAGAGTAAACCAAAAAGCCATAAATAGTACTCCCCAGAATTCTCGCCACAACAGCCAGCCCACTGTGCTCCTTCTGTTTGGCGATGACTATTGACACACTCCACGTGAACATGGCTGGGTCTGTGGCTCTTCACAGGGTCAGTCACAACCCATTCGAATGAGGTGCCTTGGGTGTGAATAGAAATGCAGAAAATATCAGATGGCCAGCCATTGTGGAATCTCCACAAATGGTCTTGCTTGAGGAACCTACATCCCAGAACTGGAACAGGCCTTCCAAAGCCTCTGCTTTGAAGGGGTACATCCAAGTTCAGTGGGTGTGTCCCAGCTTGTTACAGAATATGAATTATAGCTATCCTTCCTCTAACTTAAAAAAAAAAAAAAGAAGAAGGTATCAAAGCTAGAAGAGACTTTAACAAGTCATCTAGTTTAATGCATGTAAAAGATGGTTTCAGAGTGGGGAGATACTCCCAAGTTATAGAGAGAACCAGAGACTAGAATCTGGGCCTCCTGTTTCTTAGCCCCAAGCACAACATGTTTAATGCTACTCCCCCCCACTCTGAACCTTTCCACTGCAGTAGCAGGGGGTCTGCCAGCCTCTCCAAAGGCAGGAATGGAGTGGGGAGAGATGGGAAGGAGGCTGTGTTTGTACTTGATGCTTTTACCTTTCCCATAATGTCTTTTTCCTATTCAGTATTCCTTTTCGCCTCTCAAAACTAACCAGTCCTGTGTGCTCAAATCTCGTTGCCTGAGAAGAAGATTCTTGGATTTCCAGAGTTATGCTACTCACCTCTTCAGGGCTTTTCCTATCAGGCAGTACTGCTTCCTGAACAATGGAAAGACTCCTAGACCAGAAGGATACCTGACTCATCCCCTATGAGGTGGGCTTCCCCTGGTGAGACAGTCCCCCGCTCCCCCTGGGCATCCTTCTTCCTCTTTCTGGGCAGGTGAGGAACAGAAAAGAGGGAGATATTCATTGATCACCAGATAATGCTACATTGTATGTATAACCATATTTAATCTTTAAGTTAAATTTTGTGAGGTAGGTGGATATATTAGCATCCCCATTTACCAATGAGGAATTCAAAGTTTAGAAAGAAAAACCACTTGTTCAAAGCTACACAGCCAAAAAATGAGAGTTGGGGCGGGCTCTCCCTGGAGCACACCCACCCCTTGCTTCCCTCTCAGGCATAAATTTTACTTTTCTCTCCTAATCTCTGAGGATACCCACGAGACTTGCAACCAGGGGAGCAGCAAACAGTGGCAGCTTATCCCAGACTAACCCCCTGAAACTGTCTTCAGAACTCCCTTGTTCACCAATTTTCCAGCGAGCTAAAAGCAGCCCTGCCTTGGCTCACCTCTGTCACTGTGGCTTTCACTTTTCAGTGAATTCACGCAGCCCAGCATGGCTCACTTCTTTTTCATGTTTCTAAGAGCCAAAGCAGCCCCTGCTAGGCTCTCTCTCTCTCTCCTATTACTTCTTCTGTCCTTAAGCCCTTTCTTTGTTTCACTGTCGCCAGCTTTAATAAATGTACTCTCAAAAAAAAAAAAAAGTATAAGTTGGGACCTAAACCTGGAATTGACTGAAAATCCAACATATAAGCTCTTTCAGGTTCATTAGGCTAGAGAAAGTGAGATCAGTGTATGTGTACATCCATGCATGTGCATGTGCTCGTGCATGCACTTGCACACACACACACATACTGGAAGAGTGCTTTCTAACCTGTGACTTGCCACCCACCAGTGAAGGGTGATAAGGATGACAATTAGCTATCCAATCCAAGCTGAGAGTAAAATGTCTCCCAATAGGCCAGTGCTAGCCTCTGGAGAAATCTGCCTTCCGCAGGGACATCTGGGAGTTGCCGCCGTTACTCAAAGAATCTATTGTCCTTACAAGTGAGAAGAGTGGAGGAGCTGTTTGGGGCAAGGATCTGTAAGCTAGTCGGAGTTCCCCAATGTCATAGGAGAGCTGCTGCAGGCAGGGCTGGCTACATAATTTACGGGGCCCAGTGAAAAATGAAATGTTGGACCCTGGACCCTGCCAAGGCAGTCTGAGCTTCCCACGGACTGCTGCCTTGACTCATGGCTAACAGGTGACCCCCAAGGGTTTCCAGCTTCCCAGTTGCCTACCCATGGCCGTGGAGTCTGGGGAGCCACTGCCTTCCCCCTACCTGGCCTGGCTCGTCCCACACCTGTGCTTGCCCCTACACTCCCTCCTACTCTGTGTAACCTTGTCACCACCAGGGGTTCCTGGTCAGCAGTGGTGATGTAGAGTAGGACACCTGAAAACAAGAAGTAGCCAAGAATGAGCCCCAGAAAAAAGAAAAGGCAACAGTAAACCACCACCCCCTGCCCATGCTCCATTGTCCCATCAGCTTTAATTTAAAAAGCACAAATTCAAGGATACAATTGTTAAGAATTTCAAGACAGCAACTGCAAACACTAAATCCCAAATTTGGGCCCTTCCTGGTGTGGGGTCCCAGTAAGCACACAGTGACATACCCATGATGTGGCCCTCATGTCAGGCCCTTATCAAAGTTTCATTAGTCCACAGGAAATTGAATAATAAGGAATAAGGGCAGTGTACCAGTTTTTAACAAAGCTAAATGTAAACAATTTAAAAGGTAACAATAGATTTCCCTTTATTCTGGGATCATGGTAATCTTTTTGTTGTTGTTATGACAAGAGTTAGAGTAAATCTTGAGTAGTTGGTTCTTAAGGGCCTTATATAGCAAAATAAAACACCGATAGTTTTTTGCAGGTCTCCAATAGGTTTGGATATTTTATTAATCCACAGTCAGGGAACTCCTGAGCTATCTAAGAAGGTAGCCCTTCCTTCTTGTGGAAATGGAACCTAACCACCAGCTTCAGAAAGTCTCCACCCCACATACAGTTAGTAGTTGTGATCTAATCCATATTTTCTAGGTATATCTTTGATTTTGTTAAGTTGAAAATCCAGTGGAGTTGCCTTGGCTGGATGGCTCGGTTGGTTAGATCATCATTTCAAAGCATAGAGGTTGCTGGTTTGATACCTGGTCAGGGCACATATAGGAACAGATTGATATTCCTGTTTCTCTCTCTTTCTCCCCCTCTCCCTCTCCTTCTCCCTTCCTCTCTCACTAAAATCAATAAATAAAGATTTTTTTTTTTAACCCTGGCTGGTGGTTCAGTGGCTAGAGCATCAGCCCAGCATATAGACATCCCAGGTTCAATCCCCAGTCAGGGCACACAGGAGAGGCAACCATCTGCTTCTCTCCCCTCCCTCCTAATCCCTTTTCTTTCCCTCTTTCTCTCTCGCAGCCAGTGGCTCCATTGGTTTGAATGTGGCCCCAAGTGCTGATAGCTCCATAGGAGCATATCAGCTTCAGGTGCTAAAATAGCTCAGCAGTTGAGCATCATCTCTAGATGGGGTTGATAGGTGGATCCCAGTCAGGGCACATGCAGCAGTCTGTCTCACTATTTCCCCTCCTCTCACCTAAAAAAAAATTGATCCTAGAGACAAGGGCCTAATGACAGTCCTTTGTCCACATTTCCTAACCAACCCTCCAGAGCTCCTGGGATGTGAAGATTGTGCACCCAGCACAGACCTGCTTATATCATGTCCTGGCATAACTATTAATAATTGATCATTAAAAGTGTCTAGGACTCAGCCTGACCAGTGGTGGCACAGTGGATAGAGTGTTAACCCAGAATGCTGAGATCACCGGTGTGAAGCCTCGAGGTCACTGCCTCTGAGTACAGGCTTGTCAGTGGGGGGTCGCTGGCTTGAGCAGGGGAATCATCCACATAATCTCAAAGTTCTCCAGCTTGAGTCCAGAGGTTTCTGGAATGAAAAGCCCAAGGTTACTGGCTTGAGCAAGGGAACACTGGCTCATCCCTGGTCAAGACACATGTGAGAAGCAATCAATGCACAAATAAAGTAAAAGCAACTATGAGTTGATGCTTCTCACACTCTCCCTTCCTGTCTCTCTCACTCTCTCTCAAAAAAAAAAAGTGTCTAGGACTTAAAGGCAAGTTTATTGGAATAATAAACCATGACCACCCTAATCAAACACCAGTTCGTCTCTCCTGAGGTAGCAAGCCCCACAGAGACTGCTATTTTCTTGGGCAGGAAGCCCATGGTGGCCAGGTGAATGGTTTCATCTGTCCTGCTAGAGGCCTGGGTTGGGTGTGATCCTGGAGCCTGGAGTTTCCACTTAGATTCTGGGTATTACAGGTCTAGTGGTGGGTTATTCTGTATGACTCCCAGTTCAATGGCTTCCACCATTGCATGGTCTTATAGGAGCATCAAGTTGAAAACCAAGCTACTTCCTACCCTTTGATGAGGGAAAACAGGTCAACACAGTGGTCCACTGAACTCTGGAAATAGGCAACATACAGGGCCTTTGGGAGATTGTTATCTAAATGGTTTTACTCCAAAAAATGTAGAAGTAAACATAAAACAAGCAGCTGATTACTGTGAAATCCATAGACACAACACCAACCATGATGGTGTCTTCTCAGCTACCGATCAGAGAGGCTTTCTCTAGAATAGACCAATTGGCAGCCCGAGTTTTGGGGTGAAAGAGGAGGAGGAAAGGTAAAAGAACAAGTCTGGTAGGCAGACCATTTTGAAATGTACAAAGTCTGTGCCATTTGATAGAGTTTATTTTTACTTTTTATTCCATGTAATTGACATATGGAAAGAAATATTTGCTGTACCAGCCTCAGAGTTTCAGGTTTAAGAAGCCAGTCACTGACCCGAATAAGAGTTACATAAATCACACTTTGAAGGCCTTCAGACAAAGAACAACTTGGGACAAGCTGGAGAGTTTGCAGGGCATTTTGGTGACATTTCTGATGCCCTTTGTTTCCCCCTTTCAAGAAAAGCCCTTTATTTCCTTGCTTTCTCACATAACAGCTTGGAATTCATACCCTCCCAACCCCCCAGATGCATTTGAATTTGCTGGGTTTGTTAAGAGTCAGGGCATGAAGTATTTTTCCATGGTAGAAAAGTTCTGGCATCCCAAAGCAGAACTAATGTGGGATTTGGGAAGGCTGCCCTATTATTTGTGCACTTAATGAGGGCTCCCCAAAGGCCACTGGATCCAACAGTGTCATCGGAAACCAATACCGAGGCCGGGGAAGGCTGAGACTTTGTGAGCACCCAAGAGGGTAGTGAATGTGGGCTCCACACCTGTTCCCCAATGCCTGGGATCAGGATTCAAAGGGAATAAAGTTGAGGGCTTTCCTACCAGGCTTGTTTGGATCTGAGGCCTGGTTTCATCCTTTGGGGTGTCACCAGAGTTTAAGTGAAGGCCCAGAACACTGGGAGATAGAAGACTAGAGTAAGCTTCCATTTGAGTCTTTGAAATAAGGTCTTGGTTCTTATAAGATCTTTGAAGTTGACAAAAATTGCTATAGAAAAACAACAGACATCTCAGTGTTTGCTCGAGCAAGGGTTGCAATCTAACTGAGAGAATAAACCAAAATATTGGAACGACAGCTGGCATTTTAAAAGCGAAGTTATTTAGAACAGATCATAAGTGGGTTTGAATTCAGACTAGAGAATAGGCTGGGGGGTGCAGGGTGTGTGAACAGTTTCCTGGGGACAGTCCAGTGTAAACTGGGCCTTGAACTTGGGGCAGGATTTAGAAAGGGGAAGCTCAAATTTGGGCATCATGGAGTGAGGAAAGGAACCACAGGGAGAAGACAGAAATGAAAATGTCTCAATGGAGCAGGCCCACCAAATCCCAGAGAGCAGTGGAAATCAGAACGGGCATAGAGGAGAGACACATGGTGCGGGACTTGGAAAGCCAGAGAGAGAAGTCTGGGGTGCAGAGTAGTAATGGTGATAATGTGCAGGATTGCTGACCTGTGTGCCCTGTGTATACATCCTTTCCTTTAGCCCTGCCAACTGATCCATGAGGTACATATTATCCTATTTTGCAAATGAGAACACCGAAACTTAGATTATAGCCATTAAATATTAATGGGAAAGTTAGAACTATTTCACATGCTTACTTCAACAGTGCAGGGTTTTCCTGTTGTTACTTTCTTCTGTGGACAGATGTGCTTGTGTTGGGGATTGGATAGCGTGCCCATGAAAAATAATTTAGGTTCTTCCTGTAAAATTGTTCCTGCATGCACTGATGCTGTTATCTACTGTCAGTTATTTATGGACTCAGATGGAGTGTGCAAGAAATTAGAGCTCAACACCACCACCTGCACCAGGCTGATCCCTCCCACCACAGACAGTGGGGAGCTACGGAATGCTTTTGAGCGGGGGCTGCCATAATGAAAGAAATTATTCTGCGAACAGAGTCAGGCTGGAGGGGAGCTGGAAGAGACAGGAAGGAGGAGGCGCTATGCACCGAGAAGTATGATACTCAGTTGCAAGGCAACCTTGGATAGAGCCATGGGACCTTGGGATAGGAGGGACTGAAGAGGACATGGCAAAAAGAGATGGGCACATGTGTGGAGTCAGAGGGCTGTGATTAACACAGTTTAGTCCTTGCTACTAGAAAGCCATGCCTGAGGAACATAGGACTTGGAGTCTGAAGATTTAGCTTCAAGTCAGGGTTCCGCTGCTGAAACTGTACTGTGCCAAGAAGGAGGGAAAATGGAAGATTTCTGTGCTCCTTGAGTTATACAGCATCTCATCTTATCTTCCATCAGCTCTAAGAGGCAGTAATAATAATTACAAATAACAAGTAAATGTTTCTGCATGCCAACACTTTCTGTAGTCTCTTCTAGCCATGTCTATATATTAACTCATTTAATCATTTAAACCCCGTGGAATAGGGTGCATCATTATCCCTTTGTATAGACGGGGAGACAGGCATAGAAAGGTTAAGTAATATGGCCGTGGTCACATTGCTGGTAAATAGAGGACTTAAGGTTTGAACTCAAGCAGGTTTACCTGAGTCAATTTCACACTTCCTCTAAGGTGAGCTTACCCAGAAGAGGACTCTGGGGTAAGAGATATTTCACCCCACACCTTTAGCTCCACACTGACACTCCCATCTCTGTACCTGGGGTCAGGGACCTCCCACTGAGAAGGCTCCTCACCACAGCCTGGTGTTGCTCACAGCCAGTCTGTAACCTTTCGCTGCTTGCTCGCCAGCCCCCAATCCTCACCCTGGCCTCCTGGCTCCTGGCTCCTCCCCACACACTTGCTTCTAGCTTCCTGCCCCACTACCACTCCTGCAGCTCTTCGCTGATTAATTTGCTTTTGCCCTTCAGACACACTGACCTCTTTTATTCAAGGTGGCACTCCATCAGAACCTAGGACCCTCCCCCCGCCCCCGCCAGTTACATGAGTGGCATCCCCACAAGATTTGTACCAGCTCCTCTGAACAGGACTGGCTACCTTGTTCAGCCACCTGCAGTTTCTGGCAGATGTACCAGTCCCGCCTGTTCCTGCTAGCCTCCATCCGCTGGGTCAGCTGTCCCGAGCAGCAGCGAGAAGACTTCTTCACCCTAGTTAACAAAAGAAGTCAAAAGTGCCTTTTAAAAAAAAAGTGCTCTAAAGTGCTGCACAGAATGCCATGCAGTGAAGTACGTGCTCTCTGAACTCAGAAGGATTCGGGCTCAGAATCCAGTTCTACCACTTTCCAGCTGTGTCATCCTAGGAATATTGCTCAGTTCTTGGTTTGCAAAGTGGAGCTAAAAGCAGTCCTGGTCAGGTGGTTGTGAGAGCTCTGTGAAGTGCTGTAGGTGAGCACACATCACAGCAACTGGCCAGCCAGCAGTAAGTGCTCAATAAATGGTGATTATTATCAGCATTATATCAAGATCGTTATATAAAGTATCATTCAAGGCTCCCTGGAGATATTTCATTCTGACACTTATTCAACATTTATTGAGAGCCTACTATTTGTCAGGAGCCATGCTGAATGCAAAGATAAGATGTATATGTTTGTTTAAAAAAGAAAGCAGTGCATGTTAATCATTTATTGTAGGTCAGACATGGTTCTGGGCATTTTAGGGACATTATTTCATTTAATCTTAACAAGGCAGGTATTATAATTGTTATTTTACAGATGAACAGACTGAGATTCAGTAGGTTAACTCCCTAAAGACGTGGCCAGTGATTGAATGCAGCAGTAACTACCCCTAAATAAACCAGGGTATTCTGAGATCAAGTCCCTGCTATTGAGAGATCCACGTTTTATTCTCATATTCACGCAGTAACATGCCTTTGGGTAACTTTCTGGTTAAAGGGAAGTTGATTTCCTCCTTATCGGTCCAAATATCTGAGAGAGGTGAGCGTTCTTGGGTCTCTGACTATGCAGTTGATGAGGCTGGTGGGATAATTGGGGATTTCACCATCATTCAGGATGCCTTGTCTCATTATGTAAAGCTGGAAATAGAGATGGAGAAGGCAGCAAGGAAAGAGTTCATACTGGACTCACCGAGGCATACTTTGTAAGTTATTTTGTTTTTCTGGGTTTTTTTCTTAGCCTTTTTTAAAAAAAATTGTTTGTTGATTTTAAAGAGCGAGGAAGGAAGAGAGACAGAAACATCAATATGCTCATCAGGATGGAACCTGAAGCCTTTGCATATGGGGATACAGCTCTAGTCAACGAGCTGTACCGCGAGGGCTCTTCTGTTTTGTTTTTGAAACAAGTCCCTGTCATGAGCTTGCTTTTTGGATTTGTGCCCTCCAGCCATTGAAAGCCGAATATGTCAAGGGAAAAAAAGATCCTTCAGTTAGTTGAGGTTTTAATTCTGTTTCTACTTTGGTGGTTTGAAACTAATTACAGTCTCTGGGTTGCGCCTGCATGTACAAAATGAAATGAGAGTTTGAGTCAATTACTTTAAGAATGAAGAAAGGAAAATCCACTTTTCTTTCCATTATCTAAAGATTTCAGGCATATGTAAGTTTTTTTAAATTACATTATGTAAAAAATTGGCCGCAAGCCTTCATTTCACTTTGCCCGTCTAGAAACAGTCTCAAATTTTGTTTCGGAAAGGAGATGACATGTCTTAGACTGCTTCAGTGGGACTGGAGGGACTTGTTAGAACAATTGCAGGCTAAGAGATTTTGGTGTTATTATGTAGAATAATTGTGTGTGCTGGGAGGGGAATAGCGTATTATATATTTTATTTAAATTTTTAAAAGGCTGCAGTACCTACAATAAATTTCAGGATGAAGAGTGTCCATTCATCTCATCTGTTGATTCATTTATTTTGTCTTTAGTATGGTCAACAAGGCCTGCCTGTCCTGGCACCCATGCCCTTTCTGACTTCCTGTCCTGCTCTTCTGCCCCTCCCCAGGCCACTGCATCAACACTGGCTTCTCTTTTCACATGCTAAGCTCTCTCCCACCTCAGTGCTTCCATCCCTATAGTGGAATCCTCTTCCTCTAGGTATTTCCATAGTTCACATCCCATTCCCTTCAGATCTCTGTTCAAATGCCATTTTACCAGAGAAATGCCCCCTGGCCTGACTCGATTCTTTTTCCCTAGTCATTATCACCACCTGACATAATATATGTGTATTTGTAGATATGCACCTATGTTATTCTAAGGAACCTTATTTTTAGAACAGTTTTTTTATTTACAGAAAAATTATGAAGATAATCAGAGTTTTTAAAATCTCCACACCCAGTTTTTCTTATCATCTTCCATTAGTATAATATATTTGTTATAATTGATGAACCTATATTGATGCATTATTATCAACTAAAGCCCATATTTTATTCATATTTCTTAGTTTTTACCTAATGTCCTTTATGTGTTCCCGGATCCCATCTAGCACATTCGATTATGTTTAGTCCTCATGTCTCTTTAGGCTCCTCTGGTTTTGGATAATGTTGAAAGTTTTGAGGAATACTGGTTAGAGATTTAGTACAATATTTCTCAGTTGGGATTTGTCTGATGTTTTTTTCATGATTAGACTGGTGTTAAAGTCTTGGGGAGCAAGACCACAAAAATAAAATACCATTTTCATAACAAGATATCAAGGGTACATCATCAACGTAACTTATCACTGTTGATGTTGACCTTGATCATCACTAGCTGAGGTAGTGTTAAGTTTCTCACTGTAAAATTACTCTGTGTTTTTCCACTTCCCATACTGTACTCTTGAGAAGGAAGTCACTATTTGCAGCCCACGCTTAAGTGGAAATTATGCTTCACTTCCTTGGGGGTGGAATATCTAAATCAATTTGGAATTCTTCTGCATGGGAGATTCATCTTTTCGTATTCATTTATTTATTTATTCATGCAATTATTTCTTTGAAACAGTGTGGACCTCATAGATATTTGTGTTATATTTTGGGTTATAATCCAATAATGTATTTTGTTGCTCATGTGTTATAGTATTGGCCATTGGGAGCTCCTCAGGTGGCTCCTTTCTGTCTCTGATATAACCCCATAATTTTGTGTGTATGGTTTTTTTAATGACTTTCTGGCACTACAAGATGTTTCAGGCTCAACTTATGTATTTCCTGTCTCTGTCCTTGAATCAACCACTCCTCCAGGGAGCCCTGATTCTTTTTATTGCTTTTATTGGGGAATGGCACTAGAAACACCAAGATCTGTAAAAGCCACCACAAAAAGAAAGAAAGTAAGAAAAGAAGAAATAAAGAAAGAAAAAGAGAGAGAAAGAGAAAGGAAAGAAGGAAGGGAGGGAGGAAGGAAGGGAGAAAGGAAGGAAGGAAGGAAGGAAGGAGGAGGCAGTGAGGGAGGGAGGGAGGGAGGGAGGGAGGGAGGGAGGGAGGGAGGAAGGAAGGATCCAAGATCTGGCCACTAAGTGTGGTTATTGCTACTGAGCTGTTATTAAGGAAGGAAGAAAGGAAGGGAGGAAGGAAGGAAGGAAGGAGGGAGGGAGGGAGGAAGGGAAGGAAGGAGGGAGGGAGGGAGGGAAGGAAGGAAGGAAGGAAGGAAGGGAAGGAAGGAAGGAGGGAGGGAGGGAAGGAAGGAAGGAAGGAGGGAGGGAGGGAGGGAGGGAGGGAGGGAAGGAGGAAGGGAAGGAAGGAAGGAGGGAGGGAGGGAAAGAAGGAAGGAAGGAAGGAAGGAAGGAAGGAAGGAAGGAAGGGAAGGAAGGAAGGAAGGAAGGATGGAAGGAAGGAAAGGAAGGAAGGGAGGGAGGGAGGGAAGGAAGGAAGGAAGGAAGGAAGGAAGGAAGGAAGGAAGGAAGGAAGGAAGGAAGGAAGGGAAGGAAGGAAGGAAGGATGGAAGGAAGGAGGGAGGGAGGGAGGGATGAAGGGAAGGAAGGAAGGAAGGAAGGAAGGAAGGAAGGAAGGAAGGAAGGAAGGGAAGGAAGGAAGGAAGGAAGGAAGGAAGGAAGGAAGGAAGGAAGGACCCAAGATCTGGGCACTAAGTGTGCTTATTGCTACTGAGCTGTTATTGCTTCCAAGCCCTCCCAGCTGACAATGCAAGAAAATATATGTTTGTATACTAACCTGTATGTATACTCATATCTATAAATATTTTTATATGTAGTCATCAATGTTCCATTACATAGACATACCAATTTGTTTCTTTATTGACCTACGAAAGGACAGCCTGGTGGCCTCCAGTTTGGGGTGATTATGAATAAACATGCATATGCAGGTTTTTGTGTTGACATAAGTCTTCAAACCAGTTGGCTAAACACCTAGGAACACAATTGCTGAGTCACATGGTAGAACTATGTTTAAGTTTGTTATAAACTGTCAACCTGTCTTCCAAAGTAGATGTGATATTTTGCAAGCCTATCAGAATGAGAGTTCCTTTTGCTCCCCATTCTCAACAGCATTTGGTTTTTTCAGTAATAGGTGTGTGTGGTATCTCATTGTTGTTTTAATTTATAATTCCCTAATGCAAAATGATGTTTAGCATCTTTTCATATGCTATTTGCTATCTGCATATCTTCTTTAGTGAAATGTATGTTGGATTTGATTTGCTAATTTAATTCAAGGGATTTTGCATTGATATTCATAAGTTATATTATTGACTTTTGGATCTTCTTTTTTGTAATGTCTTTCTCAGGTTCAGGTTTAGAGAATGCTGGCTTTACAATAAGTTAGGATATCTTTCTTCTACTTCTGTTTTTCTAGAGAAGATAGTAAAATGGTATGATTTCTTTCTTAAATGTTTGTTAGAATTTACCAGTAAAACCATCTGGGCCTGTGCTTTTGTTTTTTGTTTGTTGTTTGTTTGTTTTTTAACAGGGACGGAGAGTCAGAGAGAGGGATAGATAGGGACAGACAGACAGGAGCGGAGAGAGGTAAGAAGCATCAATCATTAGTTTTTTGTTGCCGTTGTGACACCTTAGTTGTTCATTGATTGCTTTCTCACATGTGCCTTGACCGCGGGCCTTCAGCAGACCGGGCCACCCCTTGCTGGAGCCAGCGACCTTGGGTCCAAGCTGATGAGCTTTTACTCAAGCGCTCAAGCTGGCAACCTCGTTGTCTCAAACCTGGGTCTTCCACATCCCAGTCCGACACTCTATCCACTGCGCCACCGCCTGGTCAGGCTGTTTTTTGTTTTTTTCAGAAGGTTATTAATTGATTCAATTTCTTTAATAAATATAACCCTATTAAGATGATCTGTGAATTTTGGTAGTTTTTATCTTTTCAGGAAATAGTCCTTTTATCAAAATTATCCAGTGTGTGGGCATGAAGATACCCAAAGGATTCTTTTATTATCTGACTAATGTCCATAGGATTAGTAATGATGACCTCTCTCTAATTTCTGGTATTAGTAATTTGTGTCTTCTCTTTTTATCTTGGTTAGCCTGACTAAAATTTTATCAGTTGTATTATCTTTTCAAAGAACAGTTTTTGGTTTCATAGATTTCTTCTATTGTTTTTCTGTGTTTCATTTTATTGATTTCTACTCTGTATTATTTCTTTTCTTCTTCTTTCTTCTTTTCTTCTTCTGCTTGCTTTAGGCTTAAATTGCTCTTGTCTTTGGGCTTCCCTAAGAACTCCTCCTTAGAAAGAGTCTGCCTCTTCCGGCTCTTTCACCATTGTCCCAGTAAAGCCTGAGCTCTAAGTTGATCAGGCATCCCCGATTCAACTTCCCCACACAGTGGGACACTCCTGCTTTACAGCAGGGCTGGCAGCCCCTTCAAGACTACTCTTGAGGGGGCTATGAGGATTCTATTTACTGGTACCGAGACCAGTCGCCACTGGAGGAAAGACAAAACCGATACACAAATTAGCTGCAAGGATCACACAGGCAGTTTATTACTGACAAATCCTACGGCGTGCCCGGGTACAGCTTAATGGGGCCCCCGTCGGTGTGCTCCTCTCAGTTGTCCTTGGTCAGAGTGGTGTGGAGACAGTCCACGCTCAATGTTGGAGTCAGGACGTCTAACTACAGCTGGGGGGCCCTCGGCTTTAGTACCCTTTCTGGCATATGCCTTCTAACAGATGTTAATCTACAGAAATATCACATCAAGACACTTTTTAGAAGTTCCTTGCAGGGAGCTCTTTTTTTATGTTAATCTACAGATTGTATCATCAAGCCACTTTTAGGGAGTTGCTTGCAGGGAGCTCTTTTTATCTATATAAAATTTCACACACACACTAACTGGGCCTGCACAGAGGGCATAGTCTTGCCTATTATATATCCCTATACATTAGATAAGCTCCCACCCAGAGGGCCTAGCCTTATTCGCTTGCCTGAATGACTTTTAATATTACATCCTAACTTATATCTATATATCTTCTATATTTCTATATATTTAATTACTATAACATTATATTACTATAACAACCT
Organism: Rhynchonycteris naso; assembly: GCA_037038555.1. NCBI lineage: Eukaryota > Metazoa > Chordata > Mammalia > Chiroptera > Emballonuridae > Rhynchonycteris > Rhynchonycteris naso. The sequence goes on along the minus strand of CM072997.1, from coordinate 188,950,827 downwards.
GCAGTTATTATACCAGAGCCCAATAGTGTGATTTTAAGGTCTGGAGAAGGGAAAGCCCTCTATAATCTTTTGATTAAATCCCAGCCTTTAGTGGGCCTATGTCTTTGGACTGTGACCTTCACAAATGATTCTTACCTTTTTTCCTCCCTCTGCGGTGAAACGAGAGGGCTAAAGGAGGCTAGCATAGGAGAGATGCCCTCCCCCTGGTGGGATAGGGCTCTCTCGTCAAGTCTTTTCCCTTTAGGAGCAGGCCTTTGTTATGGAGAACTATCTGGCTTCTTTTACAGTGTTTAGCCTTTCCCTCCTCCTGCTAGAGCCCAAAGAGGATGATTCTTGCCTCTTCAGAGTGAAAATCTGGTAAGGTTCCTGGAAGTAGAACTCATGAAATTGTGGGTCACTGACTAAGACTGCAGCCCCAGGAGGGTCTCAGTCTTACGCTAGTCCACATTAAGCCCCCAGACTTCATCAAAAGTGTTCCTACAAGTTTGTGATCTTCAGTGGGTTCTGCTCTAAGAGTATCCACTGTGACCCTCTGGTTTCTGTTGTCTCTCCAGGTCTCAGGATGGTGGTTTGTTAAAAAAAAAAAAAAATCTGGGAAAGATCAGTGATTTGCAGTTTGCTAGCTGTTTTCTTGTTGTAAGAAAGCGAGTAATGACTTCTATACTCTTTACATGTTGGACTGTAACTGGAAGTTTCTTTATATTCCTTAACGTATTCCCTGATTTTCTTACAAGGATATGAATTTAGGAAAGCAGGGTTGTGTCTGTTTTATTTACTGTTCTATTTTAAGTAACTGGCATAGTACTTGACTTAGAGTAGGTGCTTAATAAAAATGTGTTAAATTAATTAGTCAATTGGTACTCACTGAGCACATCAATTTACTAGGCATTGACTTTGGTATGGAGAGCCCATGAGTATGATAGACCTCGTGTCTGCAATTGTTAGAGTGGCCGGAGAGGTCATAGTAGACATGCTCTTTCAATGGAAATAATTAACCGCGGATGAGAGGACGGGGGAATTGAAGCATTGAAGACACGTACCTAAACTAGCGGACATTGACAGACGAGGAAACCATCAGTGAGTTGAGCTGTAAAGAGTGAGTGGCTGCCAGCCTGTATGAGGGAAGATGATCCTAGCAAAGGGGACCGCATAGCCCCTGTGAAGTCCATGGTGGACAATGAGCAATGCAATTTTCTCAACCACCGCATACAATGTTTACTACCCCATATAAGGCAAGCACTATGAACTCATTTTAAAGATCAGAAAATTCAAGTGACTTGACAAAATGTCACCAACACTGAGTGATGGAACAATGCTGTTTGAATCCCAAGTCCTTTCTCTTTATCCTACAAGGATGACTAAAGCACAACTCAGCATCTGGTGGAGGAGCCGAACCTATAAGCAGATCTTTATGGTACCAGGGCTACCTCTGAATTTGCTTCATTGTTGTTTTTCTTTAAGACTGCATCCCTAGAAGTCGTGAGCTGAAAATCAGGGCTGCTTTGCAAATGCCCACAAACCACTGGGGGGAGTTTTGTCAAAGAAGACGGGAAAGAAAAATAAATGTGGGCTTCTGCTCTTTAAACTTCAGCCCAGTGAGGCGGACTTCCCGGAATGCTTCAGGCCGCTTCAAAGACCCATTGTGGAAAGTGTCCAGATGTGCGTGGAAAACCTCACAGGGGAGCTTCCCAGTGAAGAGGCCTTTTAAGCTTGAACTGAGATGAAGGAAGTTGATGTGATGAGTCCTACCAGGTGGCCTGTTTTCTGAAGGAGCCCAGATTCCACCATAACCTTAAGAAGGAGGGGGACTTAGCCAGTTCAGATTCCTTTGCCCAATACTGCATCTTCTTTGATTGCAAAAAGCAGGGGTCTTTTTGCTGGAGTGAGGCGTTGGTGTGGGGGGGGCAGGCATTCACCAAGAGATTTATCTACCTGTAAATTGTTCGTGACAGCCTGCTCCTTCCTCCAGCACATCTTGTGCGGGCTGGGAGGGATTTTAGGATTGGAAAAAGTCAAGGCCTGAATGATCCATGCCAGTTTCTACTGCGATAGTAAGTGTTTTGAGAACCAGCATCCTCTGGATTTTTACTCTGAGACTCTGCCCTGAATCTTACCATCTGCCCAGTGCCCCATCTGCCCTGGATGTGAGAGTCCATCTTCTTGCTAGAGACAGAAAGTCAGGGAGACCCAGGTTTAAATCCCGGCTCTCTGCTTAACTATGGCAACTTGGGCAGAGTTAAATTCGGCTTGACTGAGCCTCAGTTTCCTCATCTGTACAATGAGGGTAATCTGGGGCTGTGAGGAGAAATGAGTTGTTGAGCTGACACACACAATGTGCCTGGCACCATGCCTGGCACACAGTAAGGATTCAGTCTTCCTTCCTTCCCCTACTATCCAGCCATATGAGAAGGCAGGGGCTGCCCCAGTTGGCCTTTATATGTTCCTCTGTAGCTTTTTAAATCCTGTCCCTGCAGTGTCCACATGTGCTTAGCTAAGTATTTTGAGATCACAGTATATTTAGGGGAAAGTCCTTTTGGCTACAGCTACAATTAGGCCTCTCTTCTGCTCCTCTGTTTATCACCCCCCCCCCCTTCCTATTTTAACTAATTAGAGGCATTGACACTAAGAAACACTTGGGAGAAGTTGGGAGAGCAGCTGGGAGTTGTTCTGGACACCGGCAGCTGCTCTCTCTCGGCATGCAGGCATGGGAAAGGACGCTCCCGAGGCAGGCAAGCAGGACGGGTGCTTGGGAGAGGACAAAGGGATGCCAGAGCCCATCACAGCCTGGCAGAGGGAAAACGGGCAGCGCAGGGTGGGGGGAGGCAGGGAGCAATGGAAAGGGGAAGAGAGGTGAAAGAAAGGAAGGCTGTAAGAAGTTTAACAGGTTGGTTACTTACATAACTCATTATTCCATGCAAACTGTTACTCTCACATAGACTGCTACAGTATTCTCCCACTGGCCTCATCCTCCAGGCCTGCTCGTTGTTCACTAGAACCAGAGAGGGCATGGGGAAAGTGCCGGCGTGGCTCCCTAAAACTCCTGCAGTGAGTTTCCACCCTTGAAATAAGAAAAATTCTAGAATCCATCCCAGGGCTCCTGAGGGCCTGGATGTACCCTTTTGTTTATTTCCTCCATGGGTCTTTCCTGGGGCTCAGATTTCCTGAGTTTTATCTGGGTTTCTGGACCTTGCACTTGTGTGACCTTGGGCAAGTGGCTTCACTTCTCTGTGCTTCTTTTTAATCTGAAAACTGGGGACAGTAACAGTAATTAATTCACAGAATTGATGTGAGGATTAAGTGAATAAATAGTTTTTAGATACTTAGAATAGTGGCTGGCACATAATAATTGCTCAGTTAGTTTTATCTATTATTATCACAGTTAAAATTGTTATTTTTTTTATTCCTTTGGCTGTAATGCTGCCCCTCCACCCCATGCACCAACTTTTCTTTAACCTAAGTCCTCTTTCTTCATCCATGAGCTTAAATGTCACTCCCTGAGAAGTATTCCCTGTTACTCCAGTCTAAGCCAGGGTTCCTCATACAATATGCTATGACCCTTTGTACTTCCACTTCACAGTACTCAGTGGAATACATCGTTATAGGTATTTCTGTGACTGTTTGTTTACTGTCTTCCTTACAAGGCTCTAAGTTCTTCCCAAGGGTGGGGACTGTGCTGATTTTGTTCACCAGTGACTTCCAGAACCTAAGGTCATGATCAGCACACAGTACATGTTCAGTAAATGTGTATGAAGGGAGAAAGGATAAAGAAGAAAGGGATGAAAGATGGAGGGAGGGGGAGAGAGACAGGGGAAAGGAAAGGAAGATTATTAGGGAAAAAGAAAAATACTTCCAAGCCCACCCTCTTGGAATGTATTCTCTCCTACTCCTTAAGAAATCAAGAGCTGCATAGGGACTTGCCTGCAGCTTGCTCCCTCTGTCCACACTTACCTTTCCCACACTCAACCCACCTCTTTGGAGCCCTGCCCTAAACTTCCCCATCATGTATCATGAGAGGATGGAGATGCCTTCCAGCACACTGACTATCCCCTAACCCCTTCTTGTCAAATTTACAAATGTGTAAACATTTGTCTTCTGGAGATACTGTCTTAATTAAAGTGTCCTATAGGATGAGAATTCCAGGGAGTGAGTCATGAAGGTGGACAAGCATTTTGGTGTTACCCACTGTAACGCAGGAGGCCCAGACACAGAAAATCCATCTAGTGTAGTTGTGGGATCCCAAAGTCAGCATAAGGAGGAACAGATGGAACAGACATAGCCTTTAGTACTTACATACTGGGGCAGAACCAGTGGTCTCATCAGTGAAAGTTCCCCACCCCAGTGGGTGGGGTTACGGTATAAATAGCTAAACCGTGGGCAGTTCCTCAAGGGAAACTTTTTGTCTACATGCAAGCCAGCAGGTAAGCATGGGGTAGGAGGAAGAGTCTGTACTGTTGTATATCCTTCCTTGATCCATGGCTGGTGACTAAGTTCTATTGTTCTTAGTAAAACCTTACTTACAATTTTACTGCCCTTTATTGCCTGGTCCACTGTCCGGATCCATGACCACAGCACCATGTGGCTGGGGAGGGGGAGGGTCATGTCCAGCATCGAGGCTGTACCCATTCACTGGGAACCTTCCTCTCTAAGACCCTTCGCCCAATACCACAGGCCTTTTCAAATATATCGTGGAGAACTGGGGTTCAGGATATTTTTCATCTGACCTCATCTTTGCCGGTTCTCTGCCTGACTCCATGTTCAGTTCCAACCACCAGTCCATTGATGTATGCCCATGGCCAGCATCAGGAGATGCCAGACTGCCTGTGACCCACCTCTCAGGCAACCTGGGAACTACTCTCTCATGGGTTAGACCATCCAGAAAGGTTGCCAGGAGCATCATTTTACTTTTAGGAAAAAAAAATACAAAAGTATATTTTGAAGGGTGAAAAAGGAGGGCATGACACAGCATGATATCAAGAATGCTTTACTAAGGATCACAGTCGTTTAACAAATACGTTTGAAGCGGCCTGCTGTGGGGGTGCCAGTCCCAGAGTGCCTCAGCGAAACATATCTTTGCTTTCATGAACATTTAAACCAATATACTCCCATTTCAAAAATAAAACATCCCAGGACATAGAGATGTTTGTGGAAATACGTTTATCTAGCAGCTTAGAATCATGCCAAAAAGCATGCCATCTTTTGCATCTAGAATTGCACTTCTCAAAATATCAGTCCCAAGAGGATGTGTCTTCTCTTCCTAGGAGTAGTGGTTCCATAAGGAGGAAGGTGGTGGTACTCTGAAGCTCAATGCTCCACTAAGACCTATGCTCTGCACACCTGGGAGAGAACTTCCTGGAGGGAAGAAGGGCCCAGCTCATTACCACAGCTTCCTCTCTGAAGAGCCTGGCCCTTCTTCATTGAAGGTGTCAACATAGAACAACTCCCAAACCTGTACACATTTCTATGAGTTCATTTGAGCCAAACTGTTGACAATTGCTAGAAAGCAAAGTCTCAGTGGATTCAGAAAGTGCTCCAGAAAATGGAGGTTTTACCACTTATTTTAGGCGGAGACATAAAGGGATTACATGAAATTGACTGGGTTGGTGATAGATTACAGAGGTGGGGAAATCTCTGGGATTGGATAAAAGGTACTGAAACTACTTTTACATAGGCAGGAATAAGATGGTTCCTAGTTAACTAACACGATCACAATAACTGAGGATTTGTGGGTTCCTGCCCCGTGGGACACTCGCCCTGAGCTCAAGGCAGGGAAAGATTACCTGCATGTTCTCAGGTACAACACTGTAGATACAAAAGACAACAGACAGGCTAGATTAAGGTAAGCACTGGCATTTGTTAGAGAAAAATACCTCCCTAGGTAGGTACATGACTACTCACCATTAACTACTTTTAATTAGAAAGTTTTCATTTCAGACCATACTGTGTGGTTATTTGAGGTCCCTGAGTCTGTCAGGCCACCATGCAGGCTTTCCCGGAGCTTGTCAGGTTGAGCATGTGGCCCCTTTTTTGTCCACAAAGGAAAACCTCATGGAGGTGACGTTTTAGGTGGACCATTTGCTCATCTGTTCATCCACCAAATACTTTTTGCTGGTTGATGTGTGAGCACCATCAACCAGCAAAGCCCTGTGCTTCAACATGAACTGTAGACACAGCCCCTAACCTCATGATATTACAATGGAAAAAACAAACACAAAAGACAATAAAGAAATAGTTGCACATATAACTCATATTTGTTATCGGGGTTTAACGGGGAGGTGGTACAAGGTATAGTGGTAGTGTTTACATAGGACTCAAGATCTGTAAACTATAGCAGTAACCCCTACCTTCCAGAGTGGTTAAGCCGGTGGCTTGGGAGGGCTGGGACATATATTGGCCCTGGAGGGGAGATTCTGCCACTAATATATTGCCAGTGCATGTGATAATAAAAAGCAAATGGATCTTTTAGCTGATCTAATTATTAGACTTTAAATTAACTCTCTAAAGACATTGCCCTCTACCCTCATTGCCCACACCTTGGTATACCATTCAGTTAAGCAAATGGATTCTACTACCTGGCTTTGAATCCTGGATCTATCACCTTGAACCTTGGGTGATCTTGGGCAAGTATCTTAACTTCTGATTACCTCTTTCTTTCTTTCCCTTGGAAAATAGGGATAAGAATGATAATATCCCTCCTTTGTGGTTCCTGCAAATGCTGATGAGATAAGGTGGCGTGCATACTCTTCCTATGGTGCCGAACATACGGGATTTCAGCCATTATTACCTATGTGTGCTTCACGAGTGGCGAGGGGTCTTAAATCCATTTCTGTATTTTCCACAAGGGCAGAAGTCATACCCGGTCCCCACATAGGAATCCGGTGGGCAGGAAGTGGAGGAAATTTTCTTGCAGTTTCTTATTTAAATGGGCCTCCCGATCTCCACTCCAGACTTGAAAAGTTGCTAAAAAACTCCTTGAATGTCCCGTTCACATCCTGCATACACTCCTCAGTGGAGCTCCCTAGCCCACGCACCGCCACATAAAGGATAATGTGGATCCAAATGCCATAGTTTCTTGCTCCAAGATACCTGTGCACAGGGCCCTAGTATTTTTCCATGGCCTCGTGCCTTCTTTTTTGACATGCATCTTCATGTCCTCCCATCTCCTCCTCACCACCTTAAGGAAATGGAGGTGCCCCTGTGTAAAGCTGTGAGCCACTCACACTGTGTTAGGTGTCCAGAGGCTGCATTTAAACCCCCAGGTTGGGCCTGACCTGTGGTGGCGCAGTGGATAAAGCGTAGACCTGGGAACACTGAGGTCGCCAGTTCAAAACCCTGCACTGGTCTGGTCAAGGCACATATGGGAGTTGATGCTTCCAGCTCCTCCCCCCTTTCTCTCTCTCTCTCTCTCTCTCTCTCTCTCTCTCTCTCTCTCCTCTCTAAAATGAATAAAATAAATTAAACTCCCAGGTTGTCAGAGCTTCTGCTGCTTTAAAAAGGAAAAAAAAAAAGTGCTTTTACATCTCAGGTGTAGGTGCCAGATTTTGTAGCACTTATGAGGACAAATTCATTTCTTACTGAATAATGGAGCTTAAAACCCCCATGACTGGCTGATGTAAGCTTTGGTCTAAGTCCGTGAAGTCTTTACAACATTGTTTCTCTTGATGTTCTTTTCTGGTCTCTATTGTCCAGTGAGCAGAAGGCGACCAGGCTGAGGCTCGGCATCTCCTGACCCACTGACCCTGAATAAACCCTTTCAGATCTAAGGAAGCTAGCTCTATGCAAACAGCCCTAAGTCCCAATCCTCACTCTGCCTCTGCCTAAGTGGGGTGGATGCTGAAGCCACAAAATCTAACAGTTCTTTAATATTTCTGACAACTTTCTCCCTCCCCCCCCAGATCATCACCAAAGCCTCCTGAGCGCCTGTCATATCCATGCACACCTCCCTCGTCCTCCCGTGCCATCCTAATCTTCCCCTGACCTCTGCTCCCAGCCCCTGCCGGGAGGAATGTAGCAGGACAAGCAGGTGGGGGCACCTCTGGCTTCCCAGGGCTCCAGGACAGGAGACTGGAGGTCCGAGTGCTGGGGCCCCTGCGTGCTTCTCGGCTCTGTCTTTTCCACATCTGCCCTTGCTTTTTATCTGCTCCAACCACACTGGCCTTCTCATTTCTCAGAGGTGTCCTTTCGCCATCCTGCACAGGGTTCTCTCGTCTGTTGCATGTGTCTTCCCCATCCTTCACCTGCTTAATGTCTGCACACCCTTTGAATGTCAGCGAAGCCATAACCTACAGGCTGCACACATGCATGCATGCACACATACATATCATACACACATACCATACTGTACACCCGTACATACCATAAACAGCATGAGGTTGTGCAGGCTCAGGAATGCCAAGACCCTCCTCTCCTCAGTGCCGGAAACAGTCAGGGGAGAAGAGAGCCTGCTCTCAGATTCCAACTCCTCTCCGGCAGGGAAAGGAAGAGCCTGGTGAGACCACTGTCTGCAGCCACCCTCAGCACGCTGCTCTGCTCAGCCTTTCAAGCAGAGAGGGCCCAGGGGGAGGCTTGTGGATGCATCATTTCTTATTCTGTCCTGACTTCTAACCTGACACATTATTTTTTGATTATCTGGCAGAGATTAATTTGATTTATGCAGATAAACTAGCAAAGCTTTCCTGCCCAAGCTACCATGCACAGCCTCACCTGTCTGTTTAGTCCTATCCAGAAACAATCTTTCAAGGAGTTTTTGTTCTTTTGGGTTTCACTTCCCCAGGAACAGATGATATTTGGGGGTTTGGGGGAAGGAAGGTGAGAACCCCTCAGAGTGATTTGAGGACATTAACAGTAAGAACTCTACTCACTCTCCGTTACCCCCAAACACATTCCTGGCCCCTTGAGAATCATCTACTTACCAGTCCTCCATTTTTCCCTATCCCAGTTAAGCTGAAGAGAAACATCTGAAATCTGGGAGTTGTGAGTCCTGAGCTCTAGTCCTAGCTTTGACATCAGTTGATTTTGTGATCTTCTCTAATTATTGTCCTTTCCCTCTTCTGACACATTCATAGCACTGCCACATTTCACCACAGAACCCACTATGCACAGATGTAACAATATTTAACAGCACTTTCTTTATATAAATCACCAAGCTAGGAATTAATGATAACTTATGCACTTACCATCCCCCCAAGGCAGACACTACTCCCGTTTTACAGAAAAGGAAGATTAAGAAAGCTGCTCAGGACCCTGGCTGGTTGGCTCAGCAGTAGAGTGTCGGCCTGGCATGTGGAACTCCCAGGTTCAATGTTTGGTCAGGGCACACAGGAGAGGTGCCCATCTGCTTCTCCACCCTTCCCCCTCTCCTTCCTCTCTGTCTCTCTCTTCCCCTCCCACAGCCAAGGCTCCATTGGAGCAAAGTTGGCCCAGGTGCTGAGGATGGCTCCATGGCCTCCATCTCAGGCATTAGAATGACTCCAGTTGCAATGGAGCAGTGGCCCCTGGTGGGCATGCCCTGGTGGATCCCAGTCGGGCGCATGCGGGAGTCTGTCTCTCTACCTCCCACTTCTCACTTCAGAAAAATACAAAAAATAAAATAAAAAAAAGAAAGCTTCTCAGACCCACAAGCTGCTATGAGCATAGGCAGGTTCCAAACCCAGGTCCTGTGTCTCTGGAGCTCAGGAGTCTTCACACCAAACTGAGTCCTGTATATACTATAGAAAAAAAATCAAGATGACTATACAAAACAAAAAGTAGGTCTCATCCTCTTTTCTACACAAGTTATACAGAAGCTGAGACACTTCTTGGATTTCCCCACATACACTCCCCTGCTCAGGAGCTGAAAAGATGGCAGACTGCTGGGGCCTCACGTACTGATTGGTAGGAGCCAGAAACCCCATACCAGAGGCAAAGGAGGAGATGGTGTGTGTGTGTGTGTGTGTGTGTGTGTGTGTGTGTGTGTGTGTGTGTGTTAAAGCAGCACACTGTGGAGCTCTCAGGTATCAGAGCAAACTTAAGTGAGCATTTTGGTTTGGGAATGAGTAAACTGAGGACCAGAGTGGATATAGAACTTGTCTGAATTCATACCACTTACAAAGGGAAGGAGAGGCCCCAAACCCAGTTCTCTTCCATAGAATCACCCAAATCAAGTGAGCCTCCTTCATTCAAAAAAGAACATTCAAGAACCTTAATTTTGTATCCATCTAAAAGCCACACTGAGCTGTGCTAAAAGTATTGCAAAATGTTCTTGCAGAAACTCCCAGCTGGACACACAAAGAAGCGGGCCTCCTAGGAACAGTGTAAGGATTGTCTGAAAGGATCTATGATGGTGAGATTACAAAAATCATAATATATGAATAAATGAACATATGGAAGAAATCAGCAAAACCCTCTCCTTCTTCCCATATGTAAACTCGGCCTTCGCTTAAAGTCATAAAGCAAACACAGATGTAGCCAAACCAGGCACCAGATGGCAAACGAGAGTTGGAATAAAAGGTAAAAAAAAAGCTTTGGTGTTTATTCAAAACTGGGGGAAAAGCCATGATCTAAAATGTTATGGTTTCCACAGAATGGTCAGAATGGTCACCTAGGGTCACCAGTGCTTCAAAGTGACCAAAACGTAACAGCTGAAAAACCCTAGAATAATCATGGTTAAGAAACTGTAGGAAAACCACTTCTATTTTCTGATTGGAATACAATGTCATAATCAAGTAATAATTCTGGAAAACAAGGGCAGCGGTTCCATCATAGGACCTGAGAGCGACGGGAAAGTGGGAGGAACCAGCTTTTGCGGGGCGTATGCATGTGCCAGGGCTGTGTCCTTGGGCTCATTTTATCCTCATAACTACTTGGTAGGTATTGGCCAATTTTATAAATGAGGAAATTTCATCAGTAGCCCAAGAAAGATGGAACTCCAAAGTAACACCGCAGGAATGGCAATCTAGTTATTTCCAATATTCCCTGTGCACTGTTCCCAGCTTTGCAGCTCTGATTTTTAATCTTTTATTCTGTTGTCAGACCATAGAATATTTGACACAGAAAACATGGTCTGAGCATTTGCCACGTACCAAGCCCCTGGGGATACCCAGGGGTCATATCTATGTAATAGACACATAAGGAAGTCACATGGCACTTTCTCCCCCTTCTACTCATGCCACCAGGCATAAGGAAGAAGGTGACCTGGCCAGGTGCTGCCAAGAGGGGAGACCAGAGCAGATGTGGAGTTGGGAACAGAGCACACTTGAGAACTTGCCTGTACTTTTATTTCACAAAGACCCCCTTACATATCCCTTACCCACCTTTTAGCTTGTACATGTGGGAGGGGCATTCATAATGAAAATACCCAAGGGGCCAAGGTGGCGCAGTGGATAGAGTGTTGGACTGGGATGAGGAAGACCCAGGTTCGAGACCCCGAGGTCGCCAGCTTGAGCGCGGGCCCATCTGGTTTGAGCAAAAGCTCGCCAGCTTGGACCCAAGGTCGCTGGCTCCAGCAAGGGGTTGCTCGGTCTGCTGAAGGCCCATGATCAAGGCACATGTGAGAAAGCAATCAATGAACAACTAAGGTGTCGCAACGGCAAGGAAAAACTAATGATTCATGCTTCTCACCTCTCTCCATTCCTGTCTGTCTGTCCCTGTCTATCCCTCTCTCTGATTCTCTCTCTCTCTGTCCATATATATATATATATATATATATATATATATATATATATATATATATATATATGTATATTAAAAATGCCCAAGGGCATCCTTAACTTTTCAGCACTCATGAGTTTATGTTTGAAGGTAGAAAATTCCAATAATGCATCTATTTCAACTGAAAGCTAAAATGAACATTAAAATCTGCTCCCTCCCCCAGTTCAATCAAACCACTCATTTGCTTGCAGGCGGAACAGTAGGGCAGACCGTGCTCTCACTCTAGTCAGACCTGTCTCCTAACTCCACACCAGCTAACCTTGCTGTCATGGCAAGCCTTGTGACTGTTTTGAGTTTCAGTTTCTTTGTCTCTAAAACAGCATTAATGTGCCCTTTGAAGGGCTATTGTGAGACTTCTTTTTACTTTCCTCCTAGGCCTCTTCTGTCTCACCACATGGCCAGTCTTCACATGACTGCTTTATGTTTAAATTTTTCTTCTATTGTTCTTATTTTACCCAGTCCAGGATGGGTACAGCTTTCTGCCTTGCTTATGGCTGCCTACAGGCCACTGAACCCTATAAGAAAACACTATACAACCAATACACAGGTTTCTGTCATTATGTCATTAGACAACCTCCCTCATCCTCTGGCTTCTGGTTAGGTTTGGCCAGTGAGGGGCACCAGGAGGAGCCAGGAGGAGAGCAGGAAGGGATGTGTTCCCCCGGCTCTCTCCTTGCTGAGTTGCCACTCCTTAGCTGCTCTTTCTACCTTAGCCCAAAATTCCTGCAAGTCGCCCTCTCCCTGCAGCTTTCTGTCTAGACCAGTGGTCGGCAAACTCATTAGTCAACAGAGCCAAATATCAACAGTACAATGATTAAAATTTCTTTTGAGAGCCAAATGTTTTAAACTTAAACTATCTAGGTAGGTACATTCCTTATCGAGGTAGCACCTATACATGGTATTTTTGGAAGAGCCACACTCAAGGGGCCAAAGAGCCTCATGTGGCTCGTGAGCCACAGTTTTCCAACCAGGGGTCTAGGTGATTGGAATACTCTTTTCCCTTGCTCCTGACCAAGAGCTGATAATGGCTCCCTACTGTTGCTAGTCATTAGGTACTCGTCTTTTTTTCTAAACTGTCTTTTAAACAACCCCTTTATTCAGTTTTACCTCAGTTACCCAACATGAATGTCCATCTGTTTCTTGATGGGAACTGGTCAGCTTTAGTTCTCACTTTCCCGAACCTTCCTTTTCCCCAGCCCCATCTTTGTTCTCACATTCGGATAGATGACCTATTTATTCTCGACCAGCAGCTCCCTCAAAGAGAAAATAAAGGCCATTAGAAAGGCATCTGCCACCAAATTGTCCAACATTCTTGTATCCAGTGGTGTGCTAGACCTGGCTCGCACCTGCTCACAGGAACCGATTATGCGCATCTCTTCCCAGCTCCAGGTTCAGTGACATCACATTAACAGCCTAAAATTGGCCCAGTGGAAGTCTTTACACTATAGAAATTGGCAAGTGTTATAATTTAAGTCTTCTTTTTCTTTTTTCTTTTTTTTTTTTGAGAACCAGTTTTTAAACATTTATCAGCACATCACTGCTTATATCCAGACACAAATCCAATGATGTTTTATTGTCCTTCACATTTGTTAAAATGGGAGAAATCCCCCACTTATTAGCAGAGGCCCCTCCATCTCCTACTGCCTCAGGTAGTTTCTAAGCCCCAGACCAGTTTGGCCTCCCTCTTAAAAAAAAAAAAAAAAGTGTTTTTACATTTATTAATTTGAGAGAGAGACAGAAAACATCAATTTGTTGTTCCACTTATTCATTCATTGATTTCTTGTATATGCCCTGGCCAGGGCTGGAACCCACAACCTTGGTGTCTCAGGCCACACTCTAACCAGCTGAGCTACCCGGCCAAGGCCTGGAATTCCTCTTATTCTCTCAATGACACCTGTATTTCTTCAGTAGATTCTAAGTTCCATGAGCTCAGGGTCAGAGCTCTCAGGTTCACTGATGTAGCACAGTTCCTAGCACAATGCCTGGTATACAGTGGCTACTCAATAACTAAATGCCTTAACAATCATGCTAACATAATCTGGTTCAAACTTCCCATTTTCTAAAAGAGGAAACTGGGATCCAAAGAAAGGGAGCAACTTATTCAAGATCACAGAGGCCAAACTAAGACTAATACAAGACCGGAGCCTACTGATCTCCAGATCAGTTCTCTTTCCAGCACATCATGTGCTTGTCTATAATGTAATAACTAGAGGGAAACAGACTGAATTCCCTATGTCTTGTGAAATCCAGAGCAAACTCACATTCATAAACACAGCTGACAGAGTTGTTGTTTTCTTTGTTTGTTTCATGTAAAAGGCTGGAAGTCCAACTCAGAAATAAACCCTGTGTTTCTAAACCCAGATGCTCCTACCACTTCTATTCCCTGCAGCCCCCATTCTGCTCATTGTTCATCTTCCTTCCTCTCTTTAAACAGAAGCAGCAACTGGCGTCCAGTGTTGAATGGTGTCTTCGTTCCGTGCTCCTTATCACTCCCCTGCCCAGGCAGCATGTCACATGTAGCAAGAGATTAGGAAGCGCTGTCTTTAAATAGTAGTACTCAAGAAAACAGTACTAGATCCTGTGCAGTGCTGGGGTGGAGTTGGATATAATAATTACAAGAGTAAAAATGACTCAAGTTTTTAAAGCTATTACTGTGTCAGGCACTAATTTGATGGTCTGCATGCATTTTCTCTATAACTCTATGAGTAGTTATTTCTATTATTTCTGTTTTATAGATGAGTAAACTGAGGCACAAACCAATTAGCCCAAAGGTACAAATGGCCCAAGCCATTTAGTTAGAAGAAGCAAAGTTTCCATCTAGACAGTCCAGAGCCTGTGATCTTGACTGTGTGACAGCTGACAATGAAGAATATGTTGCCCAGACAAATAGCTCGGTTGGTTGTAGTTTCGTCCCAAAGCACAGAGGTACTGATTTGGTCCCCAGTGAGGGCTCATACAGGATCAACTCAATGTTTCTCTTTCTCTCTCTCTCTCTCCCTGCTTCTCCCTGTCAGAGTATGTTGACCTGACAGGAAATACCAAAAAGTACAACTGAGGGAGATCCCAGCGTTGCCTTGTATAGATATTACACCCCTGATTCATTCATTCACTCACCCATTCATCTACTAATTCATTCTTTCAGTATGTTTTGAAGAGTCACATTATATCAATTTCTGGAAACAGTGATGAAAATCACTTGTCTGTGTGTTCTTCGGTCTCACAGTCTAGTTGGGGAGACATATCAGTAAAATTATATTTATCCTACTGTGTGCTAAGTGTTAAGGTGGAGGGAAACCATGGGGCTCTGAGAATATGGAAAAGATTATAAATCAGTTTAAAAGGACACCACAATGATCTATCCTGGATGTACATTCAATGCCTTTCCCTCTCTTGTCTGACCTCTGCTTCCTCCCTACCCTACTAGCTGTGCTGTTGCCTTCTAGCCCTTCTCTTATCTTGGGACCTTGGTACTCTTCTTGACCTCCCCAACTCTTAGCTTTAGATTCAACCTCACTGCTTGTCCTTTCCCTCCTGAAGTTTGAAATAAATTCTGGCTTAGAGGAATTTCTTTTCTGTAAACCAGTCCAAGGCCAGCCCTAAATGTGAGATCTGGGTGTCCAAGCTGTAGCTCTATTGTGGCTCTGGCCTAGGAGAACTGGAAATATAAAACAGGGAGCTTTAAGGAGTGTAAAGGGGTGGCTGGGTGGATAGATAACCTGTGTCTTAGATAATTTGGTTATTAACTAGCCTAACGCAAAGAAACTGACACTAATAACTACCCATCATCCCTTGTAGTTCAATCACTGCACTTTGTTAATGCCATCACATTTTTATTCTTTGCTGCCAATTATAATTCCAGATCTTCTGGCCAAAGAATCTTGCCAGAGTAGAATTAACTTTGAAGCAGGCAGTGAAAATTTCCAAGATTTGAACAAGACTCTGAGAACTTTTAGGATGTTACACTTTCTGGAGTTTCAGTATCTCATTGGCCTGCCCTGTCTTAAACAAAGTTTCTCCTTTACATCAAGACATAAAGTGTAAGCAGTAGCGCATCAGCCCAGGTTTGATTCCCAGCAAGGGCACACAAGAGAAGCACCCTTCTGCTTCTCCACCCTTCCCCCTCTCCTTTCTCTCTATCTCTCTGTTCCCCTCCTGCACTGAAGGCTCCATTGGAGCAAAGTTGGCCCTGGTGCTGAGGATGGCTCCATGACCTCCACCTCAGGCGCTTAAATGGCTCCAGTTGCTACAGAGCAACACCCCGATGGGCAGAGCATGTCGGGTGGATCCCGGTCGGGCGCATTCGGGAGTCTGTCTGTCTGCCTCCCTGCTTCTCACTTCAGAAAAATACACAAAAAAAAAAAGAAACAAAGTGTATCTTGGCTAAATAATTATTTTTCTATTGATATGGAGGGGGGAAGGAGAGAAAGAGAGAGAGAGAAGCATCAAAGGTATTCCACTAAGTTGTTCCATTTAGTTGTGCACTCATTGGTTACTTCTCATAAGTGCCCTGCCCAGGGATTGAACCTGTGACCTTGCACATCAGGACAACACTCTATAAATTGAGTTACCTGACCTGGGCCTTGGCTAAATAATTTATTGTGAATTAGAGATGCCAGTTGAATTTGGCAACTAAAAGAGTATTAGTGGTGATTCTTTTTGATTTGTGTGTTTGATGAAATAGATGGGGCATTTTACCCCAGCTATGGAAGAAATTTGAGCCCGAAAGAGTATATGGATCAAAAGAAAAGTTTGGATTGAGGTTCTAGAAATGAGGTGGGGGAGGACATTTAGTAAGAATGCTGGGGCAAATGTGAGACATGGACTAAGTCAGAAAGTGGCTATTAGAATATTGGAATATCCATAAGTATAGTCACCTCAGTTGAGGGTATGGCTCTGGGAGTGAGTGCTAAAGTAAAGTGGAGCCTGACCAGGCGGTGGTGCAGTGGACAGAGTGTCGGACTGGGATGTGGAGGACCCAGGTTTGAGACCCTGAGGTCGCCAACTTGAGCGCAGGCTCATCTGATTTGAACAAGGCTCACCAGCTTGAACCCAAGGTTGCTGGCTTGAGCAAGGGGTCACTAGGTCTGCAGTAGCCCCCCCGGTCAAAGCACATATGAGAAAGCAATCAATGAACAACTAAGGAGCTGCAATGAAGAATCGATGTTTCTCATCTTTCTCCCTTCCTGTCTGTCTGTCCCTCTCTCTATCTCTCTCTGTCTCCATCACACACACACACACACACACACACACACACACACACACACACACACACAGATAATGTAAAGCGGAGATGAATGTTCCTGGACTTGGAAACAGTTTGAAACCAACGAGACTCAGCACTGGCTGGGTTTTGTAAGCAGGTGCTGAGATCTTCCATGATAATGACAAACCTCCAGGTGGGTAGGGAAACTGTGACCTAGGCCTTGGCTTATTTTACTTAAGGATATCAGCAAGAGGCTGATGGTAACAGCAGAGCAATAGGTATGATTTTATCTCTATCGTTATATGGTATCAACCTCAGATGAGCAAATCATTTGTTCGGATGGAGGAATAATTGTCTGGAAATGGTGATGAGAACCATGAGAATGCTGACACCGACACCTCCTCTAGGCCACCCACACCACCAACCTGCAGCACGCACCCCAGTAGAAACATGGGAAGTCTGAGCTTTTGATAAAGTTTCTGGGAAAATAAGGTTTGTTTCAGTTGATGGGTAATTGGTAATAGTAATAATAACTATGCTTTTAAGAATTAGTCTATACAACAGATTTATGAAATAGCTATTTAAGTCCCCATTTTTAAATGAAGAAATTGAGTCTCAGAATGTCAAATGGCCTACACATTACCAAAGCCTTGTTCTATAGTGCATGGTTAAGAATACAGGTTCCAAAGAAAGAAAAAGAGTACAGGTTTTAAAGATTTGTGCTTTTTAATCTTTCAATTGGGGACATAAAGTAGGCAAAGTATTTAATGCAATGTTGAGCCATAGCAGATACTCAATAAATGTTATAGCTACCATTATTATTGTTGTTGAATTATTGTTATATTATTTCTGTTACAGCTTACCATGCTCTTTATGCCTTTTCAGCCAGGCATATTGGCAGGAGCATTTATTTTCCAGTCAACTATAGGTTATTAGATGGGTGATGGCTTACAGTTTGGGAGTCTGTAATCTGTCTGATGCTTTTAGCAAGAAGCTTGATGTCCTTACCACCCCCAATGTTTTATTTGCTGTGATGGAACTGCAGGGAGACTCTACCTTGCTGGAGAAACACAGTGAGGTGTATTCCCTCTCAGAGAGGGCCTAATAAAACCCTAATAAAATGTACCATTGGGAGTCACGGGTTCACTTGTCAACTGAGAGTTAATCATAAAAAGACATGTGCATGGGACCAACAGATTGCAGAGCTGGCAAAGACTTTTAGACTTAATTTAATCCAACCCCTCACTTTAGTGATAAGGAAAGTGAGCCACAGGGAGGGAAAGGTCTCACTTAGGATCATACAGCTGGCAGTCATTTTGTTTCAAAAGTTAATGTGAACAATCATTCTCAGTGTCTATGAATGTACCTCCCTACCTCCATAAGCACAATGTCATGAGTATAATTGAATTTGTCTTTGACAGTGGAAGAAGAAAGCTTTTAGGGTTTTACAGGGCCCCAAAGTCATCAGAGGAGGATAAATCATCATAAACTAGAGATCTGCCTGTTGGTTGTGAGCTCCTCAAGAAAGGGACCTGGTCTAGTTCATGAGTTGAAACACATTTCAAATCATACCTACACCATTTACTAGCTTAAGCAAATTACTGAAACTCTCTGAGCCCCAGTTTCCTCACTGTAAATTTAGGTAATAAGACCTCTGTCACAGAATGTTTGTGAGCATCAAATAAGGCAAAATATTCAAACACAAAGACAGGGGTCATTTCTTCAGGGGTCATTTCTATAGCTGTATATGCATACATAGTGCCTCTCAAATATGCATTCAGTAAGTTTATACTTTCAGCTGATGTTGAACTACTGCCCTGCTGAAAGTTAGGGCTACATCAAGAAATAAGAAAGCCAGAGACCCTGCCTTCATGGAAGGAGGAGTAGAAGTGAGGGCC
Organism: Rhynchonycteris naso; assembly: GCA_037038555.1. Classification (NCBI taxonomy): domain Eukaryota; kingdom Metazoa; phylum Chordata; class Mammalia; order Chiroptera; family Emballonuridae; genus Rhynchonycteris; species Rhynchonycteris naso. The sequence goes on along the minus strand of CM072997.1, from coordinate 188,932,041 downwards.
ACAGAGGAAGAAGTAGACAATAAACAAGGATGTAGGTCAGTGGTAGTCAACCTCGTCCCTACCGCCCACTAGTGGGCATTCTAGCTTTCTTGGTGGGCGGTAGCGGAGCAACCAAAGTTTAAATAAAAAGATAGATTTAACTATAGTAAGTTGTTTTATAAAGATTTATTCTGCCAAACTTGGTGAAAATCCGACATAAAGTACTTGGTAAGTAATTATCATATGCTTTAACTTGCTGTAACTCTGCTTTATAAATTTTATAAAGTGAAGTTACTTCCCTACTTTATAAATCACCATTACTGTGGAACCGGTGGGTGGTTAGAAAATTTTACTACTAACAGAGATACAAAAGTGGGTGGTAGGTATAAAAAGGTTGACTACCACTGATGTAGGTAAACTAACAGTGTAGTATCAGGCCATACTAAGTGCTACAAAGGGTTATAAAGAAAATTAAATGATGTGATGGAGAGTGTTTGGGAGAACTGGACTGTTTCAGCTAAGAGTGGCCAGTGGTGATTTCACAGAGCTTATATTTGAAAAGGATCTAAATCCTATAAAAAGATAGACAATTAGAGATATAGGACAAGAGCATTTCTGACAGAAGCAGGAAGGCCTTGGGCGGCAGCAAGCTTGACATGTTCAGTCAACAGCAAGATGAACAATATGTCTCTAGCATGTTGAGCACAGTGAACAGGGCATGAAGTGAAGTTGGAGACATTGTCACAAAGCTCAATCTTGAAGTTCTAGGCTATCCTACAAAATTTGGATTTCATTCAAGAATCAATGAAAATCTATTTCAGTGTTTAGGGATGAGAGACTCTTAGGGACGAGAGACCCCTATATAACAAAGTATAAATATCTGATCTTTGTCCCTGATTCCTCGCACACAGCCCCTAAAACCTATGGAATCTGTGAAGGGAAGAGTGTCTTTTATGTACTGATGAGATGACTTCAGCATGGGGATTGGTGGATTGGTTTGCCAGAAAGGCCAAGGCCTGATTAAAGAAAAGGTTGGGACTTTCAGTCTCACCCCTGACCACCAGGGAGGTTAGTTAGGTCAATCATCAGTGTCCAATAACTTAATCAATTATGCCTATGTAATGAAGCTTCCATAAAAAACCCAAAACTACAGGGTTTGGAGAGTCTAGGGCAGTGATGGGCAATCTTTTGAGCTTGGTGTGTCAAAATTCACCAAAAAACTGAGCATAACTCAGGTGGTGTGTCATTTCAAGAAAAACGGCCTAATCAGAAGTCCCAGAACTAGACGCTCTGGCCGGAGTTCTGTTGTTTTGGCCTACAGACCTCCGGCACAGAGTGTCTATACTACAGTAAATGTTTTATCCTCGGCTACTGCACCTGGCCATGCGGGAACCCAGGATGAAACGTCCTTCTCGGCATGGGGACTCATACTTCTCTGGTATGCGGCCGCGTGTCATCGAAAATGGCTACGCGTGTCAGTGCTGACACACATGTCATAGGTTCACCATCACGGACCTAGGGTCATGCACCTCAGAGAGAGCCTGGAAGCTCCACACACCTCCCATACCCCCATACCTTGGCTTATGCATCTCTTTTATTTGACTGTTCCAGAATTGTATCCTATAAAGTAAACCAGTAATAGTAAGCAAACTGTTTACCTGAGTTTTGTGAGCTGTGCTAGCAAGTTATCAAAACTGAGATGGGAGGGCTGGTCATAGGAATCTCTGATTTACAGCTCCTCAGTCAGAAGTGTGAGAGGCCTGGGCTTGTGACCAACATCTGAAGTCTACCAGGACTGAGCCCTTAAACCTATTGAGTCTGATGCTAACTCTGGGTATTTAGTTTCAAAATTAAATTGAATTATAGGATACCCAGTTAGTGTCGGGAGATTTGGAAAACTAGTTGATCTGAGGAAAAAAACCCCACATATTTAGTGTCAGAAGTATTTTGGGTAAAAACAGCCCAGAGAGACAACATTGAATTTACCTCATCCATTGATTCATTCAACAAATATTTATGGATTGCCCATTCTAGCCAGGTTCAGTTCTTAGTGCAGTGAATGAATCAAATAAGGTATGCTAATGATCTCATAAATATGTAAAACATGCAGTATTTACCCTGTGCTATCACTGTTCTAAATGGTTTACCTGAAATAACTCATGTGATACTAACAACAGTCCTAGAAGGAGCATATTATTATTATCTCCACTTTTGGAAAAGGAAACAGGCATAAAGAAGTGAAAGAGTTCATCTGTGATAACATGGCTAGTAAGTGATAACGCCCAACTTCACACTTTGGTGTCTGTTATAGACAGAGTCTATCATTTCAGTCACTGTACTATTCTTTCTCTCTTTCTGAGATTCACCCCGAGTGGCCCTGACTGCTGTTAGAATACCAAAGTGGGAGTTAGGAAACTACTTACAAAATGGTAGTCAAAGAGTCAGATACTGGAATTTTCAACAACACTATGAGTAGCTAGTATTATTCCCACTTTATAGATGGGAAAATCTGACGCTTAGTTCACACATCCAGTAATGAGCAGAGCCCAGGTACTATTCTAACCCTATTTATTTCTGAAACTCAATGTCTTTCCACTAGCATTTCCATTTCCTGCAGAATTGGAGAGCTTCTATACCTCCAACCCTCCTTTATCATCAATAAACTAATTTGAGGTCTATTTTAGGGTCAAGGTTAGAGAACTGGTCATTTAAAATTTTATTTGTTTGGTAGACATATAATTGAAAATTAAATAAAATAGAAATATACATATATATATACACACATATAGGATTTTTTATTTTATAATTTTTAAATTGAACTATAGTATGCATAAAGTGAAATATACAGATATGCAGTTTGATGAAATGTGATAAATATGTACCCCCATGTAATAAACATCTTAAACAAATATTTGTGTGTATACATAGGTACGTATGTAGGTAGGTAGGTAGGTAGGTGGGTGGGTGGGTGGGTGGGTGCGTGGATGGATGGATGAACGGATGGATGGATGGATGGATGGATGGATGGATGGATGGATGGATGGATAGATGGACGGATGGATGGATGAATAGATACATGATAGATGATAGATAGATAGATAGATAGACAGATAGATGGAATTTAATATTATAACTGAGTTGTGAGTCTTCATATCATGATGAATGATGAGGACTGCTGCCACTCCTTCCTTTCTCGCATCCCTTCCTGCTCCTAAATGGACATTGTTGTCTCCAGTGTACGGAGGTTACACAGAATACCAGATGTGGGTCAAAGGATGATTGTGCCAAAGATAAAAACACAAACAAATAAATAAAAGGACAACTAGCCATTTCTTAGTGCTTGTTGGAGGAAAATCACATTGCTATACTTTCTGTTTTTCTGTGGAGGGGTCATGTGCCTCAGCCCACACATTCACATGTGAACTTGTTTTTCCAGTAAAATGAGTCAGAGTTCCTCCAGAAGGCAGATTTATGTCTTTCAGAGCTATGTGTCAGCATCTCTGAAAAAGGTACAGTGTACTGTTTCAGAGTGTCTCACACACTCATTCTCCCCCGAGTGATCACACAGCTGATAAGCAGCAGAAGTGGGATTTAAACTCAAACCTGGGGATTCAAGGATGAGACTTGGCGTTACAATAAAGTATAGGACCACTGGGCCTGCATGTGGGGCTCAGTGAAGGCCTGACGTCAGAAATGGGCTTGAATTTTGCCTGTACTTTGTATGGGCTTTATGACCTTGGGCAAATTCCTTATACTCTGTTTACTTCCTTGATTCATAAAGTGGGGATAGGTGATAACATCTGTGTCATAAAGTCACTTTGAGGATTAAAAATATCATGTACATAAAGCAGCACAGTGCACAGCACAGATTTGGCACCTGGGAAAGGTTGGTTAAGACAGCAGCATTGTGGTGACCATGGCAATTGTTTGCTAGGTCAATAGATGCCACTTATTTTGATAATACACCCTATCAATTAAAAAAAAAACTTGCCTGTGCATCCTCAATACAAGGAAACTTATTTAAGAAAAGGTGTAGACATGTTCTGTGCTTATAGATTATGTATACAATAAAACAGGTGAAATATAGCTGTCTTCATACTAACATTATGCAGTATATAAAGCTACACTATACATCTAGGGTCAGGAAAGTTTTTAATGATTTTTTAAAATTACATTTGATGATTTCTAAATGCTTTTGTTTGTGCCTATGTATTATCTCTCAAACAGTATTCTTTTTTGGTGTGTGGTAATAATATTTTTATTCAAAATTAAATTTCTATTTATCAATATTGTAATAGTACTACATAATTATATTGATAGTATAGAATTTTATTAATAATTTTATAACTCAATATCAATAATATGAACCCAGATGATATAATAAAATTAGAATTTATATGTTTAGCATTAGAACACTCAATTGTAACTAATGTTTAATATTTTTGTTAATTATTCTATCATTAAAATTATAATTATTATGTCATTTCAAGTTACCCTTCTATTTTATTTTATTTTATTATTAATTCAATTTGTTGGGATAACACTGGTACTCAAAACCATAGAGGTTTAAAGTGTACAATTCAATATAATGCCGTCTGCACACCGCATTGTGTCCCCTCCGCTCTAAGAATGTCTCTTTCTGTTCCCATTCCCCCACCCCCTTTGCCCACCTCCACTTTGCCACCATCCTCATTCCCTTCTGGCTCTTATCACACTGTTGTCTGTGTCCTTGTGTTATGTATATGTGATTTCTGTTCAGTTCCTTCACCTTCTTTGATCTTCCTCCCTCCCTCCCCACCACTCTGACAGCTGTCTGTCTGTTCCATGTGTCTCTTGCCTCTGTTTCATTTTGTTCATCATTTTTTTGTGTTCATCAAACAGTATTCTTGATAATTTTGATTTTTTTTCTAATTTTTATCTGACCAGGACTTCATTGGTTTAAGCTCATAATATGAAGAGTTAGTCCCAAATAAAAGTGTCACCATTTTCTTATTTATTTGAATCCGAATTATCGCCATTACCTTTAATCCATTGACTGAATCCTTTTCAGCTGGTTCCCCATTTTGTGAAGTTTAATTTAAATAAACTAGATAATACCAGTGAATCCCTAGACCATATAAATGACAACACATTGCAAATCCCTAGCATCTGTGGACAGAGAAGGACATGTGATGCTGTCGTCCCCTCAGGGTTGTGGAGCTCCCATTCTTCTCTTAGGAAACCTCACACATCTTACAAAACTCACGACTATGTGATATGTGGACCAACTAATGTATCTGGTGACAATCTGCATGTTAAGTGCTAGTCAGGCTTCATTCATTTCCTTAGATTAAAACTCATATAAACGGCACTTCCAATATTTTCTTCCGGAACCCTAATGCAACATCTTGAGCACTCCCTGGGGTGCACACATGCTACTTTAGAAACACTGGCTTAGATAACCATACAATGTCCTGTTATGAAAGTCATCAGGAACCAAGCACCTGTAAGTGCAAGGCTGGGCCAGGCATGAGACCTATGATGACCTAGTTTCTACCTTCAGGGAGCTCACAGTATACCTCCCACAATGCCAGCTTCTGGTCACTTCCTGTAGATGGAGTCTCTGCACACTGCCAAGCTTGTGGTGCCTTTGGTGCCTAGGTCTAGACTTCCTGATAGTTTTACTAAAAAGTCTTAAGGCCACTGTTCCCCTTCCCCTGCGGAGGGGAGAAGGTACCAAGTCCTCTACTCCCCAGGTCAGTGTGTCTGCCACTTATGGAATCCCCATCTTCTCCATGGGTGCTGAAGAGCCTGTTTTCTTCTTTAACCTACTTTCCCAGGGTAACTAATCCCAGTATAACCTAAAGCCCTTTGGTAGCTCCCAAACCAGGCCATAATGCATCAGAAATGGGTATTTCCCGCCCCCATATACAGTCTTGGTGACTGCCAACGCTGCCCCCAGAGAAGTGATGAGCCGTTTGTGCAAACTGGTAGCTCGGCCTTGCCCCGGCAGGGAAGGGTCAGACCCCATGAATGCCTTCTTTCACGGCCAGGGTACAGGGCCCCTATTTTTTCCTACAGAAACCATCCCCTTGCTTTCAGAAGTAACGATCAAATGTGAACTTTCATGGTTTATTTATAGCTCTGCCTTAGAGAGAGAAAGAAAAGAAGTGATTAAAAGGCGATTTTACAAAATATTTTGATTTTAAAAAGCTTTCATTGTGTGGGCAAAAAGGAAAAAGTCACTACATTCACTTTGCCGTCTAGACTCAAACAGAGGGCAGCGTGCTGTGAATTATGATTGTCCGGCTCCTGCCTGCTGACAAAAAGTATGAATTTTGAGGCCAACTTCAAATAGACCCTTTTAAACAGAAATGTATTGTGTGGGGTGTGTGTGTGTATGACTATATTTAGCATGTGTCAGCATTTCCATAATAATCTGTATTGTTATGCTGTGGTAATTTTCAGATCTATTGCAGCCCATGGGTTCATGAGGTTTTAGTTTTATGTTAATTATTTGGAGAAATCAGAAAACTCAGCAGTGCTATTTCTGATGACAGCACTGATCCTCTGGGCATTCTCCTTATCATGTCATATACCCACAATGAGCCCTGCCTCCCAGGGGAGAAGAGAATGAGCGGGAGTCATGGTAACTGCCTGTAAGCATCACTTTTTTTTTTTTAGAATGCAGTATATTTTTATTTTCTTACAATTATCAAATCAATATATGCCACTGTGGAAAAGTTAGAAAACACATTAAAAAACAAGAGGAAAAATAAATTACCCATGCTCTTGAACCTGTTAACGTGGCAAATATATGTTGATCCGGTGTTCACTATGCATGCGCATATAACTTGTATTTAGGACAAACACAATTCTTGAGATAGAATTGAGAGACAACCGTATTTTTTATCCCTCTGACCCTTGATATGTTTGCAACTATTTTTCCTCTGCCCTGGTTAAAAAATTCTGGCAGCTCCACTGCTTTCTTAGATACATACAAAGTCGTTTAGATCAGTGTTTCTCAACTGCTGGTCCACACACTGGTGTTGGTCCTCTAAAGAGTTAACCACCCTCTGTTGTATGAAGATTATAGACAGACCCAATGATTATAGGCTCTGGCAGTGCAACCAGCCCTTAACTTCTACACTGAAGTGCCGAACCAGCCCTTCTCTTCCAGATAGAAGTCACATTCTATCCACTGGGTCCCACAACCGAGGGGCACATCAAGTTCCCTGTTGGTCTCAGTGAAACCCCGCTCTCTTGATTTGTGAGGCAGGAGACTCCTCTCGCCCCACCCTAGAAGGAGGGCTGAACCACAATAAACCAACGGCTCTCTCCTAAAAACCAACTCTTTTCTAACCTTCCATGTGGATGAAAGGTTTAAGAGTTGATTCATGGGATCTCAGCCACCCATTTTCAAATTCTTCGGGGTGGTCTTTTTCCATCACTTTAGTATCGTATATCTGTTACCCTTAGATCTCCACCAAAACTTCCATTCTCACTTTCTGTCATATGCATGATCCTTAAGTTCATTCATCTCATACATTCTCTCAATGTGTAAGCTATACCTGATACTGGGTTTGGCAGTGGAAATAATTATAGCAGTTCTTGTCTTAAGGAGCTCACAGTCCAGTTGCTAACAAACTTTGGTGCCGTATCATAAATGCTATGATGTCTGGAAGCGCAGGTTGCTGTGGGAGTAGAAAGGTCCTTCTAGGAGGAAGGCAGGCTGTAGGATGTCAGGAAAACTCCTTTCCAAGGAGTGGATACCTGAGCTAAATTCAATTCTTAAGTCTATGCCGTGTGTGTGTGTGTGTGTACGTGTGTGTGAGTGAGTGACAGAGACAGACAGACAGGAAGGAAGAGAGATGAGAAGCATCAATTCTTTGTTGTGGCACCTTAGTTGTTCATTGATTGCTTTCTCATGTGCCTTGACCGCGGGCCTGCAGCAGACCGAGTAACCTCTTGCTCAAGCCAGTAACCTTGGGCTCCAGCTGGTGAGCCTTGCTCAAACCAGATGAGCCCGCGCTCAAGCTGGTGAGCTCAGGGTCTCAAACCTGGGTTCTTTGCATCCCAGTTCAATGCTCTATCCACTGCACCACTGCGTGGTCAGGCAGGTCTGTACCTTTTTAAGAAAGAAAATCACCTCTTTATAAACCTTTGAAAACGCTGTTGCTGGCGTTTGTTTCTTGATAATATATTTTTAAAATAAAAGACTATTTTTAAAATATATATTTTATTTATTGATTTTTAGAATGAGGGTAAAGAGAAGGGCTGGGGGAGGAGCAGGAAGCATCAACTCATAGTAGTTGCTTCTCATGTGTGCCTTGACTGGGCAAGTGCAGAGTTTTGAACCGGCAACTTCAGCATCCCAGGTTGATGCTTTATCCTCTGTGTCAACACAAGCTAGGCTGTTTCTTTATAATTTATTTTAAAAACAAGCAGAGGTGATATGAAGAAAAAAAAAATCCAGGTCTGCCTTTTGTCTAACATCTGTTTCAGTGGGAAGGAACGTAACATACAGGAGCACCCTTTATAACAAGTTTCCGGGTCCCACCCAGGAAGGCAGTCCTGGGATGCTTTCTCAAACCTGAGGCCTAAGTATGACCAAGATAAATATTCCCTGAGAGCGTTTCCAAGAGTCAGGGGAGGGAGAGGAAAAGAGACTCCCCTCCCCTGCTCAGATCATAACAGAGCAGGACTCTGAAGAAAGAAGCAAGGGCAAAACAGGAGTGAGTGGAGAAGCTGGCCCTGGGCCTTGCTGAGGCCATTTTAGCAAGACACAGGGATTACTTTAAGCGAGTCAGAAATTAGTCTATGAAGGAAAATGTTCTTTCATATGTTGGGGTGAGCAGAGCTCTTAAAATATCCTTGTTAAGTGGAATGCCAGTGACTTCCGCTCAGATGTTTGCCTCTTCACAAAATAATACCAGACTACCCTGTTTCTTTTTATGCTTTCACCATGATTTCATTTTGTTTTTTGTTTGTTTGTTTGTTTGTTTGTTTGTTTGTTTTTGGCCGGGGGGGGGGAACAGAGACAGGGTCAGACCAGAGACAGGAAGGGAGAGAGATGAGAAGCATCAACTCATAGTTGGCAGCACCTTAGTTGCTCATTGACTGCTTTCTCATATGTGCCTTGACTTGGGGGCTCCTGCCAAGCCAGTGACCCCTTGCTCAAGCCAAAGACCTTGGGCTCATGCCAGAAACCTTGGGTTTCAAGCCAGCAACCTTTGGGCTCAAGCCAGCAACCATAGGGTCATGTCCATGATTCTACACTCAAGCCAGCAACCCCGCACTCAAGCCAGAGACCCCGTGCTCAAGCTGGATGAACCAGAGCTCAAGCTGACAACCTTGGGATGTTGAACCTGGGACCTCAGCATCCCAGACTGAAACTCTATTCACTGCACCACTGCCTGATCAGGCCATGATTTCATTTTTAATAATGTTTTCTAATATTTAAAATCTTTTGGCATTTTTTCTCTTCTGTCAGTGTGCTTGCTACTCTGAGCATCCCTGGTTTCCCCACTTTATTGAGGGCAGATGACTATTTCAGAATGTTCTTGCCATCCTTGGGGAGGAGTTAGTAGAGTGTCCTTGCCTGAGTAGAAATATGTGTAAGTCGTTAGCAGATGAAGATGCCTCCACGTTGCCTAACCCTTGAATAACTATTTTTAATAATTTTTTAAAAACATCATCTTTTCACAGTGGCAGTATGGTAGCCAATGAGGTTTATCCAGAGTATGATTGTTGCTAATTGAAAACAAAAAGAAAACATAGTTTATCTGCTTCTAGCATAGCATTTATCACACTCTATTTTAATGATGGTAAATGTCTTTTCCATTATATGGTGAGTCCCTTGATGAAAGAACTCATGCGTTCTTCATCTCTTTATTCTGTGAATTCATACTGAGTGCTCTGTTTGGTACATGGAAGGGGCTCAATATGTTTTATGAATATTCTAGATGCCGAGATTTAGATGCAAACAGAAGAGCCTGCTGCCCTTTCTTACATTCTGCTTGGGGCAAGGAGCAGAGAAAGCAGATAAGGAACACATGAACCAGTAAATACATGAGATGTCAGAAGGGTATTAATTGTTTCCATGTCTTGGCCACTATGAATAATGCTGCAATGAACATGAGGGTGCATGTGTATTTATGTACCAATGTTTTCTATTTGGGGGGGGGGGGTAGATACCCAGTAGAGGGATTGCTGGGTCTATGGTAGTTCTATTCTTAATTTTTTGAGAAACTACCATACTTTCTTCCATAATGATTGTTCCTCAATAGAGGATTGGATAAAGAAGCTGTGGTACATATATACAGTGGAATACTACTCAGCCATAAGAAATGATGACAGCCCTGGTTTTTTGACTCAGTGGTAGAGCATCAGCCTGGTGTCTGGAGGTCCCAGGTTCAATTCCCGGTCAGGACACACAGGAGAAGTACCCATCTGCTTCTCCACCCTTCTCTCTCTCTCTCTCTCCCTCCCTCAGCCATGGCTCAATTGGAGCGAGTTGGCCCTGGGCACTCAGGATGGCTCCATGATCTCCACTTCAGGCATTAAGAAGAGCTCAGTTGCTGAGCAACAGAGCAATGCCCCAGATGGGCAGAGCATAGCCCCCTAGTAGGCTTGCTGAGTGGATCCCAGTTGGGGTGCATGTGGGAGTCTGTCTCTGCCTCCTCCCTCTCATTAAAAATAAAGAAAGAAAGAGAGAGAGAGAGAGAGAGAGAGAGAGAAAGAAAGAAAGAAAGAGAAAGAAAGAAAGAAAGAAAGAAAGAAAGAAAGAAAGAAAGAAAGAAAGAAAGAAAGAAAGAAAAGTCATAACATATTGCCATTTATGACAACATGGATAGACCCTGAGAACATTATACTGAGTGAAATAAGTAAAAAAGCCAAGAACTGCATGATTTCACATATGAGTGGGATATAAAACTGAGACTCATGGACATAGATAACAGTGAACTGGTTATGGGGGGTGGGGTGAAGGAGGGGGATGTGGAAGAAAGGTGTAAAGAGGCACAAATGCAAGGTAATGGAAAATTCTTTGACTTTGGGTGATGGGTATACAACAAAATCAACAGTTCAAATGCTATAGAAATGTTTACCTGAAACCTATGTACTCTCAATGTCACTCTGTTAAATTTAACTTTCTAAATAATTTTTTAAAGAGTATTAATGGTAAATTTGTGTGTGTGTGTGTGTGTGTGTAAAATCACAGTAAGGTGGCAAGGATGGGCAGGGGCTTTGAATATACCAGAGTCCCTCACGTCCTGTGTGGCAGTCAGCTTTTCACATTCTTTCCTCTCCTGCTAGTATGTGAGTTTCTCCAGGACAAAGCATATGTCTTATGCAAATCTGTGTTCCTAGCACAGTGTCTGGTACATAGTGAGTAATTTCACAAATATATGGAATAAGAAGTTGTGTGTATGTGAACCCAGAATGACTCTATCCTTAACAATAGGTCTTCAGTAACTGTTCCTAAGAGAGAGCCTATTCTGAGGACCTTTGTCATGCTGTTGCTTGCAGTCTCCCTAGTGAAGTCTGCTGGATTCCGAAGTGTGGGTTCACTCAATTCACCCCTACTCTGCCATAGCTTTAACAGCACTGGGAGACTGCCCAAGGAAACTGAACCAATTCAGTTATAAAATGGAGGCAACACAATCTGTGGTTGATCTTGATGCTGCCCACGCCAGACCATGTCCACCCAGACACTGCAACTTGCTATCTGTCTGATTGCTCTATGGCAAAGACAGGAATGTTCTCAAATCACATTCCAGAGCTCTAGTCAATTGGACTTAGCCCAGAGGTCCTATATCTTGTACTCACAATTTCAAAGACTCCTGGAACAAAAAGCCGAAGGTGAAAGGAAGAGGTCTTAAATGTTTTATCCTTATAGTGCAGGTGCAAAGTGGGTTCCATCCAGTTACTGTTATCTTGAGTTAGGTAGATGACAAACTTAGTGGCTGATTATGTTGCCTTCTTAAGCCCAGGTGTCCTGGCAAGGAGAAGGGCAAATAATTCTCTTCCACCGTTCTCTGCAAGTGATCACAAAAGCTTCACCTTCTGGGCAGTTTATGGCCAGGAGGCCTCACTACCCAACCATTTAACAAGCCCAAGCTGTGTGCTCAGAGCTGTAACTTTTAGTGTTTATTGGGATTTTATTCCCATTACCAGAGAAAATAAGTTGAAGGAAAAATGGACTAACTCAATATCTTAAAGGGAAAATGAATTTTAATTAGAATCTCTTGCCTGGGACAAGCCTCACTTCGGTTTTAGCTTTCCAACTCTGTTTTCTTTTTTATAGGAGGCAATGGCGGGAATGAGCAAAGTTGGGAAAGTAGTGTTTCCCAGACACGAGGATAAAAGGTAAATTGATATCTTTTATATGCACCATGGTAAGGAATGAGAGCATATAGACAACATGTAGCTCTAGAGCTGGAATAAACCCGGGAGGTCAGCTCATCTGGTCCTTTCATTTAATAGTTGATAAAACTAAATACCGGAGAGGTAAGGGCACTTTCAGCTACCTCTGATCACAGAGCTAGGTAGGGCCAGATGTGGGGGTCAAGTACAAACTCCTGGATGCTCAGACCAGTGTTCTGCCTAGGAAAAGTCAGCAGCATATCTGGTCTTCTCTGTTCTAAAATGTGGATCTCTTCTATCTTCCATCAAAGGACACAGTAGCATCTGTCCATTCTCTTACCCTTTGCATCACTCGCCATTGAGAGCTACATCGTGACCTTGATCAGTATTTTAACCCCAAGTCACAAACCACTAATTTATTGAGCTCCTGCTATATTCAAAGCATTATGCTCCTTAGCCTTAGATTTAGAGGGGAATAAAATACAACCTTATTTATGCACAAGGATTATTTCAGAACAGAGGGATAAATTGTACACAGCAGTCCAAAGAATTCAGGAATGTGACCCTGTAGGGGTGAGAGGAGGTTAAGTCTAGCTGAGTTTAAAGGCTTAAAAGAAATTGTCAGACAGGACAAGACAGGGAAGAACATTCTTGGTAGAGGGAATAACAGGCAAAGTTATAAAGGTGAGAGCAGCATGGTATGTCAGGTAATTATAAACAACTCATAATTCTGAAATGCAAAGTATGAGATGGGGAATGGTGGATGTGAAACTATATATGGGGGAGCAGACAGACTCCTGTCATGGGGAGTTTGAGGCCAGACTTCATCCTGCAGACAGCATGGAGATACTGAATTATGAGCAGTGGTGGGACCTGGTCAGATGCAGATTTTAGAAAGATCCTTCTTAGAGGAAGAACTGGAGGACCTAGGGTAGAAGCAGAGAGATCAGAGGGAAGGCTTTGTCAGTAATCCTGGTGACAGATGAAAAAGCTTTATTAAACCACTTGTAGTGAGTTTAAAGATGAAGGGACAGTTGGGGTTTTTATAATTTCTGGAAAGTACTGCTCACAAAAATTAGGGGATCAGGGAATGTGCAGATACTCTAGTACTTTCAACCTTTTGTATACTGGGTTTTCACCAATGAAATAAAAGTTGGTTTTGCATCTCATTTGCATAATCAAACAACTTTCTTTGACTTCTCATTTGCTTTTCTGATATTCTTGTTTAATAAAAAGAAATCAAATGCTTCTTTTTTTTTTTAATCATTTCATATTCATTATGAAATATCCCCTAATGTTTGTGAGCAGTATATATGAGGTTGAACATAAAAGAAAATTTCACTTTAAGTCATGGACAGGCAAAGGTGCCGATCCCACCAAAGCACGGTCAGTATTTAGCACAGTTGGAAATATCCACAGACAAATAAATTAAATTTATTTTCATTTCTTAAAAAAAGTCTCCAAATGGAGTTCAGCTATTAACCCTCTGTATATAAACTCCTCTCTAAATACAGGGCTGACAGGACCTAATAATAGGGAGCTCGACTCGGGAACAGTGAGAGATCTGAATTCCCAATATGGGGGAGCCATGGGCTAGCAGCATCACGCTTTTGTTGAAATTAGAAACAGAATATTCTTCATCATCTCTTTGCTGACCTTCCCAAGACTTTTGAGGGAAGTCTGCTTTTAAGTTCTTTCAGTAAGCCTATGTACTCCTTCTGCAAAGAAACCTTAATTTGCCCTCAGCTGGGACACTGCCCTTGTGGAGGCACACACGGTGCTCTGGCGCCATCTGCAGGCTGACTTAAGATTTGCAAGTAGAAAGGAAGCCAGTTTCCCTGAAATGACATAATCTGTATGGAATGTGTATAGTTAGGTCTCTGCGGTGCCACACAGGAGCAACTGACTGAATGTGGCGAGAATTTGGAAGAGATAGGATTCACTTGGTTTTTAAAATCAGGATCACAGGAAGCATAATCTAGTGACTTGTTCAATAGACCTTTTATGAGGATCCCAAATCTCATCCATATTCTCAGACCAAATTTTTTTTTTCTTTCTCTCTCTTTTTTTTTTTTTTTTTTTTTAGAGACAGAGAGAGGGATAGATAGGGACAGACAGACAGGAATGGAGAGAGATGAGAAGCATCAATCATCAGTTTTTCTTTGCAACACCTTAGTTGTTCATTGATTGCTTTCTCATGTGTGCCCTGACTGCAGGCCTTCAGCAGACCGAGCAACCCCTTGTTGGAGTCAGCGACCTTGGGTCCAAGCCGTGAGCTTTTTGCCCAAACCAGATAAGCCCGCGTTCAAGCTGGCGAGCTCGGGGTCTCGAACCCGGGTCTTCCCCATCCCAGTCCAACGCTCCATCCACTGCGCCACCACCTGGTCAGGTCATCAGACCAAATTTATCTGTGGTCTTAGAGCCGTCCATGGAAAGTACCCTAGAAAATTTTGTTCATTAAAAGGCATTATCAACAGAATAAAAAAAAAGAGAAGCATCCTACAGAATGAGAGAAAATATTTGCATTTCATATATCTAATAAAGGATTAATATCCAGAATATCTTTAGAACTCCTAAAACTCAACAACAAAACAAACAACTCAAATAAAAAATGGGCAGAGAGCCTAACCAGGCGGTGGCACAGTAGATAGAGCATCAGACTGGGATGTGGAGAACCCAGGTTTGAAACCCCAAGGTCACCAGCTTGAGTGCAGGCTCATCTGGTTTGAGCAAGGCTCACCAGCTTGAGCCCAAGGTTGCTGGCTTGAGCAAGAGATTACTCAGTCTGTTGTAGCCCCACAGTCAAGGCACATATGAGAAAGCAATCAATGAACAACTAAAATGCCGCAACGAGGAATTGATGCTTCTCATCTCTCGCATTTCCTGCTGTCTGTCCCTATCTATTCCTCTCTCTGATTCTCTGTCTCTATCAAATATATATATATATATATATATATATATATATATATATATATATACACACACACACACACACACACACACACACACACACACACATATATATATATACACGCAGAGAACTTGAATAGACATTTTTCAAAAGAAGATATGCAAATGGCCTATGAACATATGAAAAGATGCTTTCTAGTCATTTCTAGTCATTCGGGAAATACAAATCAAAACTATAATGAGATATCACCTCACACCCATTATGATGTGACTTATCAAAATATATGTATATGTACCAGCTGTAGATATGAAAACGGTGCAGCCACTGTAGAAAATAGTATGGTGATTCCTCAAAAATTAAAAATAGAATTACCATATGGTCCAGAAATTCCACTTTGGGAATATACACAAAAGAACTGAAAGCAGGAATTCAGAGAGATATTTGTACACCCACGCTCATAGCAGCCCCACTCACAGTAGCTAGAACAGAGAAGCACCCCTACTGTTTATCAACGAATGAATGGAGAAAACAAAATGTTATATACATATAATGTAAAATCATTCATTCTTAAAAAGCGAGGATAGTCTGATGTCTACTGTGACATGAATGAACCTTGAGAACATTATTTCAAATTTAATAAGCCAGTCAAAAAATGACAAATACTGTATGATTCCACTTATATGAGATAATGAGAGTAGTTAAAATTATAGAGCCAGAAAGTAGAATGTAGTTGACAGGGGCTAAGGAGAGTGGGGAACGGGGAGTTATTGTTTAATGGGTGCCGAGTTTCGGCTGTAAAGAAGAAGAGTTCCGCGAGTGGATGGTGGTGATGGTTACTCAACAATGTGAGTGTTCTTAATGCCACTAAACTGCACACTGAAAAAAATGGTTAAAATGGAAAACTTCATGTCACTTGTATTTTATAAAAATAAAACAAATTGGAGAATGAAGAGTACAGGGGAGAAAAAGAGAGGCTCGGACCTCAGCTCCCCATGTGTAAGAAAGGAAAAACGTCCACCTCTCGGCATTCTGGGATAATAAAAGTATACAAGAACATTAGTTTACATTTGTGAGCACTTGAAAGCTCATGGAGTATATCGTGTTCATTGTCTTGTTTAAAACTGTTATCATCCTCTTACAGCAGGGGAACTGAGGCTCAGACAATTTTTAAAAGTTGTCCAGAGTCAACCAGGTGTCTCTGTCGGCAAAAGAGACGTTTCTACCACTGTACAAAGAATGAGGCCAGAACGTTGCTCCAGAGCTGTCAGTATTAAAACTGGAAATCTTCAAGTGTATGAGAAGGGTTATGGAGCCAAGCTCCCTCCTAGCAGTTTTGAGATTCCCAAGTTAGGAACTCTGTCAGAGTAAAAGAATTGCTTAGCATCAAATTGTCATAGCATATCATTAAAAGGAGAAAATTTCCATCCCCCAAATCATTCTATAATTAAGAAATTTAGAGACTCACAGTATGGCTTTTAGTAGAACCTACATATAGCTCTATTAATGGAACTATTGGAATATTAATTTTTTTAAAAGTAGTAACCACAACTAGCACTGATATCACTTACTATGAGCCAGGCAGTATTCTAAGTGCTTTTCATAGATTACCTCATTTAATTCACACTACCAGCTCTTCAGGTAGATCCTATAATTATTCTCACTTACAAATGAGGAATTTATAGACACAAAGAGAGTAAGTATGTAACATATCCAAGGTCACACAGGTAGTAACAAACTGAGCTGCGAATCAAACCCAGGCTTCAGAGTCCACCTCTTTAAGTGTTTGGCCCCATCTCAGCTCTGAGGTTTCCACAATGCCTAAGATGGAAATGGTTGTAGGGAGGGGACTCTATAAACCTATTGAGCATGTTTACAGGAAGTTCCAGGGCCATTCTTACAATCTCTCTGCCCAGTTCACAAGCTGGCACCAACGTTCCCTCATGAAGACTCTTTCGGAGCTCCCCAGAATCTACCAAGACGTGTTAACCTGGCTTCATCAACCCTGCCCCCCATGTCAGCTCCTCCCCAGCAGGAGGACTAAGGACAGAGTTTTACGTATTCAAGTATAATCTGTTTTAGCTGCTCTTATCCCTTTCAGGATTGGGCTGCTCTGCCATCTGACTCATAGCCAATGCGGAGTTCTAACAGGTCTCCTCTGAAGAGTCAGCTGGAAGTACAGGAAGGGCAGGGTCCACGATAGGATGCCCAGAAGGCAGGGCACAGCTACAGGAAAGGCATTAGTCACATTTTCATGGGCTCTTAGACTGCCAGATAAAGGACATGTAGGTGTGGAATTTGCAAAGGGTAATTAAAATGTTTAGTCTCCCCGGTAAGGCTGTGGTTTTAAACCAGCCGTCAAACCTGGGGCTAATCACATATGGGACATTTATTGGAGCAGGGAATGTGAAAGGTTCTGTGTTAAGCCCGGGACTCTCAGTACATTACGGAGGAGGCTTTGAGATCAGGCAGACCTTGCGTTTGAATTCCAGCCCCGCCAACTTTTATTTACACTACTAGACATGCCTCTCTGAGCAAATGTCTTTACTTCTAAAATGAAGATAAAAATGCTCCACGTAGATTAGAAATAATAGAGAGAATATCCATTGCTCAGGAAGCTGTGTTTTAAAAAATGGGGGGAGGGTGTCTGCAAAACCATAACAGACATAATCTCATTCTCAATGTAAGGGGAAGCTGCATAACAGTTTGTCTGAGATCGTTCATCATACTCCTTTGTCTCCCACAGATATTATGACAAGAAATATCAAGTATTCCTGAAGCTGGTTGAACACCAGAAGGAGTACGCAGCGATCATGAAAGGGGACTGAACAGAGCTTGCAGGTGCCAGTGCCAGAGGTTCTGTGGCCTTGCATTTGGGGCCTGTCATTTCATCTCATAGTCAAGGCCTTTTAGGTATCATTTTATCATTTCTGTATTGTCTTTTAATAAAGAAAACCAAGACCTGACCAACCTGAACTAGTGGCTTCCATTTCAAAATACCACCATTGTTTACTTAGCAGTTTCCACAGGCACCATCCAAAGGACAGAAGTTCCCAGAGGGTCATAGGCTCTCCTGTGAGATGAGACCTTGGGTTCTCTCAGTCCAGGGGAAATGTGTGCTTGTTCATTGATTCAATGTCAGCCCTTAGATGAAAGACATCGCTACTGCTGGGACATCTAAACATCTAATGTTCATTCTATAGGTGCCTAAAAGCTGTTGTTGCCTTTTTTTTTTTTTTTTTTTTGTATTTTTCTGAAGTGAGAAGCAGAGAGGCAGAGAGACAAACTCCTGCGTGGAGCCAACCGGGATCCACCTAGCACGCCCACCAGGGGGCAATGATCTGCCCATTTGGGACGTTGCTCCGTTGCAACCAGAGCCTTTCTAATGCCTGAGGCGGCAGCCATGGAGCCATCCTCAGTGCCCAGGCCAACTTTGCTCCAGTGGAGCCTTGGCTGCAGGAGGGGAAGAGAGAGAGAGAGAAAGGAGAGGGGGAAGGGTGGAGAAGCAGATGGGCACTTCTCCTGTGTGCCCTGGCTGGGAATCAAACCCAGGACTTCCACACGCTGGGCCGACGCTCTACTGCTGAGCCAACCAGCCAGGGCCTGTTGTTACATATTTTTTTGTAATAATTTTAAACTTCTAAATATATCGCAAAAATAGAAATTACATAAGGAACACACACGTACCTAAATTTTACGTTTTAACATTTACCTCATTTGCTTTACCATTCGTACGTTCTCTCCACACTTATACATATGTGTATATGTGTGTATATATGTGTGTGTGTGTATATATATATATGAGTGTGTGCATATACATACTTATATGTATGTATATACACACAAATTTTTTATGAGTCATCTGAGAGTAAATTCCAGTAGATTTTACTTTTATATATAGCACTTTTATTTAGCCTGCCATTTATACTCCAGCTTTGTCAATAACTCAATAACTTTATGGCATTTTTCCTTCCTGTACAGAATCCAGTCTAGAATCAGATATGGCTTTGAATTGCAGAACCGGCATTGTGCAATCATCATATTTAAGATGGGTACAGGCAGGAATTGGCTGTGGATCTGGGGGGCATTTTGATGAGTAACAGGATGTATGCATGCTCTTAAAAATGTCTCCTCACAGATTGCTTATTAGTTACAAGAGGAGAAAGAATGTTAACTATACAGGGAAGAAACAGGACAACATTTTGATTGGGTGATCAAAATTAACTTCAGACATCATGTGTCTCCAGATGTGGCAGTCTGAGAAGAACACAGCAGCATTCTGGCTGGGGATGCATAACCTGCGTCTCATCAGGAGGAAACATCAGATAACCCCACACTGGGCAGCCTTCTGTTTTTTTGTTTTGTATTTTTTGATGGACTATTTTCTTCAGCAATGTCTATGTCATAAAGACAAGGAAATGTTATGGAAAGTTTCCAGACTAAAGGAAACTAAAGAAACAAGAAGACTAAAAGCTTTTGATGTAGACAAGTGTTTGGAAAAAAAATAGTTACTTTAGCTGATATCATAACACACACAGACATACACATGTGTACACATACATATACACACACATTATTTCAGACCCAAGAGTAAATGCCAGTATTGATGCTAGAGCTGTCATAGCTTAGATGAGTTTGGGTAGAGGATATCTGGAGGTGTCAGCAGGTAGAAAAGAAAAAGCCAATACAACTCAGTCAACAAAAATCTTTTGGAATCTTCTTCTGTGCCATGTATTGAGGTGAGCACTGGGGAACAGGGATAAATAAAACATGGTCCTTGCCCTCAAGGAGCTCCCAGCCTAGTGAGAGAAGGAGACAAGCAAATGGATCCCAGCACATGGTGAGAGGTGCTGCCATCAGAGAAGGCACCTGCTGCCATGGAACACATCTGGCAGTCCAAAAAGGAGGAAGTAGTGGAGGGTTGACAGGTAGATGAAAACAGTACGGCATTATGGCAGTGAGACCTGGCCTGGCTTTCTAGACCTGACTTTACCTCTTACTAGCTGTGTGGCTTGGAGAAAGGTCCTCAATCTTCCTAAGCCTCAGTTTTCTCACTTTGAAAATGAAGATATTAATAGTGCCTACTTTATAGGGTCATAATGAAGATTAAATGAGATTATTTCCATAAAGCACTTAGCTCCACTTTCTGAACCATGCTTATCTTTTTGCAGGGCCTGACATCGAGAAGATGTTCAGAATAATAACAATCAAAATCACTGAGTAAGATGACTACACCCAGTTGCAAAGGCTAACTCTACAATAGCATTCAACAGTATTCAAAGGATATAAAGATCTTGGGCTGGGCATAGTCTAGAGTGAAGGTGGGTGTGGGTGTCTAGTCCAGCCTCAGGAGTAAACTCAGTTTGTTCACCCAGACACCAGCCAGGGCTTGGACTGGGGTAAAAAAGATTGAGGAGTAGAATTTAGTACCTGTGAGAAGTCAGGTCGAGCAAGATCTAGGTAAGATGTCAAGACTGTCATACAGGCTTCAGTTGCTAAAGCTGATTGGCACTAACTCAGAATGTGGGGCAGGCCCGGGTGTGCACGTGGAAAGCAGTGGTGAATGCAGTAGCTGTGCCTGGCTAAGCACACGGAGGTGTGACAATGAATAATTGCCAACCATCCATGTCCTTCCTGTATGTTATTTCTCTCCAGTCCTTCCTACAGCATTGAGAGGTAGGCAGCATCAATCTCACGTTCCAGTTTTGAAAGTTGAGGCTCAGAAAAGAGAAACAATTTGCCCAGAATCTTGCAGGTGATGGTAAAGACAGGATCCACATCCAGATCTGTCTGGGTTCAAAGTTTTGGGGGTCACCCCTTGGTATCAGCTGGAGTGGAATTGTGCCCCACCAACAGCTCTTTTGTTACAGTGCTCGTGCTGTGAGTGACCAGCTCTGGAGGCTGGTCCGTCTCTCAGGCAGCTCATATCCAAACAAATCCTAACGTGGGGTTGCTACTGCTTTACCAAAAAAGGAAAACACACAGATAAGGCAAGGAACATGGGAACACTAGAGATCCTCTGTCATCTCAACAGTGAGGAGCAGCCTGGAGAAGGGTGGAAGACCCTGGGCAAGATACTAAGCCTCTGGCCCTCAGTTTCCCCATTTGTCAATGGGATAATCCCACTACCTACCTCCTGGGGTTGGTTGTAAGGATTCAGGGAAAGAAATGTGTGCAAAGCCCCTAGCGCAATGCCTTGCAGATAATAGGCACTCCACAAATATTGCACTACAGTGTTCTCTTTGTCTCACCTGGCTGGAGGGTTAACCCCTAAGAAAATAATTCTGGTTTCTACTATACAGCCAGTGTTTTAGAAAAATGTAAACGTCCCCATGGATTTCTATAACCATGTGTAGCTTAATAATAAAAATTTTAATGACTCCAATACTCACCTTCTTACACTGGGAAAGGAGGCTTTATTTAATGCACACATGTGAAGTATAAGTATATTTAGCTTTTATGAATAAGAATTACAGTGTGGCCAGAGTGGTTTGTGGGGTTTGTGTTTTGTTACCTAACAAAAGCTTTCCTTTCAAGTTGAAGCCAGCCTTGCTTGGTCAAACATTTTGCCAAAGAATACATTAAGTTTTTTAGTTTGGGTCAAAAAATACTTCCCGTATGTGAAGAACATAAACGTGACTTTCAAAAGAGCCTAAGAAAACAAAAGCTGGGGAAGAGAAGCGGGGAAGGAAGCATAAAGATCGCAGAATGGTGTGACCAGTGCTAGAGCTACTGTAGACTGCAGGACCCAAAGCCAGTGCGTGCTGGACTCCAGAAGAAATATCTAGAAGGCGTCCCCGCTCATGGAGACATCCAGACTTTGGTTGGTTTTTATACGCAGAGCAGTCTATGTTGCGAGGGATACAGGAGTACAGATTCCAAGCGGAGCAGGAAAAGTCTTGTAGGACATTCCTGGAAACTCTCAGCTTTGAGAAGGTGCTGAATCAGCTGGTGAGGGTGACAAGCTGGAACGTTTAGGTCTTAATGTTCACGCGGTCCACTACCTCACAGGTCTGAATGAAGATAATCATGTTATTCGGTTTTCCTTACTTATCTTCTGCCACTGGCCTGTGAGCTTTGGAGAGCACTGGCCCTCTTAGGGCTGTGTCCTCTGCACCTAAACCGCTCCTGGCATGCATGGGTGCTCAATAAGTAAATACACAAACACAAGACATTTTTCGGGACAAAGAAGACTGGTGGAACTAAAAGTGTCTCCAAAATATCACACTTCCAGGTCAGTCTATGATATTCATTAGTGTGCCTTAATTTTAAGCAACATCTAAAACTTTAAAATGGGACATGGTCATTAGAAGTTAAAAAAAAGGTCATGCCTTATACCAAACAATTTGCTTTTAGTTCTCTGTGTGTGTATGTGCTCACGCACACACCCTTTCTTCTCCCCCCCCCCCCGCCCCCAAACTCATAACTACACATCTCATTTTGGGTTGTAGCTCAAGCTCAGAAACCTTTTGTGAATTTTCAGTGTTGTTACAGACCATTTCCTGTATGATCTCTTATGGAAACCAATTGCTTCGTAGCCCGGGAATATCCATTGTTCACCAGGGCTGCGGTACATATGCTTCCAGAATTCAAGGGCATAGTTACAAATAATTACCATCAGAGGATGTAAAGTGAAGGACATTGTCGCTAAACAAGAAACTAATGACTGAGCGGAGCTGTGTAATGTAATTATACTTAAGATAGGCCTTCTGATGAATTACAGAAGAATCTTTGTGCTGTCTTCTGTCTCCATAAATGCACTTAACTGCTATTGACAGTAATAGGAAGGAGTCTTGAGTATAAAAAGCTGTTTTTTCTTTTCCAGTTTCTAGAGGGAGAATTTAAAAAGAAAAAAGTACTTTTTTTTTTACAGGGACAGAGGGATAGATAGGGACAGACAGACAGACAGGAAGAAAAAGTACATTTTTAAAGCATGTTTTTTCCAGTACTTCTGAATTTGACAATTACATAAAATTTGTAAAACAAAAATGACTTAAATAAGAACAGAGATAACAGCTAATAGGTTCAGGTTTCTCACTGTATCATTAACTTACACATTCATCATATGGTTAATTTCCATCCACACAGAAAATCATTTAAAATTACAAATGGGAATAAATGCTTCTAAAGACCTAATTTTTTATTTGCTTAAGTCATGCCTGAAGTCTTGATCAGAAGTGTTTCCTTATTAAAATCTAGGATGATTTGGGCCCCCTGCTGTATAATTTTAATACACAGGAAATGGAAAAGGTTTTATTTACTTATTTCTGGTATTTAGGCAAAGTCAATAATGATGCCTTCCATTTGAATGTTTCTTTACAGTTTCCATAGTGATTGTACATACATTATTTCAGCTGCTCCACATAATAAATTAATGAGGTTGGCCTGACAAAGGTTAGGATCCCATTTCACAAATACAAAACCCATGACTCCCAAGAGTTTAAGTAACTGTCCCACAGTCCCTAACCTGGAACAGGGAAACAGGACCACTACTCCTTTGCCTAAATTCAGTTAGCTTATTTGTTTAACAAAGGATGATTTATTAATTTGCTAATTGCTCTCTCCTCCTCGGTTCCCCTCTTTAGCAGATGCATAAAAATTTGGGTGCCCCTTCTGATGCTAACTGGTTGATCGGAGCACTGTATTACTTCCTTTGACATGGAGTGGTAAGGTGAGAAAGCCTTGAGCCTGGAGTCACTGGGCACTGCCTTCAGATCACAGCTTTTTGCTCATTAACACAGAATACATGAACTCATGTAAGCCGGTTAACCTGTGAGTGTCTGTTCCTTATCTGTGAAGTGGGAGAAAAGAAACTCTGCCTCATGGCCGATGTGAGAAACAAATATGATGATATTGCAAAGTGCCTGGCGCAGTGCCTGACATAAAAGAGAGGTGCAACAAATATCAGTTTTTCTCCTCAACCAATCCATTTATACATTATAACATTTCTAGAAGCATTGCTTCTAGTCAGGTTGTACAACTTTATATCCAGCATCTGTAGGTAAAATTTCTATGTTCCATCAATGACAACCAACCATTCTTTGGCTTTCACTATTTCAAGAGTGCTGAAATAGTTCCTGTTGATGAGTAAAGGGGCCAGCATCTGGTGGAGGAGAGAGGGGACATACACAGAAAGAGATTTCCCAGCAGAAATCTCGTGCTAGGTGCCCAATGTGATAATAAACCACATGGAAGGCTTATCTACCTGCACTCAGTTGCTAGGGCACTACAGGAGACCCGGGGATGCCAGCAACATAAGTCTGTCTGGAAAGACTCATCTGGAGAGGATGAAAGCTGAAACATGTCTAGTCTTGCCTTTCTCAGCTTTGCTAAACTGCAGGTCTTTCGCCTGAAGATTCAACTTGGCTCCCTCCCTGAGGTAAGCCAGGCCATATACACCCAGTTCAGACCAGCGCCAGCTCTTCCCCAGACAGTGAGTCCGGAATTCCTCTTTCTGTCATTAGCCCTTGAAACCTGAAACCTGAGCAAATCACAGGCTTCTCCCCTAAAACACAAACATATTTGTCCAATCTGGCATGACTCCTTGAAATCTCACAATTATCCTTATGCTAGGCACAAAGAGAAAGGTTGAGTCCTCTCACATGGTTCACTGCCCTGTTCCTAAGCCATTAGTCAAAGTCCATGCCTTCATTACATTTCATGCTTCCCGTGATTCTCCTGAGCTCAGGCCTTGTTTACTTATTCTCTTACTTACGGCCTCACTACTTCCTTCAGATTTGACTTTTAAAACTGTCTCCCTGGGTAGAACTTTGGCTCTCGTTCAGCCATAGGTTGGTTAAATTCTCCTTCCTGTTCATCTGACTTACAAATCATCTCTCCCATTCTACCTGGCCCAACCTCAAGTTAAAACGTATGGAAGGTTTATCTACTTGTGCTTGGCAAATAGCAACTGGAGGTGTTGATTTTTCTTCCAGTTTTTCTCCTAGGGCCTTGAAATTTAGGCTGCTGGGATGGAACTCTGATTTATATCTAGTGTTTACCAACTCCCTCCCCCAAGGCCAAATCCCGTTCTCCATAATCCTCCAGCCACCTGGGCTGTGCTTTTCCCCAGACAGACCTCCCAGAGAGACTCCAAGGTACTCAAGCATACTTTCTGGCTAAAAACTTTTAGTGCCCTGCCAACTATGCTGATGTAAGATAACCACTGAAGATGTTCTCTGAATGCTTTCTGTTCCTGGGCCTCTGGTCTTTCCTTCCTTCCTTCCTCCCTCCCTCCCTCCCTCCCTTCCTTCTTTCCTTCCTTCATTCTTTCCTTTCTTCCTTCCTTCCTTTTTCCCTCCCTCCCTCCCTTCCTCCCTTCCTTTTTTTCCTTTTCTTTCTTCCTTTTAAAGATTTTATTTATTGACTTTATAGAGAGAGGAGAGAGAGGGATGGGGGAGCAAAAAGTATCAACTCATAGCTGCTTCACTTAAGTTGTTCATTAATTGCTTGTCATATGTGCCTTGCCCAGGCAAACCCAGGGCTTCAAACCAGTGACCTCAGCATTCCAGATCAACACTTTATCCACCGCACCACCACAGGCAAAGCCCAGGCCCCTGGTGTTTGAGTGGGGCCTGTGAGCAGTGATGGGTGTTATTTCTGGACCAAACCTCTGATTGTCAGTGTGAGTCCCTAGAGCTTTCTTCTCTCCTGTGCACTTCCAGCCATGTTGCAGATGAGGGTTCTCCCTCAGCCAGGTTTCGCACTGAAACTGACTCAGAGCAGAGCCCCAACCACCCCACAAGGAAATGTGTAGATTGAGATATAAACCTTTGTTGTGGAAAAAACAGGTTTTAAGGCTGTTTCTTACCTCAGCATAGTCTTTCCTATTCTTATTGGTATAACTTAAAATTTATATATCTCATACTATTAGGGCCACACTGACCTATATGAGGCTAAGTTTGCCATGATCACAACAGCATTCTCAGTCTTGCTTGGGGTAAGACTTGAAACTAAATTAATCCCTTGGTCCCATCCCTGAATAACCCATCATGCTTCCTTTTTCCACTAGCATGTGTTGAGCATTTAATCTCACAAGAGTCAGAAGGACACTCTTATTATTCTATTCCAGAGTTTTTCGAGACATTATCAGTTGGGATACTATTTAGCTGCAAGTGATAATAACGCATTTGATAGTGGCTTATATAAAATATTTATTTCCTTAATAAGAAATATAAACTCAAAAACAAGACATGGAAACCACCAAAGTGTCCCTCTATAGAGGATTGGATAAAGAAGAGGTGGTACATATATACAATGGAATACTATTCAGCCATAAGAAATGATGACATAGTACCATTTATGACAACATGGACGGACCTTGAGAACATACTGAGTGAAATAAGCTAATCAGAGAAAGCTAAGAACTGTATGATTTCACACATAGGTGGGATATAGAACTGAGACTCACGGACATAGATAGAAGTGAAGTGGTTCCCAAGGGAAGGGGAATGTGGGGAAGGGTGTAAAGAGGGACAAATATACGGTGACAGAAAATGATTTGATTTTAGGTGATGGGTATACAACATAATCAACAGTTCAAATGTTATAGAAATGTTTACCTAAAACTTATGTACTCTTATTGATCAATGTCATCCTGTTAAATTTAGTTTTCTAAATAATTTTTTTTCAAAAAGAAAGAAATACAGAAACAAGCACTCATCAAGTTGACTTGTGGATTCAACAGTTCCATCAGAGATTTGAGCCCTTTTTACCCTTTTCTTCCCCTGGCCTCAGCCAGTTGGCTTTTGACCACAGGTTTGTTACTTCCTTTTTGCAAGATGCTGCCACCTTTAGAGGTATCTTATTTTTTCAAGTAACAGCATCCAAAACATAATAGGACCTTCTCTCTATGCCATTCTTTTTGTTTTTTTAATTAAGGAAGAGCTTTCCAGACTTCTGGTCAAGATAGTGACATAGATAAACATGATACTCGCATTCTCCTACAACCATATCAAAATTATAACTAAACTCCAGAACAACTATCATTCAGAATCACCTGCAATCTGGCTGAGTGGAAGTCCTACAGCTAAGAAATGAAAGAAAAAGCCACATCGAGACTGGTAGGAGAAGTGGAGATGCCAAACGTGCTGTTCCACATCCACGTGTGGTGGTTTACAATTGGGAGGGATATATCATCTATGGATGTTCCCCCTGAGAAGTGAGCTGTCCCCCACACACCAGCTCCCCAAACCCAGGGTTCCAATGCCAGGAAGAGTGCTGTAAAAATCAGCCGGGATTGTAGCTGAATGACACAGAGGGCTGCAGGAGTCACAGGAAGTTCCTCTTAAAAGGCAGTGCACAGAATTACTTAAAGACTCACTCTCTCTGAGATCAAGCACTGGGGTAGCAGCTTTAAATGAACCAGGGGCATATAAGAAGGAACAATTCTTGGGCTTCAGGGCCAGAGCTGATGGGGCAGCTTTCTTCCAGACAAGGTGCTGGTAGAGGCCATTGTTTCTTTTCTGAGATGCACGTGAGCACGCAGAGCTGGCAAACAGGCACCATATCTGAGTTTCTGTCAACCTGGCTCACACTGTTCACCCCACCCAGGTGATTCCCTGAGACCCTGCCCTACCCAGCTTGAGGACCCACCCAAATCATCTTCAGTGGCTTTGCCATATAAATGGCCTGCCTTGGCTCATGCTTTGAACTTGCCTAAAATATCTCAATCAAGTAGCATCGGGCCTCTGTGTACCCCATACATCTTGCTAAGTGGCCCCAGGCCTAGTACTAGCAGCAGACAGCCTTGGTTCAAAGCTTGACCTTTTCTGGGAACCTCCAAGTCCAGCAAAAGTAGCAACCTTCTGCACATTGCTTTATAGCTTGCCCTGGGTGGCCCCAGGCAGGGCATGGCTAATCTTGCACCTCCCAGGAGGTCCCAAAGCCAATACACCCAGTAGACAGCTTCAGACCACTCCAGAGTACAATCCTGCCACCTCCATGAGTGACACAATAAAGAGACAGACTCATGGAGCACTATAGAAAAAACAGGAGAAATCTCTAGAAAAAGAACTAAACAAAATGCATGCAGGCAAATTACTAGATACAGAGTTCAAAACAGTGGTTATAAGGATGCTTAGAGAACTTAGTGAAAACTTCAAAAAATAAATAATAAGCATAAAAAACAGACATAGAAACCATAAAAACAACCAGTCAGGAATGAATAGTATACTCACTGAAATGAAGAATAATCTACACGAAATCAACAATACAGTAGATGAAGCCAAGAATCACATCAGTGATTTGGAATATAAGGAAGCAAAAAACACCCAATCAGAACAGCAAAAAGAAAAAAGAATACAAAAAAATGAAGATGTTGTAAGGAGCCTCTGAGACAACTTCAAGCATACTAACATTCGCATGATAGGGGTGCTGGAAGGAGAAGAGAGATAACAAGAAATTGAAAACCTATTAGAAACAATGATAGAAAACTTCTCTAACTTGGTGAAAGAAATAGACATACAAGTCCAGGAAGCACAGAGCATCCCAAACAAGATGAATTCAAAAAAGCCCACATCACAACACATCATAATTAAAATGCAAAAGGTTAAAAACAAAGAGAATTTTAAAAGAGAAAGGCAGTTAGTTACCTGTAAGGGAGCTCTCATAAGACTATCCGCTGATTTCTCAATGGAAACTTCGCAGGCTAAAAGGGAGTGGCAAGAAATATGCAAAGCAATGAAAAGCAAGGATCTGCAACCAGTATTACTCTACCAGCAAAGTTATAATTTAGAATCAAAGAATATATAAAAAGAAATTTTCAGACGAGAAAAGCAAAAGGAGTTCCTCACCACCAAACTAGTATTATATAAAATGTTAAAAGGTCTTTAAGAAGAAGAAAAAATAAAGATAAAAAAAAATGTAATGTTGAAATGACAATAAATACAAATCTATTAACAATTGAACCTAAAAAACAAAATAAATGAACAAGCAGAACAGAAACATACTCATAAATACAGAGAACATTTTGACAGTTTCCAGATGGGAGAGGGGTAGGGGGATGGGTGAAAAACATAAAGGGATTAAAAAGTACAAATTGGTAGTTACAGAATAGTCACGGGGATGGATGTAAAGTACAGCACAGGGGAAAAAGTCAGTAATATTCTAATAACTATGCTGGTGTCAGATGGACACAAGACTTATCAAGATGATCATTTAGTAAATTACAGAAGGTCTAATCACTGGGTTGTACATGTAAAACTAAGATAATATTGTATGTCAACTGTAGTTGAAAAATAAAAAAATGATTAAAATAAAAAAGGAAGAGCCTCCCAGCAGACTTCTCTTTAGGTCTCATTGGCCAGATTCTGCATTGCAGCCTGCTATAGGATTGGGTACATTGCTGTTCCAATGAAATCATGGTTTTGTTAGAAAGAGAGAGCTCTTGTGTAGACAGCCAATGGGGTTTTCCAAAGTAATAATAATTTTATTGGGAAAAAGAGAGTGATAGTCAGCTAAGTTTGGGTAACACTCAATTAAACAGGCTTCATTACTATAGAATATCTTAGAATTGTCTTAATATGCAGGGTGCATTGTGAATCTCCTAGAGAGAGAGAAGTTGTGAAGCATCTCCAAGACTTGACCCATCAGAGAAGTTTTTGTATAGAGCATTTTATTACACTTATATGAGACCATCAGTTATTTGTATCCTAACTAACCAAGAGTTCATAAGGTTTTGATCTGAGTTATATGTTTCTTTCATGTTATTTGTGAATAGGAGGTTTATTCAGTAAATTAATGATGACTAAGTGAAATCTGGTTGTTTTGCCTAATTATAGAAGCAAAATGCTATTCACTACAATCTCAATTTACTATATTCCCTACTTTACTACATCAAATATTGTCTTACAAATGAATGTTACTAATTATCCATGTCTAAACTAGACATTAAAAATGGGCTTAAAGAAGATTTCTATTTAGAAATGCATTACAAGAAGTCTTTCAATGAAATTAAATTGTCCTTTCAATTAAATTAAATTGGAGCTTTAGAAGCACCACAGATGAAACCACTGGGATAGCAAGTGTCAAGTCCTAATGAATAACACAGTTCTGCATTCCTTGTGATTTTTTTTAAATGTTGCTTTTCCATTTATTCTAACTTTGAAGTCTTCCTCCTCTCCATTCTATATGTCAGATGGAAAACTCCATAGTCCCAACAGCAGCCTGAGGGCATCCGACTCTCACCATCCCTCCCCATGCACATTGTAACCCTTAACCACATTTATTGTACATACATCACAGACAACCTTTACATATTGTTAACACTTCAGCTAAAAAGAGAAAAAAACTCTTTTCTTGAGACCAATCATATAGTAAAAGAAAATATATCTCAAATTAGCTATTTTGTGACACATGGAGTTACTGATACTCAACATAGTATATGTTGCACTGAAGTGGTGCTGATTTCAATTCCAATATTGTATAGAAATTTCAATACCATCCTTTTGACAATATGCTTTTAAGATTTTTGGTTTATGGTCCTGACTGACTGACTCAGTGGTAGAGCATTGGCCTGGCGTGTTGAAGTCCCGGATTCGATTTCTAGTCAGGGCACATAGGAGAAGCAACCATCTGTTTCTACACCCCTCCCTCTTCTCTCTCTCTCTTTCTTTTTCTCCCCCTGCTGTAGCCTGGCTTGAATGGTTCAAGCAAGTTGGCCCTGGGCACTGAGGATGGCTCCATGGCCTCTCCTCAGGTGCTAAAATAGCTTGGTTGCCGAGCAATGGAACAGTGGCCCCAGATGGGTAGAGCATGGACTGGTAGAGGGCTTGCCAGGTGGATCTTAGTTGGGGTGCATGCAAGAACCTGTCTGTCTGCCTCCCTGCCTCTCACTTAATAAAATAAAATAATAAAAATAAAAGATTTTTGGTTTAGTATACTTTAATGGTTTTAAAAGAAGTCTTGGCATGTACTAGAATATAAAAACTTGTTACAATTTAAAAGGATTTGAAGAAACTGTACAGTTGAGTTATGTTAATAGCAAACATGTGTTTATTTTTTGTGTGTGCAAATGTACATTTTTCTTCTTAACATCTACACAGTAATTTTTAAAGTATAATTTGTGAAACATATGGCTTAGCCGCTCTACACAGGTGTTATGTAGTGATGGGGACCATATTGTGCTTATATATATTCAACCATATGCTTCCATCCTGCTCTGACAACAAACACTTCATAGACTTCCTGCTATTTATATCATAAACGTGTATTTGGCCTTGATATCACCAGCTCTTTTTAGTACAGGGACTTACCGGGAAACTTCTGGGAGCTTATAAAATCTACAGGAAATAAATACAATGTTGACTTTGCTATAAATGTGATTGAGTTGGTAAGGAAGTGGTTAAAAAACTTTTATGACTGTGAGTGTAGAATGAGATAACAATGTGTTACACTTTTAAACCTTTCCTTATTATTTCACTCTCCCCACAACGTTTTTGCATATGTTTAAAAACTTAACTGTGTTTTAAAAATTGTTTATCATACTATACTTCAATCACAATTTTCATTTTCAAGAATGACATTCCATGTACCAATAAGAATAACTAATAATAGTACTTGCACAAGAGCCATCACACCATCCAACTTCAGATACATGGTGACTTTAACCTAGTGATTCTCATTCCCAGCTGCATGTTAGAATTACCTGGTGAGCTTGGGCTCTATCTCCAGAGATTCTGTTCTGGGATGTGGCCTGGTAGTGGTATCTTTGAAAATCTCCCCAAGTAATTAAATAAGGGCAACTTGTATGAAGAACCGTTGCAATCTAACTATGACTATAACCACCTGCTCTGTCTGGGATGCGGCTCTGTGGAACAGGAATGAGAATATCCTTCAGGAATTACACTTAGCACCATCACCAACAATGACAAGCCTTTAAATAAATGCAAACAAGCCAAATCAAATTTTATTTGTTATTTATTTAATCTTTTAAAAAACACTATAAAGGACATACAATTATCCTCATTTTTATAAATGAATAAACTGAAACACAAAGAAGTTAAGTAAATTAGTAATAGTCATGGAGCCAGTAAGTAGTGAAGCCAGGACTCAAACTAGGTCTGCATGAATGCAAAATGCATACTCTTTATAATATCACACTTTAGATACATTTTTTTCCTGATTCTTAGCTTAAAGCAGGCTGCTGTTTAAGGCTGGGCTAAGCAGATAACTTCTCAGTATAATCCTGTGATGACAAACATTTTCATTATTCTTCATCAGAGAGCCATCACAGGGGAGTGACCACTGCCAGGACTATTGTTACAAGTGAAATAAAGAAGGCATAGATGATTGTATCTTACGTGAAAGTGCAACATAAGACTACTGGTTGAGGCCCTGACCGGTTTGCTCAGTGGTAGAATGCCGGCCCGGCATGTGGATATCCCAGGTTCAATTTCCACGCAGGGCACACAGGAGAGGCAGCTATCTGCTTCTCCACCCTCCCCTTTCTCTCTCTCTATCTCTTCTCTTCCCACAGCCATGGCTCCATTGGCTCAAGTGCGTCAGCCCCAGTTACTGAGGATGGTTCAGTGAAGCTTCTACCTCAGGTGCTCAAAATAGCTCGGTTGTGAGCATAGCCCCAGTTGGGCAGTACATCGGCCTCAGACAGTGGTTGCTACGGGGATCCCAGTCAGGGTGCATGCAGGAGTCTGTCTCTCTATCTCCCCTTCTCTTACTTAGAAAAGAAGAAAAAGAATATTTTTAAAGACTACTGGTTGA
Source organism: Rhynchonycteris naso (assembly GCA_037038555.1). NCBI lineage: Eukaryota > Metazoa > Chordata > Mammalia > Chiroptera > Emballonuridae > Rhynchonycteris > Rhynchonycteris naso. Next base: position 188,899,091 of record CM072997.1, on the reverse strand, counting down.
TTAGAATCATTAGCAAATGGTTATGTTTTAAAATGAAGTATACATTTTAAGTGCAGTGATCAATATTTGATAGTCATAGACTACTTCTTTCAGTAAATAATGTAGAATTTCTATATAGGAATTGCTTAAGGGAGTAAATATGGTAGAAAGAATGAAATATCAGAGTGGTCATAAAACTTCTTTTTCAAAGTCTTTTCCACAGAATAAGAAAATGTCAACTGTCCAGATCAAAGAATTGAGGGAGAAAACTGGTGGAAATTGTAGAAAAACAAAACCCCCTTGCCCTAGAAAACATACTTGTCACTGCTGCTGTCCTTCAGATAGGCAAGGGTGTATATGTAGCCATCTGACTGAGGTCGAAAGGAATGAATTAGGTGCTCTATAAGTTATAATGTCTTTAGAATACACTATTATTACTATTATTATCCCCTTTGAAGGAATCTCTAGTATTTCCTGTACATGGTCACTTCTTCCACTCCAAGAGTCTAGGTTCAAATTATGTCTAACAGCTTCCTAGCTAACTTTCTTGCCTATATCCTCTTTCCTTTAAACTAGCCTCACTGCGCTTCCAATCTCATCATCAATTCTCTCATCCTGTCTTTCATTCGGTTTCCTATTGTTAAGGGTCAAATCAAATAAAAGGAAGACTATGGTGTTGGTTCTAGGTTGGGTATGGCAGTAGAGTTCATCACTGTGTGAGAAGCTGGAAGACAAATACCAAAATGACATTCTAGAAGAGATACCAAGGTCAAGGGTAGGCCAACTGGCCAATCAGGTTGTTATTCACAAAGGCTAGGTGAGAAATAAATGTGAGGTATGGAGTCCAGAGGAGAAAGACAAAGAGCAAAGACTTAAGGGAGAGGTAGTCTAAATGAATAATGAGTATCTAAGACAAAATGTTGATGACAATAGCATTTTTTTGTATGAAGTCCCAGAATGAGTGAGCCAGATTTATTTAAAGGGGCTGGAAAGTTATGGATACCCCTGCTCTGGCTCTAATATTCAGGCATACTTCTGAGCAGGGGATGCTCTTTAGCTCAGATAACCCCTGGTGGCTTCATCACTGGGACTGGCTGTTGTGTCACTGGGATTCTGAAACTTCCTTTTTCATCAGATTTTTCACATCTACCTGGGACTATCCAGAAGGCAGTGGTACATAGGTAATTTTAAAGAAATTCTCGTCAGCACCTTTTACTCAATTTCCCAATACCGGGAAGCCCAGGATGGTTCACAGAACACTGACTAAATAACAAACACTTAGGAAAACCACCAGTCTCCCTGCCAGTGCTAGCACTAAAAAACCTTTCCCCAGGGTATTAGACAGTGAAAAACAGGGAACTTCATCATGACCTTAACCTTAATCATTTGTTAATGTTATGTATGTCAGATTTCTTTACTGTAAAGTTACTATTTTTTATTTTTTCATATTTTATGACTTAGACGTGAGTGATTAAGTCTTACCCACAGTCAGGGAAAAAGAAATTAAACTCTACTTCCTGAGGCAAGGAGCAACTGTATTTATTATGTGCAATTATTCTCTGTAGGAAACATTTGTCCCTTTTCTTCCAATTATTTACTAATTTATTCAATTAATTTGTACCAGTATGGATTCATTGATGTTTATTTTATTCCTTAGGTTATAATCCAGTACTATCATTATTTATTTTGTTTCTCAAATTGTCCCAGTTTTAGCTGCTGGGAGCTCTTTCAGTTTGACTCCTGTGTCCTCTTCACAGGTCACCATTTTATAAAGCATTTCTTTGTTTTCTGCCACTACAAGATGCTTCGGTTCATCATATGCGTATTTCCTGCCTCAGGCTTAGAATTGGTCATTCTCCAAGGAGCCTCGGTTCCTTTATTGGAGAATGATATTACAAACCAAGATCCAGGTGCTAGCCCTGGCCAGGTAGCTTGGTTGGAGTGTCATCCCAATGTGCCAAGGTTGCGGGTTTGCGCCCCGTCAGAGCATATATAGGAATTGACCGATGAATGCTTGAATGAGTGAAGCAACAAACTGATGTTTCTCTTTCTCTCCCTCTCCTTCTATCCCTCTTCCCCTCTCTCTAAAATCAATAATCAGATGAGCTTCTAGGCCCTCTCAGTGGTCAATGCCAGAAAATTTATTTATGTATGTATACTAGCTCACATATATACCACAGGAAGACTGTAAGTAAATAAAAGAACAAATAGGTTGTTATAAATGTCATGAAGAAAAATGCCATATTCTATATAAATGAATTACAAGTGTGATTTAATACAAATTGCGTGAGGTCAGGCTAGTCTTCTCTGCAGCAAGACTACTTCAGCCAAAATCCATTGAATGAACAGGAACCAGCCAGGTGAAAGGGCAAAGAGACCATAATTCAGGTAAAAGAAGCGGCAAGTAAAAAGAGCTCAATGTGTTTAAAGAATTGGAAGAGGTCCGTGGTGGTAGGAGCAGAGTGCTCCAGGGGAAATGTGGGCTACAAATGGGCAGAGGCTGGATCACACAGGGTCTTGAATCCAGGGTAAGGATTTCAGATTTTGTCATGAATGCAATGGTTTGCCTCTGAAGGGTTTCCAATAGGGGACACAGCGGTATCCTACTTCACATAGAAATGCAGGGTATGTGAAGTGGGAGCCTCGCCAACTTCTCAGCTCTCTCATTTCACCTCCTCTATACACTTTCTCCACTGGCTGTCATCTCCAGGAAGCTTTACACCTGGTCCACAATCTTATCTTTCCAGTTCTTGGAAGTCACCAAAGCCATAGCTATAAAATGAACTCTTATGAGGGGTACTCATACACTTTATTGTGACATATACTGTCATATTCATTATTTATTTGAAAGTCTTTTCTAAGACCTAACTTCTAGCCAATGCCTCACAGAACTCCATGCTCTACTAAATGTTAAGAATAATGTTTCCCTCTATTCCTCAGTTTCTAAGAAGCTCAGGACTACATTTTATTCTCATTCATCATATTTTCCTCAGCTGTGAATTCTTGATAAAATTATTTCTCTTTTGCTGATTAGTTGCCCTTAGTGAATGCTAGGATTGTTTATTTTATTATACCTGTACTTTTATTGTAAACAAATTGAAGATATTTTTTTAAACTAGTACACTTACAATTTTTAAAAAAGAAACTAACAAAGAAATCCTACAACTCAATACTGTAATTTTGTCTTTGAATTACTACCAGCCTCAGCTGGAGGATGCCAGTAACACGGAGCAGCTGAGGTGGTTCTACTAATCTGAACAGCTCTAATTACTGCAAAATTTTTAAATGTTTATTGATTGGTGGGCCAAATGAATTAACAATGATCTGTTGTTTTTGTTAAACAATAACTCAGTGGTTGTTTAGAAAGGTTTATGTTGTCTCATGTAAAATCTAAAGGTTTACTTAGGTAAAAGCAGATTAAGAAAACAACTTGTTTATTAAAAGCATAGATTTAAAATTCAAGGATCAAATATAACTATAAAAACAGAAGTTTCTATATCACTTTAGAGTAGTACTGTGAGAATGCAGTAAAGACAAATAATTATCCCTAGAAGAACACTATTACCACCATGACTTAATTATGGTTTATTTGCCCTTTTCTCTGGTGATAATTATTTTCCCTTTCCTCTTGTGATAATTATTCACTCCTTCAGACTAAGAGATACTGACAGTTCCCTAATAGCATGTTTATTTTTATCCCACACACCCTGTGGTTTCCTCTCATTTTAGTCCTAAGACAATGTGTTCATTTATTTTCAGGCCCTAAATTTGTTTTAATAAGGTCTGTGTTTATTTAGAGTAATGATTCTCTAATTTTAAAAAATTAGAACAATTTTATTTTGATATTTGAACATATTATTGAGTGCCATTCAAAACGTTAAAGAACTCTCAGTCTTGACATCATACATAAATTTAAGTTTGAAAGTCAGCCAGAATAGCATTAAGCCTTGAAGTCAAAAGATTTGGGTTTGAATGGGAACTCTATCACACACTAGTTATATGTGAATTTGGACAAATCAGTAAACCCCTCTGGGTTGCTCTTTTTTTCAATTTTAAGATTGAGTTAGTAATCATTCCTCTGCCCAACTTGCTGGGTTGTTTGTTATGAGGTTCAAATGAAATAATGGCTGGAAAACTGTTCACTTTCTAGGTCATAAAGTTCTTGTCAAGTATTGTCATAGTATATTTATTTATTCATTCATTTCAGAAACATCTGCTGAATACATAGCCCTATGGTTATGCCAGAAATGTAAAGATGTTTGAATAGAGGATTATGATGATGATAATAATGAAAAAACTTCACAGGATTAGGTATTAACATATTATTTCTTATATCTATGTAACAGAGTATTTTAACGATATTTTGCTATTTCCTAAATTTTTTAAATTTGTTATATTCATTTTGGAAGCAATAATTTTATTCTAACTTTGTCATAGATATTATAAGCTGAATGTCAACAATGTAGCTGAATATCTGGACTTACAAATAGGAGAAAATTTATGATTGTATTATTTCTAGAAGAGAAATATAAAACTAGTTGATTTTTTATTAAGCTGGTAAATCCTATCAGGCTTTATGTTTAGTTCCCAGTGTTGTCTCTGATCGGCTCTTCCTCTTTTGAGCTGACAGTGGCCCAGGCAGAGTTTCAATACAAATTGTCACAGGGATGAACCACCTGTGGCACCTACTTTATAGGGATTTATTTCAATGTCAGAAGCAGAAATGGCTGTAAGGACTGCAAGAGCAAAAGGAATGTGAATTGTGATTCCAGCAGGACACCAAGGAACTGTATTTACCACAGGGGAAGCAAGAGACACTAAGGTAATACACCAAGTTCAAACAATTATGCAACAAATACTGATGGAGCATTTATCATACACAAAGTCCTGTGCTAGTGACAGGGAGTACAGTAGTGACTACACTGATTCTCCCTTCAAGGAATTTAGAAAAATGAGTACGAGTTAAGGAAAGTTAGGAATAATCTCCTAGGAAAAGAAAATAGCATGTGGGAAGGCCTAGATGTAGGGAGAACTTACTGTCTTTGAGTTACTCCTGGAGCATGGAAGATATGTTCTGTATATGTGTGTCTCCCTCACAATGTCTGGTACTGTGATGAACACACAGAAATTAACAACAAATATTTTTGAATCATTAATAAATGATGAACATCAATGACTCAAAATGTTGGGTCAGCTGACCGACCCTCCCAGAGCTTGTCTACTGCTCAGTGCCAGACATTCATATCTTCATTGGTAAAGCGTGAACCATGAGAGCTACTCTGTAGGATAATATGGAAATATAATTAGGACTGTCCAAAAAAGCAAATTTTCAAATGTCAAAACATCACCTAAGTGTTCACTGTTTATCTTTGACAATTGGAGGAGTGGAAAGGACATGGAAAAGAACAACATTAAGGACGATTCTATTTCAAAAGGGGTCAAAATCCTGAACACGTTTTTAATTTTAATTCTCAAACATGTCAAATAATAGGATTTTTCTGAAGGAGAAATAACCTCACCTATATCAATGTCAGTCTCATGAACTTGCCTTGGGGGAGAAGGGAAAAATGCCCAGGCTATTAGCTTGAGTAAAGAAATAGTCATTTCTCATTATCAAAGGTCACAATCTAACACATCTAAGTGTCAAATAACAGAGTACAAGATGAACAATTAAAACAGACATATTAATGATGCTGATTCAGAGAGTTGGGACAGTTCCCCACAGAATCAATCTCTTGTTTTGATGATACATTTACATACACATAGAGATGTGTGAAAGGAAACTTGTTAAATATTTTGGGCTTATACAATAATACAGTGTGAAAACATTATAATCTACAAATATAAAACTCTTAAATTGCTATTGTCAATATTTTCATAGTTATACTGCTCCATGCCATTATAATCTTATGGGCAAGACTTCTTGATAACAATCCTTTGGTACTTTCACTAAATGGTTTTGAATGGAATCCAAGTCTTGTATTGCTTAAATGAATTCCACTCTCTCCTAAATGGTGTTGTAGTGCTGCCTCAGGATGTTAGATAATGGAATTGTAACCTGACAGCTTTAGAAGAGCTAACTCTATTAATAAGGCCAAATAGGCCTTCCTCTAGGATGATAAAAACAAAAAGCACAGCACTTTAAAAAATATAACCATTGAGATATTCTTGTAATAATGCCATAAATTTGAGTCTGGTGAAGGAAAATTAATTATTTGGAGAGGGAGTGCATTCATATATTGCTTATCTTGCCTTTATTAAAGTACTTGGAGAATGAGAAACAGACTGTAATGATGTTCATCACATACAAGGAGCTTGAGTAAAAGGCTCTCAGGATGTCTGCTATGAAACATGGAAGCTACTATCTCCGTAGGGCATATTTATATTAAAGATCCCAGTGTATCACCAGTTAATTTACTGGTTATTATACCAAGCATAGCAAATGTGTTTCAACTCTCCTTCTAATAGTAATTTTTTGGTAGCAGTTGCTGGGGGCACTTTGTTGTAATTGCCTATAATGGTGAAACCAACTCTAAAGCAAAGATCATGGATGTGTGTGTTTGAGGGGGAGGGGGGAGGGCTAGCAGTCCCTATACAGTGACAGTCATGGCTTTGTATTAAGGAAAAAGCTGATTAACCACAGGCCCCTGGTTACCTAGTTACTCACTATTCATTTGTTTATCCTTCATTTCTTTAAAAAAGGCAAGAAAGAAAATATATATAATATAAAAATATTCCCTGACCTGTGGTGGCGCAGTGGATAAACTGTCAATCTGCAACACTGAGGTCGCCAGTTCAAATCCCTGGGCTTGCCTAGTCAAGGCACATAAGGGAAACAGCTACTACAAGTTGATGCTTCCTGCTTCTTCCACCTCCTTCTCTCTTTCCCTCTCTTTCTCCACTCTCTCTCGCCCATCTAAAAAAATCAATAAATCTAAATATATATATATGTATATAAAAGATATTTTTAGTTTATATTAAAAATCACAGCAAAATAAAGTAAGATCAAATAGTAAGGTAAGGTCCTGAGAAATGCAACCTATAAAATCCTGCTCATTTAACTAAGAGGGCTTAAAATATGACTCTGAAATTCCTAATAGCCAAATTTAAACTTTTTTTTTAAGATTTTATTTATTGATTTGAGAGAGAGAGAGAGAAGCGGTGAAGGAGCAGGGTATGTGTCTTGATCAAACAAGCCCAATCAGTGTTTTGAACTGGCAACCTCAGCATTCCAGATGGCGCTTTATCCACTGTGCCACCGCAGGTCAAATTTAAAATCTAAGTCATAATCATTTACAAAATTTACATTGCCAGAAATATAGGCAGTTTGTATAAATAAAATATAAGATATTTTTGTATAAAAAATAGAAATGGAATGATAAGACATGAATTTAAATCCTAGGTCTGTTGTTCAGTGGCAATGTGATTTTGAGCGATTAAAACTTGACTATCTCAAAGTCTTTATTTGTAAAATTTGGATAATAATTCTGATTTATTAATTGTTCTAAGTTAAATTATGAGGTGAGCATGCTCTATATTTTCCCTTCGGTCATCTAGATCCATTCTCATCACTTTTTAGCCCTGCTCCATATCCTAGGAGGATGACCCTGCCAGCTGCATCCCCCAAGCTCCCTTTGCCCTTGGCTTCCTGTTCAGGTCAGCCAACAAGAAATAACTTCTCTCTACTCCCTCAATGCCAAGAGTCTAAGGGAGCTGTTCCTTGTATGACTACAGCTCCTGGTGGGCAGCTGCCTTCTGTACAGCCAGCTCTCCCGAAATTCCAGGACTGCAGCCTTCTTGCTCCTTTGGACAAAAAGCAGTAAAGACCTCTTGATGTTGCTATCCCTAGGAGCCTCAGGATCATTTGTTGGTTTCCACAACCCCATTCATACTCCTGTAAATAGTCGCCTTATTAAATTCTCATCAGAATCCAGTGTGAGCATGTGCTCTGTTTCCAGCTAGGGCCTTGAGTGACACAATGAATATTTATAACAAGATGGAAAAGGAAGGGAATAGAGTCCCAATTTTGAGCCCATACTACAGGCCAACCACAGATCCAGGTACTCTTTATAGTAGATATTCAATAGATGCCAATAAATCTGAAGTAAGGTGTATGAGATAGGATAAGGGAGAGCAGATTTCACAACAATTTGAGATGGGACTGAATGAATCCTTTGCATGTAAGAAGAAAAAAGATGAAGAATCAGGATTAACCATGGGCAGATTTAGCCTGAAAAACAACAAAATGCTAGCATTAGTGAAGATGTAAGATCTCATTCTAGATTTTAATAAAATTCAAAGAGAAATGGTGCATCAATGAGCTTTTTCTTTGTGCCATTTTAGGTCCTGTGTGCAGATAAGAGGTGGAGATAAGAGGGCATAACCTAATTCATGGAATGATTAGTGTTCTTGTCTGTCTAACCATTTTTGGAATGATTTACTGTTTTCGAATAATGTGCCATCAGAAAGGTAGCTGGCTTTCTTTTCACAAAAAAGTATCAACTTTCTGAATGACTTAAACCATAGAGTAACCGGTGTCTACAAAGTATATTATTCACAGTATCTAACACAGGTACAAGAAAGATTTGTGGGCAAACAGAAAGTTCTGTTGTTGTTCCTAGAAACCACCAAAGTCAGACCATTCCATGTGCTTCTCTTATAAAGTATCCTACATGTTACTTTGGTCAGGAGAGACCCTCTTCCTCAGACTGTCTTTATTGGTAGAGACTTCCTTTTTTCCTTTTTGACACATGATTTTACAGAAGAGGAGAGATGTCTTAGATCCTCTGTGGATAAGTTGTGCCCATAACCAAACAGACACATCTTATGTAAAATAACCATAGCATAGGGGAGTACTCATAAGAAACAAAAAAGACTTGTAAAAGTAAAATGTTTTGCTTTTCTTTTTGCCATTTTCATCCTGTCTTGATTTCTTTTCTTTTCTTTTTTTTCTTTTAGGTGAGAGTATGGGAGATAGTGAGGCAGACTCTTACATGCGCCCCGACCAGGATCCACCTGGCAATCCTGTCTGGGGCTGATCTTTGAGTACTGAGCCATTTTTAGCACCTGAGGCTGCCATGCTTATACCAACTGAGCCACTGACTGTGGGAGGGGAAGAGGGAGAGAAGAAGGTGAGGAAAAGGGGGGAGAAGTTGCTTCTTCTGTGTGCCCTGACCAGGAATCCCACCTGGGACATCCACAGGCTGGGCTGACACACTATTCACTGAGTCACCAGCCAGGACCCTGTTTTGATTTTCAACATGTGTAAGTCATTCTGTTTCTATAAAACTTAGTAATAAAGTAAAAGAGCAAAGACAAAAAGTGTAATAATTAACTTTTAATCCTTTACAATGTTTTTGGCATGATCAGCTTGATTATATATATATATACACACACTTATGGGTTTGTGTTTCATATGGAACTTTTCTTAAAACTGTTCATGTGCCCCAGATGTGAACTAGTTTCATTCTGGGAAATGAATGCTGAGCTTTTCATAGGCAAGTCAAATAGACATGGCTATTTTAGGAGCCACTTATAGGAACCAAATATATAATCCCAGCTGGCCAATAAAAACCTTTATTGAACATGTACTATGGGCTGAGTGAAGAAATATAAACAAAACACAACTCTTGATCTTGAAGCACTCATAAACTAGTAAGACAGAAAGATAACAAACATGTCACATAGTGAAAGAAAAGAAATGTAAAAATAAAAACCAAAGCATAAGATAGGTAAATACAAGAAGCTGGAAAAAGGTAGAGAAACATAAAATGTAGGTGAGAGTTCAGGAGATAGTGAGGCAGACTCTCAAACATAAAATGTAGCCCCCCTTTTTCTATTTTAGCAGAATTAAGGGAATGCTTCTCTGAGGGGGAAGAATTCTAAATTTTAGAAGCAAATCATAGTTTTAATTCCAGTTTGGATATTCTCTTCAATTAAGCCATGATTTGTTTATAGACAAATATCCACAGATCAAAAAGAAAACAGGTAGAAAATACCTAAGATAAGGTTGAACATGAAAGAAGAATCATTAAATGCTTCCCATTCTGCATTTTTAAAATTGTGGTAAAATTCACAGAACATAAAATTCATCTTGGAATCATTTTAAGGTGCACAATTTGGTGGTGTTTAGTACATTCGCAGTGTTTTGCAAACACTAACCCCACCTAATTGCAGAACACCATTATCCCACAAAGAAACACCGGGCCCATTGGCAGTCACTGGTCATTCCCCTCTCCCCACAGCACCTTGCAGCCACTAATCTGCTTTCTGTCACTATGCCCATTCTGGACATATATGAATGCAAACATACAAAATGTGGCCTTGTGTATCTGGCTTCTTTCACTTAGCATAATGTTTTCCAGGTTCATCCATGTTCTAGCATGAATCAGTATTTCATTCCTTTTTAAGGTTGAATAATATCCCAGTGTATGCATATACCATGTTTTCTTTATCTATCCATCAGTTAATGGATACAATGAAAGGAAGATAGTACTGCAGATCTCTAGAATTTACAGATGGAGGAGGATTTCTTTCTTTTTAAAGACTGAATAATATTCCATTATATGTATATTTATACTATATTTTTTCTTTATCCACTCATCTGTTGATGGACATTTAGGTTGTTTCTATATGTTGGCTATTGTCAATAAAGTTGCAGTGAACATAAGGGTGCATACACCTTGTTGAAATTATGATTTCAACTCTTTTGGATATATACCTCAAGTGGGATTGCTGAATCATATAATTCATGTTCTATATATGTCTCTTAGATTAGATCCTGTTGGAGAATAGTGTTGTTCAATCTTCTATTTCTTATTGATCTTCTGTCTAGTTGTTCTATCCATTATTAAAGTGAGATACATAAGTGTCCTACTATTATTGTTGAACTATTTTCCCCTTTAATTGTCAGTTTTTTGCTTCATAGGTTTTAGGACTCTGTTGATATGTATATAATTGATATATCTTCATGATGAATTGATTTTTTCATCATTCTGTAATATACTTCATTGTCTGTTGTAACAATTTTTTAATACTCTATTTTATATGATAATATAGCAATTCAGCTATCTTTGGATTGCATGCAATATATTTGAATGTCCTTTAATTTTTCAATCTAGCTTGTCTTTGGATCTAAACTGAGTTTTTTGTAGACAGTATATAGTTGGATCCTGCATTACTGCCTTCTTTGGTGTTAAATACATGTATTTTACTATTTCAATTTCTTTCTCATATTTTTCTACATATTTTTAAGTTATTTTCTTCGTGGTTTCCCTGAAGACCACAATAAACATGTTAATTTATATCAACTCAGTTTCAATCATCTATACAGAGTTTGCTCCTATGCAACTCCATCTCTCCCTTTATGTGATAGTCATATATTACTTTTTACTCATTGTGTATTCATCAAAATACTTTTATAATTATTATTTTATGTTTTCTTTAAATTATATGGGAAAAACAAGGAGTTCAAAACTAAAAATACATTAATACTGATTTTTATATTTACCTATGTAATTACCTTTATTACTCTTCCTGTGGTTTTTTTCCCTTTCTTTCTGCCTTTCCCTTTCCATTCTTTCCTTTTCTTCCTTTGTTTCCCTCTTCCTTGTTCCTTCCTTTCTTTTTTATAAAATTGGTAGGAAAAATAGAAACTGTTGTATTTTATCATTATTTTAAATTGGGAATCTTTTTTTTGTGTGTGGCAGAGACAGAAAGAGTCAGAGAGAGGGACAGATAGGAACAGACAGACAGGAAGGGAGAGAGATGAGAAACATCAATTCTTTGTTGTAGCTCCTTAGCTGTTCATTGATTGCTTTCTCATATGTGCCTTGACGGGAGGGGGGGGGGCTACAGCAGACTGAGTGACCGTTTGCTTGAGCCAGCAACCTTGGGCTCAAGCTGGTGAGCCCACGCTCAAACCAGATGAGCCTGCGCTCAAGCTGGTGACCTTGGGGTCTCGAATCTGAGTCCTTGGTATCCCAATCCCACAGTCTATCCGCTGCACCACCGCCTGGTCAGGCTAATTAGGAAGCTTCTAATGTTCTTGGTGATTAATCCTTTCTCTCCTCTTTGACATTCACAAGGTGCATTACAAACAGGTCTCTGTGTTATTTGCCTTTTTTATATGCAAGTCCAATATCCCCAATTAGATAGTAAGCATGATATGGGTGGAGATGCTGCCTTAAATTTCTCCACATGTCCCGTGTCAAAGGAAATGTTTTATCTACAGGAGTTACTTAATATGTGGTTGATGTTGTCCTAGATATCCTGCCTTCTTTCTTCAGACAGGCTAGCTATTATTTTCCTTGTTTATAATGAGAAAACTGAGAACAAAGGAGTTCAGCAACTTGACCAAGGTAATAATAAGATGGGAGAGAAAAACACATTCTTCTTGGCTTTGTACCCATCATTGTTTTCTAGGCAGCTTGTCTCGGTTATCTCTTACAAGCCTACAACAAGCTTTCCCACCACTAGCACTAACTTCTGGCAGCAGGCAGTACTTGTAATGAGTGATCCAACTGAGACAGCATTCAATGTGAGATGCCTATCTGTTCTTTTTGAATAAGCACTGAAAGCAAATAAAATAGAATTGTTTCCTACAGACTTCCTGAACAGTAGAGAGAAACACTTGAACCTTATTCTCAACTGAAGGACGATGTTAGTGAGGGTGGCTCTGCATGCAAGTCACAATGAATGACTTAAGTGAAACAGGGAAGGCAGCATGACCATAGTCCAGTGGTTCTTAACCTTTTTTGAGGTACCAAACCCACCAGTTTCATATGCGCATTCACCGAACCTTTCTTTAGTGATAAATAAAATATGATTTTTCCCACCAAATTCAAGACATAGGTATATGTTTTTTTACTGGTGCACAAAATGAGCCGTGCATGAACATCACCTTGCTCAAAGAAAAAACCAACAAAGTACATGAACTCACAACAAATTACGGTATTGCTTTATTCTGGCCTCCATGGCAGAGGCTTCTCCGAACCCCTGAGACCAACTCATCAAACCCCTAGGGTTTGATAGAACCCAGGTTAAGAACCACTGCCATAGTCCCATACTCAGAAGTGAGTGAATCTTGTTTTCTCCACCCAAGGATTGGAGAAGGCATAGATGAGGCTTTTTGGGTCAAACAGAAGAAGGTTTTGGTTCTGCCTATCTGCCATGCACATTGCATGCTTGAACAAGTTACTTTCTCATTTGCGAAAATAAAGATTGCTGTGATGTGTAATTTCAATTGTGTATATGATGGTGCCTATAATAGAAGAAGTTAATGTTATCTTTCTTTACTTACCCAAGGGCCCCTCTCACTTTTCAACTGGCCCGTCCACACTCACAGTGTCTACTGTCCTTATTCTCTCAGCCTCCAATCTCTTATACAATAAATGGGCTATAATGACTCACTCTAAAGTATAAGTGACAATTATGTTTCATATTTTAATTTTTACTAGGATGACCTTATTTTGGGAGGGACTAGAACCGTGATGGCAAACCTATGACACGCATGTCAGCACTCACACGTGTAGCCATTTTTGATGACACGTGGCTGCATGCGACCGCATACCAGAGAAGGATGTTTCATCCTCGGCTCCTGCACGGCCAGGTGTAGTAGCCGAGGATAAAACATTTGCTGTAGTGTGGACACTCTGTGCCGGAGGTCTGTAGGCCAAAACAACAGAACTCCGGCACAGAGCGTCTAGTTCTGGGACTTCCGGTTAGGGCGTCTTTCTCGAAGTGACACACCACCCGAGTTATGCTCGTTTTTTTGGCGAATTTTGACACACTATGCTCAAAAGATTGCCCATCACTGGACTAGAACATAATGTCCAAGAGGTGAAAAACTGAAATTATAAAATGGAACTTGCTTTGGCCAAAGAAATCCAGCCTTACTAAACACCACTCCCCTCACAAAGTGGAACCAGGGCTTCTTGGAGAAATGACTGATTCCAGGAGAAAGACAGAAAAGTACAAAGTGAACCTGAAACATCTTATGCCAGGAAATATGGAAGTGCTTAAAAAAATTGTAGAGGTATGCAGAAAGAACACAGAAGCCATCTTGAAGGGATTCTCACTGGCTGAACTTGGGACAGTTTGATGATTAAAATGAATACTGACAAGAATGGATTATATCATACTGAATAAAAATAAATTTGAGTCCAAATTTGTACTTAAAAAATTTTAAGGTAGGTGTGGAGAGAAGAGAAAAAATTATTTTTTAAGAGAATAACTCCAACTAATGGACATAAAAGAAATAATAAAAATAGAAAACCATCATTTTATGAACACCATAGTAATAAGTAATTCAGGCAATAATTAACAATGTATATTAAAAGCATTGAGTGACAAACTTTTGGGGAAGTCATGTGTTCACACAATCTCAAATTAACTTAGTAAATACAAAGAGAAAAAGATCTTTACAATGGAAAAATCTGGTGGACATGCATTCTAACCAAATGATAAAATTTAATATACCCCATTGTTGGACAACCCAGTACCATATTCCTGCCAATATGATGTGCTGAGTTTACAATATAATCTTGCTAAGAATGGTTAGATCAGATCTGATAAAAAAAAATAATCTGAAATATTTTCCTGGATTGAACTATTCAAAAAGAGTGCTGTCATAAAATATTACACACACACACACACACACACACACACACACACACACATACACACAGACAGGCTGGGAAACTGACCTAGATTAGAGGGAGACTGAAGCTACATGGCAAAAACCATAATGCACCAGACTGGTTCCTTGATTTTGGATTCCAGAGAAAAACAAGAGAAAGAATTGGAAACAATTATGTAAATATAAAGAAGGACCACATATTAAATAATAATTTTGTATCAATGTTAAATTTCCCAAGTGCAATAATTATACAGAGTGGAGCAAAAGTAGGTGTACAGCTATTTGTATGGAAACTAATACAATAATTAATAATAATACAAAAATAACTGTTTTTCATATACTCACAACTGTAAACCTACATTTGCCCCACCCTGTATGTGGTAATATCAAATATCCTATTTTTATATATGCTGAAATATTTAAGGGTAAAGGTTATTTTTGTTGTCTTGAAATATATATATAGGGGAAAAGAGTGAGAGCGAGAATGAGATTGGGGTAACTATGACCTTAAAAAGAACTTTGAACATTAAAAAATAATATACTGCCAAGAGTAACCTAGTTATTTAATCCAAATGGTCTACTTTATTCTTCAGAAAAACCATCTGACATTTGTAAGAAAATTGTTTTTGAAATAATAGTTCAAACTCATCTTTTCTTTTTTAAAAAAGATTTTATTTACTCATTTTAGAGAGAGAGAGAGAGAAGGGGGGAGGAAACATCAGCTCCCATATGTGCCTTGACCAGACAAGCACAGGGTTTTGAACCAGTGACCTCTGTGTTCCAAGTCGATGCTTTATTCACTGTGACATCACTAGCCAGGCCTCAAGTTCATTTTTAGATTAAAAAAATGTCAAAAGCTTAATATAGTTAAGGTCTCTGAATCATCTATTGTATTCATTAAGCTTCAGTCAGCAGATTCTCTAACAGGTGACAATTAATTTCACTCATTCAGACATGGGTTTGCTTGCTTTATAGTGTTGAACAAAATAGAATCTTGTCTGAAGAATTATTTCAGTAACAAGGAAAAATTATGACTGAAAAATTGTACATGCTATATTTTATTTTGCAATGATTATCTTTAAAAATCAGTTTTTACCAAAACACACACAAAAGAGCACAAGGAAATTTTTGGAAGTGATGGATATGTTTAGAACTTTGATTGAGGTGATGATATGAGTATATGCATATGTCCAAACTTATCAGTATGTATATATTAAAGGTGTGTAAAAGTTTTTTATATCACTTATACTTCAATAACACTTATAAAAGCATTTCTGGTCTTCCCTAGAAGGATTCTCCTCTTCATATCTGAAAAGAGAGTTTCTAAATATATAACTTACACATTATATGAGCTTGAGTGCCTTTTATGTAAAATAAAGTTTGAAGTATTGCCTATCTTGTCAGATTGTTGAGGATAAATGAATTAGCACAGACGAAGTCCTTAGAATAATAGTGCATAGCACCCATTAAGTACTCCATAACTTTTAGCTACTATTATTAATATTTATAGCCTCCGGATTGGATTATCTTCTAGGATACCAATCGTGTTCATACAAAACATTGTTACAGTGTGAAGTTACCTACTTTAAAGAAATGTGAAGCTTCTCCTTTTTCTGTATAAGGCTAATCCCTGGTCAATTCTTTTTGTTTTCAAATTTATGTTTGTTTTGTTTTTAGGATCTCTAAAAATTATTTCCAAATTATATTAGAAAATATTTACTTACTTGATTAAATAATTTCAAATTTTTCATGAACCATAACTGCATTTCTAGGTGTTTCTTACAACTGTTAACATTAACAAACTCTTCATGCATCTTAATCTGGCATTTGCTTCTTTGTTTGTAGCCCACTTGTTATTCCTCATGGTTAGGGAGCCCCCTCTTCTTCTGCCCTTCAATGATTTGATAAATTCCTTCCTTTTAGAATTTGTTATTTTAAGATGTATTATATTCTATAGAGTTATAGATCTAAAACAGAGAGAGTGAACAAGATATAACCCCTTAGGCAAACCACTTTAACATATTTTCAGGTGACATACATGTGGAGGTTTAAGAATGCCATACAGTTTCTTCAATCTCTAATAAAATATAAGCAGGATTTCTAACACAGTTATCCCTGTCTGCTTTAGAAATCATGCTCTGATCATTATTTCTGTGACTTCTGTCTTATGAACGTGATATTACCCAATATCTATATATATAATGTAAATTTTAAAAGTTCCTGTTTGAAAATATTAATTTTCAATACCTTTGCAAATAATAGGAAGTACCGTGGGTAGCTATATTGCAAAGTTAGATTGTGCTTGCTTTTTAGAGACAAACATCTGTGGATTAAATGATTAGCCACTATGTGTCAGTATTTGGTCTTTTTATTTTTAAATCTGCTTAAATGAATTAGAAAGGATTTTGTACATAAAAAAATAGGTCACCAGAAGAATGAGAAGCTTGCACCATCTCTTCTAACAGAGTGTAAAATAATGACATGTCTCGGAATTCACCTAAATAAATTGATATGTAAACTACAGGATTGATATGTTTAAATGATACTTTAGATTATTTACATTATCAGTACATTTTACTAAATGTCTATTTTGTTACCTGTTATTTTAAAGTTTTTAGAAATATAGTACACATATTTTATTAATTTTTTTCATCTGAGTTACTTAGGGCAAGATAAAATAATTATGTCCAATTTTATTTCAGTAAGAGCTTAAATATGCTTTATAAGTAGAATGGTTATATTTATTTCTCTCAGTAAATGGCAAACTAAACATTCTCTCCCATCAGTTTAAGATACAATGGATATTATTACCCTGAATTGTGATTTATCATTTTGTAACTTTTGTTTCCCCAGGCACTGCAGTCTTAAACCCTCCAAGGCAGCATCTGTTTAGTTATTTGACATGAAGCCCCTACATGAAACAGTAACTGTGGTTACCACCCCTTTCTATTTTTGTCTGCAGGGATCTATCTCTCCACCCTCCATGGAGATGGGGCAGTTGCCCTGTGATTCACCCTGGGTCTCCGGTCCTGATGGGGTAGCCAGTATAGGTGCTCTGTTCTCTTTTGGCAAAGGATTGGCCACATGTCCCATGATAAACCAGTAAGATGCCTTCCCTGGGACTTGAATTTCAACTAGAATGACTCAGAAAGGCTTAATAACTATTTTATCCTATCCATCCACATAGTGATGTCCTGAAAGAACTTCCCATAGTTTTGCTTCTAGGTCTGATGACCAGCCCTTTCTCATGATGGGTTCCTTAGATTTTCCTCTGAATCTGTGATCTTTTCCATATTCTTATGACATTATTTTTGTTTTTTAAATAAAGTTACCTAATCTGATTTATCCCACACACCACCAAAAAAAAAAATTCCTAACCAATATAAAGACACACAGAAATATACAAGTATTATTCTAGTTTACAGAGACTGAAACTGAAGTTTAATGAAATTAAGTGGTTTGCCCAAGATTACCCAGGCAAATAAAAAGGGGTATCAGGTCTCTATAACAGTAAAATTCATGCTTAATTTTAATCAACTCTCTTCTCACTCTCTTTGTATAGATAATACAGATGCGTATGTGTATTCTTAGACCTAATCTTCCACAGCTGAGATCTGAACATATTCATATTTTTCATCATTTCCAGCCTTTGATTTTCCTGTCTAATAATAAAATTACTTTATAAAATGTTAAAATTACTATGAAGTACAAAGAAGGTAAAACCCATTATTTAAAAACCTAGATGTCATTATATAAGTAACAACATTTTGGTTTATTTCCTTTCATTGCTATCACTCTCCCTTATTGTGTGTATATACACACCCATACATACACAAATATCAATCCATATGCATATATCAATATGTATGTGTGTGATATGTGTGTGTGTACACACATACAGGAGTGGGCAAAAGTAGGTTTACAGTTCTATGGAAGATATATAATACAAGAATAAATAATAATACAAGAATAAACAATAATACAAGAATAAATCCTGTGTTTCATGTACTCACAACTGTAAAACTACTTTGCCCATCCATACGTATGCATAGAGAGAGAGAGAGAGAGAGAGACTGAGAGGCAGAGAGATCCATTCTGTATGTACAGGTCTGTAGCATCACTTTTCCTTTGAACATTATTTTGTAAGTATTTATCTGAGTAATTAAACTTCTTTCAAATATTTTAATAGCTACAATATATTTCATTGTATAGATATACCATAATGTATTTAATCACTTTTCTTTCAGACATTTAATGGTTTCTTCTTTTGCTTTAATAAATAGCACTTCAATCAACACTGTTACTATAATGTAGGCTTAACCTTTCTTGCTTATTGAACATGTAGTGATCAGAATATACAGAATTGCAATACATATCATTGTTTATAAACATCAACTGCATTTTTTATTATTTCAATAGACTTTATGACAAGAAATGGAATTATGGAATCATGGGCTTAAATAGGATGTATATTTTAAAGTTTCTTAATATTGAGAGAGATTAGAAAAACATTTCCTAAAATGCTTGTTCCGGTTGTGTATGAAAGTGAACTTCACTCTTCTTGGCATTCTCTTTATAGTTTTATTTCAATGATTCATGTTTTACATTTTCTAACTTTTTCATATTTATATGTCTTCTTTGAATTCATTGGTCATGTCCTTTGCATATTTTTCTATTATATCTAGTGTCGTGAAGAGAATTGAGTGTTCTTCCCTGAGGATATATTTTCTGTACAGAGCTCAGGATAACTCAATTACTCCCAGTTACTCTTCTTAAATATGAGTAGGTCAGTAAACTGTGGCTCTTAGTGATGTGTTCTCATATGCTTCTAATGATTGTAGTAACTCATGTTTGCAAAGGAGTTTAAAATTCATAAAACTCATCCATACCCATTATTATTTTTACCTACCTCTGAGGTGGGCAGGGTAGGTTATTGTCCATAGCATTATTTTAGAAATGTGAGATTAGGTTTCACAGAAGAAAGATGTTAACAGCAAGTGGGCAGTCAGGTCAGATCAGGTCTTTAGTTCCTAGATCTTTTACTATTGATTGTTTTATTACCAAATGTTGCTAATGTCCAGAGATAAAAGGAGTCTACACGAGGTAAGAAAGTTCCGGAATAATGTTAAGGGACTTTATAGCATGTGCTGTAGTTTTAGAATAAGACTGATTTACATTGAGGGGCTTTTAATTGCAGTCATCCATCAGTTTTAAACTTTCACTGACTAAATATAAAGACTAATATAAATGAGCCAGCTGCATTTTTTACACAGAGCATGAATTGATGAGTTTATGAATGAGTGAAGTGATGTAATCAACAGCAAGAGAAAAAATATTCTGGCACATTTCAATAGCCTAAGCCAGTGATTTTCAACCTTTTTTCATCTCATAGCATACAAACCAATTACTAAAACTCTACGGCACACCAAGAATACATGTTTTGCTAACCTGAACCCCCCCCCCCCCAAATGTATAATTTTGATTCGTCCATACGAGGTGGCTATTGTTGTGTGGGCTGTTGTCTTTTCTTTTTTGATAACCTAAGGAAAAAGAGGTCACTGCCCTTGACTAAATAGTCAGGTATTGCATGTTTCAAAAATTCTTGCAGCACACTCGCTGAAAATCGCTGACCTAAGCCATATACCAGGACCTTCTGAGCTTCCAATTTGGGCAACCCCTCCCCCAAGAAGATTCTCAGAAAAGACAGGTTTTCAACCGCCAGAAGAAAATAGGATGGATAGCACATTGATATCTTCCATGTTGCCTCTAAACTAAAATATCATTTCATTTCTCATTTTCCTGCCTCAAATGGTCTTCCCTTTTCCCCCATGTAAAATTGCACAGTGTCTGTGATCTTTTGAGAGCTTGATTTAAGCAGTGTTCTGGTGTTTTCCCCTAAGGCAACATATTTCTGTGCCACTGCTGCAAATTAAAATATCCTTTCCCAATGAGCACCTAAGACAAAAACCAGCTCTCCCTATCTGGACTTGTTTTCATTCCTGGGTAGGAGATAATTCTGAAGACGTTATGCGTGGATCTCTCCAGGTGTAGTGAGGCACTGCTCTATTGCGAGAAAGGAGGCGGGAAGATGCCTGACCTAGGACCGCTCGGACGGTAGTCGCTCCCACCTTTGGGACAGCACCAACGTCTGCTTCGCTTCAGCCCTGCTGCGCACGCGCGCTCTCCACCCCCCCGCCTGCTTTGCACCTGCCAGGTCATAAACCCCTTCCCACCCTCTCGCGTAGACTCCCGCGGGCTCAGTCTTGTCTCATGTTGATTGGTCAGAGCCCAAGGGGGCGCGTCTGTTCTGTGCAACGTATCCCGCTCTTCCCGCCTCCTCTCCACCCCTCCCGCCTCTCTCGGGCACCTACCTTCTTTGTGACTGGCGCGCGCCCAAGTCACTCAGTGCGGCGGGGAGAGGTGTGCATGGAAAAGGGCGGGGTGGAGAGAGGGGGTTGGAAGGGAGGGGAGGGTGGGAGGAGGCGGTGCTCAGGTAAGGAGCAAGGAGCAGCGCGGTGGGGGCCAGACAGAGGAGGGGGCGAGCGGAGGAGCCGGAGGGGCGGGGCCGGGGGCGGTGGCGAGGAGGGGGTTACGCTGGCTGCGACGTCGGCCGCGTGAGGCTTTGCGCGTGAGTGGCGCGGACGCTGGGCCTGGCTACCGAGCTTTGCTGGCCGGCGAGCAGGTCGTCGACGCCAGCTCCTGAAGGACTGCGGGGGGTAGGTGTTGGGGTCAGCCGCTTAGTCAACTGCGGCTATGGAAGAGACGCAGCCGCTTCCGCAGTCCGAGCTGCAGCTGTGCGACAGCCTCATCATCTGGGTGAGTACGAGGGGCGACGGAGGTGGGGGGTTCCCGGGGTGCTCGGTTTCCCCCAGGTGAACCTGAGGGCTACCCAGGGCCACCTGCACCGCGGACTCGGCGCGTTCCTCTCCGCCTCCTGGCGCCCTTGACCGCGAGAGTGCCACCTGCGGGTCACGGGGCAGGTGTGTGCGTGTGTGTGTGTGTGTGTGTGTACACGTACACGTTTGTATCTGTGGGGTCAGGGGAGGGGAAAGCGAACCGGGGAGGGCGGGACGGAGGAGGCTTGTCTTAAACCCCAGATCATGCTCCTTCCTGACAGCTGTGGCTGGATACAAGCGTCCATCCCTTTGATCCTCCCTATCCCATTTTCTCCTGCCCTGCATCCAAGTCCTGGACTTCTGGATCACAGACTCTTCTTACCTGCTGTCTGCCGTGCAGTCTCTCCGAAGCAACCTTTGTGCCACTTGAGTGTCAAGACCTCCTTTTAAAACCTTCCTTCCACTCCAACCAATTGGCTCTTCATGCACACAGGTGGCCAAGAGGTGGTTTTAGTTCCTGGGTCAGTGTTACTCCACGACCCCTGGACATCCGATTTTATAGAAGCCACTTAAAAGAGATGTTTGCACGTATTTCTTATGTAGAGGCAAAAATGTTGGGGGTGGGTGGGGTCTCATATTCCTTTTTTCTCGCTGCCCCCCCTCTTCCAACGGAGAAGCATTTTCTTTGAAAAAGACCCTGGCATTTTTGTTTGTACTTAGCCATGCTTAGTACTTGTGTTGATTTGTATGGGTTTGGACAGGCAGGATCTCTCCCCAGTATTCCCGCCCTCAAAATGATCTCACCTTTTGGAGGTGCTTATCTATCAGAGAGCTGGCATGATGTGATTTTTAACTCATATTGAGCAAGGTCGGTGCTCCATGGTTTACAAGGGGTTGTTAGTGATGTCCATGCCCAGACCAGTTGTGTAGTTTTGCATAGGGTAGTGTGTGCTGAATGGAATGTAAACAGACTGGATCAGGAGGCGGTCATTGGTTGATGATATCCCCAAGCAATCTCCTACTGCCTGTAACTCAAAATGAGAAATCAGGAAAAGTTTCTGGTAGTGTGTATGTGTATTGGAAGTAACCATAATTTAAAGCAATTTTTACACTTTGGAGGTAAATAGGTTGCTTTAAGTGGAATGCAAGTATCTAAGGGTTTCTGAGTTAAAGCAATTAGCTAACTGTCCATAGGTATTTTCATTTAAAGTAAGTATTGTGGTTTAGGTATTGTTTTAAGACTGTCATGAAACAAGGCACCATTACTTTTAATGATATGTTTTGTTAAATGACTCATTAAAGGGTATGTCATAATCTGTTACATTGTTGCACTAAATATCTGGCTTAAGTTGTAAACCTACTCTTTGTGATGTCATTGATTTAAAATGAAGTGGTGGAGAAGCATAGGATTTTCTTGAATTGTACTGCAATATTTTTAAATATTGTGTGAGTGTGTCCATTCTTTTAACCAATATTTGACTCTCTGCTTTGTATAAGGCACTGAGGAAGACAGATATCAAAAAATTCAAAAACTTTCCATTTTAATTGGAGTGTTTGGCAGGGCTGTGTATTTTTACAGCGGAAGGCAAATTTTTTTAAAAAACTGTACATATATTATAAACCAAATGATTAGGAATTATACATGACAGAATATGATTGATTGGTTTCTTCTTCAGTTCTCTCAGACTGCTGACACACTGTGGAGAAAATGGAATTATTGTGGAGAAATTTGCCTCTACAAATGCTCTCAAAGCCAAATTCACCTGTTCCAGTTACATTGCCCAGCTTTATAATTAAGAATAACCACACAGTTCCTCTCACATTTCTCTTTGCAAACCTTTATCAGAACCCTATTTGAGTCTCCAACTCTTCTCCCCCTCAGGAAAATGACCCCTTCTTTATCTTTGGCTCTGGCTCTAGATCTCATCCCTTCCACCTCTTTTGAAACTTTGCTCTCTCTTATCCCCTTTCTGTATTTACACCTTCTTTCTCTCCAGGGGCTCCTTCCTCTCTGCATGTACACTTGCTCAGATCTTTCCTATGTTAAAAAGAAAAAACAAAGAGCCGCCATTCCCTATTAAAACCATATTGTATTGCCCATTCCCCTGACGGTCAAATTTCTCGAGTATTTTTTTATACTCATCATTATATTTCTTGAACTTAGATTCATTCCTCAATATATTGTACTTAAGCTACTTTTTTCTAAGGCCTCTACTGACTTACTTGATTTGACAAATAGTAAATATTATCCTTATCTTACTTAATTGTTCCTTTGTGAAACTGTCTTCTGCCTTAGTTTCTTGGGTATCTCCTGGCTTTTCATTACCTCTCTGGATGAGTCCCAGGGTACCTTCCTGTCTTGTTTTGCCATGTGCATTGTTGATGTTATAGTACCTCTCTGAATTTCTCCAAATTCCCCTTATGCCATGTTCCTCTATGCCAACTATGGTATGTCCGTTGACTTCTTTTTCTTTTTTTATTAAGTGAGAGGAGGGGTGGCAGAGAGACAGACTCCCACATATGTTGGTGAAAGGGATCCACCTGACAAACCCCTTGTTGGAAGGATGCTCTGCCCATGTGGGACCATTGCTCTCTTGCTTGGCAGCTGAGCTATTTTTAGTGCCTGAGGTGGAGGCCACTGCTCAGGGGCCAACTCTCTGGAACCAGTGGAGCCATGGCTGCAGGATTGGGGGGTGGAGAGGTGGAGAAGCAAATGGTCACTTCTCCTGTGTGCCTTTACTAAGGATTTGAATCCAGGCCGACACTCTACCACAGAGCCAACTGGCCAGGGCCTCATTGACTTTCTATTTCTTGAGGAAATTAGGCTTTCTTTTTGTTGCTGTTTTTTAATATATCAGGCTTTTGAACGTCTTTTTTCTCGACCTAGAGTATTTTCCTAGCTCTTCCAGTGGCTGTCTTCTTGCCACTGAGTTCTTGTGTCTGTTGTTATCTTTCAGAGAGACTGTGTATCAGTGAGTGACTCCTCCCCCCATCCCACTGTAACCTGTTAACCCTTTCGGTTGTGTCTAGATCACGTAATACTTTCTGAAGTCATTCTGTTTGCTCCTTGGGGTCAGAGCCTTTGTATGACCAGTTTTCTGTTATATCCTCAGGGTCAAGAACTGCCTAGGATCTTCAGTACAACATTGAATCAATGTGGAGATAATAAATATTTTTGTCTTGGTCTTTACCTCAGAGACCAGTATTTCACTATTAAGTATGTAGGTTTCTGTAGATACCTGGGGTGAATTTTTAACTTTTTCATGGAGTACTGATGGATTTCGGCAAGTAGAAATCAGGGAAAGTGAGTTTTCCATAAACAGGAAAGCACCCATAGTAGTAATGTAAATTGCCTCCTTCAGTGATAGATTGAAAAGAGGTAGTGGAAAACATGTTTGTCGGAATTTCCATGCTCTCTCTTTTTTTAAAGATCTTATTTATTGATTTTAGAGAGAGGACAGAGAGAGAGAAAGGAGGGGGGAGGAGCGAGAAGCTGTTGCTTCTCATATGTGCCTTGACCAGGCCATCCCAGGGTTTCAAACTGGCAACCTCAGCATTCTAGGTTGACACTTTATCCACTGCCAACACAGGTCAGGCTCCATGCTCTTTTAATGTATTTTTAATGTACTTCCTAAGTAATGTTACATGTTGAGGGAAAGTAGTATGAGATAGAACATTAAAAAAAAATTATGATGGAGCCAAACCATGGAAGTGAGAAGACAGTTGGTAGTAAATTGTGTTCTTTTAGCACTAGGCATTGTATGACAATAGTTTTGCCATTAACAGAATTAGAAAGGTCATCAAGAATTGTTAGGTGAAGAGATGCCTCTTGTGGCAGTTTTTAAGAAGTTGTATTTTGTGATTTGAACTCATCTTGGAATAATTACTTCTTAGAAATGTGTAAGGCTGTTGGCCATGGCTATATAGGTTCACACTGGATTTGGGCAGATGGTAAAGGAACTGTGGAGCTGGAATATAATGGACCATTCCATTTATTAGTCTTGCAACAGTGGATGAGCAAGCAGACAAGGAAAACTGCTTCTCTCTCTCTCTCTGGGCTGATGGGCAAATAGGCGGGAAGGGAGGACCCTTCTCTGGAAAACAATAGCAAAAAAAATGGCCCCTCTTAATGGTGTCAGACAATCTGCAATCTACAGTCTGCCACCCTGAGGGCAACCACCTGCAGCCATACCTAGACTATACACACGTGATGCTGCCCTGTGCTCTTGCACTAATCAGGGAAAGGACGAGCGAGCAAGCCTAACACAGTTGTTTGAACAACAAAATGTTATACTGCCACTTAGCAAAAAATTCAGAGCTGAAAGATAAATTTGGGCATCATTTACATGGTGAAGGGAGTGTATGAGAGTTTGAAGTAATTTTATGGAGGTAAATTTAATTCTGCCTCTTGACTGTGAATTGGAAATTAAAAATCTTTGAATATACATTCATTGATAAATAATCTTTCTGAAATGAGCAGCTAGAGGAGGAGACTGTGAGAATAGAGTGCCCCAAGGTTGAGTTTTACTAGCTATGAGTTGTGAAAAGTCCCTTTTTTCTTCCTTGATTTGTGTGGCATTTATATTGGAGCTGTTCAGGAACAGCATTCCCACATTTCTAACTATTTGATATATTTAAAATAAAGAAGAAAAATAAAGATGGTTATTTGCCAGAACACTGTTTAGTGACAGAAGCCCTACCTGTCCTTTTTTGGGTCATGCAGTAAGAAAAAAAAAATGTTTGCCTCTTCACCTCTACAAAGAACAGTGTGAAAGAATACATTTTCTTTTGTCCCTGTGCTTTGGCCTCACTTCCCCTACTGAGCTTTTTAATTTATTCACTCTTCTTGGTTATAAAGCCTTTCGATTTAGCCGAATGAAATTACATTCTCTGTGATCTAATTTATTTGTTATCTAGTTTAACAACTTCCAAGAGACACTCCAATTTCCATGGCTGTAAGAAGGAGAAATTGATCTTAATCTGGGTATGGAGGCCATTGGGAAACTACTTAGTCTATATTCTTTTCTTTACTACTTTGTCTAATATTCTGTGCCTCTGATTGTTCTTTTAAAATCAGTAAACATATCCATTTTGTAAAAAGTCAATGATCTGAAGGAAGGTTTGAAAAGTGGGAGCCATACTTTATCTTCCTTTTAAAGTTTCTCTTCCCTATAAATCCACGCAATGCAAAATTGTTTTTATTTTATAGTTTAAATATTCCATGAACTCATCCTGTCCTCTCAGTGAGCATTACCCTAATTATTCCTAAACTATCCATTTTATCAACCATTTAGTGCATACTACAATACTGTCTTCCATTCTCTGTATCGCTATTGCTGCTATCTAAAACATACAAAAAAGATGCCACTCTATTCCTTATTACTCTTTGGTGGTTCTTCATCACCCAGAGCAATGTTACTAAAAGACTGATGTGCATCAGAATCACTTGAGGATTTTCTGATTTAATATATCTGGAGATCGGGATACGTATTGTTCTTAGATTCCACACTTTGAGAAACTTTGGTTCCTAGCTAATGTGCTAATAGCTATTGAGCTTATACCATGTGCCAGGCACTAATCTAAGTACACTGTTTGCTAATTCATTTAATTCTCAATTATCTTGTGAAGTAGAAGCTATTCTAGTTTTTTATTATATAGATGATACCATTAAGTATAAGTTCAAGCTTTTGTCATGGCTCTCAGAGCCCTGATCCATGACTTTCTTTTTTTCATTTTTTTTTTCTCATGACTTTCTTTAATTCTTGGTTGTCACCCCTTACTCATCCCTCTTTGCACTGGAAATCCAGTTATACTTTAACTGTATGTTATCTCAAATGCTATCTCTTTTCAGGTACTTATGCTTTTATCATGTTTCTATTTCCTGAAGTTTTCCTTCCCCTGACCCTTTCTGTACTCAAGACATTCTGTCCAGAGTCATCTCTTAAGAAGTCTTTCCCAAATACATGTCCTAATTAGATTAGTTGACTGGTATGTTTCAGAACATTTTGTGCATACTATAATCATGGGACTACAAATGGCATGTTCTGGAAATGATTTGTGTCCTTTTCTCCTCTCCTTGTCTTGTGATTGAAGCTACTTGAGGGTAGAAACATGGTGAGTTTCCTTTGTAAATCCATCCTGTATTCCCGTGCACCACATAGAGCAGGAGCTCAGTAAAGTATCTTTGAAATAAAAAATATACTTTGAAAGTAACTGTGGCTAGATTTCATTTGTCTGTCATTCTTTGATGTTGTATTAGAATAAGGGAGACAGATTTGTAGAATCTCAAAATATACAAAACCACTAAAGATGAATTAAAGGTGAATTGTGGTGGGAGATAATTTTATTGGATTAAGGTACGTGGTAAACTAAGGAATTATAATTGAATAGTAAAGGCGATGAATATGTTTGGGGAAAAATAGTATATTTAATTTAAGATCATTATACATATAGATTTCTAGAAAGTATATGATCCATTTTACCTCTGTTATAATTTGCTTTTTAAAATTTTTTCTATCTTCGTTTGCATATTAGGAAAAGATGCCATCATTTCACTTCTATGTTTAATCTATACACGAATGTTTAAAAGACAGAGATTTGAAAAGTTGCAATATCTAAAGCCAAACTAGATAGAAACAACTTGACCTAGTAGTTGGGCTCTGCACTGTTCATGCCCTAAGGCTAATTGTTGGGATAGCGGGCAGAAGTCCTGCCTTATTTAGAGCTCATCAATAAACTAAGTAGTTTTAGATGACATTTCTAGCCTTTGTTTTCCTATGAAACAATATAAGTGATATTTTTTTAACTTGCAAAAGATAGTTTATCTTAAAGTCTTTTTTCTGATGTTATTTTCCTAAAAATAGAGAAAACACAGACTATACTTAAGAGTTCCTTCCATACGTGGCGTTCAGAAATTATGAAGTCCTTCATACATGATATTAATATATTTGACTTTTAGGTATATTTTCTGTGATTTTATGAAATCTTAAGTGTTTATAAAAATATTACACAGCCAATGAAACTTATTAATATAATTTCATTGGTTTGTAGGGTTTGAATTTAAACCAAACAGGACAGGGTTTTTTTTAGCTGTTTTTCTCTCGTGTTCATATATAAAAATATATATTTATTTATTCATTCGTTTGGTGGGTTAGAGTGGCAGTGCTACCCTGTAGGTATAAAGAGGCAGTAAAGACATTTGCTTTATGTCGTTTTAGCTGCAGACATTCAATACCCCTGCACTTTGTCAGGATGTGAAACAGCTGACTAATGGAGTTGCCATGGCACAAGTTCTTCATCAAATGTAAGTAGTGGTCCAGGCTCTTCCCAAAAGAATAAACCCAATACCCAGGAAGAAAACTTAGACTTGTATTCTAATGGTTATTGAAACTTCATCCTAGTCAATGATGACAAGCGGACGGTACTAACGTATTCTCGCATTTAGGGAACAAAAAAGTGCGTTACCTGCTAATTCTTTGTTCTTAAAGATATATCTTAATTAAATGAGCTATCAAGATTCTTACCAATTCCAGAGATGTTCATTTTAAACTTGTTCTGATCATGTTCACAAGTTCTGGTAACTAAAAGGAATAGGTTAAATGAATGGCATAAATGCTTGTAATGTTCCCTTGGGTTATACTATTGTTATTTGAAGGTATCACTGCGTAGAGATTATTATTTTAGAGATAACTAAAACTTAAAATATTAGATTAGGAAAAACATTAAATTTTAAAATTTATATTTGAACTAAGAGTAATTATATAAATCCACCAATAATGAAATATTGTATAAATGAACTTTGATGTCACAAATGCTGGGAACCTTAACTAATAAAATGATTTTCTTTGAGTTAGGCCCATATTATTTAATTACTTAATATCAAAAGTTTTTAAATCCATCATTTCCAGATTTTTACAAAGATTAGGATTATGACATGTGCAATATGAGCTATGTCCTTAGTAGAACAAACATGGTCAATTCTGTAGTTAAAATTTATTAATAATCAATGATTTTTCTATTAGCTTACTTTCATGATAATGTATCCTCAGTGAGACCAGAATCCTATCTCTGCTACTTTGTCTTACAGTCAGAGAATTTTTTATTTTATTATGGCTTTCCTTTTGTAAAGATTGGTGATTAAAAACTGCCATAGATGGGTTACCAAAAATTCTTTACCACTCTTGGAAAAAACAGTTAAAACAATATGAAAATTCTAATTGTCTAATTTGAATAGACAGATTTTTTATAGTTAACTCAAGATTAACATTTTAAGAGACAAGCTTAACATGTTGATGCTTTTCGGGGACTGTCATTCTGAAATATGCCTTACTTCTTTGCTTTTTTAAAGATATTTCTTAAATATCTTGGTTATGCATACCCTGATTGGTTTCAAGTGATTTAATTGGTCAGAGCTAAGCATTCTAATGTGTTTTTTTCTTGATAATTTGGGAAGGCATTATTGTTTTTGTTGTTATGATATACGCCTTGCCTTTTTTCATCGCAGTATGTTGTGAGTATTGGTGTAGCTACAGCCACATTGTGGTTGGTATGGATGAAAGGCTGAGGTGTGCTCACTCAACCGGTGCCATCCAAAGGTGTCATTTATGTATATTGTGGTGCTTTGAGTGGCTTTATACCAAACCATAGTAGAAGAGACCTGTTTTTACATGATACGGTACAGATGGCTCTTTTGATCTCCTCTCCCCTAGAACTCTACCTGATGCTTACTGTAGGGTCATCTCAATTTAAACTACATCCTTTAATATCAACTCATTTTTCCATATCTGTTGGATTCTGCTGTTATTGCTGATTTTTCTTTTTATTCTTTTGTCTCTTATTATATTCTAATAGCTTTTTAGCAGAAATTATAAAATAGCCAACCAATCAGAAAGCTGTCTTATTTCATAAAACAAATGACCTAAAATTGGGTCTAAACCTCTTTTTTAATTCAGTTGTCTGTTTTTGCATATAGTTAGATGTCTAAGTTTCTTTCATCCAGGGGCCATTTAAAATTTCTTTTTCTTTTAGATCCCTCTTCCAGTTTTTTAACTTATCAGAAATCTAGATACATTTTCCCGAGTACATCATATTCTTGCTAATAGGGCAGAATTTATCATATTTCTTTGAACACTTCATAGCATTTTATATGTCATGAATTATGTATGGCATTAATGGCTCTTCTGACTTGTGTCAGATCACATTGAAGTTGTTACTGAAGGTGAAAGGAAAATTTTGCTTCTTAAGGAAGCAGAAAAATTTAATGAACAATTCTTTCATTATTTACCTGAGGGAGTTTTGCTTCTTTACAATGAAATCTTAAAAATCAATACCCAAAATATATGATTTTGGGGAGTCATGGGATTATTGCTAGGGTTCTACAGTTTCTTAATTATGTTTAGTTTAAATATATAATGTGTATTTGTGTATATGTATGCAGACTGTATGTAGAAGCTACTGCTATTTACAAAACACATGAAATAAAATTATGAGCACAACTGTATTAGTTTCCTGAGGTTGCCATTACAAAGTACCACAGGCTGGTTGGTTTATGACAAAAATTCTTTTGTCTTGGTTATGGAGGTTAGAATCCTAAATCAAGTTACTTGACTGGGCCGTGCTCCCTCTGCAGCCTCTACATTAGCAGCTTACTTTGTCCAGCTTCTGATAGCCCCAGGCTTCTCTTGATTTGTTGGCAGTGTAGCTATAATCTCTGTCTCCATTTCCATGTACTGTATTCCTTCTGAGTCTGTGTGTCCTCTCCTCTAAAGGCGCCAGTCATACTGCATTGGGGCCCACCCCCATTTAGTATGACCTCATCTTAACTTGATTATATCTTCAGAGACCTGATTTCCACAAAAGGTCACATTCACACAAAGCTACCAGGGGTTAGGCATTGAATGTATTTTTTAGGGAGACATTATACCCAACAACTCTAAAAGTTCATACCACTTCCTCTAAAACAGTGGTTCTTAACCTGTGTTCTATTTAACCCGGTTCGATGAGTCGGTCTCAGGGGTTCAGAGAAGCCTCTGCCGCGGGGGCCAGAATAAAGTAATACTGTAATTTGTTGTGAGTTCATGCACTTTGTTGGTTTTGTTCTTTGAGCAAGGTGATGTTCATGCACGGCTCATTTTGTGCACCAGTAAAAAAACATATACCTATGTCTTGAATTTGGAAAAAAAATTATATTTTATTTATCACTAAAGAAGGGTTCGGTGAATGCGCATATGAACCTGTTGGGTTCGGTACCTCAAAAAAGGTTAAGAACCACTGCTCTAAAAGAAAGCCTTAGCTTTGCCACTTTAAGAACCAGATAACTTCTCTGCTTTCTTTCTGTTGTCTTTGACTAGACAATTATGGACATGGAAGAAGGAGACACCAAATGTAGAATATTCAGAGCACTCTAGTATTGTGCTCTTATATATTTATTCATTCAGCAGATATTTGAGCATTTGAAATGATAAATTGTGATAGTCAACTTCTGAGTAGTTCTAAATATAAGACAATGTTATACCTGATACATGTTATTTCATTTAATTTTTACTGTTCTGTGAGGTAGATGTTATTTGTATCCTCAGTTTATAGATGAAAAAACAGAGATTCTGAAAGGCCAAATGACTTTTTATAAAGTCAAATAATGAGTAAATAGCAAAGCCAGGATTTGCATTATTTTGGCCTGACTCTAAAGCCAGTGCTCTTAGTCAGCTATAATCATTGAAATCTTATATCTTGATCCCTTCTGATAGATGAATAAATGAAAGGCCAGGTGTGCATGTCCAAATTACCGATCACAATTTGAAGTATTAAACACAGAAGGCATTTTGATTATTCAAGCAGAATAGTGTTGGGGTATCCATTAAAGCAACACAGCTATGTTATGTATTGTAACCCGTGGGCATTCATTACTAGTTGTGCTTATTTAGTTGGTAAAGTTGTTGGAAGACAAATACCACGGGTGTAGTTAAAAATAATTGTATAGTAATTTTTGCCTAGTCTTATTAGAAAACAGACTATAATTTGCTTCTTTAGTCTTATGTCTCCTTATTTGGCACCCCTTGAGTTTCATGGCTGTTCTGGGAAATATGAGAAAAGGAGCTAATTGTAGGGCCAAGAGTCTAGTTAAGGCTTGTAGATGTGGCAGTGCAGAAAAGTAAATGAAGGAGGATATGCGCCCAGAGATTCTGGGGTTGGATATCAAGTTTAATAACATGAAATATTGGCTGTCATTGTAATTGTTTGAAAATAATAAATTTGTTTATAAGAAAGTGAGAAATATATTTTTATGGACAAATTAGAAAGTATTGCACAGCAGGGTATGACAGATGGAATGTTTGTGCTCCTTCAGAATTCAAATGCTGAAGACTGAATTGTATAGTTGTATTGGAAGTAGGGCCTCTAAGGAAGTCATTAAAATGAAGGTGACCAACTTTTTTACAATGAAAAGGAGGACAAAAGTAAATCGAAGAAAACAATTTCGTAAATAAAAGAAACATTTTATTCGTTGCAACAATAATACACTACAATATGATAAATGCATAATAAAAACATTTGTAATATTTTATATTGTAATTATGCTTACATGCCTATTAATTTTTAATAATAACTAAGAAAAAAGTATTCATTTACATACAAATACGTCACATCACACGCAATGGATCGACTCTGCATCGATTGAATATGGACATTTACAAATTAGTCTTCCAATATCAAAACGGAGGACACTTTTTGAGGGAGGACGGAACTTAACAAAAGAAGGACTGTCCTCCTTAAAAGAGGACAATTGGGCACCTTATTAAAATTATTTAGGTGATAAGAGTGGGGCACTAATCTGCTAGAATTAGACTCCTTATGAAAAGAGATATCAGAAAGACCACTCTGTCTGCAAACATACAAAGAAGAGATCCTGTAAGCACACTCAGCAAGATGATAGCCGCCCGAGGGCTAAGAGAACAGACTTCAGAGTGAAATTTACATTGCCAACATCTTTTTGTTTTATAAAATGGGAAATATAATGTTTATTTTACTAAATATAAAAACAATGCTTTTTCCTTTTAGGAAAACTGACAATCTTAGGCACAAACTATAAATCAGAGGTTTCCATGACCTCCTCCTCGGGTGTACTTTTAAGGTATTTTTCCCCACTGAGGAAGAAGGAAGGGCGTAGCCACCAAGTGTGGATAAGCAAAAGCTTTATTTAGTACAGTGCTTCCTAGATGATGTTCACTGGTCCAGGGGCCAGGGGCCAGAGAAGTCGCATGGAGGAAACTGCGTGGGGGAAATTTAAAGTGTCTTTAGTGCGGTGGACCTAATATGACGTGGTGAAATTTCATTGGCTGACAGATGGCGCTCTTTTCCAAAGGATTCCTGGGAAGTTTCTTTTGGCGTGCATGGGTGTGGGCAGTTCTAACCAAAGTTCCCAGGTCTGGTTCCTCACGTGACCTTTCTCCATTGCCCACCGACCTCACAGTACTAATTTATAAGAACAGCTCACTGTACTCAGGAAGTTCATTTACTTCACTATATAGGTTATTGATTCATTACAAAGGAAATTAAAGGATTCAAATCAACAGCTACATGAAAAGATGCACTGTGTGAGGTATGTAGGGCTGGACTCAGAGCTTCTCTGTTCTCTCCAGGTCACTACTCTCTTCTCCTCAATCTTTACATGTTTCCCCAACCTGAAAGCTATCTGAACCCCATCCTGTTGAGTTTTATGGTGGCTTCACTATATCGGAGTGATAGGTTAAATCAAATCATTGGTCATCAGTTCTTAATTTAACCTCCAGTCCCTATCCCCTCCCTGGATGTCCAGAGGTGGGACTGAAAGTCCAACACTCTAATCACATGGTTGGTTCTGGCAACCAACCCTGAAGCTTAGATGCTTTTAGAAAGTCACTGATTAACATAATAAGGAATACTTTAGTGCTCTTATCATGCAAAATTCCAAGTTGCCAACATCTTAGAATACGCGCGCGCGCACACACACACACACACACACACACACACACACACGGAGAGAGATTTTGTTTTAAGGAATTGTTTCACATGATTGTGGACGCTGGCAAGTTCAAAATCCACAGAGTAGATAGGTTAGCAGCCTGAAGATTTATGAAAGAGTTGATGTTGCAGCTAGACTGTACAGGCAGAATTTGCTCTTTTACAGGGGAGGTCAGTCTGTCTCTTAAGACCTTCAGCTGATAGATGAGGCCCACCCACACTATGAAGGGCAATCTGCTTTACTCAAGAACTACTGTGTTAAAACTGAGACTCATGAACATAGATAAAAATGCAGTGGTTACTGGGGAGAGGGGTAGGAAGGAGAGGGAGGAAGGTGGGGAGAAGGGGAGGGGCTTAAAGAGAAACAATATAGGGTAACAGAAGATAATTTGACTTTGGGTGATGGGTATACAGCATAATCGATTGTCCAAATGATGTGGAGATGTTTTCTCTAAATCTATGTACTCTGGTTGACCAGTGTCACCCTGTTATATTTACTTGTCTAAATAAATTAATTAATTTTAAAAAAGCAACCAATTAGGCAGGAAACAATGTGCAACACTGCTTCTATACACAGACTAATTATTTTTCTAATATATGTAATGCTTTATGATTTGCAGATATTTTAAAATATAATTCAGTTGGGACTTCTTATTAATAAAGTTTATTTGGAACAAAAAAAAGAACTACTTTTTAAAATGTTAACCTCATATTAAAAATAACCTCACTACAACATCCATGTGTGACCAAATATGTATCAAATATTTGGGTACTATGGCCTTGCCAAGTTGACACAAAAATTAGGCATTGCAACTAGGATGCTTTTTAAACTTAATCTGATGTTAAAAGAAAATAAATTTACTTTGACAGTTTTGACACACTAACTAAATTAATTAATTCTTTTCAGGTAAATACCTGGTTAGAAATACATCATTTACACATTTAGCCAAATTATTTTGGTAATTGTTGCCTTAACATTTGGGAAAAGTTGAACATAATTGACATTAATTTACTCAAAAGAAAACAGTTAAAATTTAAAATAAAGGAATTTAAAATGGTGAAGCCATTTTTGGTCACTGCAGTCAGAAGTGATATCTTCTATATTAGAACAACTGAGATGGACAATTTCTGAAAAGCTAATCACTGTATTCTAATTTCAGCTTTGTATTTTTAAATTCAAGATAACTGCCATGGACAAAAATTCCTTTAATTTCTTTCCCCACTCTGGTTGGCTTCTCTGTAAAGTAAAATTTAGATGGAACCTTTATAAGATGTCTTCTAGCACTATAGTCTGTGATTTTGCAATGCTTTTGCTTAACCCTTACAGTATTTATCACATTCTCCTTGGAGTATAGTTATTTGTGCTCTTTATTTTCCTCTTTTAATAACTATTTCTCAGAGTCAGAATAGTTAACTATTTTATCTTCAGATTAATCTTGCTTAGCACCTTACTCTGAGCAAGCATCCAAATACTTGTTTAAGGTATAATCTGTTAGCAAAAAAGAGGGGGAAAATACCTCATAGACACAGACAACAGTGTGATGATTGTGGGGGGGGGGGAGGCTGAAGGAGGGTATGGGGGCATAAACAGTGATGACAAAGACTTGACTTGGGGGTGAACACGTTATGGTATACACAGATGGGTTGTAGAATTGGGCATCTAAAACCTGTATAATTATGTTAACAAATGTCACCGTAATAAATTCAATAAAAGAAAATAGTGTATAATCTATTAATATAGTTTACTATATTTAGTCAAATGTCATTCTTCAGGACCTTATTTAATACATAAACATTTGATATAGCAATTATTTTGTGTTGGCCTTCAATATCAGTAGGACTTAACGTTTATAAATTTAAAACTAAGTTTGTAGTTTAAAATTCTCAGTTACAAACGTATTTGTTTGCAATTTTGCCAGATACTAGTTTCACTTGGGACAAACTAATTAGGTTCTCTCATCCTCAATTTTTGGAAGTTTAAGAGTAGAAATAATAGATCTTTAGCCCAACTTAGTATGATATTTAACTGGAGTGATATGGAGAAACATAAAGCACAGTGCTTGAGACATAGTAGACATTAAAAAACTAGTATTTTTCCTCTCCTTTAGGATAGTAACTTTTACATCTTACTGCTATCAGGATGCCTACTATGACATATTTAATAAATGTTTCTTAAATTGAAGGTGATAATGACTTAAGTACTGTAGTTTATTATGAGAAATTCCAAAATGAATCCTTAGGAATAACAAAAAATTTAATGGGTCTTTTAAATAATATGTACTATTCTCATTAAGGACAGGCTTGAAGATATGAAATAACTTTCTCTGTTGATTAAATTTGGTATTTTACATGTAATAAAATTATTTTAATATTTAGCATTTGTATTTTTGTTTTAGTGATGCAGCTTGGTTCAGTGAATCTTGGTTAAGCCGAATTAAGGAGGATACTAGCAACAACTGGAGAATAAAGGTATGCAGAATGAATGGAAGAAGCATTTGATCTAAACATTGATTCTAAAATTAGTATTAAGCTCAACTAAATCTTTTTACTTTTTTTTTTTTTTTTTACAGGGACAGAGAGAGAGAGACAGAGAGAGGGATAGATAGAGACAGACAGACAGGAACGGAGAGAGATGAGAAGCATCAATCATTAGTTTTTTGTTGCCATTGTGACACCTTAGTTGTTCATTGATTGCTTTCTCACATGTGCCTTGACTGCAGGCCTTCAGCAGACCGAGTAACCCCTTGCTGGAGCCAGCGACCTTGGGTCCAAGCTGGCGAGCTTTTGCTCAAGCCAGATGGGCCCGCGCTCAAGCTGGTGAGCTTGGGGTCTGGAACCTGGGTCTTCCGCATCCCAGTCCGACGCTCTATCCACTGCGCCACTGCCTGTTCAGGCCAATCAACTAAATCTGTTTAAAAAATTAACTTAAGGGTACATTTATTGTATATAGTTTGAGTCTTGACACAAGTATGATTCCATATAGCTATCATCATAGATACAGGAAATGTTCATTAATCCAAAGCCTGTGCTTATGCCTCTTCCCAGTTAATTCTTATTCCTAACTTGGCCCCAAGTGATCACAGATCTGTTTTCTGCCACTAAAGATTTTATTTCTAGCATTCCATGTGAATGGAGTCAAGCATTATGTAGTCTTTGTCTGTAGCATCTTTTACTCAGTGTAATGTTTTTGAGACTCATCCATGTTGGCTGCTGATGAGTAGTATTTCATTACATTGCTTTATCACAATTTGCTTAGTTCTTCACCTGTTGCTGGATGTTTGAATTATTTGTTTGCTCTTTCTTTCCTGGTACTAAAATTTATTTTAATTTATTTATTTGTATTATTTTCTTGATAAGTCTGGCTTGATGCTTTTTGATTTTATTGTTTTTTTCCCCAAAGAACTAGCTTTTCTTTTATTGATTTCTATCTCTAATCTTTTTATTTTCTTTCTTATACTTATATGTGCACTCCTTTTTTCTTGCTTCTTAAGGTGGAAGCTTAAATAAGCAGTTTTAGGCCCTTTTTCCCTAATATTAAGCATGGCCTTAGCCATATCTCACACATTTACATACTGTGTTCTTATTTTCATTCAGTTCAAAATATTTGATAATTTCCCTGGCAAATCTTCCTTTGATCCATGGGTTAATTAAAAATAGGTATTTTAAATTCTAAATATTTGAGGATTATTAAGTATCCTTTTTTATTTCTTAATTTTTAATTCTGTTTTTATAGTAAGAAATTCTTTTAAGTTTACTGAGACTTTTTAAATAACCTAACATGTGGTCTGTCTTGGTGAATATTACATGTGTACTTGAAAATAGTGTGCATTCTGCAGTTGTACAAATATGGATTATGTCAGTTTGTTGATAGTGCTGAGTACTTCTTTTATACCTTTATTGATTTCCGGTCTGATTACTGTATTTTACCAAAATGGGAGGACTTCTTTGATATACAATGTTGATTATGGATTTGTCAGTTTCTCCTTTCAATTCTGTTAATTATTAATTATGTACTTTGAATCTTTGTTATTAGATTTATGTACATTAATATTGTCTTTTTGATGAATGAATCTACTCATTATTATGAGATTTCTTTATCCCTGATAATATTTCTTGTTCTGAAGTCTTAAATTATCTAATATTAACTTATGATTACTTTTTGCTTCTGCATATCTTTTTCTATTCTTTTAATCTCTAGATTTTTATATTAAAAGCACTTCATGTACCTTATTTTTCACTCCATAAGACGCACCTATGGTTTTAAGGAAAAAAATAATTAATATTCTGAACCAAATGATGTGCTAAAATATTTAATAAAATATACCACAATAATATTTGAACAATGTAAACTCAACAGCAGTATTAACAACCATTAGCACTGTAGCACTGTTATTAACAAATGAGAAGAGACTTTAGTGTTCAAATACTCTTCTAGTTTTCTGGGAACCCGCAGCAGCTAAAAACAATGAACATTCGCTCCATAAGACACACGGGCATTTTCCCCTCCACTTTCTTTTTTATTTTATTCATTTTAGAGAACGGGGAGAGAGCAAGAGAGAGAGAGACAGGGGGGAGGAGCAGAAAACATCAACTCCCATATGTGCCTCGACTGGGCAAGCCCAGGGTTTTGAACTGGCAACCTCAGTGTTCCAGGTCGACGTTTTATCTACTGTACCACCACAGGTCAGGCCTCCCATCCACTTTTGGGGAAAAAAGTGCATCTTATGGAGTAAAAAATATGATATATACCTAATAGTTGGGCTTTTCTTTTTTATCCAATAAACAGCTTCTATTTTTATCTTTTAAAATTTTTATTTACAGAAGCTTTTTAGTTCGATATAGTTCCATTTATTTATTTTTGCCTTTACTTCCCTTGCTTTTGGGATCAAATTCATGAATTGTTCTCTATGGCCAAAGTCCATGAGTTTAGCACCTGTGTTTTCTTCTATGTAATTTATTGTTTCAGATATTATATTTAGGTCTTTTATCCATTTTTAATTAATTTTGTGTAAGAGAACAAACTGTAGTCAAGTATTATTCTTTTGCATGTGGCTTTCCAGTTTTTCCAGCACCATTTATTGAAGAGGCTTTCTTTTCTCCATTGTGTGTTTTTGACTCCTTTGTTGAAGATTATTTGTCCATGTATATGTGGTTTTATTTCTGGGCTCTTGCTACTGTTCCATTGGTCTGTGTGTCTGTTTTTCTGCCAATACCATGCTATTTTGATTATCGTGGCTCTGTAGTATAATTTGAAGTCAGGTAGTATAATACCTCTGGCTACATTCTTTCTCCTCAGGATTGCTTTGGCTATTCGGGGTTTTTTATGGTTCCGTTCAAACCTGTTACAACTGACTAAATAGGCAATTAAATGGGAGATGATATTTGCAAACAACAGCTCCAATATAGGGTTAATATCCAAAATATATATTAAAAAACTCACAAAGCTCAGCAACAAACAAGGAAAGAATCCAATTAAAAATTGGGGAGAAGATCTGAACAGATACTTCTTCTTAGAGGACATACAGATGGCCAACAGATATATGAAAAGGTGCTCATCTTCACTAGCTATTTGAGAAATGCAAGTCAAAACTACAATGAGATACCATCTCATATCTGTTAGATTGGCTGTTATCAACAAGACAGGTAATAAATGTTAAGCTGTGGAGAAAAAGGAACCCTCATTCACTGCTGCTGGGAATGCAAATTAGTACAACCATTATGGAAGAAAGTATAGTGGTTCCTTAAAAAATTAAGAATAAAATTACTATATGACCCAGCAATCCCTCTACGGGATATCTACACCAAAAACTCGAAATCATTGGTACATAAAGACACCTGCACCCATATGTTCATTACAGCATTATTCACAGTGGCCAAGACATGGAAACAACCAAAGTTGTCCCTCGATAAAAGATTGGATAATGAAGAGCTGGTACATATATACAATGGAATACTACTCAGTCATAAGAAATGATGACATAGTGCCATTTATGACAACATGGATGGACCTTCAGAACATACTGAGTAAAATAAGCTAATCAGAGAAAGCTAAGAACTGTATGACTTCACATAGGTGGTATATAAAACTGAGACTCATGGACATAGATAAAAATGAAGTGGTTACCAGGGGAAAGAGAATGTGGTAGAAGGGATAGGGGAAGGGTGTAAAGAGGGACAAATATACAGTGACAAATATGACTTGACTTTGGGTGATGGGTATACAACATAATCAACAGTTCAAATGCTATATAGAAATGTTTACCTGAAACTTATGAATTCTTATTGATCAAGGTCATCCTGTTAAATTTAATTTTCTAAATAAAAGAATAATAAAATGTTTTTATTTATTGGTTGATTTTAGAGAGGAAGCAGAGAAAGAACCATTGATTTGTTATTCTACTCATTTATGCATTCATTGGTTGATTCTTGTATGTGTCCTGACTGGGGATTGAAGTGCACCTTGGCGCATTGGAATGACGCTGTAACCATCTGAGCTACCCCATCAGGCCCATGTGGTCCTTAAAAAAATAAAAATAAATAAATAACTTTCCACTTCTTTTTTTCTTATATTACTTTTTTTAATTGAAATTCTTGAACATTTTTAAACTAGCAGTTTTATCATTATCTTCTAATTTTTCCATTTCTCGTTTCTGGGCCTTTTCTGTTGACCGAGTTTTGTCCTCATTGCGGTCCATGTTTTCCTTATTTTAAGTAATTTTTTATTGCATGCTAGGCAGTGTGAATTTTGTTGTCAGGGCTGAGATTTTGTTGTATTATTTAAGAGTGTTGGATTTTGTTCTTGCCATTAGTTAAGATACTTGTGAATCAGTTTGATCATTTGAATGTTTTGGAAGGTGGAAAGCAGATCCTTTAGTAGGTTAGACCCACTACTGAGTTGTGATATTTGGGGGGTTGTTAGTAAATACTTGTCTATATAGCATAGTCTCTTCACTCTGGCTGGTGGGAATTTCAACAATTTCCAGAAGGCTTGTATAATTATTGGGGATTGGTCTGTTTATATTTAACTGGATTGTTCTTTCCTTGGAAATAATTTTTATCTGATCTCATTGACTCATCCATGCACATGCAAATTAGTATTCAATCAGAATTTTAAAAAAGCATCATGCAGATTTCTGGAGTTCTTTCTCTCCATAACTCTTAACTTCTTCATTTGTCTACCCTGTAACTTTTAACTACCTTGACATTCCTGAACTTCGGATATTTATTTCCTCGACCCAGGGAAAGCATCAGGCTTTGTTCAGTTTCTATTACCTTATGCTGTGGTGTGAAAATTGCTTCCAAAGAGAAATCTTGGATAGTTCATCTTTTTTTTGTTTTTCTTCTCTCAGAAGTTATAGTGTTCTATAATGCCTGTTGGCTAAAGCTTGAAAGTAATTGGTCCTTGTATTTTCTCCTGTTTCATGGTTGTTTATGTCAGAGAGTAAGTCTATACCTGTTACTTGCTCATGACAGAACATGGGCATGCTCAGTCTTTGAAGTTAGTACTTCATTCTGGTCCACTTTAAATATAATCACCCTACTTAAAATATGTAACATGCAGACATTTTTTTCTTTCAGTGAAACTGATTAACATTTTATACTGTGTATCTATTTGTAGAACTCTAACATATAATATTTTTGTTGTTGTTATTACCAGGGGCAGATTTTATTGACTTTCACCTTAGCATGCATTTTCTTTCATTATTAATATGACATTAATTATTATTCTTTTTTCCTCATTAGGCTAGTAACCTAAAGAAGGTACTTCAAGGCATTATGAGTTATTACAGTGAGGTATGGAAAACATCAGACTGTTTAAATACAAAATGCTATGTGCTAATTATATGACATTGAAAAATGAGTTGGCTTTATGTTTATAACATTTTATGGGAAAATAATTTTTAACTTGAATA
Organism: Rhynchonycteris naso; assembly: GCA_037038555.1. Taxonomy (NCBI): domain Eukaryota; kingdom Metazoa; phylum Chordata; class Mammalia; order Chiroptera; family Emballonuridae; genus Rhynchonycteris; species Rhynchonycteris naso. The sequence continues at coordinate 188,856,729 of CM072997.1, read as the reverse complement.
TATTTTTCCCCCATTTTTCGAGCATTCAAATTTTGTGAACATAAAACAGGCTTAAACTTAATTAATTGATTTGTGAAATAATGTTGCTCCTATGTTTGATATTCTTTAAATTGATTATATGTTGAAATATAGTGGTCTTTGTCTTTATATGATTTGATATTATGCAATGCTATAAAGCAGACCTTATAATTAAGTCAAAATAATTTCCTGTTTAAAGCATTATTTTGACAGTTGTATTCAATGCAAACAACAGTAAAAACACTATGAAGATATGCTTGTCCAAATGAATTGGGGAAAATAATGCAAAATTAAAGTAGTATTGAACTCATATTACCAAGTACATTATTTAATTACCTACTTACATTATTTAAGTAAGTTTTTATTTCTTATTCAGCATTGAAAGCGTATCTCGTAGGATTATCTGATATAAAATGGTTCCTTAATGTCTAGAAGTGGCAAAAACTGCCATTAAAAATTGTATCTATTTTTTAAAGTTTTCACAGTTAATCTTTTAATTTCTTCCAAATAATTTTAAGACTGAAAAATTTTAATTTATTTGTGCCTAAAATTCATTTTGAAGCATTTTCTAATGCCACAAAAACTTTTAATAAGCTAAAAGAGAGAGAGATCAGGCCAGGAAAGATTAATTCATTAGATTTGTTGTTTATATGTGGTTGTTTATTTTGTGATTCTCTTAATCATTTGTATATAAAAATGTCATGAATATTCTTTGCCTTAACATAAATGTTTTCTTTTTTTTTTTCATATAAAGGCCTAAGTTTTGCCATAATAAATCAGACCAGGGGCTTCTTAAATGATGGGATTAAAGGGTATTTGGCATAAAAGCATTTTAGTTGCTTTTGGTTGGTTACTCAGAATTCTGGGAGGTGGCTTGAACTTTGCGAACTGATTTTAGTGTATATTTATGGGTTTATCATTTGTTAATTTATCTGAGTCATTTCACAAACCTATTTCTCATTTATTTTCCTAGTAATAATTTGATGTAAATTTTATGTAGTCTACATAAATGAATGATCTAATTTATTGTTTTAATACCACAGTTTTTGGGGCAACACATTTCTGAAGAACTTATTCCTGATTTAAACCGAATAACTGAATGTTCAGATTCTGTGGAACTTGGGAGGTTGCTGCAGCTTATTTTAGGTTGCGCAGTCAACTGTGAAAAGAAGCAAGGTGTGTGAATTTTAGTCATTTGAGAATATGTACTTTCTAGAAACAACCTACATTGCTATAGAAAGTAACATTAAAATGTACTATTACTGGTTGACAAAAAGCACCCTGAACTGTAAGCCAGGAGATATGAATTCCAGCACAGCTCTGCTATGTAAAAGTTACAAATCTCAAGTATCATAATTATACCTGGATTCTAAGATTCATGTGGCTAAACATAATGTATTTTAACTTAATTAGTTTAATATATTCAATGCTTAAGACTTAGTGGATATCAGTAAAAATTATACTTGTTTGTTTGATACTTGTAAGATATAGAACCTTAGGTTGATTCAGATTTTTATGAATAAATATGCAGGTATTAAATTATAATCCAGGTTTCATTAGGTGATATTTTGCTCTTGAGAAGAATACCTATTCAGTGTATCTTCCAAATAAGCAGTCGAATGAATTGGTGTATTGATATGTCTAAACATAGTGATTCATATTCTACTGAGCATGAAAAGAGAATTTTTGTTTGACTATAGTGAATCAAATAATGAACTGAACAGACTGGATGTATTTGCCTCGGAGGTTTGAGTCCATCTAGGTGGTAAGATTTTTTATGTGATTTGGCCAAACTTAGCCTTAGTACATTATCTTTAAAATAATGTTTGGTATTTGAATTTGTAAAATACTTAATCAGTGGCCTTAGAAAATACATTCAGTGTTATCTAATTAAAGAAGAATACTTATAAGACAAGGAAAATTCAATAAGAACAAATTCAGGAAGGAGAAAAATAAAGTACATGAACTTGATTATAGTTTATCAATAAAAAGGGATTGGCTATCAGAAAGTTACTGCATTAATTCATCTATCTCTATCATTAACTAGCTATTTTTTCCTAGGGCACATCAGTACTTCTCCAGAGGCTTTTATTTCTCACAGATAATGTCAAAGGTCTATTGTATTGGATTTTTCATAAAAATAAGAAATATTTACTAATGTAAAGTTAAAACTTCTTTAAAATGCATAATTACAAATTACAAATAGTAACTCTTTTAAATTAGCCATTTTTTGTTATTGTGATCTTTTTAATTTTTTATTTCATTAATGATTTGTTTCTGTTTCAATTACTGGTTATATGTAACATCTTTCATCCAATGGTCATTGGCACCAATTCACCACCAACAGGAATCCCCAATTTGGAGTGCAGTGAAGGAGGAAACTTTATTCAATGTGAAACAGCAGGGTTGTAAGGCAGCCCTGGGGCCAGGCTCCCCTCTGGTTAGACAGCTCTGCTCTGCTCTGCTCCTCAGTAGTCTGCCTTGTGTTGTGCTAGTCTGCTCTGCTCTGTGCCAGTCTCATCTGGCCTGTGTGCTGGTTTGCTCTGCTCTGTTACGTTCCAACGAGACATTTTCAGTATTTCAGCTCAGCCAGGGAGAAGTAGTCTTTAGTCATTGATGGAAAGGGAAAGTATAATCTCATAGCCAGTGGGGAGCTGGCATATATGGAAAGAAGTGCCCACCCTAGTAGGTTTGAGCTGCACAGCTCCAATTAATTGGATAGGGAAAACTTCAGTCCTATTGGTTGAAATAGGATTCTTGGTACTCCTTTATAAGAGCTGGCTCAGATGGCAGGAACACAATGGAGCCAGGCAGTTCAGTGCAGGCTCTCCCTGAAATGCAGTTTGCATGAGAAGCCCCTGTGTAGAAATGGCTGCTGGGCTCTGTTTATTAAAAATTTGAGCTGATTTAGCCCTTAAGAGCCCTTCCTGGTAGGTATCTTCTCGGGGTTCACACATCTTTTTGCTTAATTTTAGCATGTTGGTCAGATTTAATACTATTATTTAAAGAAATAAATTTGGCTTTGATTCTATTTTCTTTTATCTTTTTTATCTTTTCTGTTACCTCTTTTATCTCTTTTACCGTGAATAAATTAGTTCTTCCTCTTTCAAGCTATAATTGACATTTTAAGCTGGAACTTTCCCTTAAGTTATGATTTTGTTGCCTCCTACAAATTTTAATGTAATGTATAGTATTTTCATTATTTACTTCTAAGCCTTAACAATTTGGTCCCCATATTTTTAAAATAAAATTTAATTCCAACTACATAAATAAAAGTTTAGCAAGTAGTAAATATAAAGAAATAGTTTAGTTTTTATTATTAAAAAATCAGGACTATATTTAAATTTAATTTTGAAGGTATGTATCTGGGTTCTACATTTTTAGGAGTAAGCAGAAAAATGAGAGAAAAAAACCTTTTAATACTTTAATTAAAACTTAATAACAAAACACACCCAGAACATAAAGCAGTTTCATACCTTCATACTTTGCAGAACTGATTTTCAAAATGATTTCAAGATATTGCAACAAACTAATCTTGAAAGAATCAACTGGTTTAGTAAACAGTACGCTGTATATTTTGGTGGGTAAAGTGATCGTTTTTAGGAAGGTTTTAGCCAACCTGAAGCACTACCTATCTAGAATGTTTAGTTAAAGGAAGTCATTCCACTACCTTTGCGTTCTCTAGTTAATTCTTCCCTCTCCCCAACCCTGGTAGCACTTACTGGTTGGGTGCATGCCTGAATCAGAATCTTTGTCTAGTTTTTGGCTTCACAAACAAAATAAAGATTTAAGGAACTTTAAAGGTTTTTCAGAGAAGTCATTAAAACAATAAAACTATCAGAGAAGAGGTCCTTAAAGTTTTTGAAAAATTGTTTTAACTAGAGAACGTATAGTTGAAATGGATTTAAATCTGTAAATATATAAAAGACTTACTCTCATGATTCATCATTTCTTATTGGAATAGAATCAGCCTAACTTGTTGCATGTGTGTTTGTAGTAAAGTATAAGTATTTTCTTGAGGTGAGACTTGATAAATGTTGAACAGGCTTTTACAAGAGGCTGTATCTGTTTCTTCTTTGAAAGCCTTCCTTAAATGAACTAAGAAGGCAACAAAATGAAACTTTCTGGACTTAAGATTTTAGGAGTTTCTTTAATACACTTGAATTTTTCCCATAAGATTGAATATTTTAACAAGAGGGAAGAAATTGTCATACTTGCTTTAAAATTAATTGCAATTTCTACTCTTTCTGTTACATTTTTATTCTTTTTTTTTTTTTTTTAACAGAGTCAGAGAGAGGAATAGATAGGGACAGACAGGAACGGAGAAAGATGAGAAGCATCAATCATTAGTTTTTCTTGTGGCACTTTAGTTGTTCATTGGTTGCTTTCTTATATGTGCTTTGACCATGGGGCTACAGCAGACCAAGTAACCCCTTGCTCAAGTCAGCGACCTTGGGTCCAAGCTGGTGAGTTTTGCTCAATCCAGATGAGCTCATGTTCAAGCTGGCAACCTTGGGGTCTCGAACCTGGGTCCTCCGCATCCCAGTCCGAAGCTCTATCCATTGTGCTACCACCTAGTCAAGCTCTTTCTCTTCCTTATAACAAAATTAGAGATTTGTTTCTTCAGCCATTTAAAAATATTTATATGAATATTTTCAATATTTCTTATTTTTTTAATGTACATATTTTTTATAGAAGAATAATGTACTTGCATAGACAATTATGTGGTAAATGCATTTTTACACTGTTAATTGAATGGCTAAAGTACTATGGGTAAAGAATAGATTTGTTTTCAGATCTGATTTCATTTTTAAATCATAGAACATATTCAAAATATAATGACACTGGAAGAGTCTGTTCAACATGTGGTTATGACTGCTATTCAAGAGGTAAGTCAGATAATATTCACATATAAATGAAAACCTTAAACCAAACTATATAAGCTTTTCACATAAATTTTATGGATGTTTATTTTTCTGCTTGTGTAAATTTACTCTTTGCAGCAGGTTTATGTACCTTTAGCTATTATGTCATTCCCACCCCCCACCCCCCCAAAAAAATAGCTTTAAAGGATGTCAAATCCAATTTTGGTTCCTCTGCATTTTAAACGATAAATTGGTATTATCAAGGTTCTTTAAATAACTTGAACTAATTAGGATAAATAACCTCTCTCTAGATAGGAATTGTTATTTCTTCTCTTTTATTCTGACAAAATGATCTTTCCTGAAATTTAAAAGTGTGTGTGTGTGTGTGTGTGTATTTGTGTATATCATATGCATTTTCAGAACGTTAGAACTGTGAGCAGACATGGTGGTATGTACTTAGGTTTTGGAGCCAAGTAGCCTGCATCAATCCAGTCCAGTTATCTTAAATTGAAGCATAAAGATCCATAATTCATGTGGTGCACGCTAATTTTTAAAATCACACTAAAAAGGCTGAGATAGAGTACTGAGGAGACCTGAGGGAAAGCAAGTAGATTTAGAGATTAGTGAGGACAAACACAGTTTGGAAGGGGTATGATTTAGAAAGAGACATCCTACAGGACTTCAGAAGTCTGTATACACTGAGTTTGCATTGTTGGTTTGAATTCAGAGTTTCATTATACAAAGATAAATCTGCCTTTCATATGCAAAAGTTATTTTACAAGATTTATTTTCATATAACTCCTACTTTTAAAATTTCTTTTTAAGTTAGTAATTTTGTCAAATCACTCATTTAAAGGCTGTATTTTAAAAGTATTAATTTATGTTATAGAAGAACCATATTTTATTAAGTTCAATTTTATTTAGTCATTCATCTTTTAGAACTTGGATTATAATTTTTTAGTACAGAGTATTTTCAGTATATCTACATATTTCAAGCATATTTTGCTTACAATGTCCTCACCAGTATGATGCCTTGAACATTGTGGTATTTTAACTTAAACCTCTGTAAAATTTTTATTTGAATAATATTCTAAGGATTATCAAATTAAGATAAAAAGGCAAGTTAACATTTTTACTGTATAAATATCATTTTATTGTACTTAATTTTACTATTTTAATTATCTAGTTGATGAGTAAAGAAATACTGAGCGCTCCTACAAATGATGCTGTTGGAGAGTTAGAGCAACAGGTGAGTATTACAGTCTGTGAGGAAACTGTCAAAAGCAGTGATGCAGTACTTTGCCAATTACTATCCTAAAGCTTACAGAGAACATATGTAAGATTATTTTTCTCATTGAAGTTTAGGTATTTTATGCTGTTAGAAGGACTCAACTGAATATTATTATGCATTCCTTCAGGAATTCAAATAGTGTTGGTCCACAGAGTTTTATGATCATGTTTGAAGAGGAGAGGTATTGAACTTCCTTCTGACACCTGTAATGCACATGTGGCGCATTTTAAATGGTTACACAAATAGTGGACAATTTAAAAAACATTATGTTAAGTTTCAATTTATCTACTAAGGTAGCTTTTGTCACAGTTGTTTTTCTCTCTCATAATACTGAAGAAAGAGCTCAAAGACCCTGTGCTCAAGTCTCCTTTCCCTGGTTCTGTCATGTGACCGTTTGTTTACCTGGGGAAAGGCCCTTTCCTTCTGGCTGTTACCCGATTGATCGGGCTATAAAGGGAAGGCAAGAGGAGAGGCAGGTGCCACAAGTGCTTCCCCTGTAATATTTTTACAAACCTCTTTTTCTTAGTGTCACCACTTATCTAAAGAAGTATTTCAAAGTAAGATAGTTTCTAGAAAGATTGTAATTAAATATAAACTTGTTTTCTAATTTTTTTTCCCTGTGATGAAATTAAGCAGTGCCTCCTCTTAATACTCTTTGTTTAAATATTTCATAAGGATTTAAATAAAATTTTATTTCAGTGAGACCTTAGCTTTAAATATTAATGAGACTGTAATTATTAAACACACAAAACAACAAATTAAGACTTACTTGTTAATAAGTAAGATTTAAAAACCTTTCCCAAGATCAGTATACAGATGTGTTATGATAAAAGTATATTTTTTAATTTGTGTAAAAAAAAAGATTTACTAAGAAAGAGGACATTTTATATTTCAGCTTAAAAGGGCCCTGGAAGAACTTCAGGAAGCACTGGCGGAAAAGGAAGAACTGAGGCAGAGATGCCAGGAACTAGACATGCAGGTGCGGAGAAGAAACCTGATCTAAGAAAAATTCCCTTTTTAAGTTTAAAAGTGTTTGATTTTAATTTATTAATTGGCAAAGTGTTTTGGAGGTTGGGTTTCATTTCATAGAGGGGCTCATTAAAAGCATGAATTTCATAATTATTTTTCTCTTAGAATTGAAAATTGCTGGCTTAACTACTTCTTTGAAAAGATCATTCTAATTATAGAATTTTAGCTACAGTATTTAAATAAGGATTTTGTTTTTTCTTTTCTAAAAACAGGAAATTAAAGTATTTCATAGGGTGTGATTATTAAGTGAGGTGATTGGTGGAAATACTTATAAGTGCTTGACCTCCAATAAATATGAGTGCCAATTTTGTTTTGCTAACGTGTATGTGTGTATGAACACAGGTATATATAATTCTTGTGTTCATCTCTACATACATGTTAGCAGAGTAAACATGACATGAGAGACAATAATAGTTAATGGTTAAAGAAGTAGATTTTTAAACCAGGCCACCTACATTCAGAATTTGGCCATGTTACTAGCAGGTTATATCCTGTCAAGCAAATTACTTAATTTCTCTATACTTTTTGAGACATGATGTGATAATAGTATATATCTCTCACAGTGATTATGAGGATTAAATGAGTTAATATACATAAGGCACTTAGAGCAGGGCCTGGCATGTAGCACTCACAGCACTATGTTCACATAACTGTAGTGTTGTTGCTATTGTTAGATGAAAATGCAAATGTCCAAGTTATGCAGTAAGTCTTGAAAACTATACAGAAGGTTAAATTTACCATAATATGGTATATGTAAGTTCAATATTTTGTTTACATTTCTAGTATAAGGATTTTAAGGGCAAAACTCGCATTCTTTTTTGTATGTTAGTCATTTAGGATTGTATAGGACAGGTAATAGTTGCTAAACTGCTTACATGACAAGGACAGATACATGCACTGAATTTAGGAAGAGAATTGTTTCCTTCTATAGTCTGGCTGGGGACAGTTTCCCAGACTTCTTTTGTGTCTCTCATGCAACTTTTTTCTTTTTTTTGCCTTAAATGCAACTTGCCTTTAGTGCATTTAAGGCAAAATTAAGGATTTTAATTTCCTGTTATTAGCTCAGTGTCTCATTAGTATCAGTGGATCAAATTAGTTATAACTATTCAAAGTGTAAATAGCAAACTTGTACAATATGTTGGAAGTCATGATAAGTCATATTTTTTAAAACTAATGTTAATAAAGCTTATATATAAACTTCTGGTCTTATAGAAAGCCTTGCTGTAAATTTTAAAAGTTTTTAAGTGGAAAAGAAATAGAACCAATAGAGCAAAGCATGTTTGTTACATAAATATGTAAGTAAAATAAAAAGTGGAATCAGGCACTGCTATTGATGTGATTCTAAAGTTACATGTTTTTATCCATTTTAAATCATAGGAGAACAGTCTCAATGTACAAATAAATTCAGTTCATATTTTTGTTTTTGATTCGTTAACTAAATAATGTGTTTGACCCCTGAAGACTTGAGGTGTAACTGATAATTTTCTTCTATGACACTAAAACGATAACTGTACATATCTGTGTGTCTTTTGGCTTATTAGGTAACATCATCCTACAAATAAATTTATAACTAAAATGGAAACAAATTAACTTTTGGAAGTTAGTTGGTGCATCAATTTTTAGAGACTTAGAAACATTTTCTTTTTAGAACCAAGACAAGTGTAACACTTTGGAGATACTCTCCTTATATATATAAACTCTGTTTTCTTTATAATAATCAGATTACTCTCATTTCTTCTGTTTGGATGAGACCTCCTAGATCCAGAATTCCAGAGTTGAATTGATCCTTAGAAATTATCTTGACTAAGATAATTTAATAGGTTAACTAGAATTAGAATCCAGAACTCTGGACTCCCAAGAGTTTTTTGCTATTGATGCTTACGTTTGTGTATTTGTTTTTTTAGGTGACTGCACTTCAAGATGAAAAGAATTCACTGGTTTCTGAGAATGAGATGATGAATGAAAAACTTGACCAGTTGGATGGATCTTTTGATGATCCAAATACAATGGTTGCCAAAAAGTTTTTTCACGCTCAGTTGCAACTAGAACAATTACAAGAAGAAAATTTCAGGTAGCATTTTAGTAGAAATCATTCTATAGAGTTCTTTTAAACTGATAGCTAAAAGCTCATAATGTCAACAACTAATTGTGTAAAAAAAGTCTTTAGGACATTAATTTAGCTACTGAAAATACCAACTGGTATAAGTGATGCCTGCCCTCACAGGGTTTATAATCCAATTAGGCAAGTGGGATACATATATAAAAGCGTACAAATTCAAAGTAACATGATAAGTGCTAAATGAAGGTCACAGGCAAGTCTACCAGGAGTTTAAAGGAGCGATTGCTGAAGCCTAGGGAGAATGGGGAGTCTCTTATACAGTAGAGGGAACTTGATAAGAAATGGGGAAAAAATGTAAATTTGATACTAAAGAGATGCTTTTCTTATTTACTTTTACATTTCTTTTTTTAAAAAGTGTATATCCTTTAGTAAACATTGATGGTCTCTGTGCTTACTGCTGAGCCTTGCACTGTGTGGTTTTCAGAACAGGCACTCTAGTTGTACTGTATGTGTTCTTTTTGTTATGTTGTTTGAATATAATTTCAAACTTAGAAAAAATGTTTCAAGAATAGTAGAAGGAACTCCTCTATACTTTTCACTCAGATTCAGTTATTTTATAGTTTTCTCTCCATTTATTTAGCAGTGTCTCTGCATGTTCATATAGATAAACATAGTTTTTTTCTGAACCATTTAAAAATAAGTTGGAGACGTGCCACTTTAGTTCTGTATGCTTTGTTATGTGTTTCCTAAGAATATGATAGTCTCTTATAGATGACAGTATAGTGATCAAAATTAGGAAATTTGTCAGAGATACAATATTACTATCTAATTCACAGATAATATTCAGATTCTCAGTTGTCTCAATGTCCTTTATGCTATTTTTTTCCTGATTCAGAATTTAATATAGGATTATGCATTGTATTTATTATGGAATCTTAGTGAATGTACTATAAATCCATTTTTGTCATCATTTAGTTTGATGCTCAAATTGTCCCAGGTTTGACCGCCTGTGTCCTTTCAATGTGTCACTATCCTTCTTTGACCACTTCCTTCCTTTCTGGCCCAGTGGATGTTCCAGACTCATCTCCTCTGTTCCTTTCCCAACTCTGGAGTTAGCCATTTCTCCAAGGAGTTCTGATTCCTTTTAGTAAAGAATGTCATTTAGAAACAAAGATCTGTGTTCCAGATGAATTTTTCTATCACTGCTTCTAGGCCACCCTGGTATACAGAGCTATGGGATACACTTGCACAGGTTCATACTTGCCCATATTTACAGACTTGTGCATACACAAATCTGCATTCATTTTTATGTCTATGTTATGAATAATGAGTTTATATTGACCTCTTTTATTTAGTTAAATGACTTCATTGTAATCTCCATTTTGAGATGGTAAGTACCTTCCTTCTCCAGTAGCAAGAAACCTGGCTTACATTTTTATCACTATATATATTTGCTCAACCCCAAAACATATGAGAAGTAATATAAGAATCACTAATGCATTCCTCTATAAAATGCAAGCTAATAATAGATTTCAGTATGTTTACAGTTCTTTGACAAGATAGCATTTACATATTCTGAAATGAATAAATACTGAGTATAATTTGGCATGTTTTAACAATTGCAGACAATTTTGTAATATTTAAAACATACAATTAGGCACGTTTTAAAATTGCAGACAATTGTGTAACTCACAGTTTTATCAATGGGTAGATCATTTCTGTGGTACAGAAAGGTTCCTTATACTTCTTCCCAGTCAGTCCCTACTTCTTGGAGACTGTAAAGCCAGTGGCCAAGGCCACCATCACAGCCACCTGGCCAGTGCAGGTTCACATTAGATTCGGACAGTCGGTAATGAAACAATGGAGCCAAGAACTGGTGAGCCATCAGCTTTAATCCTAGCTTGCACCTGGCGGGCAAGTAAAAACACACACTGGGCTCCAAAACCCACTCATTTAGTATGCACAAGGCTACTGACTTAACCGAGTTTCCTAGCATCAAAGGTTTCTAGCTTACCAGTCTATTCATCTCTGTTTCTCATCTCCTTCTCTCTGCAAAAACTGGCTTCTTCCTCAGCACTCTGCCATCTTGGCTGCTTCTCCTCTCCTCCACGTCGTCTTAATCTGCTCTCCTCTCTAATGCTAACCTCAGGAACTAAGAGAGAGCAAGCTCCTGGTCTGCCCCACTTTATAGTGTAGGAATCCAAACCTTTAATCCAATCTACAACAAGAAAGTCTCTGATACAAAGTCACTTATCTGAGGCATAATGTGAGGATTCCTCATGAGAGTGCACCACTCCACATCATCCAGTCAGTCAAGGGTATGGGGAAGGCTTATTCTTAAAACTAAGCCTTAGGTGCCTGACCAGGCAGTGGCGCAGTGGATAGAGCGTCGGACTGGGATGCGGAAGACCCAGGTTCGAGACCCCGAGCTTGCCAGTTTGAGCACGGGTCCATCTGGCTTGAGCAAAAGCTCGTCAGCTTGGACCTAAGGTCCTTGGCTCCAGCAAGGGGGTGGCTCGGTCTGCTCAAGGCCCGCGGTCAAGGTACATGTGAGAAAGCAATCAATGAACAACTAAGGTGTTGCGACAGCAACAAAAAACTAATGATTGATGCTTCTCACCTCTCTCTGTTCCTGTCTGTCTGTCCCTATCTATCCCTCTCTCTGACTCTCTCTGTCCCTGTAAAAACAAAACAAAACAAAACTAAGCCTTAGGCTATAACGACCCGACCTGCCCACAGCTGTCCCCCAACACACATTAATATCAACGGACTTCCATGTGGGCAGTGCCACCTTTAACAAAGTGAGCATAATATAGTTTATCTGCCCAACAGAGACCAATTACTTTTCTAATTGTTTTTTCACCTCTTCTCTCATCTAAAACTTTTTTCATCTAAAACTCCATTTCTGTCATCTAGAACTGTCCACATAAATTGAATCATGCAGTATGAACTCTGGTGTCTGATTTCTTTTGTTTGGCATGTTTGTGAGATTTACCCGTGTTGTTGAAGGAATAAGAAGTTCATTCTTTTTTATTGCTGAATATTATTCTATTATATGGAATTATTTCACATTGTATCACATTTTGTTTATCTGTTTTCCTTTAGATGAGTATTTGGGTTTTTAGATTTTGGCTAATATAAATAAAGCTGGTATGAATGCAAAACTTTTTGTAAACATGTTTTGTTTCTATGCATGGCAAATGCATAGAATGATATTGCTGAGTTGCACAATATGTCTGTGATTGGTTTTATGATACTGGCAAATCATTTTCCAAAGTGGCCGTGCCATTTACATTTCCCCTGGCTGTGTTGCTTGTAGTTGCTCTGGTTGCTCTGCCTGTGTAATACAATTTGGTATTACCTGTCTTTTTAATTTTAGTTATTCCAGAGAATGTGTTAGGCTTTAATGTGCATTTTCCTAATAACTAATGATTTGATAAGCTCCTTTTCGTGTGCTTATTGACAATATTTTATACTTTGTGAATTGTATCTTCACACTGTAAGCCTATTTTAAATTTGATTGTTTCTCTTATTATTTTAAGGAATTTTAAAAATATGTACTATTCTAGATATAAATTCTTTGTCACGTATATGGATAGCAGGGATGCCCACACTTTTTCAGCTTGTGAGCTATTTAAAAGATGACCAAGTCAAAATGATCTACCTACTTACAATAAAAATGCAAAGCATAAATTTATTTCTTCTATATTATCATTATTTAAGTTACTATTATTACTATTTAATATTGTGTATTCTTCTTTCAACTTTCTCCTTCTCAGCTCTCTTTTCGGAGGAAAGTCAATGTCATAGTTTTTATGAACAGTCCGAAAAAGCCGCTCCACATTTCCCTTCTTTGGAACAATGGCACACAGATAGATGAGGCAAACGCACTTAGAATATGACATAGTGAAAAAAATCCCCTCCCATTCTGTATGAAAGTGGTAGGTTTTAGGCTTCTTACTCGGACCAGCAACGGCACTCATTTTTATACCCTTTGTTGCATTTAGTTTAAATAAATTGAAAGCTAACTACGCAGCAATGTAACTGAACAAGTTAGCGCAGTTTAATGCGCATGCGTAGGGTGTCAGAAGTTCAGATGTCAGATTGGCTACCCTGTATATGCCAATCAAAAGACAAATGTCTTTTTAATGTCATGCGATCTACCCACACTTCCTTTGCGATCGACCAGTAGATCACGATCGACGTATTGAGCTCCCTTGATGTATAGTAATATTTCACCCATTCTGTGGCTTTTCTTTCCATTTTTTAATGGTGTCTTTAAACGTTTTTAACTTAGATGAAGTCTGATTTATCAGTATTTTTAAGATTATTGCTATTTGTATACTGTCCAAGAAATTTCCCATGTCATGAAGATAGTGTTTAGTATTTTCATCTAGAACGTTCATAGTTTCATCTTTTACTTATCAGTCTATAGTCCATCTTGAATTAATTTTTGAAACTAGTGTGGAAAAAGCCAAGCTTTATTTTTATTGTGCATGTGAATATCTACTTGTTCCTGTATTATCAGTTGAAAAGATTTTTATTTTTCTTCAAATTTCTTTTGCACCTTTATGAAAAATGATCTAAGCATAAAATTTAGATCTTTTTGGCCTTGGTCACTTGGCTCAGTGGTAGAGCATCGGCTCGGCATGTGAAACTCCCAGGTTCAATTCCTGGTCAGGGCACACAGAAGCGGCAACCATCTGCTTCTCCTTCCCTCTTTCCCTCTTTCCCTCCTTTCTTCCCTTCCTCCCTCCCTTCCTCCCTCCCTCCCTCCCTCCCTCCCTTCCTTTCTTCCTTCCTTCCTTCCCTTTTTTCCTTTCCTTTCCCTTTCCTTCCCTTTCCTTTCCCTTCCCTTTCCTTTTTCCTTTCCCTTTCCTTCCCTTTCCTTCCCCTTCCCAGCCCACACTGCCATAGCTCCATTGGTTCCAGTGCATTGGCCTTGAGTACTGAGGATGGCTCCATGGAGCCTCCACTTCAGGTGTTAAAAATACCTCGTTTGCGAGCATTGCCCTAGGTGGGCAGAGCATTGACCCCTAGTGGGGGTTGCCTAGTGGATCCAGTCAGGGCATATGTGGGAGTCTATCTCCCTTCCTCTCACTTGGAAAAGAAGAAAAAAGAACACTGGATCTTTTTCTGGACTCTCAGGTTCTTTTTCATTGATGAGTTTGTTTATCTTTATGCTTATAAGACACTTCTTTTTCTAGTGATAGAGACAGAGAGAGGAACAGGGACAGACAGAAACGGAGAGAGATGAGAAGCATCAATTCTTCATTGCAGCACCTTAGTTGTTCATTGATTGCTTCCTCATATATTCTTTGAGAGGGGGCATGCTACACCTGAGCCAGTGACTCTTGCTCAAGCCAGCACCCTTGGACTACAAGTGAGTGACCATAAGGTCATGACTGTGATCCCATGTTCAAGCCAGTGAACCCATGCTCAAGCTGGATGAGGCTGTACTCAAGCTGGTAACCTTAGGGTTCTCTGAGTCCCAGGCCAATGCTCTATCTACTATGCCACTGCCTGGTCAGACACAGAACATGGGTAGGATTAGAGAAAGTAATTTAAAATCAAGTAGTGTAAGTATTTCGACTTTGTTTTTTTAAAAATTTGTTTTGACTGTTCCAAGTCTTTTGTACTTAAATATGTATAAAATTGAGAACCAGCTGGTCAGTATCTGTAAAACAAAACAAAAGAAAATCCCAAAATACCTTTTGTGATTGTGATTTGGATTGTATATAATTGATATCTTAACTGTATTGAGATTTTCTTTCTGTGAATATGGCATCTTTATTTCTTGAAGTTTTTCATTTCTCTCAGTAATGCTGTCTAGTTTCCAGAATAGAAATCTTGTGTGTCTTGTTAACTTTATCCTCAAGTATTTTACACATATTTTTTTGCTATTACAAATGCATCTTGAAAATTATTTGGAAAAGTTGCATTCCATATTGTTAGTTTTAGATTTCTATTCTTTCCTTTTTCTTACTTTGAATTTAATTTGTTCTTTTTCTAAGCTCTTAAGGTTGACT
Organism: Rhynchonycteris naso; assembly: GCA_037038555.1. NCBI lineage: Eukaryota > Metazoa > Chordata > Mammalia > Chiroptera > Emballonuridae > Rhynchonycteris > Rhynchonycteris naso. The sequence continues at coordinate 188,841,438 of CM072997.1, read as the reverse complement.
CATAGACAATTGGTGTTAAGTTTTTCTTCATTTTCATTTTTTGTTTTTTGTGACAGAGACAAAGAGATGGACAGATAGGGAGAGACAGACAGGAAAGGAGAGAGATGAGAAGCATCAATTCTTTGTTGCAGCTCCTTAGTTGTTCATTGATTGCTTTCTCATGTGCCTTGACTGGGGGAAAGGGGGGTACAAGCAGAGTCAGTGACCCCTAGCTCAAGCCAGCAATGTTGGGCTTAAGCCAGTGACCTTGGGCTTCAAGCCAGTGACCTTTGAGCTCAAGCCAGCGACCTGGGGTCATGTCTGTGATCCCACACTCAAGCCCGTGACCCCGTGCTCAAGCTGGGGTCACTATCTACTGTACCACTGCCTAGTCAGCCTTCATTTCTAATATAAGCCTTTAAAACTAAGTTTTCCATTAAGCACTAATTAGCTGTGCTTCAAAAACTTGATCAGTTGTATTTTTGCTATTATTGAATTGGAAACATTTTCTAATTTCCCTTGTGATTTCTTCCTTGACTGATGTTTGTGTTGTTGAATTTCCCAATATTTAAGGCTTTTCTAGAGTTCTTAATTGTGACTGATTTCTAATTTAATGTTCTTATGAGTGAGATAGTCCATGAGGTTTTAATCTTCTAATACATTTTTTTCTTTTTTACTGATCATTATATGTTTTATTGTGGTCATTGTTTCATGTATACTGCAAAGAAAGTGTGTTCTGTAGTTTTTGACTAACATGTTCTATAAATGTTAATTATATCAAGCTGGTTAATAGTATTATTCAGATCTCTTCTATATTTTTACCATTATTTTTGTTTAATTCTATCATTTGTTGAAAGAATGGTGTTAAAATTTTCAGCAATGGTTACAGATTTATGGATTTCTACCTTTGATTATGTCAGTTTTGCTTCATTGTATTTTAAAACTGTTTTTAGTTATGTATACTTTTATGATATATCTTTCTGATGAATTACATGTTTTATAATTATGAAATATCTTTTTATATTTGGTAATACTTTTTTCTTAAAATATCTATTTTTGTATTAACATAACCACCTTAGCTTTCTCTCCCTATTGTTTGTGTGCTATTTTTTTCATATTTTTACATTTAGTCTGTGTTTTTATTTTTAAAATGTCCCGTATAATGAGGATATTTGTGAGCTTTGTGTAATTTTTGTGTGTGTGTGTGTGTGTTTATTTTTTTTTTGTATTTTTCTGAAGTGATAAATGGGGAGGCAGAGAGAGAGACTCCCGCATGCACCCGACCAGGATCCACCCACCATGCCCACTAGGGGGCGATGCTCAGCTCATCTGGAGTGTTCTGTTGCAACTGGAACATTCTAGCACCTGAGGTGGAGGCCATGGAGCCATCTTCAGGGCCTGGGCCAACTTTGCTTCAATGGAGCCTTGGCTGCAGAAGGAGAAGAGAGAGAAAGAGAGAAAGGAGAGAGGGAAGGGTGGAGAAGCAGATGGGCATTTCTCCTGTGTGCCCTGGCCAGGAATTGAACCCGGGACTTACACACTTTGGGTTGACGCTCTACCACTGAGCCAACTGACTAGGGCCTAGCTTTGTGTTTTTATCCAGTCTGATAGTCTCTTCTCTTGTAATTGATGTTTCATCCCTTTGTGTCTATATACTTTTAGATATGATTGTAGTTAGGTCTGTTAGTATGCTGTTTTTCATTTGTCATATCTATTCTATCCCTTTTTCTTTTCTGCATTTTTTGGGGTCAGTCATATAATTTTTTAGTATTTGATTTTAATGACTGTATTTTCACTTTAGGTTTTGTTATTGCAATAGGGTTGAAATATTTATCCTTACTTTATCCCAGTCTATACATTTCTCTTCATCTTTTCAAATTAAATTCTTATTTGAATTATAGATAACCAACCACAACGTTTCAGAAGTGAAAATGAAAATTCAGAACATTTTTTACTTCTTATAGAGCAAGAACCCCCAAAGTGTCTTATTGTTTTAGTCTTTCTTCTTTGAATGTGGGATTAAAATTATTTTTAGAAGTGAGTCTTGCTAACCTTATGTTTCAATAAGAAAGTAAATGATGGAAATTACATTATGAATGCCTATTTGTTTTCTTTATGCAAGACTTGAAGCTGCAAAAGATGATTACCGTGTTCACTGTGAAGAACTTGAAAAGCAACTGATTGAATTTCAGCATAGGAATGATGAATTGACTAGTCTTGCTGAGGAAACAAGAGCCCTGAAAGATGAAATTGATGTTCTTAGGTATGTAATATCTAAATATAATTATGTCACCTCTAAGTTATTATTTAGTCATTTTGGTATTCCCTATTTTAATTGGTGTTTCTTAGTTGTCCTTATGTATCAAGGATTGATCAATTTTTATCCAAGCTCCTAGTTTTTACTTCTTTAATGCCTGTTGATAATAATTGCAACTTAAGGATAATTTTATATTAGAAATTGCTCATAATCCTAAAATGGTAGCTTTTTCTTAAAGTTTTTTAAGCTGAGTTACTTTTAGATATATTTAGCATGACCTCCATCTAGTTATTAGTTTATCAGTTTCTCTTTTGAAATTTTTATTTGAGGAAATGCACTCTCATAATTCATATTTTGGCATTTGGTAAAATATAGATAAGAATGCTAACATTTATTTCATGGTTATCCCAGAGTTTTTTCGTTGTTTTTGACAATCTTAAATTTATATTTAGCTTTTGCCTATGAAATGTTGCTCAAGCAAGCAGACTATCCATAAGCTTTTTATATTTCTTGCTAAATTTTTTTACTTAGCCATTTTGTTGCACAGTTTTTAATATCCATTTGGAACAAAATCTTTGTAACTGTTAATTTGAACCTGTATGTGAGAGTGGAGTGAGGTGTTTTATTTTTGCTCTAGCCTGATTGGTTAGGTAAGCATAATTCCAAAGGGAAGTGCTTCACCAGGCGAATTATAAGTTGAATCAACTTTCTAAGTATGTCAGATGCTTGACACAAAAGCAATGATGCTAAATTTTGTTATGTATGCACAAAGCGTAATTGGACCGTAATCTACGCAATAGACCAAAATTGTTCAATTATATTTATAAAACTATTCTTTTTTAATACAGTGTGCCAATACTTGAAACAGTTTGATGATTTAATGAGTCAAATGTGGAGCATTTTTTATTTTGATGCCAATGTAACAAAAAGGCTGAACTGTGGACAGTTTTAGGCCTGAGTCTGGTTCCAAGATTCTCACAAAGTTAATTTCTTTGTCTTATTTTCTTCTTACTTTTCTCTCTTTCTTCTTTCCTATTTTTTGCCAATTCAGAATTTATTTGGAAGACACATTTTTACAGCAAGAAGAAAATTGTGTACATTTCCTAGTTTTTACACAGTAATGTTTAGTCTTTATTATTATAGGGCTACCTCTGATAAAGCAAATAAACTGGAGTCAACAGTTGAGGCATATCGTCAGAAGCTACAAGATCTGAATGACCTTCGCAAGCAGGTGAAAACTTTGCAGGAAACAAATATGATGTATATGCATAATACAGTTAGCTTGGAAGATGAATTAAAGAAGGCAAATGCGGCTCGCACACAATTAGAAACATACAAACGACAGGTAAGAAAACATCTTAATTTTTTTAATCATTATAATTGAAAGAGCTCAACTTTCTATTTGATACTTTAAGAATGGCATGAAAGTAAAGAAACATTGTCAATAGTCAGCTGTGCACTTATGATAAATTTCTTCTATGTATAATTTTAATTTAAGGGTTGGAAATTGAGTATGAGTTAATCTAGGTCTTTTACATTTTTACTGGCTCTGAGGATATATGTATTTTGGACAGTTTATTATTTATTAAGATTTCTGGTAACCAGTGATAAAAACCTAGATAATGGAACTGTAACCTAAAATATTGTTTTGTTACTTAGCAATCAACCTATAGAAGAAGTAGAAGGCTGATTGTTTCTTTGTCTAAATTGTTACTTGGATATTTTAAAATTTATGCTAGTTCTTATATATATGCTGTTTCCACAAATATTTAGAATCAGTTTGTACAGTTTTATTTATAATCAGTTTCTTATTTATTGAGCTCTGAAATCATACTATCAGTGTCATATATTCTTGTATTTTACCTTTGTTTCAAACAAAAGGTTCAGGATCTGCACATTAAACTTTCCTCTGAATCCAAAAGGGCAGACACATTAGCATTTGAAATGAAGCGGCTTGAAGAAAAACATGAAGCTTTACTTAAGGAAAAGGAGGTAAACATCAGTATAATTGATAAGTAATATGTCTGTTTGCTTTTAGATTTTAATACAATCTTTGCTGTTTCTAAGAATAAAAATGATATCAACTACTTCTATCTTCAAATTGAAATTGTTGGTGTAAAACTTCTTGTAGTTTTGAGAGTTTCCTTCACAAGGGAAGATTAAATGGCAGCCAAGGTCATGTCCTGGTCCAATGTTCTTCAACTCTGGACTGCCAAATTCTTGAGAGAGACAGAACCATAGACGTGATTTTGAGCAGCTTTATTAAAATATATTTACATACCATAAATTTTGCCCACTTAAAGTGTACAGTTCAGTGGTTTTTAGCATATTCACAGAGTTGTGCAACCAACCATCACCACAATCAAGTTTTAGAACACTGGCATCACTCCAGAAAGAGCCCCAAGTCCATTAGTGGTTAGTCTGCATTCTGGTCCTCGTTCCCCCCCACCACCCCCCTTCCTTCAAGCCTTTGCAACCAGTAATCTATAGCCTTCTCTATAGGTTTGCCTGGTCTATCCAGAATATGTAATCTTACACTTGGTGGTTTTATGACTGGATTCCTTATTTTAGCATAATACTTTCCAGGTTCATCCAGATGGTAGCTTGTATCATCGCCTCATTTTTACTGCTGAATAATACTCCATTGTATGGATATACCACATGTTATCTGTTCATAACTTTATGGAAATTAGGACTATTTTCATTTTTGATTATCATACAGATAATGTGGCCGTGAACATTTACATGTAAGTTTTTTATTTGACGTATGTTTTCATTTTTTGAGTATATATCTAGGAATGGTATTGCTTGGTCATATGATAACTAAGCTTAATCTTTTAAAAGAACTATTAGATTCTATACTGGATGAACCATTTTTTACTCTCACCGACAATTATTGAAGGTTCTAATTTCTATACATTCTTGCCAGTATTTCCCACTTTTTAATTTTAACTATCATCATGTGTATGAAGTGGTATGTCAGTATGACTTTGCTTTGTATTTCCCTAATGACTAGTGATACTGTGCATCTTTTCATGTACTTATTGGCCATTTGTATATTGTCCTTGGAGAGATATCTCTTCAAATTTTTGCTCATGTTTTATTTAGGTTATTTTCTTTGCTGTTGATTTTTAAAGTTTTTTTTTATATATATTCTGGATACATGTTCCTTATCAGATATATAATTTGCAAATATTTTTCTCCTGTTCTCTGGGTTGTCTTCCTTTTTCTTTTTTTTTTTTTTTTCGTATTTTTCCGAAGTTAAAAAAGGGGAGGCAGCCAGACTCCCACATGTGCCCGACCAGGATCCACCTAGCATACCCACTAGGGGGCAATGCTCTGCCCATCTGGGCCATTGCTGTGCTGGGGCCAGAGCCATTTTAGTGCCTCAGGCAGAAACCATGGAGCTGTCCTCAGTGCCTGGGCCAACTTTGCTCCAGTGGAGCCTTTGCTGTAGGAGGGGAAGAGAGAGAGAGAGAGGAAGGAGAGGGGGAAGGGTAGAGAAGCAGATGGACACTTCTCCTGTCTGCCCTGACCAGGAAATCAAACCCAGGTCTTCCACATGCTGGCTGAAGCTCTACCGCTGAGCCAACCGGCCAGGGCCGGTTGTCTTGTTTCTTGATGGTATTGTTTATATAATAATATTCATTTGATGAAGTAACAATTATCTATTTTTTCTTCTATTGGTTTTTTTTTTTTGTTTTTTGGTATAGTTTCTAAGAACTCTACCAAGTTTTATTGATTGACTTAAGAATATCAAGATTTACTTCTATGTTTTCTTTCAGGAGTTTTATAGTATTAGGTTTTATATTTAGTCTGTGATCAATTTTGAATTAATTTTTGTACATGGTGTAAGATAGGGGTTTAATTTCATTGGTGTGTAGATAATCAGTTGTCCCAGCACTGTTTGATGACAGGACCGTTCTTGCCTCCATAAAATTGTCTTAGTACCCGTGTTAAAAATCAACCAACTATGATACTGTAATGATGGATACATTACACATTTGTCAAAATTCAAAAATATAAAGCAGAGTGAACCCTAATCTAAATCGTGACCATTAGTTAATAATAGTATATCAATATTGGTTCATCAGTTTTTATAAGTAACTATATAAGATGCTAATAATAAAAACAAAACTAGGCATAGGGGGAAGATGAGAGCATATGTGGAAACATTGTACTATCTGCTCAATTTTTCTGCAAGCCAAAAACTGCAATAACCAGTCTATTAATTGTTTATAAAAAGTGAAAAAGAAAAGGAATTTGACCATAAAAGTAAGAATTTAGCCTGACCAAGCAGTGACTCAATGGATAGAGCATCGGCCTAGGATGCTGAGGACCCAGGTTTGAAACCCCAAGATTGCTGGCTTGAGCGTGGACTCATCCATCTTGAGCACAGGCTTACCAACGTGAATGCAGGGTCACTGGCTTGAGTGCGGGAACAGAGACATGACCCCATGGTCGCTGGCTTGAGCCCAAGGGTCACTGGCTTGAAGTCCAAAGTCACTGGCTTGAGCCCAAAGGTCACGCTAGCTTGAGCAGGGATCATTGGCTCAGCTGGAGCCCCGCCTTTGTCAAGGCACATATGAGAAAGCAATCAATGAACAACTAAAGCACCACAACTACGAGTTGATGCTTCTCATCTCTATGTCTTCCTGTCTTTCTCTTTCTCACTTAAAAATGAAAAAGTAAGAATTTATTTCTGGGCTTTCAGTTCTTTGTCATTTATTGTATGTCTAGCTTTATGCTAGTATCACACTGTTATGAGTACTCTAGCTTTATTTACACCAAGTTTTGAAGTTGGGAAATATGAGTTCTCAACTTTAATGTTTTTAAAGATGGGATTGCCTGAATCTGTAGATCAATTTGGAAACAATGCTACCTTAATAGTATTGAGTTTCTGATTCTTGAATGTGGAATAACATTCTGTTTATTTGGTTTTCAGCTTCTTTCAACAATGTTTTGTAGTTTTCATTGTACAAGATACATAGTAGCTTTTTTTTAAAGATTTTATTGATTTTACAGAGAGAAGAGAGACAGAGTTGGGGGGAGTGAGAATTATCAACTCACAGTTGCTTCACTTTAATTGTTCATTGATTGTTTGTCATATGTTCCTTAACCAGGTAATCTCAGGGTTCCAAACCGGTGACCTCCGCATTTCAGATTGACGCTTTTTCCACTGTGCCACCACAGGCTGGGCCAAAATTTTTACTTTTAAAATTTTTATTTCTGAGTGTTTTATTTTATTTTTTTGTTGTTGATATTATAAATGGAATTTCTAAATTTAAAAATTTTTTAATGCTAATTGTATTTTAATGCTAATATATAAAAATACAATTTATTATACATTGATCTTGTATCTTGCAACTTGTCAAATTTATGTAGTATTTCTAATAGTTTTTAGTGCGTTCTAAAGGATTTTCTATATATAAGATTAGGACGTCTGCAAACAGAAATAGATTTGTTTCTTCCTTTGCAATATGAATGCCTTCTTTTTCTTTTTCCTCTCAAATTGTCCTGGCTAGAACCTTCAGTACTATGATGAATAGTGATGGCAAGAGTGGCTATTATTCTTTTGGTTCAGGTATTAGGGAGAAAGTATTCATTCTTTCACCATTATGTATATTTTTAGTCATGAGTTTGTTTTTTGTTTTGTTTGCTTTTTGTTTCTTTTTGTAGATGCCTTTTATGAAGAAGTTGAGGAAATTTCTTTTATTCTTAGTTTGTTGCATGTACTTATTATGAAAGGGTGTTAGATTTTTATCATGCATTTTTTGGTCATCGAGATAATATGTGGCTTTTATCTTTTATTGTATTAATGTGGTTACTTATTAGTATAGTTAATAATTATATTGACTTTTGGATATTAAACCATAAATTCATACTTCCAAGATGTTACTTATCACTTATTTTGGTAGAATTTCACATCAGTGATAAAAAGAAATAGCAAATCACCAGCATTTGCTTTTACACACAAGACTATATTCTGTGTAGGTGACAGACCTTATCCTATTTGTTAGACAGAACACCTTTGCAAGGGTTTATATGTGCCTGTGTTTCCATTTTGATGATATGGGTACTTAAAGCTAAAGAGTCACATAACTTGCCCTAGATAGCATAGCTAAGAAGGAGTGAAACTGGAATTTAAGCCATCATCGGTTTGCTTCCAAAGTTCATGGTTGTTTTTTTGTTTGTTTGTTTGTTTTTATTACTCTTTAGTTGTATATTTGTGCTCTTGCACAATTACATGTATTTTGTTTAAAGATAAACTATCTAATGGGGAAATCACAAGCTTTGTGTTATACAAAGACTATATTATATGTGATTTATAGGAGAGAAAATTACCCCTTAGCACTAAAACTAAAATGTTGCCTTTTTAATTTAACTTCATTTTTTGTATTTTTCTGAAGTGAGAAGTGGGAGGCAGAGAGAAAGACTCCTGCATGCGCCTGACTGGGATCCATCTGGCATGCCCACTAGTGGGCGATGCTCTGTCCATCTGGGGCATTGCTCCATTGCAACCAGAGCCATTCTAGTGCCTGAGGTGGAGGCCATGGAGCCATCCTTAGTGCTCGGGCCAACTTTGCTCCAGTGGAGCCTTGGCTGTGGGAGGGGAAGAGAGAGATAAAGGGAAAGGAGGGGGAAAAGGTGGAGAAGTAGATGGTTGTTTCTCCTGTGTGCCCTAGCAGGGCATCAAACCAGGGACTTCCACACACCGGGCCGATGCTCTACCACTGAGACAACCAACTGGCCAGGGCCTGTAAAATGTTGCATTTTTAATTAAATAATTATCAAATTAACTTATTAAGATAAATTATTTTAAGCATCAAGTACCCTGCCTTTGGGCAGAACTAAAAATTTTGCTTTTATACACAATTATTTTTTAGAGACTAATAGAACAGCGTGATACTCTGAAAGAAACAAATGAAGAACTTCGATGTTCACAAGTACAGCAGGATCATCTAAACCAAACAGGTAAATTTTGTTGGATTTAGAAAAGGTATTTTAATGGTAGAGGTACTAAACTGTTAATCTATTTTGTCATTGTCATTTAGATGTATCTGCTGCAAAAAGTTATGAGAATCTTGCTGCTGAGATTATGCCAGTAGAATACAGGTAAATTTGTTTTTATTAATTGGTAATCCACAATCAATATTAAAAATGTGACTTTTTTTGGTAAATTTCTTAGCCTTTACAACATACCATTTTTTGAGTCATAGTGCCTAGAATTACTTTATTTCATCTGCTTAAACTTTCCAAGTCAGATTGTTATTGCTACTATAGCAGTTTAAAAATGTTTATCAGAAGTAAAATTTTCCAAACTAGCTGAATGACATGTTCTAGTATTGATTAATATGACCTTTATAGTGTTGAAATTTTTTCATATCCTTAAACTCTGTGTATGAAAAATCATTTTAATCCATGGCATTCAAATCCACATGATGAAAAGCAAAGGAAAGGAGCTGTCAGTAATAGCAGGAGGATTAAGCAGAGGTTAAATAAAATACAAGTTTTAGAGGTTCCTCTTGATCCGTCTTTTATCTTAGCATTGCACTGCTATGTTGACTTCTGGACTTGCGACTAATCTGGTATTTTTATGGTTTTCTTTTCCTTGTTCTGTGGTGACAGTTTTTTTTGTTCGATATTTCAAACTCTACATTTTATTTAAATGGCTTTATAGAGATATATTTTACCTATTTAAAAATGTAGATGCTGGTAGTTTTTAGTGTAGTCCCGAGCTGTGCAGCCATCATGCTATCAAATTTCAGAATGTATTTGTTCTCTCCACAGACACCCTGTACATACTAGTGGTTACTCCCCATTCCTGCCTCTCCTGCAAGTCTATCTCCAGGCAACCAGTTATCTACTCTTTGTGTCAGTTTGCCTGTTACAAACATTTTAGATACATTCATATAATATGTGGCCTTTTGTGACTCACCTCCGTCACTAAACATTATGTTTACAAAGTTGTAATTTTGCAGTTTGTCAGTTTTTGTTAAGATAGAACTCCTTCCATATTGGACTAGAAACTAATTGTACTTACTCTTTAGTTATTAATATCTAGTGATATTAATATTTTTAAAATGGCCATACAAACTCATTTTTAAAGTTATAGTGCTAGTATTCAGAAGATTAAAAATCAAGATTGATAGTAGTTGCTTTTGGGGAATGGCATTTAGGAGGGCAGCAAGTAGGTGAACATTACTTTTTTATTTAATAACATTTCTGTCATTGGCATTTTAAAAAACATATGTAAATCTTTAATTTTTTTCTAAAAACAAAAAATATCTGGATATAGGAACTTGACTGCTATTATTATAAAAGTATATTTAAAAATTGTAGGCAAGCTGTAGTTTCTTAACTGCTGCTTTTCCTTCAGGTGTTTTAAAGATATGCTCTGTATTTGTTTTAGTGAATGGTTTCCAAATTATCAAATTAAAAGAATTCATGTTATCTCATGAATTTGCATAATAAAACATTTAATGTTCTATAACATAATCTTATACCTGTACCTTAAAACACTTGTTTTTTGAGACATGATCTTACAGTGTACATAGGTTTTTCTTAAAAACCTTCAGAAGCTTGGTTAACATTTTTAAATGCAAGCTATTAAGTGGATAGGAATTTCCCTTTTTAGAAAATTAAGAATGTAAAAATTTACATAAAAAATTTCAAAAGAAAATTTACTTTTCAATGTTAGGGAGGTGTTTATTCGACTGCAGCATGAAAATAAGATGCTTCGCCTACAGCAGGAAGGTACTGAGAACCAACGTATTGAAGAGCTTCAGGAGAAACTGGAACAGAAACATCGCAAGATGAATGAATTGGAAACTGAGCAAAGGTGACACGCTCCTTTAGAATGAACAAATCATTGTGATTTAATTACCTAAGCACAAAATCTTAATTCACTGAAGTGGAAAATATCATTGTAGTTTAAAATAATTAGGATTTTAAGAAGAAGGTTATTTTTTTTGTTATTGTTTTTAGTCTCTCACTACCCATTACTTTTAGCAGATTCTATTAACCGGGTTGCTTATTCTTTAATTTTATTTGATTGTTTTCACAATTGACAGAAAATATAACAAATTATTAAATGACAGCTTGGCTTTCTACTGCAGTCTGCTGCATAGATGGGACAAAGATTGTGGTGTCAAATTTGAATCCTACTTCTTAAACTTGTTACCCACTTGGTTGTGAGCAAGCTATTTAAATTCCCACTTAGTGTCCTCAGCTGTAAATTTGAGGTGATACCTAGTTGCAGATTATGAAGATAATGTGTTTAAAGCAAATGGTGTACTTATCTGATACCAATGAGAAGTGTTTAAAATTAAAATATTAAAAATATATAGCATTTATATAGTGGTATTACATGTCAAGCACTTTTCTAAGCACATTTTGGTATTAACTCAGTAAATCCTTAGAGCTCTATGAAGTAATAAGTATTATTATCACCTTTTTATGGATAAGGAAGCTGAGGTACAAGGAGGTTGAGTAACTTGCCTAGAGTTACACAGCTAATAAATTCTGGATCCTTCATTTGACCTTCTGTCAGTCTGATACCTGAGTCTTTGCTCTTAACCACTGTGCTGATGACCTTCCCCTCATAAGTAGCATACTTGGAGTAAAGGTATTGAGATTTATTTGACCAACCTTTATTGGATTTTAGAGACAACCCAGAATCTAAGAGACACATGAACCTTTTCTCTCCTACTAATATGTACACATTATATCAGCTGTGGTTAAACAAAGAATAACATTTTAGCTCTCTGTAGAGACCATTAAATATTACTGTCTGATACAGTTTACTATCAGTTGACAGTAGAGATACTAAGTTTCAGCTTTTAGAGTTAATATAGGAAGATAGGCATATCAATAGATAATTATTATGGATAGCTATGTGGTGTGTGTGTGTGTGTGTGTGTGTGTGTGTGTGAAGAATATGTGAAGACAGAAAGACAGATACTCTCTTGCTGGTAACTTCCAACTAAGCTAACTCTTAAACAGGGTTTTAAGGAATGAGGTTATGGCAAGATTAAAAATCTACTTGGTTTAGAACATTGGTCCAGTGCACCAAGGTTGCAGGTTTAATCCCTGGTCAGGACACATGTAAACAACAGCCAATGAATGCATAAATAAGTGGAATAAAAAATTGATGCCTCTCTCTGTCTCTTTCTCTCTTTTCCTCTCTCTCTCAAATTAATTTAAAAACCAAAAGAACGACATTAGTTGCTAGTGCCAATCCCTTTAAATAAAAAGTCATGAAGAAATGGTTGGAAAATGGTGACCTTCCTCTTTTAATACACTGTGAAATCTGAACTAAGAAAAGGAAACCTGGTTTCCATTCATTAAAAATACAGCTGTAGGAAAATTGAGCTAGTTTTTTTATTTTTATTCCAGTTAGTACAGTATAGAAATGTTGTATTTTCACCACTGACACATAAAGTACTTGAAAATTTTAAACGTGGGTATATATGCTTTCAGGATAAAAATGTCTTCTTTTATTAAATATTTCCTTGATAGTAGCCTCCTATATAATATATATTATAACTAGCCACAGATAATTTTTCAGCATCTGTTACTGCTTTTAAACACATACTTTATGAATTAAATTGCATAAATCACCTTTGTTGATCCTTAAATACTTTGACTTTCAATACAAATAAACACATATGATTTATCTTAAAATAGGCTGAGCAAAGAGCGCATCCGAGAATTGCAGCAGCAGATTGAGGACCTCCAGAAATCTTTACAGGAACAAGGCTCCAAGTCTGAAGGAGAAAGTGTAAGTAACTTAAACATTATAATATTTCTGCTCTGTGGACTCTGTAATAGGGCCTGATACCCAAATTAATCTTCTACTTGAAAGTTCTACCATTACTGTTGATGAGTCCCTTATATACCGTATATATCTGCATAGCAGATGCAGTGATTTTTGCCAATTTGGAGCCTATAAATTGATCTTATGTGTGTATTAGAAGATGATTTCTATCTGTCTTACTTCTACAGCTATACTAAGTTAATGGTAATTCCTGACTGAGAGCTTGCTGCGATCGAGGCCTTCATAGTTCTGCTGGGAACCCAACAGGCTGGCCTAAGAAAAACCCTAGTGAGAGTAGGCATCAGTGAGAATTGAGGAAAACTGCTAGTAAGAAAACAAAGAACAAGAAGTGAAACCTCCAAAGGAAAGAAACCTTAATGCAGTCTTGAAGACATTGCCCCTTATTTCTTGGCTTCCTTTCATACTGACTCCTAACCTTGCCATTTCTAATGGATTTTGATGGCATGTTTTGAGAGCAGAAATAAGTGGACTTAAAAGAGATTAAACAGCCTAAATATACTTAGCAGTGTTCCAATAGTTTGATCTTTATATAGAGAGGGAAAAGAAGTAATAATTGAATGAGGGATGTATTTAACTAAAACAATAGCAAAAAGATAGGGATAATATTGTGTTAGGTAGGTATTGATTAGATGGAATGTTAGATGATTGATTCTACCTGTGTAGATGGGGGAGAAAACTAAGCAAAATAAGTAAAGAGATGAAAATGAAGATTGAAAGGGTTACATTTCCTTTCTGTCTTTTTTATGCTTTATATGATTTTTTCTTTTTTCCCTGGGGGCTTGGAAAATAGAAATCATCTCATGCATGGCGGCATCTCATATGTGCATATATACGGTATTGTAACCTCTCTAATACAAATATATTTTTAAGGAATATATATTTTTAGGGAATAATTTTAAAATGGGATCTATTTGGAGGAGCACATTTTGGATCAAAATACTTTAAAGATTTTAAATTTCTTTATCTTTTAAAATTTGTGTTGGTGTCCAAATTCTATATTTTTTAAATCTGCAACTGTTCAGAGGTGATGCAGAACTACTATTTCAATTTAAATTCCTTTTTTTAAAAGAAATTTTTATGTTTTGAATTTGAATTATTTTTAATCTAATTGCTTATGATGTTAATATTAAAGTATTTGCATTTATTATAAAGATAATTTAGTTTTTTGAGGTTATTCTTTATTAAAGGCCTAAAATTAAAAAAAGTTTATTTTAAATAAATAATTATTTGGGCATTTAAGTGTTTGATACTCCTCCATATTATCACATTGAGCTTGAGCTTACGTTTTCTATTTTTCTTCAAGTTCAAATTTTATTTGCATTATATTCAGAAATATGAAACATTTTTCTTTTTGCTGTTGTACTTTTATTTTCTATTCCTTTTTTCTTTTCTTTGAAATGAAAAAAAAATACCTAAAATTTTATGTTTAAAAATTTATTTTAGAAATACAAATTTTAAATCATTTATAATTTTAAACAATACACCTTCAAAAGGAGGTAAAGAAATTTTGATGTCTGGAAATTTTATCTTTGCCACAATAGTTATCTTACAAAAGCTGTTTTTAATTTTTATAGTCCAGCAAACTAAAGCAGAAGTTGGAAGCTCATATGTAAGTAAAACTGATATTTCATTTCAAATATGAGAGGGGAAGATATTAGGAGGATCTAAAGTTAATATCCTTTTCTGATTTTGTTCATAAAAGCAAATACGCAGATGCCAATTGAATGCTCACCACTGTCACCAAAAACCAAAAGAAAAACATGCTAAAAGTTTCAGCCTGCCCTGCCAGTGATCCCAAACTTTTGCATTTTTCAATTATTAATGTCATTTAAAGAGTTTACAAAGCTGGCAGCTGTCACAACTAGATTATTTGGAAATGTGGGATGTTTTTCCTATAAAATACTTCTTTTCACTTTCTTAGGAAGCAAAGGTGGTAGGGGAAAATTTTTCACATTTTTGGCACCTGTCATGTGCCAACCAGTGCGCATCCTCAGAACGACTCCTGTCATATTTGGCAAGTGTTAATCCCGTTTCACAGATGAGGACAGGAAGGGTCAGAAAATGACTAGCCTTCAGTCCACAAGCGGCAGAAACCATTATCAGTCTGTTTGGCTCCAGAGCTCCTTGTTCTTCTTTCTGCTGCTTAGGGAAAAATTAACAGAGGTCCATGAAGAATTACAGAAGAAACAAGAGCTCATTGAAGATCTTCAGCCAGATGTAAACCAGAATGGTAGGTATTGTGAATCAGAATCTAAGGACTTGCCCTTTTTAGTTGACAGATACAAGAAGTGTGTGTAAATCTTTGGACAAAGCATAGATACATACATTGCAAATAAGTACTGTGATAATTTTTAGTGATTTAAGTAATCAGTAAATCATCTAATCTTAATGCAAAAAAAGTAAGCCTCATAAAATGAACTGATTGATATGTAGGAGTATCAAACATTTTGAAATGTAATAGAATTAATACTATGAAAATACAAAAAAATAATGATTTTAAATCAATATTGAACATTATATAAAAAGTATGCTTTATTTTCTCTTATGATGGTTGTACTTACATTGTAAGATATATTTGCTCATTGAAATATTTGACAGAAAGAGAAATAGCTAGATATTTTTCAAGAAAAAATATGAGATGATTGAGGATGTATTGGTTGTAGTTCAAAAGTTTTAGATAAGAAATCACTACAAAGAAGAAATAAAAGATTTCTCTTTTAAGTTCTCTTATCAGTCCTTGGAAAATAAATGTGATAATTATACTTTTATGTGTTAAGATGGAGTATTTTAAATAGGGAGTAACTGGTCATGTTTCATTTCATTTCCAATAATAGCACAAAAGATCAATGAACTTGAAGCTGCTCTTCAGAAGAAAGATGAAGATATGAAAGCAATGGAGGAACGATATAAAATGTACTTAGAGAAAGCAAGAAATGTGAGTGATTTATCTTACAGAGCTCAAGTCCCTGTCACTCAGGTGCTAATTAGGCCTGCTCCACCTGATTGTACTGCTCTTCTTGTTTCTATATCATTTTACTTCCCTTCCCACTCCCCTGCGCTGCTGACCAGGCTCCCGGTATGTTTCCAGGTCAGTCCCTCTGTTCTTCCCCTCTCATTCATCAGCATCAGGTAAAACCAACTCATGGCTTAGAACAGTTTAAACATGGATCTTAGTGACCTCATTAGAGAAAACGACCATTATAATATGACATCTTTAGTTGTTAAAATGAAGGCACATTTGCCTTCTGTGAAAATTTAGCTTTCTAAACTGAAATGAAGGCACATTTGCCATTTATGAAAATTTAGCTTTTCACTTTTTGGAATTATTTAGTGTTTAGTCAGGCTTAGACAGTTAAACACTGTTCTAATGTTCCCTGCACTAATTGTCTTTTTTCTTTATTTTATACTTTTAACAAAATATCTATAAGCAGTGTTTTCATAAAATCTTTTCTTTTCATGGTATCATAGATTTTCCTAATTAATTTAAGTGTTTTCTCAGAAAATGTCAATGTACTCTTTCAATTTACTGAATAAAAAACGAATTTTACAATGAAGCTTTAAAATACTGCTGATGTGTGCCCTTTTATGTTTTTATGTTTTTTATATAATATTCATTAAGGCATAAATAGTACCTGCTGCAACAGATAAACCTCAAGATCTTAAGGCTTAGCAGCAAGATAGACATTTACTTCTTGGTTACATGAAATCCAGTCAGCGGTGGGGGAGGCACTCTGCTCCATGCGGTCATTTACAGTCCTAAGGTGACAGATTCTCTGCCTTTTTCAACACACAGTTCCTAAGTTCATTGACATTGTCCAGCTAGTAGATGAGAGACAGAGCATAGATTGTGTGGGAGGTATGTAATGGGCCAAGCCTGCAAACAGTCCGTGTTCCCTCTCTCTTCAGTGGCCAAAACTCAGACACACAGCTATGCTAACTTCTAGGGAGGCAGAGCTTGGTAAACATCCAGGCAGTCTATGCCACAGTTCAGTCTCTCTCAGTTACAAAAGTATAAATGCCTTTAGTAAAAAATATAAAGTATGAAAAGGACCCCAGAGGCAACTGAAACAAACTTTTGGTATATTTTCTTAAGTGTGTATTTTTTTAATGCATAGTAACTCAATGCTTCTTGAGCATAACACACACACACATATATATATAATTTTTAAAACTTAAGATAATTTTCTCATGTTGCATTCATGTAAGTTAATATTTATGGAGGGCCTGTTATGCTGAGCTCTGATCATGCAGCACTAAACGAGACAGACATCATACTTATTGAACAGACTTTGCAGAAGTCAGTGCACAGCTACATAATATTCAGTTGAATGATGTGTCTTAGTTACTTAGTCATCATCCTATTGTTGGAATAGTTTGTTTCCATTTCTTTTATGTTTTTGTCCCTAGAATAAAGCTATAGGCAACATACCATATTTCCCCATATATAAGACACACCCTTTTTTGAAAAATTTGTGGTCTAAAAACTGGCTATGTCTTATACAGTGCTTGTAGTTTTCTTTACTTGCATTTCCCACTTTTTCACACTTGTCTTTTTTTTTTTTTTTCAAATTTCAGGGCCCAAAATTAATTGTGTCTTATACATGGGAACATCTTATACATGGGGAAATACAGAAAGCTGTTATACAGAAAGCTTTTGACTTATTTTGGTTTATTATCCTTGTTCCTAGGTTAATGGGTTTATTAACCTTGTTCCTATGTTAATGGGTAAAATAGAATTATTGGGTCAAAAAATAAGAGTATTTTAATAAACTGCTTTATATATATTTCTAAATGATACTCTTAAATGATTATAACTAATTGGACAAAGCAGTTACAAAATACTATATTTTTGCCATCATCAAATATTATCATTTAAAAAAGTTGCTTGTTTAGTAAACATGATTTTCTTTTCCTCTTACGTTATTTGGGGGATAGGTTAAAATAGTAACATATGTCCATTATATATAGAAAATTTAAGAAATGTAATAATATCACAACCATACTTTTTATCACGTAGAGGTAACAAATTATGATTTGTTCTTTGTAATTAAATCATGATTTAAACTCTTCAATGTGTCTGTGTGGTGTGAACCTGGTGAGAGCATGTCTCTCATAAGCTGCTCTGTCCCCATCTGTCTCAGTGCTGCAATGTCCAGCGCTCAGTAAATCATTTTGAATGAACTACAAAAATTGTTAGGCATATTACTTTTCTCCTTTTTTTTCTATACCTCTATACCTATATCTGACATTTTCCTAACTCATTAAATAATTTTAAATATTTTTATGGGTCTGTAATTATTACTGGAAACTTGCTTTTGCTTGTAACTTATTCCTGATATTTCTAAGTTGATTTCCTATCATACTGCTGACTACACAATTTAGCTAAGTTTCAGAACAACATTGTACTTAAACATCTGTGTTTTACTCAACTTTTAGTAATTTATATAAATGTGATCGGCACCGTAGTGTTTGCAGACAAAATCAACAGTATCTATTCTACTGATTACTACATTTAAATTACATAATGATAGTAAAAAAGACTGTTGCTAAGATTTTTTTGTATGAATTACTCTTACTTTATACAAACTTAAAAAAAATGCTCATCAGATAAATGTGGCAGGGGTTATTTCAAGACCTCAGTGCTCTAAGTTTGGTAGGCCAAATAACTATCCCTGGTTACTGAGCCTTGGAGAAGGGAAATTTGATTATGGGAGGGAGATCTTTCCATTTTTGTACTTAGTTTTTATTCTGTTTCTCATCTATAGTGTAAGTTACTTTGTAAGTCAAGGTAAATGTGAGACAAACTGTAGTTAGCTGATGGATCACTTTCTGGATAATTTTCCATCTAGACTAATTTTATAGACTGTGTTCTTATATTTCAACATTTGATAAGATAAAGTGAACATAATATTTTTTTCTTTAAACAGGTAATAAAAACTTTAGATCCCAAATTAAACCCAGCATCAGCTGAAATCATGCTACTTAGAAAGCAGTTGGCAGAGAAAGAGAGAAGAATTGAGATTCTGGAGGTAAAACTTCCATATTCACACTTCTCCTCTTAATTATTCTGTGTAATCCTGGTAATTAACTGCTGACATGTATTTGCCATTAATGATCAAGTTTCACAAGAAGGTAGCAATACTCAGTTTCATCACTGTACATGTTCATTGCCGAGCATCTCAGTGGCCCACAGGATTGATCTCCCTGCAGTTGATGCACTCTGTTGCACTCTTTCTTTGATAGCCAGTCATACAGATGCCCCTTAGTTTTTAATAGACTCCACTGTCATGCTCTTTTTGAAATTATGTAGATGAGAGTTCATTCAGAAACAAAAAATGAAAGAAACCAAGCTCACCTTTTAAATAGGAAACTGTACTCAGTTAACCAAATTCATCTTATCTCTTCTTCCTGTTCCTCACCGGAACCCAAACTAACTAGGTGGAATTCCTGAGAGAAGGAAGTACTTCAGAATCTAAGTAAACCGTTGAATAAAGTGGCAGTCTGTTATTAACCGTGCAGAGCATGTTAACAGTAGCAAGTTCTCATTAATTAGCTGCATCTTTAAGTTTATTTTTGCGTCAGTGATTATTTTTACAAGCTGGGTAAAGTATAAGTAAGTCAGTATGGAATTGTATATTCTTAGATTTTATAATTGGCTATGTTCTAATTTCCTTTGCAAAGTGTTTTACAAAACTGCTATTATTGTCATCAGGTTTGATGCTGCTCTTGAAGTCATATACTTCCTCATAATAACGTGGGTAATTGTAGAGCCCTCTTGAATTCTATACACTCACCTTGAAATTATCATAATTGTTAGTTGGTTTTTATTTGCATCAACTATAGGTAGGAATGCTTTATTTCAAAGATATACATTATGTTCACTCACCACTTTTGTGATATTATTTCTGAGCCATTTGATATGGACTGTGTTGAAAATATTTTGTTTAAAGATTTAAAGTTTAACATCCAGAATGCACAACAGCCTTATGTGCTCCTTCTATAAGTTCTTGTTCAGGCAATGTTGATTGGTATAAAAAGCATTGGGTTAGGGGTATCTCTCTGAAGAAATGCTGTTTATTTTTGAGGATCCAACTCAAAATGCCTCTTTCTTTATAAAGCTTTCCCTGTATTCCTTAGGCAAAATGATCTCTCCATAATGACTCCATTTACTTTAAACTCATAAATTCATCCCCCAGTAACATATTTTTTATGAATTGTGTCAGAGTGAATTGAGGCCAG
This sequence comes from Rhynchonycteris naso, assembly GCA_037038555.1. Taxonomy (NCBI): domain Eukaryota; kingdom Metazoa; phylum Chordata; class Mammalia; order Chiroptera; family Emballonuridae; genus Rhynchonycteris; species Rhynchonycteris naso. The sequence goes on along the minus strand of CM072997.1, from coordinate 188,821,123 downwards.
AGGCTGTATCTTATATCTCTGTATTCCCACCATTAAATGTTACATAAATGAGAGGTCAGGGTGACAGCTTTACTGGTAACCTATCTTCATCTGGTCACCTTTCTTTCCTCTCTGGTCCTGCTTCCTCATCTGTAAATACATATAATGAGACTTGTACTAAATCTCTGAAATGTGAGTTGCTCTGGTTATTCACTTCCCAGTAAAAGCCAGTAAGAATGGACACCATTGTTGGTGCTTGAAATGCAGCTCCCTAACATATGATGACAGAATGGTGCTTTTAACTCAAGGGCTCCGAGGAAAAACTTCAGTCAAGTCACAGCATATGGGGCTTTAATTTATGAGTATTTATCTCTGCATTGGAAAAAGTAGAAAGGAGAGCAGTAATGTAAATAGCAGAAGTTATTCTGTCTGCTACCTTTCTTGGGGAATGTTGACCTGAAGTAGGTGTGAGCCAGAAGAAAGGCTTCTTGCCTCCCTTGTTTTCTGTATGCTTTTTGTATCATCAGTGTCTTGCTGTGGGAACATTCACGTGTTTTAAGATTATAATATTTTTTATAATTCAGCTATATCTGGCACTCAACAAAATTATAAAATTAGCTACATTAGAGTCATAAAGAAATGGATGATACTCTCTCGGGTAGCATGTAACTATGGCCACAGGCAATCTAGTATACAGGTCATCAAGAATTGAGAGAAAACTTCATGCCCACCTTTATAGGAGATATTTTGGGAATATTCTTGATTACATCCTCTTTCTTCTTAGTTTTTACTCCTCAATAGGTACAGCTCTATTTTGTTACCTAAACCAGTTGTTACTTTTTTCTAGATATAGAAGACGGTAGCTTAAGAATCACTAGTTTCTTGTTGTTGTTTTTAAATACCTGTTCTACCAGTAAAATTCCTGAAATAAAGACAAACTAGTCACAGTCTTACTCTTTACCGAAACTGTGCGCATACATCTCTCTATGACTCAGTTTACATTTGGACAGTTTTATATACTTCAAAATGCATTCATCAAGCTCTCTCAATAATGAATATATGAAGATGGTTCTATTTGTAGCAACTTGTTATTTTGGGGATTGTAATGGTCTTCATGTCTTTTTCCAGAGTGAATGTAAAGTAGCAAAATTCCGTGATTATGAAGAAAAACTCATTGTTTCTGCCTGGTATAATAAAGTGAGTTGAAATTCAGCCAATGATTGGATGTTTAGAACAGTATTTATCAAATATTTTGATGAACCATTCATGGAAATATATTTTATGGTACAAATCAGTATATACACATGTTAGAGATGTAAACAAAAGTTACCCTGTATGCATTGCACTTGGGTATTTTCTGTCATAACTTTTATTTAATGTTGGTTATAATCTAAATTGTCAATGTATTTTAATGTGTTTGGTTGATTTTGATGTTTTCAAAATCAGTAAATTGATTTTGTGAGTCATCATCCTTTAATTAATGCACATGAAGCACACATCCAGCAATCCATAAATATTTTAAGAATTGCCGTATTTGAGCTACAACATTTTATTTGTGTTCAATGGAAGGTTTCTTTAGAAATATGAGTATCTGTGTTAGGCAAAATTAAGTGCTTCTAGTAATCAACATTTATTTTAACATCCCCTAAAGCCACTTAGTGTGTCCTCTAATGTGTTTGTTTTTTAATCCAGGGAATACTTTTCAGTAATTATGCAAACAAGGAGAAAAATAGTATAAAATAATTTGAGATATACTTTACTTTTTTAACCTTAGAATCTGTAGGATGTTCAAGAAATATAGCAAAAAAAGAAAAATAGCATCTTATGATGCATATGATTCTTTGGGGTATTCTAATTAGTTCTAATTAGCTAGATTAGCTAATAATGCATCTACTCTCTACCTTAGGTGCTGCTTATTTAGTATGAGAGAATGTTAGTTTATAGACATCCCATGTGTGAACCCTGTGCTTTGTCACATAGAACTGGTTGTCCTTCCTCAGACAGGCTTAGTTTTATGCCATTATACTTTTTGTTTGGGTTCTTTTCTTTCCTTCCCATCTGTATTTGGAAAAATCTGCCTTAATTTGACAATCTGCTTCTCTCCCCCTCCTTCTCCCCTGTCTTTCCCTCTTCCTCTCCCAAAGGCTGTGCATTGGCCCCAGGAGCTGAGGATAGCTCAGTTGGTCCAACCAAGCATATCAGCCTCAGGCACTGAGGATAGCTCAATTGATTTAAGCATTGACCCCAGACTAGGGTTGCTTGGTGGATCCCAGTCAGAGCACATGTGGAAGTCTGTCTCTCTATCTCCCCTCTCACTTAAAAAACAAAAACAAACAAACAAAAAAAAGCTGGCTTAATTTAGCAAGGCCTGGAAGGAAATTACGTGTGAAATGTTTCCAGAATCTTCCATCATAGGTTAATAATCCTAGTTAATATCAAGTACTGTGTATTGTTTTCTTTGTTCTCCTGTGGTCTTTTGACACATAAATCATTAAAGATATTAAAGCCAAATGATACATTATATTCATTTTTCAGCCTATATATTTTGAACATCCACTTGATTCTATGTAGTGTACTAAGTACTGCTGTTGCTAAGTCAGTCAGGTTGGACTCTGTAGTCTAGTGAGAGAAAAGTACAGATTTCCCTCACTAAGAAACCTCACAGCCATGACTGCGGGAATTTGATCAGGTAGCAGTCTATGGGTGGACCGTTGTACATTTGAACTAGACTCTGGTTCTCAAAGGTTACCAAGCATCCAAGACGTGGTAAAATACAAATGATTGAACTCACCTGCAGAGCTTCTTATTCAGTAGGTTTGGGTAGAATTTACAGTTAGAATTCACATCATTTTAACAAATTCCTGGTGGTGCTAACGTTATCCAGGAATCACACTTTGGTAACTGGTGATGTGTGCTTTTTCTATTGTGTAATGTCTGCTCATGGTAGGTGGACGGATGGCCCAGACACAGAAGTTTTTGTTGGAACCATTTTGTTGTTGGAATTAAAGTTAATTCTCGAACTTATTATAAGCTACAGTTTTTTAACAATTTTATATTTAGTGAATTAAAGTAGAGAAACTGAGTTTTATGCCCTTCTTTTCTCCTTACTGACCTTACCATGTACAGATTAATTAGCTTTTCAACGCTTTTTCTTTAGAAAGTGAAGAAAACACCAGCTTTGTAGGGTTGTTTTGCAGATTAAATGACTTCATGTATGTGAAAAGCACTTTCAACTCTAAATAGTCATTTTGTTTGTTCAATTATTTTTGTTCAGAGTCTCGCGTTCCAGAGACTGGGAATGGAGTCTCGACTTGTGAGCAGCAGCAGCACCTGCAGAGAGCCCGGGGCCTGTGCTCCCGCTCGCTCCTTCCTCGCCCAGCAGCGGCACATCACCAACGCCAGGAGGAGCCTCTCCGTCAAAGTTCCTGCCGCAACATCTGATTAAACTGCAAAAGAAAGCAAACAGAAGTGCCCTTAAATTATTTTGTATCTTTCCTAACTACCAAATTGAAAAAGAAGTTTGTGATGCTGGGAATCAGCCATTCAGAAGGCATGAAATAAATTTTGCTGGCTGACTTTGAAAACAAAATACAGAATTATCTATCTCTCTGAGGGAGCGCATTTGAATAATTAAAAGATATAATTAGGCACACGTCTCAGACATTTGTATTTTGAGAGTATTATAATTTCAAATTGACTTTGTATATTTTAGTTTAATGTTTTCATTTGTGTCAGTAATTTGGTTAATTTGCAATTTGTTTTAATTCATATAAAAATGGTCTTAAGATAGGCACAAATGGAGGACTATACAAGAGTTATATTTTTTGACTTTCTAGATAAAAGCAAGCCTCTAATTCTGTCACTGAAGGGGTATAATTTCTCATGTAGTAAAGGTACAACATATGGAAGTTTTGGCCAAAAGATGACTTGGCTAAAGTAAAGTGACTAATTGGAAATTTTGCCGATTCCGAAGAGGTGGTGTATCTATATAGCTACTCTAAACAGGGCTTCTCTACAGCAAGGCTGAAATATGAAGGGTGTGGGGATAAACTGATTTTTATAGGAGGTGACTTTCTAATAGGAAAGAAGCTAAAAATATACTTTGTGTGAAACATCTACATGCTCTTTAATTAATGAAGATTACAGTTATTTTACTTTTACACATAAAATTATCAGGGTTTCTGCTAAAAGTGCAGTAATAATTTTGCTTCCTCACTGAGAAGAGATGATGCAGTGGAGAAACAATTTGGAATCAATCTGATTTTGTTTACTTATTAAGTAATCTCTTGGGCTGTGTTTAAGGGTTTCAGTTTGTTTCTGCCTAACACCCTTTACTTTCAAAGGTACTTTCTAATGTTTTAAGAGTTACACTTTGGAATTTTAATTTAGTTGAGTAAAATATATGCTGTTCAGTATTGTAGCCACAAGCCACATCTGGCCATTTGAATTAAATTAACTAAAATTACCTTTCTTGGTTGCACCAGCCACAGTTCAAATGCTTGGTAGCCACATTGGCTATTGGCTACAGTATTGGACAGTGCAGCTATAAAATACTTTTGTCATTGCAGAAATTACTGTTGAACAGTGTCATACTACATCTTTTTATCTAATAACATTGAAATACTTCTTGATGTTAGACCTCGGAAGTAAAAATAGGAAAAATGTCCGTATGAAAAGGAATTTAATTGTGGTATAACTAGCATCTTGCATTCCTTTAAAATTGCATACCTTGTGTTGTGTCTTTAATAGTTAATCTTTCTAGAACTGTTCAAGAGCTACACTTACCAGCGTCTGTCTATGCCAGGCAGGGGTCAGCACACTTTCTGTAAAGAACAGTTAATAATTACTTTAAGCATTGTTGGCCACATGATTAGTAGCAAGTACTGAGTTCTACGGTTAAGTTGAAAGCAGCAGCCATACACAATATTTAAACCAAATAGGTGTGGTTATATTTCAGTAAAACGTTTAAAAAACTGGTGGTAGGTCAGATTTGGCCTGCAGACCTCCTTGGGTCTAGAGTTTATTCTTAACTTTTTCTTGAAAATATGAATACTGTTTCCATTTACAGTGTTACTCTTAGCTTCTTGGTTTTCATATTCTCTACCAGTAATTTTAATTACTGAAAATACAATAATTTTATACAGCATTTTGGTCTCTGTGATTAGGGTGCACCTGTTAGGATATTTTGTTTTATCACAGTTATTTCTGTTGACTACCTCTTAAATTTTGATGTCTTTTTTTCTGCGAATATATTGTTTTGCATTTTCATATATTCTTGTAGTCTCCGCTTGCCTGTGACTTTTAGTGAAATGAAATAAGCTTTTGAAAATATTTTAGCATGCTTATTAAAATTTTCTAAATATTATGGCATTTTAGTATATTCTGGTCAATGTAAGACATGAGCTTCTTTGGTATTTACTACTGCTTATAGTTCAGATTTTTACAAGATCTTCAAGCTCCCTTTTAATGGAATTTATTGTAAAACATCAATTTCAATAAATTAGTATTTTCACAGTTCAATTGCTTATAAATTTTTGATTATTATACTTGGAATTTCTAAGGAATTCAGGGCCGAAAACTAGATTCTTTTTTTTTAATAGAATAAAAGCAAATTTTGTGATTTACTAATTTTCTAGTTGATAAGTAGAATTTAAATTGCTTGATATGTAAGTATTTATACAAGGCTAATGTAATTTAAAGTTCTGTATTGTTGTGATTAATCATGGAAATTCAGGAACTGATCAGAAGTGAGAGTCTTTTCCACATCTGGTTAATATAGTGCGATTGACACCCTGTGGGTGATAAAACATTATAAATATTCCTCAAGAAATATACATGTTTGTGTTATAAGTGATGCTTAAGTGCATATACCAGGGAAGAGAAATTTAGCATTTATGTGGTAAAGAGTTGAATGTCTTAGTGACGATAAAGTAAAACCACAGAACAATTTGAAAATGATTTTTAATTTCAATCATTTGCTCTGAAATTAAAATCCTTTCTCTTTTAAAAATAAAATGTGTGTATACATATGGCAATGATGTTTATCCTGAGATTAACTTAATGTATTGAGAAATATTTTAAGCTCACTGTATTTTTTCAATGAATAAGATGTTGAAGTAATGATTGAATATAGATTAAGAATGAGTCTTGTCTAGAAACACTAAACTGGGCATCCCTCATGAAGATGTCATCTTAGATAACTGGAGTCCTAATTTGAATGTTAGATAATGCACATACATCTACACCTGTTTCTGTGTAGTGGCACATCTGGCTCTGTGGGTGGCTTTTAGGGCACAATACTACTGTGTTAGGTTCTCTCTATGTATATTTAACCAGGACATTCCTATGTTAAACGTGTGTATATGGTTGTATGTGTACATTCTTATTGTGAACCTGTACAGTGCAAAGAAGTGGTTTGGAAATTTGTAAAATCAGTAGAGCACAACCACAAAAGAAAATGGTGTGCAGTTATTAAATGTGATGTAGCTTAATTGTAACGTTTATAAAAGGTTCTTTCTATTTTCTATGGCAAAGACTTTGAGACATGAAAAGTAGAAGCAATACTTGATTTATTTTTGTAAGTATTTATGATATTTTAAATAAATGATTGTCCAATAACAGTATAATAGTTGTAAAATGTTTTAAGTAAATAAAGTTTCTGATTCTGTGTGAAGGATATAGTGGATTTTTAGTAGGTACAGTGCACATTTATTTGCTGCTTTAAAGAAAGGACTTAAAATATTATATTTAGATCGGTGCAGGAAAAATAATTGCATTAATTTAATTTTCCTAACTGTTTTATGTTTTTTATTTTCTTTGTGAATGAGAAGATGTGTAAAACATTTTTGGTTTACCCAATTCTATCTTCATTATAGACATTTTGCATTTTTGTGGAATTCAGTACATTCTGTGTTTTCTTTGGCAGAGACTGCTACTCATCTCTCAATTTCCATTCTCTCCTTTGTCCTTTAATGATAGAACCCCATGTTTTAGCTTATTTTACCTTATATCTAGGGAGGAAAAATAAGTACTTCCTGGACTCCCTTGTAACTAGACGGGGTCTTTTCGCTAAGTTCTGGCCAAAGAGGTGTGAATAATAGTGATGTATGCTTATTAAAAGAATTGGCATGCTTTCCCCTTCTAGATTGCCATGTGCCTGAAGGTAACTGTCAAGGACAGTGCCAACAAGGAAGAACTTGCCTCCTTGAGATCATCACTCAGCCATGTCAACTGTAGACTTGAAGTCCAGATTATTATTTAATCAGTTTTTTACAGCTGTTTAATTTTGTGGTTTCTTCTGGCATCTTATTTTATATCCCTATCTATACAGGCTTGTCAAAATAAGTTGTGAAATTTTTAGAAAAGTGCAGGTAGGTAGGTGCTGCATGTTCTTGGATTATATTTTAGAAGGGTTTAATTCCGTTGCTATTGATGAATGCTCAATAAATATTTAATCTTGTGAATAAAGTTAATTTGCCAGATATGTACAGGTGGAGTCGTGTCATTAGGTTGATCCTCATGATCCCAAAAGATCACGATTCTGTAAATTTAACTTTCTGAACTGTAGAGTACCTGCTGGCCCAACATCACATAATTCTGTGAGTAGTTCATTAAGAATGACTCAAGGTGATAGACTTACACTGACCAATATGGTGGGTTGCTAGCCAAATTAGATATTTATTTTCCCAGAATTTTTCCATCATTTATTTTTCAATTATAGTTGACATACAATATTATATTAGTTTCAGGTATATACCCAGTGATTAGATATTATATAACTTACTAAGTATTCACCCCCAATAAATCTTGTATCCACCTGGCACTGTATGTAGTTATTAGAATATTGGCTATATTTCCTATGCTGTACTTTACATCCCCATTCTGTAACTACCAATTTGTATTTTTTAATCCTTTCACCACCACCCCAAAGCCTCCTTCTATCTATGACTCTATTTCTGTTCTGCTTCATCTATTTATGTTTTTAGATACATTTGTTGATAGATGTGTATTTATTGCCATTCCATTACTCATTTTTTATCTTTTTTTTTCTATTTTTATCTTTTTTGTTTTCATAAAAACGACCCTTTAATATTTCACATAGTACTGGTTTGGTGGTGATACACTACTTGAGCTTTTTCTTGTCTGAGAAGCTCTTTATCTGTTCTTCGATTCTAAATGATAGCTTTGCTAGGTAATCTTGGTTGTAGGTCCTTGCTTTCCATCACTTTGCCTGTTTTTTGCCACTCCCTTCTGGCCTGCAGAGTGCAGAGTTTCTGTTGAAAAATCAACTGACAGCTTTATGAAAGCTCCCTTGTAAGTAACTGCTTTTCTCTTGCTGCTTTTAAGATTCTTTGTCTTTAACCTTTTGCATTTTAATTATGATGTGTCATGGTGTGGGACCTTATGTGCTTCCTGGATTTGTATGTCAATTTCCTTCATTAGGTTAGGGAAGTTTTCCATGATTATTTTTTAAAAATAGGGTTTCAATTTCTCCTACTTTTGGCACCTCCATGATATGAATGTTAAGCTTGAGGTTGTCCCAGAGGCTCCTTACACTATCTCCATTTTTTGGGATCCTTTTATGTTTTTGCTATTCTGATTGGGTGCTATTTTGCTTCCTTATATTCCAAATTGCTGTTTTGATTCTCGACTTCATCTATGTTAGAGGCCCTATAAGTTATTCATCATACCAGTTAGTGAGTTAGTGTATCCTTTATTTCTGATTCTTTTATATGTTTTCTGTCTTTTGTATCCTTTATTTCTGATTCCCTTTTATGTTTTCTATGTCTTTTATCATGCTGTTGAAGTTCTGAGTTTCTTGGGCGTCATTATAACCATTATTTTGAACTGTACCTGGTAGTTTGCTTGCCTCCATTTCATTTAGTTCTTTTCTGGAGATTTCTCCAGTTTTCTCATTTGGGACTTGTTTCTTTGTCTCTGCATTTTGTCTGTGTCTCTATGTTTGTGTGTGTTAGGTAAAGCTGCTACCTCTGTTGGTCTTGGTGGTGTGGCCTTGTGTAGTAGATGTCCTGTAGGGCCCAGTGGCGAAGCCTCCCCAGTCACGTGAACTAAGCCCTCCAGGTGTGCCCTGTGTGGGCTGTGTGCACTGTCATGTTGTAGTTGAGCTTGATTACTGTTGGCATCATTGGGAGGGATTGACCTCCCGGCTGATTGGGTTCAAGAACGGGCTGTGACTTGACAGCAGGGTAGCTGCATGCAGGTGTTGATCCTTTAGAGCAGGACTTGCTGCAATGGGGCTATGTTGCTCACCTGTCTGCTCCTTAAGTATGCCACTCATGGAGGTGCTAGGGTTGTAATCTGGCATGGTCTGAACTCATCCACCGGGTGCACTGGCTCTAGGGCAGGGGTCCCCAAACTTTTTACATGGGGCCAGTTCACTGTCCCTCAGACCGTTGGAGGGCCAGACTATAAAAAAAACTGAACAAATCACCATGCACACTGCACATATTTTAAAGTAAAAAAAACAAAACGGGAACAAATAACAATATTTAAAATAAAGAACAAGTAAATTTAAATAAAAAAACTGACCAGTATATGCATCCTGTGCTTCTCACTGACCACCAATGAAAGAGGTGTCCCTTCTGGAAGTGCGGCTGGGGGCAGATAAATGGCCTCAGGGGGCCACATGCGCCCCTTGGGCCGTAGGTTGGGGACCCCTTCTCTAGGGCCTCCCAGGTGTTGCAAGGTCAGCCACTGACTGTGCTCTGCCTGGGTTGGGGGGGCGGCGGGAGGTGGCATCTGGCACAAGCTACAGAGTGATTGGCAGATGGCTGCTACCTGTGCTGGGCTTGGAGGTGCCCAGAAGAGGCCAAGCTGTGAACCAAGGCACGCTGCTGCTAGTGCTGGGCCTGGGACACTTAACAAGAGGTATGGGGTATGTAGAGGCCAGATGCTGCTTGTTTGAGAGATTTTAGGAAAGGCTGAAGCATGAGGCCAGAGAAACCATTTGTATGGAAAGCCACTGGAAGCTGATTGGGTGGGCCCACAAGTTGGGTGGGGCAGGGTCTCAGGGAATTCCCGGGGGCTGGGTGAACAGTGAGAGCCAGGTTGATGGAGACTCAGTTCTGGCCCCCTGCCGGCTCTATTGGCAGAGAGAGGGAGAATCTCAGAAAAGCAACAATGGGCTTTCAGCACTTTTGTCTGACAGGAAGCTGCCCGCCCCTGCCACCACTCTTGTCCTGGTGTCAGATACACCCTGTGTGTCTGTGGTGCCTTTTGAACTGCAGCCTCAGCACTGGAGCTCAGAGGGAGTGAGTCTGAGTAAGTCCGTGTGTGGGCCCTTTAAGGGGAAATGCCTGGGAAGCCTGCAGCCTCCTGTCTCCCTCAGCCACAATCCACGCTGGTTTTCATGGCCAGAAGCTATGGGACTTCTTTTCCTGGCACTGGAACCCTGGGCTGGGGGGCCTGCTGTGGGGCTGGGGCACCTCGCTCTTCAGGAGAAACCTCTACAGCTGAGCGATCCCTACTGATTTTAAACCAGTAGACGTGGGAGTGGGACCAACCTGTTCTGCATCTGCGCCTCCTACCAGTCACCTAGCTTTCAAGTGTTTCTGAATGATGGTGGTTTTGTTTTTGTTGTAATTTTGATGTGGTTCTGGGAGGAGGATAGTACTACATTTACCTATGGGCCGGAAGTTCACATTAGATATTTAATAATGAAACTTAATCACATTTTACTTCTTCACTGCAGCCACATGTGGCTTGTAGCTACAATACTGGACAGTGCAGATATGGAACATTTCATCACAGAAAATTCTCTGTGCTATTAGTCTAGGTTTAATGTACACGTTCTGTATTTTTGTGAAGTTAAGCATGGCAGGAGACCACACAAATGTAGGGACGTGCAGCCTTCAGCCTCACCCGGCGTAGGTTGACATGCCCAGCGACAGAGTGGGGTTCTTCAGCTGGCTATGGTTTTGATGGAGAAGTGCTCGTTTCTTTGCTCAACGGGGCTGCAGCAACTTGCTCTCAGTAATGGGTAAATGCTGCATGTTAGACTTATTCAACTTAAACATTTCCCTTTTCCCAAAATGTTTCCATAATTTCTCAGACAAGGCAAGAGATCCACTTTTCTAAAACTTCAGAAGACTTTGTCTTAGTGACATTTGTAATCATCTACTTTTTACAACTGTCCTTCTAGACAAAATGTCTCTGAAGTCGGGGAACATATCTGGCTTTTCTCCGTTTCCCTCATGGCACTGGGAAAATTCTCTTCCACGTAGTCAGCCAATACAATCTAGCTAAACTAGACCTGCTCATGATGAATAGAGTATTTTCCTTAGAAGTCAGTCGCAGGATGTTCTGAAGAAATTGGAGGAGTGTGTTGGAAGGGATGTCTGAATAGGCAAGAAATGAAGAGACCAGGATATTTTAATTCAGCCTCACAACTAACCAGCACTTATCCCTAAGCCTCTATTTTGGTTTTATCCCAAGTCATATTTTTATAAAAGCTTTATTGAGATAGAATTCACATACGATGTAACTTGTTTAAAAAGTGTTCAGCTCAGAAGTTTTTAGTATATTCACAGTTGTGTGGCCATCACCATTCCCTGATTGTAAAACATCTCATCACCACAAATAGAAACCCTGTCGCCATTAGCAGTCACGATTTCTCCCCTCCTCCCAGCCCAGGGCACCACTGATTTACTTTATCTGCCTATTTTGAACATTTCATATCCAAATGTGGTCTTTCATGACTAGATTCTTCAATTAGACATTATGGTTTTAAGGTTCATCTGTGTTGTAGCATGTATCAGTACTTCATGAATAACATTGCATTACCTGTATATATATTGCCTTTTGTTAAGTCATTCATCAGTTGATGGATATTTAGGTTCTGGCTATTCTGAATAATTATGCTATGATCATTCATGTGCAAGCTTTTGTGTGAAAACATGTTTCTTTTGGATATATACTGCCATGGTCTGATTGTGTTCCTCCAAAATTCTTATCACCTGCCCCCACCCCCAGATGATAGTATGTAGGACATAAGGCCTTTGGGAGGTGATTAGGTCATGAGGACTCATAAATGGGATTAGTGCCCTTATTAAATAGGCCTGAGAAAAACTCCCTTACCCTTTCACCATGTGAGGACACAGCAAGAAGGTACTGTCTGTGAATCAGAATGTGGGCCCTTGCCACACACCCAATCTGTTGGCACCTTGACCTTGGACTTCCAGCCTCCGGCACTGTGAGAAATATATTCTTGTTGTACATAACTTACCCAGTTTACAGTATTTTGTTGTAGCAGTTCAAACTAACACATATACTTAGGAATGAAACTGCTGGGTCATGTAATAAATCTGTATTGAACATTTTGAGGAACTGCTAGACTGCTTCCTCGTGTCTGCCACATTTCACAATTCCACCAGCATGTGAGTTCCACTTTTTCCCACATCCACATCCTCAGCAACCCTTTTTATTGTCTTTATTATATTTTAGCTATCCTAGTGTGTGAAGTGGTCTCTTGCTGTAGTTTTGGCTTTCATTTCCCTAATAATTAATGAAGTTGACTATATTTTTATACTTATTGCTCATTCTTACCTATATCATTAAAGAAATGCCTATTCAAATTCTTTGCCAATTATTTTTATTCTATTTGTTTTTGTATAATTGTTTATTGAGGATACAACATCTTATTAGATATATGATTTGTAAATAAATTTCTACCATCCTGTGAGTTAGTTACCTCTTCATTTTCTTGGAAGTTTTGTTTGTAGAACAAAAGTTTTTAATTTTTATGAATTCTAATGTATCAATTTTTTTTTTTGCTTGTGCTTTTGGTTTCATATTTAAGAAACCCAGAGTCAGAAAGATTTACTTCTATACTTACTTTTATGACTTTTGTAATTTTAACTCCTATATTTAGTCTGTAAGCCATTTAGAGTTAATTTTTGCATATGATGTAAAGATTCGACTTCATTCTGTTGCATGTGAATATCTTCTTCTTCCAATACAGCTTTTTTGGAAAAAATTATTCTTTCTCTATTGAATTGTTTTAATACTTTTGATGAAATTCACCTGACCTCTTGTGTGTGCTTTTATTTCTGAACACTGAATTCTAGTCCATTGATCTATGTGTCTGTCCTTATACTGGTACTACACAATTGTCATTACTCTAGCTTTATAGTAAGTTTTGAAATGAGGAATTTTAAGTCCCCTCCCCCCCAATTTTTTTTTTTTTCAGGACTGCTTTGGCTATTTTCAAATGCCCTAGACTTCACCTCTTACTAAGATCTAGCTTTCATTTTTTTCTCTTTTAAACGCTCAGATTGTTGCAAGAATTTGGTTAATTTTGAGAGTTCTGGAAATGTTGACTTTGCCAAGTTTTGCTAGTCTTCTCAGGGTTTTTATGGAGGAGTGACTGTTTGGAGGTCCTTACTTTGCCATTTCAGAAATTGTTCTCTCCAAAAGTCAGAGTTTGGGAGGTGGAACAAATCCTGGTTAACAACCTTTGAAGTCCACATTCCCCAGGATATGAAATTAAGGTGCATAGAGATACAGGGCTTATGCATAGCAACAGAAATGTCTGACACACTGAAGTGTTCATATTTCTCTTCTGTCTTAGTCACTTGGCTAATCCCCACCCATAGGTTCAACAAATAGTTACTGAGCATCTACTATACATCAAAACCATTAGGCACTGAGCCTATGTGAGCAAGGCATAATCTCCCCCGTAAAGCTATTAAAATTGGGAGATGACATGGAAGTAGCAAATTAAAACTTTTGAGTAAAATTCTCAGAGAATGAATGGAGAAGGTAGTAACTGAGAGAGTCAAAAAAAATATCATTAAGGAGTTGACAGTGAAACTGAATCTGCCAGGTGTAATTAGACATTTCTTGCAGAAAAAGTAATACCTTATATAAAAACATGCAGACATTAAAGGACCTGAATGTGTAGAAAATTGATAGAAGTTCAGTACAAGCAGTCCCCTGGTTATAAATGAGATAGGTTCTGTAGGTTTGAAAATGTTTAAGTATTTATATGCACAGAAAGGTAAAAAATAAATACTATTCTGAGACAAACATATAAGTTGCATTTAATAGTTAAATGTTCCTGTTCCAAATTAACCTACAAATTCTACTTAAGAACAAACCTACAGAAACTATCATGTTCGTAACCTGGGGACTACCTGTAGTTTGGCCAGAGAAGTGACTGAATTATCACACACCCAGCAAAGGCACAGGCAGGCTCTTGCATGTGGCTGTACCCAGTCCAACTCCAGAAAGCACTGTTCAAGTAGTTCTAGACCACCACGACCGCATCTTGGGTTTCAGAGTGTGGCAGCCCTGCCAGATCCAGTGGTCAAAGGGGAAAGGGTTTATTGCTCTGTGGACCCAGAGGGTGAAAGATCAAATTGCCAGGAAAAAAAGGTAGAGAAATAACCTCCAATGGCATAACTGGAGGCATTGTTTGAAATAACCATTTAACAGTGTTACAACTTCAGCTTATTGTATGCCAGGCACACTATCTCTTTCTTTAATATCTATACATTAACGTTATATATAATGTATTTTATATCTTATATATAACATTACACTGGGGAACACTTTCTTTTCCATTTTCTGTTGCATGAGGTTTTAGAACTCTTTCTACATATATCTGCATCATTGATTCCAATTCTGAAATCTGTTTCATGGCACATGCTCTTGTTTTAATGCAAGTTTAATTTATTTTGGTACAGTAAACGGTATGCATTGTTCTTTTTTCTTTCTTTGTCAGTTTATTATATAGCCTTTTCCTATTTATTTATTTTTATTAATTTTAATGGGGTGACATTGATACATCAGGGCACATATGTTCAGAGAAAATATTTCCAGATTATTTTGACATTTGATTATATTGTGTACCCATCACCCAATGTCAAATTGTCCTTCGTCACCTTCTATCTGGTTTTATTTGTGCCCCTCCCCTCTCCTTACCCTCTTCCTCACCTCCCCCCTACCCCCAGGTAGCCAGTACACTCTTGTCCATGTCTTTGAGTCTCATTTTTATGTCCCATCTATGTATGGACTCATATAGTCCTTAGTTTTCTCTGATTTATTTGCTTCACTCAGTACAATGTTATCAAGGTCCATCCATGTTGTTACAAATGATCCGATGTCATCATTTTTTATGGCTGAGTAGTATTCCATAGTATATATGTACCAAAGCTTTTTAATCCACTCGTCCTCTGATGGACACTTGGGCTATTTCCAGATGTTCGCTATTGTGAACAATGCTGCCACGAACATGGGGGCGCATTTCTTCTTTTCGAACAATGCTATGGTATCCTTAGGGTATATTCCTAAAAGTGGGATAGCTGGGTCAAAAGGCAGTTTGATTTTTAATTTTTTGAGGAATCTCCATACTGTTTTCCACAGTGGCTGTACCAGTCTGCATTCCCACCAGCAGTGCAGGTGGGTTCCCTTTTCTCCACATCCTCGCCAGCACTTATTCTGTGTTGTTTTGCTGATGAGCACCATTCTGACTAGTGTGAGGTGATATCTCATTGTGGTTTTAATTTGCATTTCTCTAATGATTAGTGATGTTGAGCATTTTTTCATTTGCTTATTGACCATCTGTATGTCCTCTTTGGAGAAATTTCTATTCATTTCTTTTGCCCATTTTTGGATTGGATTGTTTGTATCCCTGGTGTTGAGTTTTATAAGTTCTTTATAAATTTTGGTTATTAAACCCTTATCAGACGTGTTGTTGAATATGTTCTGCCATTGTGTGGTTTGTCTTTTTATCCTGTTCTTATTGTCTTTAGCTGTGCAAAAACTTTTTAGTTTGATATAGTCCCATTTGTTTATCCTGCCTTTTATTTCACTGGCCCGTGGAGATAAATCGGCAAATATATTGCTGCTACAGATGTCGGAGAGCTTGCTGCCTATGTTTTCTTCTAAGATGCTTATGGTTTCATGGCTTACATTTAAGTCTTTTAACTATTTTGAATTTGTTTTTGTGAATGGTGTAAGTTGATGGTCTAGTTTCATTATTTTTGCAGGTAGATGTCCAATTTTCCCAACACCATTTGTTAAAGAGGCTGTCTTTACTATATTGTATGTTCTTGCCTCCTTTGTCAAATATCAGTTATCCATAGAGGTGTGGGTTTATTTCTGGGTTCTCTGTTCTGTTCCATTGATTTATGTTCCTGTTTTTATGCCAGTACCAGGCTGTCTTGAGTACAATGGCCTTGTAGTATACCTTGATATCCGGAAGAGTGATACCTCCTGCTTTATTTTTTCTTTTAAGATTGCTGAGGCTATTCGTGTTCTTTTTCGGTTCGATATAAATTTTTGGAATATGTGTTCTATATCTTTGAAGTATGTCATTGGTATTTTAATTGGTATTGCATTGAATTTATAAATTGTTTTGGGTAATATAGACATTTTAATGATGTTTATTCTTCCTAGCCATGAGCACGGGATATGCTTCCACTTGTTTGTATCTTCCTTGATTTCTTTTATCAATGTTTTATAATTTTCCGAGTACAAGTCCTTAACCTCCTTGGTTAAATTTACTCCTAGGTACTTTATTTTTTTGGTTGCAATAGTGAAAGGGATTGTTTTCTTAATTTCTTTTGCTGACAGTTCATTGTTGGTATATAGAAATGCCTCTAATTTCTGAGTATTAATTTTATATCCTGCCACCTTGCTGAATTCATTTATCAGGTCAAGTAAATTTTTGACTGAGACTTTAGGGTTTTCTATATACAGTATCATATCATCTGCAAATAATGACAGTTTTACTTCTTCTTTTCCAATTTGGATGCTTTTTATTTCTTTTTCTTGTCTGATTGCTGTGGCTAAGACTTCCAGAACTATGTTGAACAAAAGTGGTGAAAGGGGGCACCCCAGCCTCGTTCCTGATCTTAAGGGGATTGCTTTTAATTTTTGCCCATTTAGTATGATGTTTGCTGTGGGTTTGTCATAGATGGCCTTTATCATATTAAGGAATGTTCCCAGTATTCCCACTTTACTGAGAGTTTTGATCATAAATGGGTGCTGGATTTTATCAAATGCCTTTTCTGCATCTATTGAAATTATCATGTGATTTTTGTCCTTCCTTTTGTTTATGTGATGAATCACATTGATTGACTTGCGAATATTAAAACAGCCTTACCTCTCCAGAATAAATCTCACTTGATCATGATGTATGATTTTTTTCATATATTGCTGGATCCGGTTTGCTAATATTTTGTTGAGAATTTTAGCATCTAAATTCATCAGGGATATTGGCCTATAATTTTCTTTCTTTGTGTTGTCTTTGCCTGGTTTTGGGATCAGAATTATGCTCGCCTCATAAAAGGAGTTTGGAAGTCTTCCTTCCTCTTGAATTTTTTGAAAAAGATTGAGAAGGATAGGAGTTAGTTCTTTGAATTTTTGGTAGAATTCACTTGTGAAGCCATCAGACCCAGGACTTTTCTTTGTTGGGAGTTTTTTGATAACTGTTTCGATCTCATTTGTTGTAATTGGTCTGTCTAGGTTCTGATTATTCCAGATTAATTTTTGGAAGATTATAAGATTCAAGAAATTTGTCCATTTCACTTAGGTTGTCTAATTTTTTGGCATAGAGTTCTTCATAGTATTTTCTTACAATCTTTTGTATTTCTGTTGTGTCAGTTGTTATTTCTCCACTCTCATTTCTAATTTTATTTATTTGAGTCCTCTTTTTTTCTTGGTGAGTCTAGTTAAAGGTTTATCAATCTTGTTTACCTTTTCAAAGAACCAGCTCCTGGTTTCATTGATCCTCTGTATTGTTTCCTTAGCCTCTATGTCATTTACTTCCACTCTGATCTTTATTATTTCCTCCCTTCTACTAGTCCTGGGCTTTATTTGCTGTTTTTTTCCTAGTTCTTTTAGATGCAGGGTCAAGTTGCTTATTTGTGCTTTTTCTAGCTTCTCATGGTATGCCTGTAGTGCTATGAACTTCCCTCTCAGTACTGCTTTTGCTGTGTCCTATAAATTTTGAGTTGATGTATGCTCATTATCATTGGTTTCTAGAAACTTTTTTATTTCTTCTTTGATCTCATTGTTAATCCATTCGTTATTTAATAACATGCTATTTAGTTTCCAAGTGTTTGAGTATTTTTCAGTTTTTCTTTTGTGGTTGATTTCTAGTTTCATGCCATTGTGATCACAGAAGATGCTTGATATAATTTCAATCTTCTTAAATTTGTTGAGACTGCTTTTGTGTCCTAACATGTGGTCGATCCTAGAGAATATACCATGAGAGCTTGAAAAAAATGTATATTCTACTGCTTTAGGGTGAAAAATTCTGAAGATATCTATTAAATTGAGTTGATCTAGTGTATCCTTTAAGTCTGCTGTTACTTTGTTAATTTTCTTTCTTGAGGATCTATTCAGTGTTGTTAGTGGGGTATTGAAATCCCCTACTATTATAGTATTGCTGTTAATCTCACCCTTTATATCCATCAAAGTCTGCTTTATGTATGTCGGAGCTCCTATGTTCGGTGCGTAGATATTTATAATGGTTATATCTTCCTGTTGAATTGTTTTCTTTATCATTATGTAGTGTCCTTCTTTATCTCTTACTACAGCCTTTGTTTTGAAGTCCATTTTGTCAGATATAAGTATTGCTACCCCAGCTTTTTTTTCATTTCCATTTGCATGAAATATTTTTTCCTTCCTTTTACCTTCAGTCTATGTGCATCTTTTATTTTAAGGTGTGTCTCTTGTAGACAGCATGTGTATGGGTCCTGTTCCTTTATCCATGCAGCTACCCTATGTCTTTTGATTGGATCATTTAATCCATTTACATTTAAGTTTATTATTGATATGTAGTTGTTTATTGCCATTTTATTCTTTAAAGGTGTATTCTTCTTTTGCTATGTTCTTTTCTCCCTTTGAACTGTTCCAACAGGCCCCTGAGCATTTCTTGCAGCACTGATTTGGTTTTAATGAATTCCTTAAAGTTTTTTTTTTTGTCTGGGAAGGTCTTGATTTCTCCTTCAATTTTCAATGTTAGCCTTGCTGGATAGAGTAGTCTTGGTTGTAGGTTCTTGTTGTGCATTACTTTGAATACATCTTGCCATTCCCTTCTGGCCTCAAGTGTTTCTGTTGAGAAGTCGGATGTGATCCTTATGGGGGCTCCTTTGTAGGTGATAGCCTTTTTTTCTCTAGCAGCTTTTAAATTTTTCTCTTTATCCCTTAGCTTTGGTATTTTAACTATGATGTGTCTTGTTGTAGATTTTTTTGTGTTTCTCTTTAATGGAGTTCTCTGTGCTTCCTGAACATATGAAATGTTTTCCAATCTTAATTTAGGGAAGTTTTCAGCTATGATTTGATTGAACAAAGTTTCTATCCCTTGTTCTTTCTCTTCTTCTTCAGTAACCCCTATGATGCAGATGTTATTTCTCTTCATGTCACAGAGCTACCTTAGAGTTTCCTCACATTTTTTGAGTCTCTTTTCTTTTTTCTGCTCTGCTTCTGTGCTTTTGTTTATTTTGTCCTCTAATTCACTGATTCGATCATCAGCTTCTTCCATCCTGCTTTTAATTCCTTCCATTGTGGTCTTCAGTTCTGATACTGTATTTGTAATTTCTGTCTGATTCTTTTTTATTATTTCAATTTCCCTTTTTATACTTGCTATTTCTTTATTTAGGTGTTCGTGATGACTATCCATTGTTGCTCCAAGCTCTTTGAACATCCTAACTATCATTATTTTAAACTCTGCATCAGGTAGTTTGGTTATATCTGATTCATTCAGGTCCTTCTCTGGGGATTTCTTTTGATTCATTTGGGTTACATTTCTCTGCCCACCCATTTTGTCTGTAAGAAGGGTTTGGCTAGTGGAGTCCAATGGGTGTTGACTCTTTGTTCCGTAGGTGTAGTCTGTCTGTAGGCCCGCCACCCCCTCTGCCGCTGCCTAAGGCTGTTGGGTATGGGTATTTCCGGCGCCGGCTTCTGCAGCTGTTGCTGTGATATCGCCTCGCCTCCACCTCCATGGGAGGGGCTGTGTTCTTGTGCCTGGCTCTATAAGCCTCAGCCGGTCTTTTGGCCTTCACCCCTCTCCCATGGATGGGATTGCGCACCACACTCGGGCCACAAGCCTGGGCACCGAGGGCAAGGGTGAGCACTTTTGCTTAGCTACAGATCCCTGTCAACCAGTTCCTCTAGCCGGGAGGGGCTGCTGCTATGCACTCAGCCACAAGCCGGCCTTCTGCTCCACCCCCGCCAACCTTGACTTCTTGGCCGGGCTGCTGGTGCGTGCTCAACTGTGAGCCCAGGCTTCCACCCCACCTCTGCAGGCAAAGTCAGTTCGTGCAGGGCTTCAAGCTTCGGATGCCAGCAAGGCTGCATGCCTGCTCGTGCCTGCCCAGTGGCAGATCTCTGCCTGTTCCCGGGCTCCTACTTTTCCCCTACAGGTGGGGTCGCAGGCGGGCCACAGCCGGACCACTTTCGTGCTTCCCCTTCGCCCCCGCTGGGCTAGATCGAGCTTACGCCATCCGGCTCAGCCTCTGCCCCTGCTGTCGGAACCGCGCTTCTGTGTCATGCCACCACCCGCCCTCCAGCAAGCCCTCAGCAGCGTGGGTGGGGGCACTGCAGCTCAGACCCTAACATTCCATACTCTAGTCCTGAAAGCTCCTTCCTTGTAAGTGACTGTGCTCTAATTGCCGCAGGGGAGCCTGTTTGGCTGGTGTCCTGCTTCCCCTTGCTATTTCCAGGGGAAATATTGTTTCAGATTTGGGGAGTGACTCAGCCCAGGATTTAGGGTGGCTGTCCCTCAAATGTTTCCTCCCTGTGCCTCCAGACCGCACTCTCTTCCCCCTGCTCCAGTCCTCTCCTCTCTCCCTGTCTCCCGGAGTCCTGGGTGAGTGGTTATAAGAGAGGTTTTCTGTGCTGTCCCTTTAATCCTGGGTCTGAGACAACTGTCTCTTTCTCACAAACAGTATACTAACCTGTTTCACAGCTAAATACTGTCCATATGCCTCTTCTAGGCTCTGGGGCTGTAGGCTGGTGCTTTGTTCCTGGGACCTGGGTCCCTACCCTTCCGCTGGCCTCTTTTCCTGCCATGTGGGTCTCTCCAGGCTGCCTTTTGCTCCAGGGAGCTGGGCAGTCCTTTCCGTGTTTTTGCTTTTCCTACCAGTCTCAATTTTGCTTCTTCAGTGTTCCCCAGTTGAAGAGTCCTCTCAGTCCAGTTCAACATTGGTTTATCCAGATCTGCATTGGTTTTTAAATTGGAGTTGAAGGGCAACAACTCTTGGATTGAACATAACCACAAGGCAATTAATGTTTTACAAGCATCACTTTTACATAATTGTAGTTTTTAAATGTAAAATATTATTATCTGATAATAACACCCTCTTATTTTGTTTTAAGATTGAATCATGGCTTTTTGTGTAGACATAAATGTAAGAATAGTCCTGACACCTTCTGTTATATATGTGGCTGTTACACACTTCAACATCAAAGGCACAATATGTTATCATTTGTGACATGTGCATATATTGCCTATTTTCAAGTTCCCCTTGGTGATCAAGACAACAATTGGGCTCCTCATATTGTGTGTCATAATTGTGAGGAAATGCTTCATGACAGGACAAAAGAAAAATGCAAAGGAATGCCTTTTTGTATTCCCATAGTTTGGCGTGAACCAAGGACCACAGCAGTGACTATTATTTCTGTCTGATCCATATGAAGGGCATTGACAAAAACAAACAAACAAACAAGAAAAAACAGCATAGGATCGCATATCTTAATATTCCTTCAGCAATATGACATATCCCACACTCTGAGACACTCCTGGTTCCAGTTTTCAATGGTTTTATTTCTTTTAAAGATGAAGAAAGTGAACATGGTGATCAAGTGTATTTTGATAAGATGCATGAGGAAATGGTTGTAGAATCTGAAGGGTCTTCTGCTGATGCCAAGCAGTCATTACGCCCTCAGCAATTTAGCCCACCTGAATTGAATGACTTAGTAAGAGATTTGGGCCTATCAAAGAAAGCAGCTGAGTTATGAGCCTCTAGGCTTCAAGAAAAGAATTTACTTGACCAGTCAGCTAAAGTATCCCATTTCAGGAAGTGTAAACAAATTTTTGTGGAATTTTATTCCCAAAGACAAACATTTTCTTTACTGTCATGATATCAGTAGTCTTCTCAGCCAGTGAGGTATGACCACTTACAGTCCAACAGAATGGCAGCTATTTCTTGAGAGCTCTAAACGGAGTCTGAAATGTGTTCTCCTACACAACGGTAATTTTTATGCAGCGGTTTCAATAGGTTATTCAACTCGTCTGCGAGAAGATTATAATGACATAAAAATTGTCATTATACATACAATAACTTTCTGAAGTATGAGGAGCATAACTTGATCATATGTGTGGATCTCAAAATGTTAAATTTCCTGCTAGGACAACAGAGAGGTTTCATGAAGTATCCTTGCTTTCTGTGTTTGTGGGACAGCTGAGCTCGGGAGAAACACTGGACACAGAAGGAGTGGCCAAAATGTGAAGCTCTGGAAGAAAGGATGCAAAATATTGTGAATGAACCTGTAGTTAATCAAGACAGGATCATTTTTCCCCCACTTCACATCAAAGTTGGCTTAATGAAGTAGTTGGTTCAGGCTTTGAATAGAGAAAGTGAATGCTTTCAACATATTATTTCTGCTTTTCCTGCCTTGTCTTTCAAGAAGATAAAAGCAGGTGTATTCGATGACCTCAAATTCGAACCCTCATACATAATGAAGAATTTGCCAGGAAGATGAATAAGGAGGAGAAAGCAGCATGGCAGTCTTTTGTGGCAGTTACAAAGAACTTCCTTGGCAAGAAAAAAGCAGAAAACTATGAACTTCTGGTTCAAAGGATGCTGTTGGCTTTCTGTGACATTGGATGTAACATGAGCATTAAGATTCACTTCCTAAACAGTCACCTTGATAAGTTTCCTGAAAATCTTGGAGCTGTTAGTGATGAGCAGGGAGAACGTTTTCATCAAGATCTGAAGACAATGGAAGAGCGTTATCAGGGGTGATGGGACAGAAATATGATGGCAGACTACTGCTGGAGCATCAAACGAGATTGTCCTCAACAAGTACACAAACACAAGAGCTACAAACACAAAATTTTTGCCTGAACCAAATTTAAATAAGTTCTGCGCAAATTTTATGATTAAAATAAGTGTTTTATATGTTCTATTTCAAAATTGTAGCCAAATTCTGATGAAATCATATCTTTTAGTGTATTAGTATATTTACTGCATTATATAAATTATTATATTTTCACAAAGATGATGCCCAAGAAGACCTTCTACTTCATTATGTTAAAGTAAATGTTGAAAATTTTACAATAAGACAAAAACCTAACATCTTGAATTGCAAAAACACTGTAGTTTACAGAGAAAAACTCATGTCAGATTTAAGATTAGCACACTCAAATTAGGTAAGAACAAGTGTTTTTGTGGATGCAACAAAAATTTTGTTCCCTAGTGTTATATATCGATAATAATATAAATTCACATTTATATATACTAAGCAAAGTAACACAGTATGTATATATTTTTTTCTTTTATTCTCCCAATTATAATGCAGATGTATCAGATGGTTTAGGATAAGTTCTGTTGCAATAACTAATAATCTCAAAACCTTAGTGGCTCACAATAAAACAGGTTCATTTCTCACATTGCGTATCCACTTTGAATCAGCTATGTCTCTGCTCCATGATTTGTCAACTGGATGTAGGCTGAAAGACCCTTATCTGGGATGTTACTGGTCTTATGGCAGAGAAAAAAGAAACATGAGCTATATTTTACTCTTAAGCACTCTCATTTTATTGGCCAAAGCAAAAGACATGGCCACTTCTGCATATATCAGGGTGGTAATAGATAATCATCCCACAGAGAGGAACACCACAAAGAAAGGCAACCAGATAAGTTAGGAAATGGACTCAGAAAAGTAAAGTATCATCTTTAATTCATAAACAATACTTAGTAAACAATAAAACCTGTACTAAATACAGGCCATCCTAGCTTCAGAGCCCTGACCCACAGTTTGTCTTACTTCTCATGCTATAGCCCTCACCCCACAAACGCATACTGAGTCTTTTCATGTTGTTTTATGTAACCTCTTTGGACCCTTGATGTATTTGGGTGAGGAGGAGCCTCTGTTTTGACCTTGACAGTTGTACTAGGGCATCATCATGACTCAATGCCAGTCCCCAAAAGTGAGCCTTTGCATTTGACTATTTATCCTTGCTTAATTTCTTATCTGTTTCAAAATCAGAGGGAAAGGTCGTTAGCTTTTCAGAGCAGAACAGATAGCTCATGGTGAATGCACAAAAACAAAGGGTGACCCAAATAGTACAAAATACCCATCCAGGGACATCAGCCTATTTTTGAGAAGTAAGCATGGGAAAGTGGAATAGGCAGGCTCATTCCAGAAAGCCAGCTGGGAAATGGAACAGTGAAGAAGAAGAGGCCTGTACTTTCCACTGTATTACTGAAGGGTTATAACAAAAGTTGGTGTTGGGACAGAGGAGTAGTGACATAGATCTGATTTTGGTCAATAGGTCCAAGCTAGCCCCAGACCACAATGATTCAACCTTATTTTATTCATTTATTGATCGCTACCATATTTCAGGCACTGTTCTTAATACTGAAAAAGACAAACACTATTTCACCCTCAAGGAATGTATTAGTTAACTATTACTGTGTAACAATGCACCTCAAAATGCTGTGGCTTAAAACAATAACCATTTATTGCCTGACCAGGTGGTGGCACAGTGGACAGAGCGTCTGACTGGGATGCGGAAGACCCAGGTTGGAGACCCCAAGCTCGCCAGCTTGAGCGCAGGCCCATCTGGCTTGAGCAAAAGCTCGCCAGCTTAAACCCAAGGCCGCTGGCTCCAGCAAGGGGTTGCTCGGTCTGCTGAAGGCCCGCGGTCAAGGCACATCTGAGAGAGCAATCAATGAACAACTAAGGTGTAACGGCAATGAAAAACTAATGATTGATTCTTCTCACCTCTCTCCGTTCCTGTCTGTCTGTCTCTATCTATCCCTCTCTCTGACTCTCTCTCTGTCCCTGTAAAAAAATGAAAACAAAAACATAAAAACAATAACCATTTATTTAAGGTTGGCAATTTATCCTGGGTTTAGTTGGGCAGTGTCTGTCTCAGATGGGATCACTCATGCATCTGTGTCCAACTTTGTAGTTGGGTCAGGCTCATCTCAATTGGTATTTGTGCAGATCTGGTGGTTGGCCAGCTGTTATCTAGGGCCATGTGACAGGAATAACTAGGTCATGTGTTATCATCATCCATTAGGGTAAGCAGACTTCCAGAATTGCTAGGAGAAGTCCTAGCTCAGCAAAGTCATTTTATCACATTCTATTGGCCAAAGCTCGTGAGCAGGCCAGCCCAGAGGACAGGGAAATGTACACAGAGTCAATCTCTGAGGGAAATAAGTAAAGTCACACTGAAAAGGAGTGTAAATATGGGAGTGGGGGTTATTATGATGATTTTGGCAAATGAAAGTTGTTCTCAGCCCATCTTAATTTCCATAAAAACCAAAATTAGTCAAAGTAAGTAAAAATAAGTTTGCAAATATTGGAAAATTAAGCCTTTAGAACTCTGATTCCCAATGGAAAAGAACAAATGAGGTGAGCTCTAAAATCTCTCTGGCTTTCTACTTGGGACATTGCTTGACCCCAGTTTAGGAAGGGGGAAGATATAGGTTAGAATTTGGAATGACTGATATAGTTGGAATTTTTTGGGAAAAAAAAATAGAAAAGAGGAAGCTATGCCAAGGAAGAGTTCTACAGACATTCAGAGACACCAGCCAAATAGTAAACTGCATGTGTAAGGTGAGACTCCATGAGGCTTGACAAAGAACATCAACCAGAGATAAAAAAAAAAAAAAAAACACGACCAGAGAACTATCAGCTGACATTTCATGCTTGGAATTATTTGAACATATGGAACACCTCAAGTTGCCAGTAGAGACCCTAGAAGGGTTTCTCTTTAGGAGCCCTAGAATGGAGCTTATTTAAGACACAGACAGAGCTTGCAAAAGAGCCTCAAAGGATTAAGGCAGGGGTCCCAAACATTTTACACAGGGGGCAAGTTCACTGTCCCTCAGACTGTTGGAGGGCCGGACTATAAAAAATACTATGAATAAATCCCTATGCACACTGCACTTATCTTATTTTAAAGTAAAAAAACAAAACGGGAACAAATACAATATTAATAATAAAGAACAAGTAAACTTAAATCAACAAACTGACCAGTATTTCAATGGGAACTATGGCTGCGGATGC
Organism: Rhynchonycteris naso; assembly: GCA_037038555.1. Classification (NCBI taxonomy): domain Eukaryota; kingdom Metazoa; phylum Chordata; class Mammalia; order Chiroptera; family Emballonuridae; genus Rhynchonycteris; species Rhynchonycteris naso. The sequence continues at coordinate 188,794,870 of CM072997.1, read as the reverse complement.
ATCCTGTGCTCCTCTCACTGACCACCAATGAAAGAGGTGCCCCTTCTGAAAGTGTGGTAGGGGCAGATAAATGGCCTCAGGGGGCCGTAGTTTGGGGACCCCTGGATTAAGGTGTTCAACAGGTAAATTAACTGCCTGTTAAAAAGAAGCTCAATCTTCTTTAAAGGAAGATAACAGAATTCAAACACTAAAATATTTTACAAAATCAATCCATAATTACTAGACCTATGAAGAAGTGGGAATATGTGACCCATAACCAGGAGAAAAATAAGTTAGAGGAACTAGATACAAAGATAACAGAAAGGATGGAATTATCAGACAAAATTCTTTAAATGGATATTATAAGTATATTCAATTATTGAAAGGAACACTGAAAATATTTGAGACATAAAATTCTAAAAATACGAACCAGTTTGTACTTGTAGAGTGAAAAAAGAAATATATGAAATAAAACAACGTATGGCTTAATGGCAGATTAGACACCTCAGAAAAGGGAAAAGAAAAGAAACTTAGGGCAATAGAAAATATCCAAACTGAAGCACAGAGAGAAAAAAGGCTCCATGAGCAAACCTCAGCAATCCAGTAGGTGAATATCAAGGGGGGCTTCTAACAAATGTGACTGAAATCCCAGAACTTTTGGGGGTAAGGGGTATGCTCATAAAAAGTATTTGTGGAAATAATGACAAAAACTTTTAAAACTTTTCTAAGAAATAAAACCCTGGCCAGATAGCTCAGTTGGTTGGAGCGTCGTGCTCAAATGCAGAAGTTGCTGGTTCGATCACTGGTCAGAGCACATACAGGAGCAGATTGATGTTTCTGTCTCTCCTTGCCTCTCTCAAAAAAGAAAAATAATTCTAAAAAATATCAAACTCACAGATGAAAGAAGTTTAATAAATCCCAATCAATTGAACAAAGAAAAATACACCAAGACACATTATAACCAAATTATTGATGAGTAATGACAAGAACACTCATAATGGGACAAAGGTGTAGGACTTAATGAAGACCCTGTGGCAGCTTGGGGCCCTCTTGGATCCCAGCAAGAGGGCTGCCTGGAGGAGTAATACAAGCTAAATAATATTTGATTTAGCAGATATCCAAGAGTAGGAGAGGGATATTAACTGAAGGCAAAAACTGTCCATAACAAGGGTATGGAGGGTGCTGGAGTATTGGGGCTGGGTGAGCTGGGATGGGTGCAGGGTGCTCTTAAAGGAGGGAGCACATAGTGCCCAGAGAAGAGTTGGCTGCACCCCCATTTACCTCACCTGAAAACCTTCCCAGTATAAAATTGGGTTGAACAGGAAGCCAAATTAGCAAATTTATAGAGTTATGTAAATTGTATACATGTTAGGTTGTGATCTATGATGATCCAAAAAAATATTTCTTATCTAAGAGTAACCAGAAGTGTAATGTACCCTGCAGAAATTTCATTCAGAGGGAAAAGGGAGTAGCTCTAAGTTGGGGACATGGGGGTATGGGAATAAAGCAATATTTTCGTCACACCCTATTGAGTCCCATGCTGTGTTTGTAAATTTTATTCTCACCGACACAGAGTAAAGTTTTTTTCATACCCATATTTTAGAGCAGGGGTAGTCAACCTTTTTATACCTACCGCCCACTTTTGTATCTGTTAGTAGTAAAATTTTTTAACCGCCCACTGGTTCCACAGTAATGGTGATTTATAAAGTAGGGAAGTAACTTTACTTTATAAAATTTATAAAGCAGAGTTACAGCAAGTTAAAGCATATAATAATAATTACTTACCAAGTACTTTATGTCAGATTTTCTCTAAGTTTGGCAGAATAAATCTTTATAAAACAACTTACTGTAGTTAAATCTATCTTTTTATTTATACTTTGGTTGCTCCGCTACCGCCCACCATGAAAGCTGTAACGCCCACTAGTGGGCGATAGAGACCAGGTTGACCAGCACCCTTCTAGAGGAAGAAAATGGAGGCTTGTTGGGTTAGATGTCTTGCTCAAAGTCACAGGAAAGGGTTGAGAAGAGAAGAAACTCAGAGGCCCTGGAATGTTCTCACCCTTTAATGCCCTACCCCTTCCATCTTGGTAGCTTAGCAACAGGCTGGCTCAGTGGGCTGGAGTGAGCTTACAGGGAGAAGAGCTTGACACCATAGTGTGGATCTGGGAATGAAGATGCCTGCTAAGTAGGGCTCCTGGTGTCTTAGCGGGGCTTAAGCATCTTTTTGTTTTGTTTTTTAAGATCATAATGCTATCATTTATTAAAGAAGGGGGGAAAGGTAATACAAACAATATTGTTTTGTGATATATTGTGGGAAAAATTTTAATTATCAGCAAAATTCTTTATTTTTGAAATGAGCTAGTAAATGGCACAGTCTTTATAGTACAAAATAGTCTCAAGGTTGGAAAAATAGCACACATGAATATATTTTTGGATATAAAAAATACAGTTATACAATTAAACAAATAAACAAAGACAAAAACGAATACAGAGCCAGCAGCCATTTCTTCACAGGGGCCTGTCATGCAAATGGCATTTCAGGGAGAGCCTGTACTAAGCTGTGTGCCTCCTGCACTGAACTGCCTTTCTACACTGTGTTCCTGCCGTTTGAGTCAGTCCTTGAAAAGTTCCTGGAATCAGATTTTAACCAATAGGACTGAGGCTTCTCTGTCCAATTAAAGCAGTGCAGCTCTATCCCCTATCAACATCTTCATCAACCAATCAGAGCAGATCCATTTTGACTAATAATGCCGTGCTTTTTGGACCAATCAAACTGCAAGGATTTGGAGTCCTTATTTGCATTAGATGGACCAATCAGCGACAATGGGTGGGGACTTCTGTCTGTGTAAGCTAGCTCCTCTCTAGCCCAAAGAGTGCCTTTTCCCCTTCCACCAAAGGCTAAAGACTGTTTCCCTGGCTGAGCTGAAACATTGAAGACACCTCACTGGAACTGAGCCAAACAGACTTGCGCAGGAGCAGAGAGACAGACTGGCTCAGACTGGTAGGGAAGAGGGTAAGCAGCCCAGAGGAGGGCAGAGCTGAAGAGGGACATGGCCCCAGGGCTGCCTCACAGCCCTGCTTTTTCACAGCCTTGCTATATCACCTTAAGCTGTTTTGCACTGAATAGTTTCCTTCCCTCACCTCAAATTGTGAATTCCTGTTGGCCTTGAATAGGCACCAAAAATGGACCATTTGTTAACAAGATTTAGAGCTCCGGAATGCCCTGGTCTGAGAAAGCAGCTTCCTCACCCAGGACAGTTGTCCTGATTAGTCACCTAACCAGCCCTGCTCTCTGTCTGTAAATATGTAGGGCACTCTGAGAGTCCCTTGCTGGACCCTCTCCCTAATGTATGCAGGCCACCGATGCCTGACGTGGGCACATTTCCTTTGCAGCTTAGATTATCATGTGTGTCCATATCCTTTTCTGCTTGTAAATCCTCTGACCCTGGACCTTGTTTTAATTTAGGGGACTGTCGTGTGTCCAAGTTTGCAGGACAGCAGTGGAGAAAAGACTCACAGACTGCATTCCTTTGTGGCAAAATCTGTGTCTTGGCCAAGATGCCAGAGAGAATGTTATATGGTTACACATTATGTGTGAGACACTGATGCAAAGGAAAAGGGTAAGTGGCTCTGGAGCTTTCAGACTGGATAAGAAATGAGAGTTGCAGAAGTCAGATAACAAAATCCTTGTGTGATGCTTGGTAGAGCGAAAGCTTGTATTAGATCTCTCTGAAAGGTCATGGACCTGGCAGGATTCTTATCAACAATGCAGAACCCAAAGTATAGAAAAGAGAATTTATTATAAGTGCCTGGGTGCAGGCGGTCTGAGTCCGATAAGGGCATCAGCTCCGAGCAGGGATGAGGGGGTTAGCTTTATATTCTTGCTGCCCCATTCTGGCAGTTTCTGTTGATGCTGGTTACAAAGCATCTAGCCTGGGCTTGTGGTATTTTTTGTTGTTTCATTCCCTGACTCCTTTGGTAAGGAGCTCCGTTTGGTCAAATTAAAGGTTAAGTACAGGGTTCAGAGGGGGCAGTTTTGTGCCTTGAGGATACATATTGCCCTAAAAATCTCTAATGAGATTTGAGGGGAAAAAAGGAGTCATTCTATATTGCCAGAAACTTCAGTTACTCCCAGTCATCTGTTACCCAGTGTTTCATATTCATTGTCATCATACTCTCTTGGCTTTGGGTCCCAATTCATCTATTAAGTTAGGACGAGTGCCTACTGGCTTTACATTTATTCCACAAGGAGCGTGTGCACGCCTGCCCATCTAGAATCAGGACAGATGTACAGAAGAGCAGGAGTGGAACCCAGAGATCCCTTTAACAAAGTACATTGACTTACAGATGAGACTGGTCACACTATGTGAAGTATTTTGGGCTATAACTCACTCTCCGACATGGGTGGACTGATTGGAAAAAAAAGGAGGAGGAAGAAAAGAAATGAAAGACAAGATCCCATGTATTTAAAAAGTTCAAGGTCTGATGTGATTGGTTTTATTCTAGGAATATCATGGGGGACATTTTCTAGAGCCACGTGATTGGCTCAAGGTTACCTGGGAGGAAATAACAAAACTGAATTTGAATCCAGTATTCTCCAAATCCAATTCCTACAAACTTTCCTCAGAGCCACTCCACTCTGTCCCCTCACTTCTGAGCAGGTACCTGTCCCTTCAGAGGACATGCCCATTCTTTTTGCCTTTTTTTCTCCTCCTCTTCCCCAATACCTTCATGCCCGAGGAACAGCACAGAGGCGGTAGCTGACTGGGGCATTGGTGACACCCAGTCTGAATTCCAGGTTCAGCTTCTCATTATCTGGGGGCTTAAAGGTAAATTTTTGCAAGAGGGAGGTGAAGAAAATAAATAGTTCAGATTTGGCCAACTGTTCTCCAAGGCATGCCCGCTTTCCTGAAAGACAAGAACATAAGATGAGTTATCTTTCCAGTTTTTGTCAGTGCCCAGCAGAGATTGAAATCTTCTACCATGTCCTGCAAAACTAGAACAGTGGAAGGGCCTGCTAGGCCCTGGGGCTTTTTGCACAGAGGCTCATTTAATCTGACAACCACCAGGCAAACACAGAAAACATATGTCTGGACTCCCTCTAATGCCTTCAGGGGTCAGTCAGGTGAAGGTGCAGGGTTTAGGTCTGTGATAGCGAATCTATGAAATGCATTTCAGCACTGACATACATAGCCATTTTAGATGACACGCGATCACATACCAAGGATGTATGGGGCCGCATGCCGATAAGGATGTTTCATCCTCAGCTCCCACACGGTCAGGTGCAGTAGCCAAGGATAAAACATTTGCTGTAGTGTAGACACTCTGTGCCGGAGGTCTGTAGGCCAAAACAATAGAACTCTGGCACAGAGAGTCTAGTTCTGGGACTTCCGGTTAGGCCGTTTTCCTCGAAGTGACACACCACCCGAGTTATGCTCAGTTTTTTGGCAAATTTTGACACACCAAGCTCAAAAGATTGCCCATCACTGGTGTAGGTGATCACAGAAGTGGGAGTCCTGGGCTGACCTAGATAGTGAATGGTTAGCCTACGGGCTCTAAAAAAATCAATTAACAAACAACAATGACAAAAGCAGGAAACAAAACTTTGTTAATTCTTTTTAATCCTTGAAAGAATACTATCCAAAAGTATAAGGTATAAGGCAGTAAATGTCAGAGCAGGGTTTCCCAAGTACTAGTCATCGTTCCCCCAGATCACATTTTCCTCCTTAAAGATCCAGACCTCCCTTATGTAGATGGTCCTCTACACTGGAGCAGCTTCAGCCTCCCTCCTTGAACAATCCTTGTGTCTGTTGGTCCTTCCCCCAGAAGTGTCTCTGACTCCAACATGGGACCCTAGGCTTTTACTCCGTGGCTGACACTTGGCCCTGTCTGGGACACATCCCTGTCCCTGTTGTGAGTCCAGAACTGGGAGCAGAAAACAGAGATTCACTTCAACTCCACCACTTTCTGTACCTGTGATTTGGGGCAAATAAGTAACTTCTCTAGGCATTAGTGAAATGTGTTGTAAACATGGGACTTTATTTTATATATTGCGTAAGCTACACACTGAATTTAAATAATGTAACGTAAAGAGCAAGGTAAGAATTTTAATACATCTTCTGGATAATAATAAGCCTTTTCCTTGTAATATAGCTTATTGGTAACTTCATTTGTTTAATTATAAAAAACAAAAAAGAAAACCCAAAAGATTTATTTAAAAGTACTCTTTTAAATTGTGTTCTTTTGGGTGGTACCATTATCAAAATAACTTTCTGTATATTACAGTTCTTTACTGTGATACTTTCCACATTGTGCCTTTTATTCTGAAGTAATTTCAAATGTGTGGAAAACTTGCAAGAATAAGACAAAGAACTTGTTTTTCTTGAGTTATTTGAGAGTAAATCACCTATGATACCCATGAGATCTTCAGAATGATTTCCCTTAAACATGGACATTATCTGATAAAACCACCAAATCAGGAAATTACCACCATATTCTCCTCAGATCCTATTCAGGTTTTGCCATTCTCCTAATAATGTCCTATTTTTCAGTAAAAGGGTCTAGTTAGTATTAGGAATTGCATTTGGCTGTCATGCAAATGACTTCGCAACTTGCATGATTTGGGCACTTTTGAAGAAGACAGACCAATTCTTTGATAAATGTCAGTCTTGGTCCCTCATGATTAGGGTCAGGTTGTGAAGTTGTGCATTTCTGGTCCAATATTACCCGACTGAGGCTGTGTTCTTCTCATTTTATCCTACCAGGTGGTACATGATTTTTGATTTGTCTCATTCTTGGTGATGTTAAACTTGTTACAGTGGTGTATACCAATTCTCCCCTGTAAAATTAATCTTCTTCTCTTTGAAATTAATAAATGCTACTTTGATACAATGTTAATCAATATTCTTAATTGAATTAGTTTTTATTACAATTTATGGACCAAATTATTAATTACTCTAATGGTTGCCTATTTGGGAGTTATTAAATTCCATCATTTCTTCCACATTATTAGTTAGCATTCTTTTAAAGAAAATGTTTTCTCTCCTCTCTATTTTATTTATTCACTCATTTATTTATATCAGTATGAATTCACAGATTTCTATTTTCTAAAATGGGTTAAAATGTGTTATTGGTGTTCTGATCTCACTTACTCCAGATTTGCCTGGTAAATGAGCATTCAAGCTGGTATATTTTTACTTTGGGCACAAAAATATGTTCCAGGCTTATCTCATGCTTTCCTTCCCCCATCCTGGAGTCAACCATTTTCCTCAGAAGTCCTCCTTTTTTTTTAGTGAATAATGATATACAGAAACCAAGATCGAGGCATTAGACGTGCTCATTGGGATCAGGTGGTGTTGCTCTCAAGGCAACTCTGTGTGAAGAGTAGGGAAATGTATATATGTATATTCTGTGAGTATGTTTTTATATGGATATGCATACACACATTTATGTCTCTATTCACTTCTGTATCTACCTACCTACCCAACAAAAATCTGAGTTCATATTGATAACCTCTGTTTCAGTCCAACATCACAGAGTTCATTTTATCATCTTTCGTTCCTATTTGTAACTTCCTCTCATTATCCTTGACATGTTTACAGTATTTCATGCATTTAACTCGTCTTCCATCACTGTGAGAGCACTCAGTGCAGACCCGGCCACATCTTGCATGTGCTCAGGTGCGCTTTCCAGGTTTCCACCATCCCTTCCCCTTTGCAAAAACTTTCTCACTTACCCGGGTCAGAACACCCCACACTAGTCGTTACCCATATCTCTTTTGTGTGTGTAATAATATATGGTCTCCGTAAGTAATACACGTTCAGAGAAATATTAAACTAAGTATGAAAAAAAAAGTATAAAAAAGACAATAACAGGTGTAAAAAATGCCATTGTTAACCCCTCTAAGCCTCAGTTTCATGATCTCTAAAGTAGTGACACTAATATGGACCTTGTAAGCTTATGCTAGAATACAAGCTCTAAGAGAACAGCTCTTACACCTACTGCATTCATTGTCATATCCTCAGGGCTGACCGCTGGGGCACATAAAGCTCACAAATATTTCTGGAACTAAGGAATTGGGAAACAACTTGAAATAATCCATGAAACATACATAACTGAGTGCACTAGGAATTTTTGTCACTGATTTCACATCTTATTAGTTAAAACAGCATTTTGGATCTGGCTGCCTGGAATGTGGGTTTTCTCAGCACCCTGTTTTGTACCACTCAAGTTGTTGACCATGTAAATGTGTTAACTAGATTTTTACAGCATAATTAAAATTTGAAAGGCAAAAAGAAGTGCAACTAGAGTAGTTTGCATCTAGTCAAGCCATGGCACTCAGGGTCACTCCTGATGCCTGTAATGATAAGCCAGTAGCCATTTTCATTGACCCATCTAGTTATTATAAATTGGTTCTACTTCCATGTGAGTTGGTGGCCTATAAAAGACTTGAGACATTTATAAAAGATGGCAACCTTTTCTGTGCCAAGAAGGAGATCTTAGTATCTGTCCCCAACGTCCTGGGGGACAGAACAGAGTGAAGCTGAAGTCTCCATCTGAGACAAGCAACGGCTCAGAATGTCAGGGCAGCCTAAAGCAACACCAGCCCTGGGAACCCTGAGGTGGAGCACAGGGAGTCTCGCTTGGCAGGGCTGTCTGTAGAAATCCCAATAAAGCAAAGAATGCTCGGGAGAAGAGCAGGGGAGGGATGAGAGGGGAACTCGGGATTCAGAAATTCGTTTTTTTAGAACTCACCAATTGAGAAAGGCAGAAAAGATTCCCTTCTTTTAAGCTGTCCATTCTCCAGGAAATGCTCTGGGTTGAATATTTCGGGGGTGGCCCACTCTGTGGGGTCCCTGTGCAGTGCTGTCAGATTGGTCAAGACCATGGTCCCCTAAAAAAGCAGTAAAGACTCAGGCAAGGTTGACCCACACACAAACCTATGCTGAGGGGTGGAAGTCCCCGGCTTCCAAACCAGGGCCTCACCATATTCTCCCCCTCCCCAGCCCACCATCTTCTAAGCCCAACCATCCCTGTCCTAATCATCGAGGGCCCTGTCTTTGCCATAGGACAGCTTGCAATGATAGACTAGAAATGCGTGCTGGGAATTATTAGAAGTATGTAGTTAATCTTGACTGCAGCATGGCTCTCCTCTGCAGGGACAGGTCACTGTAGGACTTGAGAGAGGACATGCATGCCTCAAGGCGAGCATCACATATGAGCTAACCAGTCAGCACTGTACCAGATCAGCCCAGCCTCTCAGTGAGCTGATGACTGTGGCAGCTCTAGCAAGAGAAATGATGTCTCTCATTCATTCCTGTTTCTCCCATTGTCATTCCTCCAATGTTACCAGACTGCACAGGAGATTTAATAATAGGATCAAGTTGCCCAGTAAAAGGAACCCCTATCCCTGCAGGTACAGAGCAAGAAACCCACGGGTCCTTCTGAGTGCCTCGTTTTCCCTAATTGTGCCTACATCTAATCTTTCAGTTAGACTGGTCGATTTGACTTTAAATTTCTCTTAATTCTGCCACATCCATCCTATGTCCACTGTTGCCAGCTTATCCAGGCTACCACCCAGCTTGCTTATACGGTTATAACAGCGGATTAACTATGTTCCATAGCCTTTTATTCATATCCAGGTTCTGAAATCAGAGAGAGCTGTGAATAGGATTTAATTATGTCACACCTGTCTACCCTCGCACCCATACCCTGAACTTGACAGAATCCTCATTAGCTTCCCATCATTCTTAGGTGACAGGTTCAGTGCCTGACCCCTGTCAGGGCCACCTGCTCTCTCTCTCTCTCTGCTTGCACTTATACTTGCATTACATTACTCTTCTTCCAGCCTCTCAAACAGCTAAGTTCCTACTCGCTTTAGTATCCTTCTGAATGTTGTTTACAATATCTGAATGTCCTTCCTTCCATAGAACTAAGTCTAAAAAGCATTCTTCTATCCTCAGCTCAAACATCACCTCCTTTAGAAGCCTCCTCTGACCGTTCCTGTTTCAAATCCGCATTCCAGCCAGCCTCATCTTTATCGAAACCTGTGAGTCTTTTCAGCGGGGCAGTCTCACGGTCTCTGAGTAGGCACTTGCATGGTTATTTTCCTCAGTGTTGTTTCCCCAGGCCTGAGCATTTCAGGTGATTTATGAACATTTATTTAATTAATAAAGAATAACTGCTATCTAAGTACTTTTTATACTAAGCACTAGATTTAATGTTTTACACACATGACCTGATTTTACCTCGACCTGGGAAGCAGGTTCTAATGCATCTTACAAATAAAGAATTTGAGGTTCTTTGAGGTTCAACAACATTCCCAGAGTCACATAATGGGAGAAGGTAGAGCCATGATTTGAACTAGGTCTACTTGACATCAAAGTCATGGCTCTTAGCCCCTACAACACAGTCACTTAGACCTCTCAGTTCTCAGGATGGTTATTAAGGTTGATGTTAAAAATCAGTGGTACAGCTGGGCTGGTTCCCAGGAGCTTAAATTGATTGCTATAAAAATGTAAGCAGCACCTGTGAAATAATTTAGACCTCAGTCTTCTGCTACCACATGGTCAGTCAGCAAGAAACAGTGAATGCTATAGCTGCAGGTGTCGCTGCTTTTCATGACTCTGCAGGGACAATCACCAAAAAGTGTACAATGGGTAAGCTCCCCTGGTTGTGCCTCTTAACTTTGTCTCCAGGTACAACACATGCTGAAGGACACAGACAACTGAATGAATGGACCCACAGAAGCTGACCAAGGTGGTGAGAGAGCAAGGGAGCTATAAATATGCAGTGTGCAGAGAGGGCGCTAGGGGGCGAAGGAGATCTGTCTGCTGAGATTACAAACTTGGTGGGCAGGATGAGGTCACAATTTCCTTTGTGAGGGAAGATAGGGAATTTAGCAGGGACAAACTGAGAGCAATTGCAAGAAGACTCTTTTAAGGTCAAAGTACAACAAATCCTGTGTAGAGAATACAATTAGTACAAAAATGATGAACATGGGATTCAGCACAGATCTGGTTCTTGAACCCAACTCTTGTCACTTTGTAGTTGAGAGATCTTATACAAGCTGAATCACTAGGAGTCCTGACTTTCTAATTTATACAACAGAAATAACAGAGTTATTCAAAGAACTGATTAAGATATTTTGAAAGAACCTATGTAGTCCATGGCACATAATTACTACTTAAGTTTTACTTCTTTATTTTCCTTTTCTAATGCTTAATATTGCACACACTTGGATTGGTTTCTCTTCTGAGACAGTCCACCCCAGGGCTGCAAATAAAAGCTGAAGAACATACCTGCGGGGATATAATGTAGGAATCACCAGCATTAATGTGATGTTGGCCCAGGTGGTCTCAATTCTCCCTTCATATTTTAATCTATAACTAAGGTGACCAGATTTTAAAATTGGTAAAGCAGGACAGCATTGACCAGGGGATGGGTGGTTCTTGATTAAAAATTTGGTCTATATGGAGCAAAAAAAATTTTCATAGAATGCAAAATAGTATTGTAATATATTTTTTAAATTTCAACATAAGTACAATTTACAAATATAATACATTAAATATTACATATAGTATTATTTTATTCTTTGACATATTTCTCATTTGAGTAAAATTTTTTTAGTAGATTGCTGTCGTTGTTTAAAAGGTCATGAAATTTTTCATAAGAATTTGTTAAATTATATTTCACACATAAAATCGCTTTGAAAGTGTCAACACTTAATTGTGATATTTTTGATGTCCACACTTTATTTACCATAGAAAAAAGGTGTTCAGTCGCAGCATTAGTAAATGGTAAAGACAGTGTATTCCACAATTTTTAGTGCATTATTGTATGGAACATGGTTTGTTTCAAAATGATGAAATATTTCTAACCATTTGTTCTCTATTGTGATTTTTGCTGATGCCCAAGATTTAACCCTTTCCTTATCAATATATATTTTTAATAATAATACGTCATTAAAAAGATTGTTTTCGGAAATACTATTATATGGGAAATTTTGAGTGAATCAGAGGGATCGGGTTACATGGTCCCGTAACTAATGCCAGAGCTGCATGAGTGGGTGGGAGCAGGCAGGGCAGCGCTGCTGGCCTGCTCGCACACAAGCGGTTGCACACACTCCCTGCCTGGACTTGTCCTTGCGATGGCCGCGCTCCCCGTGTCCAGCCCCGCCGCCCACTGGAGACCAAGCGGCTTGCATCTGGCAGAGTCTGGATCCACACGCTGGCGTCCAGGACTCAGGCCTATGGGTAGTTAGGGACTTGACAGCCGCTGCCCCAGCAGGTACGTCCCACCCGAAGTTCTTTGTTTTGGGGCCCAGACGGGGCAGCCAGCTCTTGCAGCAGTGCAGGCGCTTCCAGGTCAAGGCGGGGTCTCCCGCCGAAAACCATCTATTCCCTTCCCGTTCTCCCGCCATTCCCTAGCTTTTCGTGCATTCTTTCCAAAAATCGGGACTTTTATAAAATGCCACGGGATGCAGGACAAATTGTTAAAAATCAGGACTGTACCACCAAAAGCGGGAGATCTGGTCACCTTATCTATGACCCAAGAATTGTGAAGCAGAATTTTCCAATGTATGTCTGGCAGGTCCCAAGTTCTGGGAGATGCTCTTCCAAGGCAAAGAAATAGGTTCCATGGCAAAGTCTAACTAAGAACAGCTGCCTGCTGCCTGAGCTCGCAGTGATGCAGTGAATAGAGAGTTGGCTTGGGATACTATGGACCCAGGTTTGAAACCCTGAAGTCATCAGCTGGAGTGTGGGTTTACTGGCCTGAGTGTGGGATCATGGACATGACCACATGGTTGTTGGCTTGAGCCCAAAGGTCACTGGCTTGAAGCTCAAAGGTCGCTGGTTTGAAGCCAAAGGTCATTGGCTTGAGCCAAGGCTTCAGGCTTGAGCAAGTGGTCAATGGCTTAGCTGGAGCTTCCTGATCAAGGCACATATGAGGATGTAATAAATGAGAAAGCAATTAAGAGCTGCAACTATGAGTTTGATGCTTCTCATATCTCTTCCTTCCTGTCTGTCTGTCCCTCTCTGTCCTTCTTTGTCTTCTTTCTCTCAGTTAAAAAAAAAATAGAGCTGCCTGGCTGTATCTCTACATACACATTTTGTAGTAAAAAAAAAAAATCACTCTGAAATCCCACAGCCAATAAAAGCTAGTCTTTGCAAACATTTTCAAGATTTGATGCTGGGTTCCTAATTACCTTGGGCAGGTTGTATCCCGCTAAAGTGGTATCAACTGTCACTTCCCTGGCCACATTCAGGGGGACGATATTTCCCATTCTCTGCACCTCATGGATGACGGCATTCGTGTAGGGCATGAGCTCTCGAACAGCTGTGCTCGGCTGCTGTGAGTGACCAATCACTTTGTCGATCTCAGCCTGTACTTTTTCTTGAAGAAAAAAAAAGTATTATTCTTTATTATTCCATAACTTTCCTTGAACCTGGATAAGCTAAGGAATAAAATAACTAGGCTCAAAATGCCTAAAATGATAATAGGTTCTATAGAGTCTTGTTTCTCAATGAGGTAATAAGAGTGGAAAGCGGGCCCTGGTATAGGACAAATCTGGCTGCAAAAACTGCTCTCCCAAAGTACTGCTGCAAGTAAGTTCAACTCTTTGAACCTCAGTTTCCTCTTCTTTATGTGAGGCTAAATCTACCTTCATCTTGATATTTTGAGACTTATATTAACTAACTGGTTTAGGCAAGCACCCAACAAATGATAGAAACTGCTAATTGTCTCCCAAAATCTGTTCTTTTTTCTTTTTATACAATAATATTTTAGCTGGATACCTAGTTACCAGCCAAAAACTACATTTTCCAGGTTTCCTTTGACTAAGCATACCCATATGACTAATTCTGACCAATGGAAGGTATGTAGAAAGACTTTACTACTTGGAACATGGCCTTAAAGGAAGGATGTGCGCTTCTTTCCCCTCCTTTCACTTCTTATTCGTAGAAAAGCAGCCTAAGAGGGGAGCTATTTTTGACAGTGCCAATGAGAACATTATTTTAGATAAAACAGAACAACACATTGGAGAAAGCTTTGTTAGAACCACCAAAAATCTACAGAATACAGTTGAATTATTTTTACTTGAGGCAAATTTCTAGTGCATAAACCCTATTATAGCAGCTAAGTCTGTATCCTATCTAGGCAGCTTTTAAACTTTTAATAAAGAATGTAATTTACACTTGCAAAGGCATTTTGCATCATGAGTCAAGATTTATAAACATACGTTTTATATGTGTGTATATATATGTGTAGGGTGGGAAAAAATGTAGATTATTAGTTGTATGAAAAATAATACAATAATAAATAATAATTCAAGAATAAACTGTTTTGGCTATTGAAAACTGTAAACCCACTTTTGCCCCATCCCCTATATATAAATTGGCATGAGCAAACTTATCTTTAGTACATGGGATGAATATACCCTGATCTTTTCTACTCTACTTTTATTTTAGGGAAAAATAAATTGGTTTTGACTCACTAAGTTGATTTTATATCCTTTTAATAAATTGTTACCCACAGTTTAAAAAGATGGATCATAATGAATCTGATTCCTCATATGTTCAAACTGTTCTGGGACCTGGAGAAATATAAATGATTATAACAGTCACTGTCATTGAGTGGACTACAGCTTGTGGGAAAGATACAAAAACAAGGTGTGATAAGCACAGTAAAGGGGGTGCATTAGATCATCTCTAGAAAAAGAAATGCTAGTAATTTTCTAGAGGATTGGGAAAACATCTTTCGAGAGATAGTATTTAGCAGAATCTTCAAGCAGAGTGAGTGGTGTACTATGTAGAAAAATTGGGGAAATATTTTCTTGTAGAGGGAAGAGCAGGTGTGATCACAAAGAGGCATAAATAATGACAGTGCCAAGAAAATGACATGTAATGTAATGAGGCCATTGTGCCAGGTGGATAGACAATAGGCTGAACAAGAAAAGGCATATTAAAGGGTATGATATATCAAACTTAGAAGTTTGAGCATTATCTACAAGACAATAGAAGACATTACTTAAAAAGAAGAAAAGCTAGGATGGACTAGGTTTCTCCTTCCTTCCTTCCTTCCTTCCTTCCTTCCTTCCTTCCTTCCTTCCTTCCTTCCTTCCTTCCCTCCCTCCCTCCTTTCCTTCCTTCTTTCCCTCCCTCCTTCCTTATTTCCTTCCTCCCTCCCTTCCCCTTCCCTCCCAATTCCCTCCCTCCTCCCTCCCTCCCTTCCTTCCTACTTTCCTTCCTTCCCTCCCTTCTTCCTTATTTCCTTCTTCCCTCCCTCCACATTCCCTCCAATCTCCCTCCCTCTCTCCCTCCTTCCCTCTCTCTCTCCCTTCCTCCTTCCCTCCCTCCCTCTCCCTCCCTCCTTCCCTCCTTCCCTCCCTCTCTCCCTTTCTCTCTCCCTCCTTCCCTTCCTTCCTTCCTTCCTTCCCTTTTTCTTTCCTTCCTTCCTTTCTTCCTGTCTGACATGTAACCTCCCCAAAGACCAGATTTCATGTGAGAATGTAACTCTTTCCTGGAACTCACCACAATGTCAAGGAACTTCACTGTTTCCCACACTAGACTCTGAGTTTCCTGAGGGCAGGGTCTCTCTTTTATATTTGTATATGTGGCTCCATCACAATCATAACAGAAAAATTGGAGAATGTGCTTGTTCTCAAGTCCACACTGCCTCATGATCATCATATTTATCTTTCCATTCTACCATGCTGTCTTCTCCCAACCTTGGGGCAGTACATTCCAGGAGGTACCTTTGTGTCTCGGCCCAGGCTCACTCTCTGACATGCTCACCTTGGATTTCTGGGTTGAGGGCCATGTAAAGCAGACCCCAGCGCAGTGTTGTCGAAGTTGTCTCTGTTCCAGCAAAGATAAGATCCAGAGCACAGAAGATGAGGTTTTCCTCATGGAAACTGGAAGTAGCATTGCTCTTATGCTAGAAAGCACCAGGTTTATTAGTTTATTCAGAGGGTTCTTGGTGGCCAGGATACATAGGGGCTCTATCCTAGGCAGAGCAGGATGAAAGGTGTTCCCTTGGATCTCCTCAGGAGGCAGTCCTATTGTAGAAATATGACTAGTGGAGTCCCACCCCAAGAGCTGGAAGCTTTTGTTAGTCTGGGACTCTGGGTGAATGAAAATTAGGACCACTATAATTTATTCCTATAATTTGGGAGAAGCTATTAGTACAGTGGAAAAAGAATCTATTAGTATTGTGGAGAAATATACTTTGGTTCCAATATTAGGCACACCATTCTCTATTTCTATGACACGGGGAAATTGACATAACCTCTCTGTGCTATAAAATAGATATAACAAAACACATTCCTGAAGATGACAATGAATCATATTGTCAAAGGGCACATAGCAAATACACAACAAATGTTTGTACTACTAGAATGAATACACTGAATTCCTCTATGTACAAGTTTTATATCTCTCAGTTAATCTTTTCCTTCTAGGCAAAAACTCTCTGAACCTATCAGTCACTGCTAATGGCATTTTATCATCTTTACCACCTTCCCCTGAAAGCTTCAATTTGTCAACATTCCTCTTAATGTTTGACCCCAGACCTGTACACCATATATCAAGTGAATTCTCCTCCTCTGAGGAGAAATCAATGGTTCTATTGATATTTTGCCAATAAGGTGAAATAAGAGAGGGCATAGGAAAGAAATCTACCCTTCTGCCAACTTTCACAGTAGGAATAAATAAGGTGATACTCAAAAACTATGACACTAATGCAGTCAAATATGTTAATCAGAAGGATTGCCATGTGAAATATAACACAATCAATTGGGCTTTTTCCCTATAAAGTTGGGAAGTGGGCAACTTGGGGTCTCACTCAGGCCTTGAGGACAAACTCTGACATCTGACTCAGCTTTATTTGTATTCTACATGGGGAACTGAAAAAGGGGTAGATAATTGGGTACAGATCCAACTAATAATAAAACAAAACCTTGAAGCTCAATTCTTATTATTTCTTTTTTTCATATAGCTCCTTCCAATATGGGTAGAGGGTAGAAAATAGAAGATAAAAAGACAGTATTTGGGCTTTCCCAAGGCCTCAAGCTAAATACCATTGAAACCCTATTCTTATTCCTGTCTCATTCATCTTGAGTTAATGCTACTCTCACACCCTATGAAGTTCTGCCCCTAGTTTTACTCTCCTATGGTAAGTTGAATAATGGCTCACAAACATGTCCATGTACAATCTCTGGAACCAGTGCATGTCATATGGGAAAAAGGATTTTATAGATATGATTAAGTTAAGGTTCTTGATATGGAAAGATTATTTATGAGAACCCCAGTCTCCCAATATAACCACAAGAGACAAGAGTTTGTAAAGAGAAGATGCTACATTGATGGTTTTAAAGAGAAAGTTAGAGACCATGAGCCAAACAAAGCAGGCGACCTCTAGAAGCTGGAAATGTCAAGTAAATGAACTCTCCCCTACAGCCTTCAAAAGAGCCAACCTTGCCAACACTTTGACTTAGCCCAGTCCAACTGGTTTCAGACTTATGAACATCAGATTTATAAGAGAATAAATTTGTGTTGTTGTAAGCCACTAAGTTAATTGGTTACTAGATCAGCAGGAAAACAGTACATCCCCATTTGGTCTTCAGAAACAAAGTGCAGGAAACAACATTGGTTTCCTCACCTTTTGTATTTCACTGAGGTATGCATCAATAAAATCTCTTGGTTCGGCAGGATTCCAATTTTTCTTGTGGTTTTCAATCACACGAGAGACAAACCATTTCAGTTTCTCCCATTTGATAAAGAGTGCTTGGTGGGGTCCAGGAATGAACTTCATTATCCATGGAAAGATAATATAGAGCTAGTTGAGAAAAACAAAACAATCACAAAGACACCATGGTGCCAGTGCCCGCTTTTTAAAACAACAACCACGTTCTCTTTCTAGCTGTTGTTTGCTTCTGCTTAGACTTTGACTGTTGTTATTCTCTCATCCCTCTTCTCATCTATCTAGGAAAGAATTTCAGTGCTTCATCCAAAATACATTGTTTTAGACCACTTCTCACCACTCCAACGGCTTTGTCACCTACTACAAACCACTATTTCTTACCTGGATGCCAGAACAGTCTCCAACAGTTTTTCTGAGTCTATTCTTATCCCCATTTTCAGTCTATTTTCCACAGAACTGCCAGAGTAATCATTTAACCATTTAATTCAGCGATTTTCAACCGATGTGTCGCAAGAATTTTTAAAACATGCAACACCTGATTATTTAGTCAGGGTCATTAAACTCTTTCCTTAGACTGTCAAGTGAAGTGACAACATCCAACACAATAGCCATCTAGTGTAAATGAATCTATATTATATCTTTATATTTTTTGTTAGAGCGTCAAAACGTAGAGTATATTTTTTGGTGTGCCACAGAATTTTAGTAATTAGTGTATGTGTGTCATGAGATAATAAAGGTTGAAAATTGCTGCTTCAAGCAGGTCGTTTCACTTTTTGTTTATCAAATTTTCAATGACATCCCATGACACGTTGATAAACTTTTGCATCTTTCTCTGGACATAGAAAGCTCTATATGAGTGGGTCCCTGAACACGATGGTCACTTGCTTTGCTGTTACTCCCTGCCACCTTACCTTCTCCAGTCCAGCTCCATTGATTTCTGTAATGCCATTAAGAGTGTTCCTGTTTAGACCTATGCATTTGATTTTCCTTCCACCTAGAAGGTTCTTTCTCTGACATCTCTATAGCTCCAGTCTCTCACTTAATTCAAGTGCTGCTCAAATGTCAGCTACTTGGAGCAGTTTCATCTAATGGTCCTATAAGTGGTAGCACCCCTGTCACCCTCTTTCCACTCCATTATGCTGGTTTATTTTTCTCCATGTCATGGCAATTATCACTATTTTGTGTGTGTGATATATATACATGTATATATCTGTATTTGTTATATATATATATATATATATGTGTGTGTGTGTGTGTGTGTGTGTGTGTTCCCATTAAGATGTAATCACTATGTAGATCAGACATTTTTATTAAAGTGGTTTTTGAATATATATTCTATAATAATATCTGGTAGAAAACAGATAGCATAACATAATAAAAAATCACCTAGATTTAAGACATGACATGGATTTGGCTATTTGCTCTGCTGCTTTCTACCTGTAATGCATTGGCAATAATAATGAGAAGGAGGAGGATGTAACTGTTGCTCCTTAGTTCAACTATCTACCAGTAGTTTCCCAGGGTTATTCTGGTGACCAAATGATATGAGATCCACTAAGCACTTAACACAGAGCGCATGGAACACTCTCTGGATTTGCTTACACTCTCTCATATCTGCCTGCACACATCATGATGCTTCATTTCACCTTTAAACAAATGTACTATAATATTCTTGGCAGGTTTGTTTATAACATTCAAAATGTGGAAACAACCCCAGTGCATAACAATAGAGAATAGAGTAACAAACAGTGGCATATTCATAAAATGGAATACTATTTAGAATTTTGAAAAAGAACTAACACAAATGAATATCAAAACAGTCTGCCAAGGGAGAAGCCAAACACAGAAGAATACTTCTGAGAGAGGAGGTGTGAGATGGCTGGGTTAGGGAGGGACATGGACAGGGGTGACTCAAAGGCAATGGCCCTGTAGTCCTTTTTTAAAAAACAATGTACGTGCCTGTAAAGTTCACTGCTTTGCATGAGTGCTAGAAATGTTCTTTGTATACAGTATATGTTCTTTATATACAGTAAATAGTTAGCAATAGTATCCAAAACACAAGAGTCACAGATTTCAAATAAGTTTGTGTTGAAGTAAACTTTAAAAGGTTATATTGTAGCTTAAAGAAATTTGTGTGTGACATCAGCCCCGATAACTTTCACCAATGATGAAAAGAGAAACCCCTACCAGGGTACACATTGACATCTCCAGACGAATTACTTCATCCAGCAACCTCAGCATTTCTTGGAACTGGTCATTCTCGTACTCAAAGCGCTCCCCAAAGGTGATGGAGCAAATGATATTAGAAACTGCATTGTTGATCTTGAAGTGAGGGTCAAAAGGCTGCCCTGCAGGTGGAAGAAAAGATGGATCACTCATATGGGTACGTTTCCATTTTCTACTGAGGTCCTACATGACATATGACATACCGAGGACAGGAAAACGTCTGAGGCTGAGGCCACAGCACCTTATATTGGGTCTGACATTCAGCCAGTACCCTCACTCAATACTTGGGAAATCATACTGCTGACAAAGGTTTAAAGTCATAATGAAATTAGTGCTTGTCTTCTTGAGCTTAATTCTAGAGCTCCACAAGGGCAGGGCCATAGTTAGTTGTCCAGTTATATCCTCAGTGCCTAACACAGTGGTGAGCACAGGACAGACACATAAGTACTAAATGAGTATCTGTTCAGTGAATGAATGAGCCACCGTCTCCGGCACCTGTCCGAGGGACCACTCACCGTTCTCCTCCTCCATTGCCAGGACGAGGTGGTAGGCCTCTTCTTGTATGTGCTCCTCTAAGCTCTTCTTTCCTAACCCAAAATTCCTTAGTGTTGTCAGGGCGAACCTTCTTTGCTCCTTCCATATCTGGCCATTGGACATGATCAATCCTGAGGAAAAGAAGGACATTATGAAAAGAAAGTCAATAGATGGGATGGTGATTTGTATCAGATGGTAGACAGGAAAAGAGTATTAGATAGTTGATAAGTATTTAGACAAATAATGCCAGAGCAAGGAATATAATTGTTAGTATGTACTGATTGTCTGCAATGCCAGGCACATTAGTAATTTTTATGCATTATGTAATATAGTACTCACATAAACACTATGAGGTAGATACTATTATGCCTTTTTCATTTTTTTGTGTGTGTACAATTCTAAATATATCATCTGTGTCTTGTATTGTGTATTCACCACCCAAAGTCGCTTTTTTTCCATCACCATTTATCCCCCTCTACCCACTTGGACCTCCACTCCCCTTCTCCCTGATAATCACTGTATTATTGGCTTAATCCCTTCACCTTTTTTACCCAGTTCCCCCAAACCTCTCCCCTCTAAGTGTGGGCCATCTGTTTTTTGTATCCATGAATCTTTCCACTTCATTTGTTTATTTTGTTCATTAGATTCCACATATAAGTGAAATGATATGGTTCTTGTTTTTCCCAGAATGACTTATTTCACTTAGCATAATACTCTCTAGGTCGATCCATGCTGTCACAAATGGTAAGAGTTCCTTTTTTTTTTTTTCTTTTATGGCCAGGTAGTATTCTATTGTATAAATGTAAAATGTACCACAGTTTTCGTATCCTCTCATCTACTGATGGGCGCTTGGGTTGCTTCCAGATCTTGGCAATTGTAAATAATGCTGCAATGAATATAGGGTGTGTGTATTCTTCATACTGTTTACCAGTGGCTGCACCAGTCTGCATTCTCATCAACAGTATACAAGGGTCACTTTTCTCCACATCCTCACCAACACTTGTTGATTTATTGATAATAGCCATTCTGACAGGTGTGAGGTGATCTCATTGTGGTTTGAATTGGCATTTCTCTGATGATTAGAGAGGTTGAGCATCTTTTAATATATCTATTGGCCATTTTATGTCCTCTTTGGAGAAGTCTCTATTCAAGTCCTTTACCTATTTCTTACCTAGATTTTTTTTTTGAGTTGAGTTGCATAAGTTCTTTTTTAAACATTTTTAATATTAACCCCTTATCCGATGTAAAATTGGCCAATATGGTCTCCATTCAGTGCGTTGTCTTCTCACCCACATTCCATTTTGCTGATGAGAACAACAAGGCACAAGAGTTAACGTTTTCAAGGTTACACACAGAGTTAGTAAGCAGCTCAGCAGGCATTCAAGCTTACATGTGCCTGACTGCCAAGCCCATGCTTGGATTACTAGTCACATAGGTATATTTAAGTATATATATTATGCTACATACTAAGAATGCACTCATAGGTAAGAAAATCTATACTTGTAAAGAGGCAAGGCTTTCATGAGTCCTACAGGAGAGTTCCTATCTAAGTTGGACCTTAGGAGATGAAGAAATGACTGAAGAAAGTGAAGAAGTAAATACCCCACACAGGCAAAGAAAAATACATCTTGGTGTGGTCCACAGATCATCATTTCTTTTATAACACAGGTAGGGCCACAATACCTGTACTTCATTTCTTTCTCTCTAGAGCACTCTTCAACTCCCTTTAATCTCTGGCTTTGGCCTCCACCATCTCCATACAATGGCCCTCCTTGCTCTCAGAGCCAGAGATCTTTTGAAATGCATCTTACTTGGTCTTTCAGTAGCACGAGATACTTATTTCTTTTCTTCTTCTTCTTCTTTTTTTTTTTTTTTTTTTACAGGGACAGAGAGAGTCAGAGAGAGGGATAGATAGGGACAGACAGACAGGAACGGAGAGAGGTGAGAAGCATCAATCATTAGTTTTTCGTTGCCGTCGTGACACCTTAGTAGTTCATTGATGGCTTTCTCACATGTGCCTTGACCGCGGGCCTTCAGCAGACCGAGCAACCCCTTGCTGGAGCCAGCGACCTTGGGTCCAAGCTGACAAGCTTTTGCTCAAGCCAGATGGACCCATGCTCAAGCTGGCGAGCTCGGGGTCTCTAACCTGGGTTTTCTGCATCCCAATCCAATGCTCTATCCACTGCGCCACCACCTGGTCAGGCTTTTTTTTTTTTTGCGATACTTATTTCTTGAAACACTCTCTTCCAGAGGTGCTCAGGATACTCCACTCTCCAAATTTTGTTCTGAACTCTCTGAAAGCAGAGAGCTTCCCATATCCTTGGCTGGTTTATCTTCTACCAAATTCTAAAATAATGGAGTTCTTCAAGAAAAGGTCTTCTTTTCTTACCCTATAATCCTTTTCTGAAAACTCTCACCACTCCTACAATTTTAAATAACATCTGTTGATAGTGACCTCTTTT
This sequence comes from Rhynchonycteris naso, assembly GCA_037038555.1. Lineage (NCBI taxonomy): Eukaryota > Metazoa > Chordata > Mammalia > Chiroptera > Emballonuridae > Rhynchonycteris > Rhynchonycteris naso. The sequence continues at coordinate 188,771,969 of CM072997.1, read as the reverse complement.
TGACTCTGAGCTCCAGACACAGATATACAGCTATCTGCTTGACTTTTCCTATGTAAAGGCATTTCAAACTCAGTGTATCCATAATTGAATTTATGCTTTTCTCATACAACTGCCCACCCCGGCCAAACCAAACACCTTGTTCTCCAACTGTTTGTTCTTTCCATCAGTCTACCCACTTGGGTATCTAACTCAATGCTTCAATCTTCCTCCATCTAGGCCACCATGTCTTACTGGATGTACCTCCTGAATATCTCAAATCCATGTACTTTCACTGCCACTTTCCCAGTTTAACTTACTGTACTGTCCTTTCCTACCACCTCCCTCGTCCAAGCTATCACCTTCTCTAACCTAAAATGCTGCAACCCTCCTTTGCTTCCTTAATTCCATTCTCTACACTGCAGTCCAGATAGGTTTTAAAAAGTGTACAAGGTAAATATGATGATTCCTTTCTCTACTGAAAACCATTCAAGAGCTTTGTTGTCATTAAGATAAAAACCCACATCATTCTCAAGAACTTGTATAAACTATTTCAAGTCAATCTCTGTGGTTTCGTGTCCATTTAATTCTATGTAATCTCTGAGCTTGCCACATGGACCACACTTTTATTTCTACAAATTCACTGTCCTTCCTATCACCTCAGGGACATTTTATATTGGATTCCTTCTGACTGATTGCTTCTTCACTTTATTAAATTAATTGACATCCACTTATGTTAGTTTTTCCTGAATCCCAAGACTGGATTAGATACCCCTTATAAGTGTGTCCTGCACTTATCTGCAAAAGACTTTCAATCACCACTAGTGGGTTGTTTATCTCTCTGAATAGAATTTGACGTACATAAGTATATGGATTTTGTCTGTTCCACTCATTGTTCTATCCCCGGTGCCTAGTTCTGTGTTTCCCATTGTAGATCATTAATAGAGTAAACTGATGTAGAGTTAATAGATAAAATATTTCAAAGAGGATTTTAGAGACACTGAAAAACAAACAATGCTTTGGCAGAGTAATGAATTTTGAGTTTTTCATTTAGATTTATTTTTCTTTCTTTCTTTTTTAATCTTAGTGAGAGGAGGAGAGGCAGGAAGCGACTCCTGCATGTACCTCCACTGGGATCCAACAGCCAAGCCCACTAGTGGGCAATGCTCTGCCCATCTGGGGCCCTTGTTTCAATACAACAAAGCCATTTTTTAGCACCTAAGTCTGAGGCAGTGCAGCCATAGTCAGGGACAGGGGCCAACTTGCTCCAATCGAGCCTTGGCTGCATGAGGGAAGGAGAAGAGAGAGATAGAGAGAGAGTAGGTACAGGTGTGGAGAAACAGATAGGCATCCCTCCTGTGTGCCCTGACTGGGAATCAAACCCAGGACATTCGCATGGTGGGCCAATACACTACCACTGAGCCAACCAGCCAGGGCCATTTAGACGTTTAAACACTGAAGTTTATTTAATAATAATATAAACTATCTGTGCCAAACAGTTCTAACCTAGACTGGAAATCTCAAGATACCCTGTGGACACAGCCTTAATGCTAAAGCATAAGGGACTAGAGGCAGGTTGAAGAAATTACAAAAGCAGCGGGAAAAGCAGAGCCACATCCCTTGTTCTGAGGGGAGAGATCGGGAGTGGGAAACCAGAAGGAGCAAGTGTATTGTCGCTTTCTCTGCTAATGTGGAATGACCGATTACTTGTTTGTCAAGGCATTTTAGAGTGATGTCACGCAGGACATGCAGTTTTCCCCAAGTCCTTCACATTAGGGCTGACATTGCCTAATCTTCTGAGAGGGTGCCTTCAATAGGAAAGTAGGGGTGTAAAGTTTTTTTAAAAAGCAGAAATTCTATAATAGGCTTGATTTCTGGGGAGTAGTAGAGAATTATAGTCACAGAAGCACCTTTAACATCTTAAAAATATACTGCACACAAAAATTAGGGATATTTTATCGCTTCATATTCATTCTGAAATATTAATAATTTTGAGCAGTATATTAAGCATTCACATCTGACATTGGTGAAGAAACTTACCGTTTTTCTTAAAGATGCGTTCTCGAATAAGGGATGTAGGGCGATCCACAAAGTTTCGGTCCTGGTGAACAAGGGCTTCTTTGATTAAGGGCAATCCTGTTACAATAACTGCAGGCCAGATTCCAATCTCCATGGCAACAATGTTGCCATATTTCTTCACATACTGAAAAATAGTTACATAGTCACAGTTGAATGTGGGTACCTGTGTGTCCAGGAAAGAAGGTAGCGTGTGTAGCTGGAGGACTTGTATTGAGGGCATGGACGTGTGTGTGTACTTCGATATGACAGGAATGTTTCTTCTAGATTTCCCTCTTTTTCCTCTCAGCTGGACTTGAATTTAATTCACTCTCGGATGTGTGGACACTTCTTATAAAACCTTCGTTCATATGGTGAACCTACATGAATTGACTGAGCACCTACCATTGCCTTGAAAATGAGTTATGGAGATAGAATTATAATGAAATAAACAAGCTAACCTCAAGCATCTCAGAGTCTTGTGAAGGGAGTGAACTCAGTACACGTGACTCACTAGAGAAGGCCAAGATCAGTGCAGTATGAGTTTGCTGTAGCAAGCAGGGACTTGGTGTTTAATCATAAGATACTGTCCCCTTTCTCAACATATACTAGATGGCATAAAATTCATAATATTGCTGGGGCCAGGTGTGGAGAAACACACCCTAGCTGTGGAGCTGTGTGTGGAGCGTAGCTCTCTTACTGTGGGCTCTCAAGAAAAGTGTCTCGCTTTCTGAGCCTCAGCTCTGCAGCTATAAAAGGCAGAAAGGGATTCCTCCTTCACCGGCTTCTGTGAGAAGAACCAGAGCAGCAATGTGAAAGGCAGTTTGTTTACTGGTACTTGGTGCACAGCCAGTGGAGTCTTGGAGAAATGAGCGAGCTCCGTGTGCAAAGAGAGGTGAATGTGCGCTCATGGAGACAGGGAGGAGCATGGCCCAGGGATGTGCGGGAGGAAGGCTCTGCTGGACAGAGACAGCCACATTCAATGTATACTGTGTTACGTAACTCTCATGTGTCATCTTATTTAATCTCACAAGTACCTTACGCTAGTAATGAATGTCCTTGCTTTTCAGAATGGGAAAACATGTCATAGCCAAGGTGACAGCTATTGAGTGGTGGAGGGAATTTTTCAGGCATTGTGTAAGATTCAAAGACAAGACCATGAACCTGAGGTGGCACCAGCACCTTAGAGTTGAGTGAGGACCTTAAAGTTGTGTGAGGACCATAGAATTTAGTGGGAGCGAGAGAGTGAAAGTGAGCATGAGCGGGGGGCAGGGTGTGGAGAATGGAAGAGTATGTGGGTCTGTCATGAGTCGGCACAGGGTGCAGGTATGTGCAAGATGAGTTGGATGACAGGGAATGGTCACCAGTCTTTCCTGACTTGTCCATTCAAGAGAGGACTCTGTAGACCCTTCCCATTCCATTTGTCTGCGGGGTATGTCTAGCTGCAGGCAGTAGATCAAGTAGAAAGGTTCCATTCCTCCAGGTGTCTGTGGCCCCACCTCCTTGTTTTCCAGGCACTTATGCTCCCCCATGTCTCCCTAAGAGCCCTGAACCCCACGACACCCATCAGAGCAAATACAATGGATTCAGTCTCATTCCACCACCTTTTTCCCATATTAAAAACTGAGTCTGAACCCAATATTTCCACAGCTCTTTTGGCTCAGAGTCTTTCATCAGTCTTTGTTCATCTCTAGCACAATACACCCTGCCTTGCTAGAAGAGACAGAGTCAACTTTTCAATGGTAATGTCCTTGTTTCTAAGAAACAGCAGGGGTAGCTTACTGAATGTTGGATAAACTTCACAGGCTTTCCAAAAAGGAATTCTTGATTTCTTTAGAATATTCAATAAGGATGATTTTAGAATAGCTAAAATTCTCAGGGTAAGCTAAATGACTTCTAAGTGACAAACTGGAGTTTCAGTCTGTACTTGGAAGGCACTTGGCAGTCCATTAGTATTTACTGAAGTGAACTTCTTCAGAGTTCCATATTTCCATCTCTCTGCCCATGTATATTATTAGTCCAATACTACTGAATCAAAAACTCATATGGGGCCCTGGCTGGTTGGCTCAGCAGTTGAGTGTTGGCCCTGCATGTTTAAGTCCATGTTCTATTCCCAGCCAGGACATAGGAGAAGCACCCATCTGCTTCTCCACCCTTCCCCCTCTCCTTTTTCTCTATCTCTCTTCCCCTCCCACAGCCAAGGCTGCACGGGAGCAAAATTGGGCCAGGCACTGAGGATGGCTCTGTGGCCTCCACCTCAGGGGCTAGAATTGCTCCTATTGCAGCAGAGCAATGCCCCAGAGGGGCCGAGCATCTCCCCTGGTGGGCATGATCCCTGTCAGGTGCATGTGGGAGTCTGTCTGCCTGTCTCTGCCCCACTTCGCACTTCGGAAAAATACAAAACAAAACAAACAAACAAAAAGCTCATATGGTATGATTAACTGTGTAAACATGAGTAAGTCACATGATTTCCTGAGCCCTTGGTCTCTACTATGGTGATGTCTAACAATTGTTAAATACACTGTGCCAGTCATTGTGATAATTGATTAACATGGAAATAATTGTATAACTCAGAGAGAATCTGAGAAGTCTTTGGCCATATTTTTTAATGTACAACATTAAACAAGTCGTTTAAAGACAGTAAGGGAATGAATGTGGTTAAAAATAAGATTATTTAACTTTAGAAGGTTTCCAATAAGACATGAAAACAGACAAAGAGAAATGGGTGAACATGAGAACTACAGAGGCAAACAAAAGTAATGAGAGATAGAAAATGTAATATGACCAATAAAAATTTCAGCCCTGGCCCGGTAGCTAAGTTGGTGAGAGTGTTTTCCCAACATGCCAAGGTTGCGGTTTGATCCCCAGTAAGGGCACTTAAGAAGCAACCAATGAATGCATAAAGAATTGGAATATCAAATCAATGTTTCTCTTTTTCTCTCTCATCTCTCTCTAAAAATATAAATTAATAAAAAATATGTTCAAATGTAGGGCTAGTATTTAAATAATGAGGTGTAGCAAAATAAATGTTTAGAATAAGAAACAATTAAAAATGAAGGATTATTGTTAAAAAGGTTGAGAAGTCCTACTTCCTTGAAGTACTTAAACTCAAAGCTAACAAAACAAAGACACAAAGAAAGGAAAGAAAAAAAGAGAAAATATTAATTCTTACTCCTACCAGCAGTAGGCAAGAGTGTCTGCTCTTCCAAAGCCTCCCAGCACTGAGCAGTCCGTGTGTGTGTGTGTGTGTGTGTGTGTGTGTATGTGTGTGTGTGCATGCGTGCATACATATGCCTGTCATTACAATAGAAAAAAAAAACATGTTTATTCTATATTTTACTAAGGTTTAACACCATTCCACCAATAGGTATATTTTTAAAGTTTCTTGGTTATGTTTTCTAAAGATTTTTATATTGAAAAGGTCAATTCTTATTGACATGTAGAAGCTCAAATAAAAAGTTACAAATGGGTATTATTTTATTTTTATTGTATAGGAGTATGAAAAGATATAGAACAAAGTCCTCTGGAGGTACTTCTGAGAGCGTGTGTATGTGTGTGTGTGTGTATGTGTGTTGGGGGTGTGTGTGCAAGGTGGGGTAAGATTCCCCCTCATTCACTAACAGTATTATAAAATGTCTCAATGTGTGTGTATTGCTTTTATTGTTAAAAAGTATTTCTATCTGATATTGCAAAAGAAAAAGAAACCTAAGGAAATAATTATTTTTTTTATTTTTGTATTTTTCCAAAGTGAGAAGTGAAGGGAGGCAGACAGACACCCGCATGCCCACCACGGGACAATGCTCTGCCCATCTGGGCATTGTTCTGGTGCAACTGGAGGCATTCTAGTGCCTGAGGCAAAGGCCATGGAGCCATCCTCAGCATCCAGGTCAACTTTGCTCCAGTGGAGCCTTGGCTGCGGGAGGGGAAAAGAGAGGCACTGAGAGAAAGGAGAGAGGGAAGGGTGGAGAAGCAGATGTGTGCTTCTTCTGTGAGCCCAGGCCGAGAATCGAACCCGTGGCATCCACATGCCAGGCTGACACTCTACTGCTGAGCCAACTGGCAGGGCTGAATACATTTTCATACTTATGCTTCTTAACTTTCTTTTGTCATATAGAATCCTTTGAAAAGTTAGTGTATGTTATAGATCTGCTCTTCACTCAAGTCCTGTACACATGAATAAAAAAATGTGCCTAGTTATACATGGATTTTCAACTATGCAGTATGTCAAAGCCCCCTAAACATTGTGTTGTTTAAGGGTCAATCTGTATTCTGCTGTTGTTGGACAATGTTCTAATATGTCAGTTAAAAAATTATTGGTTGATTGTGTTCTTTAATTCCCTTTGCTGACTTCTTATCAGTTATTAGGACAGTCATGTTGACATCTCACACTATAATTAAAGGTTTGTCTGTTTCTCTAGTCAGTGCTATTAGCTTTTCCTTTCAGTATGTGGCAGCTTTTACTTGGTGCATACATGTTAAAATTATTATGGAGCCTTAGTAAATTGACTTTTAAATTATTGTGTACTGTTCCTCTTTATCCCTGGTTTTCTTTGCCTGGGATTTACTTTATCTAATGTAATATAGTCAGGCCAGCTTTTTTATTTCTTTTTCTTTTTTTAAAGTGGGCCGTTTTTTTGTTTTTTACAGGGACAGAGAGAGAGAGAGTCAGAGAGAGGGATAGAGAGGGACGGACAGACAGACAGGAACGAAGAGAGGTGAGAAGCATCAATCATCAGTTTTTCATTGCCGTTGTAGCACCTTAGTTGTTCATTGATTGCTTTCTCACACATGCCTTGACCGTGGGCCTTCAGCAGACCAAGCAACCCCCTGCTGGAGCCAGTGACCTTGGGTCCAAGTTGGCGAGCCTTTGCTCAAGCCAGATGGGCCCACGCTCAAGCTGGCGACCTTGGGGTCTTGAACCTGGGTCCTCCACATCCCAGTCTGACACTCTATCCACTGCGCCACCGCCTGATCAGGCTATTTCATTTTTTAAAATTAATATTTACATGGTGTATGCTTCTCCATTCTTTCACTTTTTTCTATTAATATCACCATATTTGATGTGAGTTTCCTATAGAGAGTGTATAGGTAAATCATCTTTTTATTCAGCTAATTTTTTAATTGGTAAATTTAGATCATTTACATTTATATGTAATGTAATTATTGATATGTAAAGACTTAAGTCTGCCATTTATTTTTTTTCTATTTTTCTATGTTCTTTATTCCTGTTTGTTCTTTCCTGTCTTTCTGTGGGTCACTTGAATATATTTTTTTCCATTTTAATTTAATGTTTTTGAGTATGTCTTTATATTTTGTTTTAAGTGGTTCCTCTAAGGATTGTAATATGCATTCATGGCTTATTGCAGTGTCCTAGTCTCAACATTTACCTCTTCAAGTGGAATGTAGATACCTTATGACATTTCAGACCCTTTTAACTTTTTTGCTTTAACATTATCTCCATGTACTTTGAGAACCACATCAAACAATATCATTTGCTTTTAACTATGAAACATAAATTCTTTAATTCAAGTGAAAAAGAGTAATTTATTATGTTTACCCATTTATTTACCCTTTCTGGTGTTCTTTCTCCATTCCCTGTGTTCCAAGTTTTCTACCATTATCACTTCTTATATCTGAACTTTCTTGAACCATTTCATTAGAGCTGGTCTGATAGCAAAATTTTTCTTAGGTTTTCTTCATATGCTAATGTATTTATTTTACCTTCATTTCAGAGGTACATTGTCACTGGATATAGAATCTAGGTTGACAGCTTCTTTCATTCAACATTTTTAAATGTATTACTTATTTCTGGCCTCCATGGTTTCTGATGAGAAATCTGCTGTCATTACAAGTATTGTTTCTCATATGCAATGAGTTGTATTTCTCTGGCTGCTTTCAAGAATATTTCTTTGCTTTTTGTTTTCAGAGATTTGATTATGCTATGTTTCGATGTTCAATTATTTGTGCTTATTGGGTTCACTGAGCTTCTTGAATCTGTAGGTTTGTCTACTACCAATTTTGAGAAATTTTTAGCCATTATATCTTCAAATATTTTTTTTCAACTCCACATGAATTTTTCCCTCTTTCGGAAATTCTTGGACACTGATAGCAGAAATGTTAGATCTTTTGTTATTCTAACACAGTCCCCTGCATCTTAATTTCTTTCTTCTTTCAATCTATTTTTTGTGTTTTTTTCAGATTGGATATTTTCCATTGATTGCTCTCAATTTTAGTGATTCATCTGTCATTAGCACTCTGCTATTGAGTTGCTGTACTTAGTATATTTTTTTGGTTATTTTTTCTATTCTAAATGTTCCCTTTTGTTCTTCTGAATTTTTTTATTTCTTTGTTAAGAATTTCTATTTAAAAAATTTTGAGAGTATTTGTTTACCGAAACATATTTATAATAGCTGTTTTAACATCTTTATCCAATAATTCCAGCATCTGTCATTTCAATATTGGTGTCAATCCATTAAAGTTGAGATTTTCTTTGTTCTTGGTAAGGTGCGTAATTTTGGGCTACCTCTGGACATTTTGTGTATTATGTTATATGGCTTTGGATACTGTGTAAATATTCCATTCTGGCAGATAATCAACCAAATGAAAGCTTTACATAGTAACCAGAGTAAGTTCAGAATTCTCACTTTATGGATTGTGTTTCAAATATCAATTTAGGTTATAAAGTCACTGAAGTGCTATTCTGGCCTCTCCCACTAATATGTTGCCCATGCCCACAGGACTCCATCTTCTATTCTCATCAGTGCAGGCTAGAGAGAATGAAGACAGAGACAATGATGTAGGGTAGCGTTGTGTCTTCCTTGCTGTGGTGGGGTGCGTGATGGAAGTCAGAGTCCTATCCATATCTGCTCCATGAGGAAGAGGCACCTCTCCTTATTTTTTTCAGAGAAGTGTAGAATTGAGGAATTCAGGGGCTCTAGGGGACTGTCAAATTCCTGAACCTGAATGCATAACTTTTCATCCCTGTACAAGTGACCCAGAGGAAGACAGGAAAGAAGAATCAGGAATAAAGAACGGAGGAAAAATATAGAAAACAAATATAAAATGGCAGACTTAAGTCTTAACACATCAATAATTCCATTAAATATAAATATAAATGCTCTAACTTCATCAATTAAAAAAAATTGGTAGAGTCTGATTGGCGGTGGCACAGTGGATAAAGCACCCACCCTGTACCCTAAGGTTGCCAGCTCCAAACTCTGAGGTTGTTGGCTCTGAGCATGGGCTCCTCACTGTGGGGTTGCTGGCTTGAGCAGGTAGTTGTCCACATGATCCCACAGCTCACCAGCTTGAGCCCAAAGCTTGCTGGTGTGAAAAGCTCAAGGTTGTTAGCTAGAGCAAGGGGATGCTGGCAATCCATGTACAACTAAGGTAAATGAAATTATGGGTTAATGCTTCTCTCTTTCCTCTCTCTCTTGGAAGAAATCACTACACAACTAAAAGATAAAGTGAAAGCCAGTAGGAGTTAATGCTTTATTCTCTCCCCACCCTCCCACCCTGTCTCTCTAGCTTTCTCTTTCTCAAAAAATGTAAAATTAAAAAAATTTAATAATTTATTTAAAAATTGGCAGAATCAAAAGATGATCCATCTATATACTATCCACAGAAACATTTTAAATATAGTGATATAAGTAGGATAAAAGTGAAAGAATGAAGAATACACTATGTAAATACTAATCAAGAAAATAAAGCTGGCCTTGTTATATCATATCAGATAAAATCCATGTAGAGAAAACCATCAGGGATAAGGAAGGACATTACATAATAATTTAAGAGTCAATTCACTAAGATGACATAACAATTGTAACAAGTATGCGCCAAGTAAAAGAGCTGCCAAATACCTAAAGGAAAAGCTAACTACTGTCTAGAGAAGTAGACAAACCTTTATTTGTAGCTTGAGATGTCAACATGACTCCCCTAGTAACTGATAAGAAACCAGCAAAGGAAATTAAAAAACAAACAAACAATAAATCTCTAACTGACAAAACACACTGTCCAACAACAGCAGAATACAGATGACCCTTGAACAACACCACGATTAGGGAGCTTAGACATACTACACAGTTGAAAATCCATGTATAAATAGTGCACTGTTTTTGTTTCTCAAGGATGCAAGATATTGCATCTTGGGTCATAAAGCCAGCCTTAACATTTTTAAAAATTGAAATTATACAAAGTGTTTAGGTTCTCTGGCCACAATAGAATCAAAATGAAAATCATTAACAGAAGAAAAAAAAACCCAGGAAACTTTTCAATACTTAGAAATTAAACAATTCATTTCCTAAACAAGGGTACAGGTTGAAAATTCTGTGACTAATCCTGTTAGTGTTACCAATTGGGTTTTTCTTCCAGAAAGTGATAAAATCTTGTTGGAAGTTGGAGATAATTTTGGGACCCCAGTCAGGGAGCCTTGATGGGAGATTATTATAAAGAAGTGTAAAGAGCTCACAAGAACTCCAAGTGGTTCCCTAAAGAGTCTGAACTTGGCAAGAATAAACCATATGAAAGTGCTAAGAAAACTTCAACTGAGGAATGACATTTTATTTATTTATTATTTGTTTATTTGTTTTTGTTTCCCGCCTTTTTTATTTCGAGATTAAATGTAAGGGGGTGATATTGGTCCATAATAACACACAGGTTTCAGGAAAACATTTCTATAGCACTTCAACTGTTCATTGCATTTTGTGCCCATCACCCAAAGTCAAATCATTTTTCGTCACGTATTTTTGACCTAGGAATAACACTTTAAAATGATTACTCTATGGAGAAAAGTTTGCAGGGAGAGAAAGCTGAAGCTGGTGGGAGCGATTCAGCTGAAAAGTGGTGAGGCTTTATCACTTATCTGACGGGAACTGGAACCTCTGAGAGGGAAAGCACTCTATTTTCCCCCAAGGATAACAATATTAAAAGGCACCAGGTGATCATATTACAATAGGAGTCCTTTTATTATTGAACAAGACACACAGTTAAATGAGTTGAAGAATGTAACACGGCTAGCACTCTTAAATGGTAAGCAATTACAATAATTTACCCCTAGAAAGGGGAGGTGGAATCATGCCAGTAGAGGAAAACGAGGTCAAAATGGGGTTTAGCAGGGGACTGGCATTAGTGGCAGAGCCACCCATCCTTCCGCTAGGTCCACTGCACGGTCCTTTTCCTGCATGTCGGGGTGAGGAATAGACTCACACCTTTGCCTGCTCCTTCCTACCTTTTGAAGCGCCAGATGTGGGTGCTTAAAGCCCAAATAGAGGAAGCTCCCAATGAAAGGCAGACGCAGGGGCCCCGGAGGGTAGTTCTTCGGAAGCCGTCTTCTGAAGAAACTGGCAAGCAGCAGAAAGACGATGGCACCCAGCAGGAGCGTGCGGGGATGAATCTCTCTCCAAAAGGCGGCCACCATGGAACCCATCGCCCCGAGCATGGCTCTGTTTTCCCCTCGACCCTCTGTGGTGAGCAGGTGCCTTCCCCGCCCGTCTCCTTCACTACTACCCCAGGGGCGCCAGCCCTCCCAGAGAACCCTGGTCCTCAGCGGTGCTCCTACCCTTCCGCACCCCGCCCCACCGAACTTTGTCCCTGAACTTTGCTGGGCCCCGCCCCCTGATGTGGGGGTGAACTTCACGCTGAACCCTCCCATTTTTTCTTCGCCCCGCCCCCTGACGCCTATCAGGCCTTACTTTGGGCCAGATGCCAGGTAATAGATTCCAGGGAGAAGCTGCTTGGTTTTGGAAAGTCCTTCTCTGACACCACAGAGCCTCTTGGGTTTATGGGCTCAATGCATCTCAGACAGTGTCACAGACATTTGAGCTCCCTGTTTTTCCATCACGGTCTCACCCAGGGATCTGAACCTTGCTGGGTAAACAGTCAAGGCAACAGAAGCTTCTGACATAGCTATATGCAGACAGAGCACTTTCCTTTCTCTCTAAATTGTTTCTTTCTGCCAAAATTAGACTGATGCTCTTCTTAGTCCCATCTCGCGCTGGGGAAATAGAGAAGTTAAGTACCAAATGCGTGGTGAATAAATGAATCCACTGGTTTGCAAAATATCTAAATCAGGTCCTGTATTTGTAACTGTTCTGAAGATTCACAAGGGTTACATCAAAGCTCCTAGCACTGACCCTAGTCCTTAATAGGTGATTAACACTGAAGGGAGGCTCTTTCCAAAGTCCAGAGGGAGATAACTAGTCAGAGCTTTGCTTTTACCTTCCAGTCTACATCTCCCTTTTTACTGCAGCTGTGCATCCATACAGTGCTGCGAATATTAGTATAATTTATTTCCGAAGAAATGTTGTAGAACTGCTTTTCAAAACATTATGTGTTTGTGATCATTGCAGGTTGATACATGGCTTTAGTTCATTTACTTTCACAGCTCTGTAGTATTTTGTCATTACACCACAGTTGTTTACATTGATCTATAATTGATGTGTAATGTTATATTAGTTTCAGATGTACAACATATTGATTTGATATTTGAGTACATTTGGGAAATGAGCACCACAATAAGTCTAGTTTATATCTGTCACCATACATAGTTGCAAAAATTTTTCTTGTGATGAGAACTTTTAAATCTACTCTCATAGCAACTTTCAAATCTGCAACACAGCATTATTAACTCTAGTTACTTCCCCAGTACCTATTTTATAACTTTGTTTGCCTTTTGACTTTCTTCATTTTGCCAAAGTTCCACCTTCTGCCTCTCAGAACTGCCAATCTGTTCACTGTATTCATAAGCTTGTTCTTTTATTTTATTTTGAAGGATTTTAAAGATATGTGAGATCATGTCAGTTGTCTTTCTCTGTATGACCTATTTTACTTACCAAAATGCCTTTGAGGTACACCCATGCTATCTTAAACGGCACGATTTCGTTCTTTTTTATGGCTCAATAATATTCCATTATATATAATAATATTCTCTCTCTCTCTCTCTCTCTCTCTCTCTCTCTCACACACACACACACACACACACACACACACACACACACAAGTTTCTTTATCCATTCATCAATCAGTGGACATTTAGGTTGTTTTCATATTTTGGTTATTGTAAACACTGCTGCAAACAACTTGGGATGTGTATTCCTTTTCAAGTCAGAGTTTTTAGTTTTTCTTCAGAAAACAAAATCCAGAAGTGGAATTGCTGGATCATATGAGAGTTCTATTTTTACACCACAATTTATTCACCCATTTCTATATCAATGAAAATTCATGTTAGTTTTCTTCATCCCTTTTTTAATGTAGTACAGCCTTAAAATAGTACCAGATGAGAGATTGTGCAATGGACTCAAGTGGGTAATGTCACTTTTAAGATTAGATTATCTGTGTTGACTTTTTATAGACTTTGTATAAATGAGGTGCTGAATTCTTTCTGAAAGCTGCAAAAAGTTATGCTTTAGATAAATTTGTAACAAACTGATTTAAATGTTCACAAGAAGAAAAATTAAGCCTGACCCGGTGGTGGTGCTGTGGATAGAGCGTCGGGCTGGGACGAGGAGGTCCCAGGTTCGAAACCCCAAGGTTGCCGGCTTGAGGGCCAGCTTATCCATCTTGAGCATGGGCTCACTAGCTTGAGTGTGGGGTCGCTGGCTTGAATGTGGGGTCATAGACATGACCCCATGGTCTCAGGCTTGAGCCAAAGGTCGGTGCCATGAGCAAGGGTTCACTTGCTCAGCTGTAACCCCCACCCCCATGAAGGCACATATGAGATAGCAATCAATGAACAAGCAATCAACAAACAACTAAGATGCAGCAACGAAGAATTGATTCTTCTCATCCCTTCCTGTCTGTCTGTCCCTATCTTTGCATCTCTTTGACTCTCTCTGTCTCTGTCAAAATGAAAAAAAAAAAGTAAGGCCACTTATTGGAAAACAAAGATGAAGCCTCACCTTCCAATTTGCTTTCTCATTAGTTCTTTCTGAATTAAGATAGTGAAGCTGTGATTGACATGTTTTTCTCTTAATGACTAATCTAAGGACATTGTGTAGCCTGAGGTAAGTATAAAGGAAAGGAGACAGTTTAAACTTGAAGAGCTTATTATGATTAGTACAAGCTTCCCTAGTTGAGTATTTTTCCTTCTTCCTCCATGAAGTTAAAATACAAATCAACAGAGCTATTTGGTTCCTAAAATGTAATATGAGTTGTAAACAGTAATTTGTTTAAGATTGTGTATATGTATATATTGCATATATTCCTCAGCTTCAAATTAATGGCTTTGATTTGTATATTAAAGAAAAATGAATAATGCAAAAATTAATATCCTTCCTTATAACCATAATGGGATAAGTACTGGATTTGGTTGTCAGTTGTCATTTTATACATATTTCCCCCTTATGTTCTCTGTCTTGTATAAACCTATTTCCCGAATCATTGAGTTGCTCTAAAAGGGGGGAAGGGTGGAAAGAAAAAGGAGAAAGCTTGACTTATTTTGTTGATCAGATTACATTCATGGAAACATGTAAGTAACTAAGGGGAATAGGAATTGTACAATAAGGCATCATCAGGTTAGTACCTGATGATTGTCCTTATGCCACATGATTCCTGAATCTGTTGGTAATCCACTAATAAGTTAGTCACTAGTTGTGATTACAACTATCAAGTAATTGTTTTCAGCATTGATTGAAAATTCTTGTGTGACACCTATCCAGAGAAGTAACACTGTACAAATGTTAAGAAATAATTTAGTTATTTTCAGATATTAAATGAGATGTCAAGTATTTAAAGTGAGTTTGAAGTTAAAAGTAAGGAATATTTTCTAAGCAATAATGATAACTTCTGAATTTGAAAACTTTTTTTAGGAATTAGAATACATTAATTTGGTATTTTTATTTCTATTATCATTTTTTCACTATACAAATACATTTTTTGATAATTAAAAGACAAGTATTTTTTGAAAAATTTTAAGAACTTAGTTAAAAAATTATCAATGTGATACATTATTTTTACTAAAAAATAACTTATCCCACCATATCTCATGTTTGCCTAGGATTTTTTCTGAATCTGAAAGTCAAAGGAATTTCTGTAATAACTGTAATACACTTATTTCTGTTATACCGTACATTTAAAAATATTTTTGGGTACTCTATTTGTATGTCTCTAATGCCTTGAAAAATTCAAGGGTAATATAAATTAGCATATTTTAGAATACTCAAGAAAAAACCCTACTTTTAGTACCAGTCTTTGAGATTTCATGAAGATTTTGTTATGAAATAATAATAGATACTTTCGGTATTGACAAAACTCTGAAAATGCTTTTATATAAAATATACAGTAATTAAATAGAATCAGGAATTTAACATTGGATATTTTGTGTTTATAATTTGATACTGAAATTTCAATATAGCATTTTAATATTTGCCACCATACTGTTATAAAAGTAAACCCAGTGGTGGGAGTCAAATAATTTAACAATTGGTTCTCTGCTCTAATGAACATTTTAAATATAAATAACAATATACTAAAAGGTAGTTTATTATTTCATACTTAAATAAGAACAATCAAAGAGGTACACAAAACTAGATTATAAGAAAGAATTTTAAAATATGAATGAAAAAATATGAATACCTGACAAAAAACAATAAAACTGTTATTTAAGATATTTCCATATTGCTTCTTGATTGTCCTCCTTACCTACAATTTTTATCTGAGCATCATAGGCTATGTGATTTATCCTTAACCATCTTTTCACTGCAGGAGTAGGATCCCATTCCTCAGAGGTAGGCAGCTTAGACTAATAGTCAGTGTATTTGATCTGTAGAAACAGGCAACATCTCTTCTCTGAATGTATTATGTTCATCTTTGAAAAACCCCTTTCTGCTTCTGCCAAACTTACAGCGATTGTTCTGACAATATTTTTAGCTCTTTGAACACTTTCAGGAACTGCATAGTTCTGTGAATTTTTTAAAAAGTTTCCCATGAAATCTTGATAATCATTAATTTCAATATTGTAATTAAAAATTTCATCAAATACAAGCAATTGTTCTTGAGCTGCTTTTCATGAAACTAGTACTTCTTCAATATTTCAGTAACCTGGCTCCAAAAAACTGAGAAGTTATAATTTACTCCTATCTTGAAGTTGGCTATAACTTGCTTTTAAATGTTCACAGTTCATTAGTCTATTCTTCAAATTCGTTATGATGTTTTCTAAAAGTCTTTTCCAAAAAAACCTGACAAATTGATTTTCTACAAAGTTCATATTTTTAATGTTTTTTTTTTTTATTTCACAGAGAGAGAGAGTCAGAGAGAGGGATATATAGGGACAGACAGGAATGGAGAGAGATAGAAGTATCAATCATCAATTTTTTGTTGCAACACCTTAGTTGTTCATTGATTGCTTTCTCATATGTGCCTTGACCGTGGGCCCTCAGCAGACTGAGTAACCCCTTGCTCTAGCCAGTGACCTTGGGTCCAAGCTGGTGAGCTTTTGCTCGAACCAGATGAGCCGTGCTCAAACTGGCTACCTCGGGGTCTCGAACCTGGGTCCTTCCGCATCCCAGTCTGACAATCTATTCACTGCGTCACCACCTAATCAGGCTTAATGGTTTCTTAAGTAATTAATTCATCAACTTTTTTTTGTATGGACCCTCTTCCTTTCCAAGCATTTAAAATGCTTTAATAGGTCTCATCATGAATTTTTCAGCCTTTATATCGATATTTCTTGCTTGCAGTGCATTTGAAAGAAGAGAAATTTTGTTTAAAATATCATTCATGAATACCAAATCAGTTATAAAATACGTATTTTCTTTTTTTTTAATATCAAAGTTTCTTTTTTAATTAATTTTAATGGGGTGACATTAATAAATCAGGATATATATGTTCAAAGAAAACATCTTCAAGTTATCTTGTCATTCAATTATGTAGCGTACCCATCACCCAAAGTCAAATTGTCCTCTGTCACCTTCTATCTGGCTTTCATTGTGCCCTTCCCCTCCCCCCTCTCCTTCTCTCTCCTCCCTCCACTCCCTCCCCCTGGTAACCACCACACTCATGTCCATGTCTCTTAGTCTCTTTTTTATATCCCACCTATGTATGGAATCATGCAGTTCTTAGTTTTTTCTGATTTACTTATTTCACTCCGTATAATGTTATCTAGATCCATCCATTTTGTTGTAAATGGTTCGATATCATCATTTCTTATGGCTGAGTAGTATTCCATGGTATATGTGTACCATATCTTCTTTATCCAGTCATCTATTGAAGGGCTTTTTGGTTGTTTCCATGTCTTGGCCACTGTGAACAATGCTGCAATGAACATGGGGCTGCATGTGTCTTTACGTACCAATGTTTTTGAGTTTTGGGGGTAGATACCCAGCAGAGAGATCGCTGGGTCATATGGTAGCTCTATTTTTAGTTTTTTGAGGAAAACACCATACTTTCTTCCATAATGGTACTACTTTACATTCCCACCAACAGTGAATGAGGGTTCCTTTTTCTCCACAGCCTCTCCAACACTTGTTGTTACCTGTCTTGTTGATAATAGCTAACCTAACAGGCGTGAGGTGGTATCTCATTGTAGTTTTGATTTGCATTTCTCTAATAGCTAATGAAGGTGAGCATCTTTTCATATATCTGTTGGCCATTTGTATTTCTTCCTGGGAGAAGTGTCTGTTCATGTCCTCTTCCCATTTTTTATTGGATTGTTTGCTTGTTTGTTGTTGAGTTTTATGAGTTGTTTGTATATTTTGGATATTAGCCCCTTATCTGAGTTGTTGTTTGAAAATATCATCTCCCATTTAGTTGGCTGTCTATTTTGTTGTCAGTTTCTCTTGCTGTATAAAACTTCTTAGTCTGATGTGGTCCCATTCATTTATCTTTCCCTTCACTTCCCTTGCCTTTGGAGTCAAATTTATAAAGTGCTCTTTATAACCAAGGTCCATGAGTTTAGTACCTATGTTTTCTTCTATGTACTTTATTGTTTCAGGTTATATTTAGGTCTTTGATCCATTTTGAATTAATTTTATTACAAGGGGACAAACTGTAGTTGAGATTCATTCTTTTGCATGTGGCTTTCCAGTTTTCCCAACACCATTTGTAGAAGAGGCTTTCTTTTCTCCATTGTGTGTTGTTGGCCCCTTTATCAAAAATTATTTGACCATATATATGTGGTTTTATTTCTGGGCTTTCTATTTTGTTCCATTGGTCTGCGTGTCTATTTTTCTGCCAATACCATGCTGTTTTGATTGTTGTGGCTCTATAATATGATTTGAAGTCAGGTATTAGGTATTATAATGCCCCCAGCTTCTTTTTCCTTAGGATTGCTTTGGCTATTTGGGGATTTTTATATTTCCATGTAAATCTGATGATTTTTTGTTCCATTTCTTTAAAAACTGTCATTGGAATTTTGATGGAAATTGCATTAAACTTGTATATTGCTTTGGGTAATATGGTCATTGTGATTATATTTATTCTTCCTATCCAAGAACAAGGAATATTTTTCCATTTCATTGTATCATTTTAGATTTCCCTTAACAATTCTTTGTAGTTTTCGTTATATAGGTCCTTTACGTTTTTTGTTATGTTTATTCCTAGGTATTTTTTTTTGTTTTGTTTTAGTTGCAACTTTGAAGGGGATTATTTTTTTGAGTTAGTTTTCTAATGTTTCGTTGTTGGCATATAGAAATGCTATGGACTTGTGTATATTAATTTTGTATCCTGCAACCTTACTGTATTGGTTTATTGTTTCTAGTAATCTTTTTGTGGAGTCTTTGGGGTTTTTGATGTATAGGATCATATCATCTGCAAAAAGTGAAACCTTTATTTCTTCTTTTTCAATATGAATGCCTTTTATTTCTTTATCTTGTCTGATTGCTCTGGGTAGAACTTCTAGCACCACGTTAAATAAGAGTGGAGAGAGTGGACAACCCTGTCTTGTTCCTGATTTAGGGGGGAAAGTCCTCTGTTTTATGCCATTTAATATGATGTTAGCTGATGGTTTATTATAAATGGCCTTTATCATGTTGAGATATTTTTCTTCTATACCCATTTTGTTGAGTGTTTTAAACATAAAATTGTGTTGTATTTTATCGAATGCCTTTTCTGCATCTATTGATAAAATCATGTGGTTTTTGTTCTTTGATTGTTAATATGGTGTTTACGTTAACCGTTTTACGTATGTTGAACCATCCTTGAGATTCTGGGATGATTCCCACTTGATCATGATGTATTCTTTTTTAAAATATGTTGTTGTATTCTATTTGCTAGTATTTTGTTTAATATTTTAACATCTGTATTCATTAGAGATATTGGTCTATAGTTTTCTTTTTTTGTGCCGTCCTTACCAGGTTTCCTTATGAGGGTTGTTTTGGCCTCATAAAGTGTGTTTGGAAGTATTGCTTCTTCAATTTTTTGGAAGACTTTGAGCAGAATAGGAACCAAGTCTTCTTTGACTGTTTGATAGATTTCACTAGTATAGCCGTCTGGGCCTGGACTTTTATTTTTGGGAAGGTTTTTAATAGCTTTTTCTATTGCCTCCCTGCTTATTGGTCTGTTTAGGCTTTCTGCTTCTTCATGGCTCAGTCTAGGAAGGTTGTATTGTTCTAAGAATTTATTCATTTCTTCTAGATAGTTGAATTTGGTGACATATAGTTTTTCATGGTATTTTACAATAATTCTTTGTATATCTGTGATATCTGTGGTGATTTCTACTCTTTCATTTTGAATTTTGTTTGTATGAGTCCTTTCTCTTTTTTCCTTGGTGAGTCTTGCCAAAAGTTTGTCAATTTTGTTGATTTTTTCAAAGAACCAGCTCCTCATTTTATTAATTTTTTGTAGTTTTTCTGTTCTCTATTTCATTTATTTCTGCTTTGATTTTTATTTTTCCTTTCTTCTGCTGGTTTTGGTTGTCTTTGTTCTTCTTTTTCTAGCTCCTTAAGGTGTAAAGTTAAGGGGTTTACTTGGGTTCTCTCTTCTTTGTTCATATAGGCCTGAAGTGATATGAACTTCCCTCTTATTACTGCTTTGCTGCATCCCAGAGATTCTGATATGTCGTATTGTCATTTTCATTTGTCTGTATGTATCTTTTGATCTTTGTGCTTATTTCTTCTTTGACCCGCTCATTTTTTAAAAGTATGTTGTTTAGTTTCCACATTTTTTTACCTCTTTTTTGCAGTTGAATTCTAGTTTCAAGGCTTTATGATCAGAAAATAAGCTTGGTACGATTTTAATTTTTCTGAATTTGCTGGTTATTTTTGTGGCCCAACATGTGGTCAATTCTTGAAAATGTTCCATGTACACTAGAGAAAAATGTGTACTCTGTCACTTTGGGATGAAATGTCCTGTAGATGTCTATCATATCCAATTGCTCTAGCGTTTCGTTTAAGGCCAATATTTCTTTATTGATTTTCTGTTTGGATGAGCAATCTAGAGCCGTCAGCGGTGAATTGAGGTCTCCAAGTATGATTGTATTTTTCTCAGTTTTTGTTTTTAGGTCAGTCAGTAGCTGTTTTATATATTTTGGTGTTCCTTGGTTTGGTGCATATATATTAAGAAGTGTCATGTCTTCTTGATTCAGTGTCCCCTTAATCATTATGAAATGATCATTTTTGTCTCTGATTACTTTTGCTGTCTTATAGTCAGCATTGTTAGATATGAGTATTGCTACACCTGCTTTTTTGGGGGATGTTATTCGCTTGGAATATTGTTTTCCAGCCTTTCACTTTGAATTTGTTTTTATCCTTGTTACTTAGATGTGTTTCTTGTAGGCAGCATACAGTTGGATTTTCTTTTTTAATCCATTCTGCTACTCTGTGTCTTTTTATCGGTGAGTTCAATCCATTTACATTTAGTGTAATTATTTACACTTGAGGGTTTTCTATTGCCATTTCATATATTGCTTTCTGTTAGTTTTGTATCTTGTTTGATTCTTCTCTTTTGTTTTTCTGTCATTTGTTTTTGTTTGGTTGTAATCCATATTTCTTTCCTCTGTTACTTCCTTTTTCAAGTCATGTGCTTCTGTGGTGGTTTTTTCAGGGTTGGTTACCATTAAGTAATGAAAAGGGTACCTACCATGTTCATTGTAGTATACTATCTTATGAGTGCTTCTGTACTCCATCTTTGCTACTGTTAGTCTTTGTCCTCTCCCCTTTATTGT
Organism: Rhynchonycteris naso; assembly: GCA_037038555.1. Classification (NCBI taxonomy): domain Eukaryota; kingdom Metazoa; phylum Chordata; class Mammalia; order Chiroptera; family Emballonuridae; genus Rhynchonycteris; species Rhynchonycteris naso. The sequence goes on along the minus strand of CM072997.1, from coordinate 188,750,845 downwards.
TTATGTTGTCGCAGTTTCAATTTGGTTTTATTGTGTTCTTGGTGGAGCTTTTACTTGTAATTTTGTTTTGTTTTGTTCTTTGTATCTGATTGGAAAACCCCCTTTAGTATATCCTGAAGTTGGGGTTTTCTGATTATAAATTCCCTCTTCTTTTCTGTGTCTGTGAATGTTTTTATTTCTCCTTTATATTTAAAGGATAGCTTTGATGGGTATAGTATTCTTGGTTAGAAGTTTCTCTCTTTCAGAACTTTAAATATTGGGGTCCACTCTCTTCTAGTTTATAGAGTTTCTGCTGAGAAATCCGATGATAATCTAATAGGCCTTCCTTTATATGTTGTATTCTTCTTTTCCCTGGCTGCCTTGAGAATTTTTTCTTTGTCATTGGTTTGTGCCAATTTCATTATGATGTGCCTTGGAGTAGGTTTGTTGGGATTAAGATAACTCAGTGTTCTATTTGCTTCTTGAATTTGAGGCTATAATTCTTTCCACAGGCTTGGGAAGTTCTCATCTATTATTTGTTTGAATATGTTCTCCATTCCATTTTCTTCTCTTCTCCTTCTGATGTACCTATTATTCTTATGTTACTCTTTTTGATGGAGTCAGACAATTCCTGTAGGGCTTTCTCATTGTTTTTAATTCTTGAGTCTCTCTCTTCTTCTCTCTGTTGTGCCTCAAGTTGCCTGTCTTCTATGTCACTAATCCTCTTGTCTATCTGGCCTGTTCTATTAACTAAGCTTGTTACCTTGGTTTTCAGTTCATGAATTGAGTTTTTCATCTCTGTTTGATTTGTTTTCATAGTTTCAATTTCTTTGGTAATATATTTGTGTTCATGGAGTTGTTTTCTGAGCTCCCTAAATTGCCTTTCTCTGTTTTCTTGTATATCTCTGAGTATTTTTAGGATTTCTATTTTAAATTCTCTGTCATTTAACTCCAAGGTTTCCAATATATTAAATTTTTTTTCATCTATCTGTGCTACCTCTCTGTCTTTTGTATCCATGATATTCAATTTCCTTTTCCTTAATGGCATCTGAGGGTGATTTTGTTAATAACACTAATGTGAATTAATAAAAAAAAAGAAAAGAAATAGACAATAAAAAAATTAAACAAAAATTATTATAATTTCTTTTTTCCCTTCCTTCCCTCTTTGAGAAAATACTGTGAAAAACTGAGAATTATATTGTGCTAAATGGAACAAAAACTACCTATAACAGAGAGCCTGAGTTGGGGAGAAGTGATAAAGGGGCAAAAAAAGAGGTAGGGACCCACAAAATGTAAAAAAGAAAAAAATTTGGATCAAGAATAAAATAATTTGCTTGTAAATGATAGTCGAATGAGAGATATAGTGAAAGGGATAAGAAGGAAACAAGAAAAAGAAAAAAATTATTGGATTAATAATTAATAATAAAACTATATAGAATGGAGAGCTGGGGTGGGGGGGGGAATGCTAATGAGTTAAAAAGCGAAGTAAAAAGCACAGAGTATGCCACAAAGAAAAAATTTGAATTCAAAATAAAATAGTTTGTGAGTGAGGATCAAATGAGAGGAAAAGTAAAAAAGAAACTAAGAGAGAAAGAGAGAGAGAGAGAGAAAAGAAAAAGGAAAAAAGAGAAATAAAAAAGAGAGAATTAAGGGTTTTGGAGTGTAACCCTCATAGAGAGAAAGAAAAAAAGAAAAGAAAAAGAAATGGAAAATGTAACACTTATGGGTAATGTAGTTCAAGATGAAGAGAAAAGAATAAGACAAGCAGAGCATAAAAGGACCAAGATGGAAGAAAAAAATAATAATAAAGATAAGAAGATGAAAGAAACAAAAAAACAAAGTAGAAAAGTTATAAAGTTTGTGGATTTTTCTTGATATGGAGAGGTTATCTTCTTCCTTATTCCTTCCTCTCCCTCTTCCTGGTTGGTGGCACTGTATCCCAGGCTCTGCCCCTGTGGCACGCTTAGGTAGAGACTTGAAGTTGATGTGTTGCTATGGTGATGTCATATACTAGGCCTCAGTCTCATTGGTAGTCGTGTCTTGTTAGCATTTGCAAGTTCCAACAATGGGAGAGTCCGTTTTCTTGGAGCCTCTCTCCTTCCTGAATTAGCAGCCTGGTGGTCCAGTTATGAGGTTGCCGCTGCCACTGCCTGGATAGTAAGAGGCTCAAAAAGCTGGCAAATCCCCACTCTATCCCCACTCAGTGCAGGGCTCTGGGTAAGGCTCTGTCAGTCAGAGCTGTCACGGTAATCAGGCAGGGCTGGGAGCCAATTGTTCTCAAGGTGTCTTTGTATGAGCCTCCAGGAGTGTCCAGTATGCCTCAGCACTCTGTGGGACCACTCTCCCCAGACTTTTTGTACTTTGTAACCTGTCTTGGCTGGGAAGAAGATGCCCTAGTCACTGCTTGCAGAACAGGAGGTCTTAAAAGCTGCCAAGTCCCTCTTTTTAGTGCAAAGCCCTGAGTATGAGAGCTCTGCTAATCAGAGCCACCAGGTTAAGCAGTATTTTCACCCTCTATCGGCTGACTGGAATTTGCCCCACCCCTACGTGCTGAGCAAGATGCACTAAAAATATGTCTCTTGTTTTAGATCACTGGGCTGAGAGAGGCTCTTGGGTAAGGCTGTTGTCAGCCAGAGCCGCGTAAGCCAGTTGGGTGGTGAGCAAACTGTGGGTTAAGCTAATTTCAGCGATTGAATCTTTAGATCTGCTCCAGAGACTGTCTGCAAGCTGCCTGCATGCCCTTTCCCCCACTGCTTCCATATTTTTTTTCCCAGGGACGCTAGCCTGAATGGCTGGTGGGGGTGCCCCACCCGCCTGGAGGAGTCCAGGCATAGGGAAGTTCCCTTTCGCTGCATTCCCCGTGCGCTGTAGTTGGGGGAGCAGGGGTTACACCACCCTGACTTTGGTCACAGCCCACGCAGAAGTCTCTGACCCAGCCCCTCTGTCGGGGAACACTGGTGCCCACACCCGGCCCTAGGAGGAACCTCTCACACACTGTCGGCACTTGCCGACCAGGATATCGGGGGTAATGGAGGCCGCCGGTCACCCGCCTTTGTGGGTCCAGCGCTGGCGTTAGTGTGCACGGGCTGAGTCGCCGCAGGAACACTCTTCCCTTGGCTTACACGTCTGTGTCCCAGCCCGGCTCCTTCCACGCCCCCAGCACTCACTCTCTCTCACTCAGCTTAGTGAGGAAGGCGGAGTGTTCCGTTCTCCGTCTTATTTCCTTCAGGGTTGCTTATAAATTTAGCCAGTTTTTTGCCCAATCATACCTTTTGTTCAGTGTGTGGGACTTTCAGATGCTCCAGGGATTGAATTTTCTGTCTCTGGTTGTAGAACTTGTTGAAATTTTGGGGAGAGGTATTGGGAGCGCTCCTTACAGTGCCATTTCTCTGACGTCACCCCACAGCAGTTTTTTTAATGAATGAAATCCTATTTCCACATCTAATCCATTTTTAAGTTGTACTTCTATCTTATCCTGTATGTCTAAAAATGGTTTACATCATTTTGCCAGGCTATAAACTGTATTAAGTACTCTACAAATAGTAGTTAAATATTTATTTCCTTCATTATATTGATTACTTTTGTTACTGAATCCTGCTCACATTATTTTAAGTTCTCTTTACAAATGTTATGAGCATTTGATGAAAAATGTTCTTTCATTTTTTTCCTTAGAGAAGCTTGTTGTACCTCTTTATTTTTCCCTGATGGCTCAATCTGAAAACATTTCCATTATTTTGACAAATGAGCAATTTTCTCTTTTATGAAGTCATATTTTGCACAATACTCACAATATAACATTTTGTTAGAAATTACCAGTCCGTCATATTTTTCTTTAATATTGTTATATTGTTGAACTTTTTAGCATTCAGGAAGACTATATTCACTTCTGGACTTATCATTTTTTATTTCAATAACTGATGTGCTGCTTTTTTCAAGTTGGAGTGGTTGTGCTTGTGACTGTTTTATACCACCGAAGGCCAGTTCTGATATAACAGATTCCAATTTTGATTTCTTATTGAAAAAAATATGTCAAACTCTGTTGCCTTTTCATCCTTTTAAGGGTTACAGCAAAAATGTTTAAAAAACGTTTTATTATAATAATACTTATTTATGGACATTAATACCCTTTATCAAAGATTACAAGATATTGTACAGAAAACTTATTGAAAAGTGTGTGCATCAATAACCAAGCAAGGACATGTAATAAAGAATGCAAAGATTTATAACATATTATTACAATTGCCAGAGGAAATTATAGAATAAAGAGTAGGCAATAATTAGAATCAAAAGAAAAATTTGTGAAAGTTAAGCCAATAGCTGAGACAAAACAAAAATATAAGAAAAATAAGCTGGTATTGCTTAAGTAGAGAAAATATTATGATTCAAATAATATGTATAAGCTACATCAGTATCAATATTTAGAAATAAGGTATTTCAAGAAGAAAAGATACATGTATAAGGGAATAAAAGAAAATATAATCACAGAGTATGGAAAAAAATAAAAACAGGAAAAAATATAAAGTACCAACAATGGAAGATACATGCTAACACATACATATAATCAAAATGGGAATTAAATTTTAATATAGACAATAGAATACAAATTATTAAGACATTACATAGAGAATAAGAAAGTAATAAACAACAAATAATATAAAAGGTGCATAATGATAAATTATTTATATCGATATCAAGAAGCAGTTATCTTCCCTCATCATTCTCTGGCTCTCTCTTTTTCTTTCTTATTCAGTGAGAAGAGGGAAGGCAGAGAAGACTCCTGCATGCACCCTGACTGAGATCACCTGGCAAACCCACTAGGGGGCGATGCTCTGCCCAGCTGGAGTGTTGCCTCATTGCTGAACAACTAAGTTCTTCTTAGCACCTGAGGCAGAGGCCATGGAGCCATCCTCAGTGCCTTGGGCCAATTTGCTCCAATTGAGCCATGGCTATAGGAGGGGAAGAGAGAGAGAGAGAAACAAGAGGGGGAGGGGTGAAAAAGCTGATGGGTGCCTCTCTTGTGTGCCCTGATCAGGAATTGAACCCAGGACATTCACATGCTGGGCTGGCGCTCTACCACTGAGCCAACTGGCCAGGGCCTCATCATTCTCTTTATGGCACTAAAATAACCATAGTTTCTTTTACAGTAACTCACATTAAAAAACTTCCTTCCTCTTGTAATGACTTTAGGAACATTGAAACACAGGGTGTCAAGGAGAGCATGACCCTCAACCAGATCATTACAAAGTTTGTATATGAAATTTAAGTCAGTGACTCTCCTCCTATGCAGTAATGTTGTTGGGTTAAGAGCTTCTGTAACATCATTGTAAGGTACATCATAAGTTACATGGCCATGCTTTTAGGGTACCGATTTTAAGAACTTGTGTTGTCCTATTTTGATGCTATTTTGATGATTTTTGTGATATGGGTTCAGAATTGTTACATTAAATTCCAAGGTAGATTGAACTAGGATACAATACAGGATTTCACTGTGCTTATACTATTATAAACATCAGTCAGGACATACATTTTCTTCATTTTCTTGATACTAAATGAAAATTTCTAGGCTGAATTAAAAATGCATAGGCTGTGCAGATTAAGTATGATCAAATAATGTGTATGACAAACCTGTTTGTCACGGGAAAGTTGTGAGCATTCTTCCACAGCTTCCAAAATGGGCAGTAAGATAACCCTTGAAATCTATATTTGTATTGGTTCATTTTGTCCTAGCTTCCTATTGGTTTCATTGTTCAGGGAACACCAGTGCACTAGTAACATTTGGGGGAATTTTGCGTGTAACTCAAAGCTGAAACAAATGATAGCTTTGTCACCCCTGATTGTTTGGCACTTTTTCTCTCTATGTTATATCTTTGTTTACTGAAGTAACAAAAATGAGAAAGTTAAAATGTAGTTTTTCATCAAAGGTAGAATGAGTTATATGAAATAAATAAATAAATATTACAAGCGTAATTCCATCAAACTTATTTCACCTATGATGGAATGAACATTACTACGGGCACTTAGAATATGCTGTTGCACAGATGAATGTTAAAAGAGAGTAAGAAATGTAAATTTGTGATTTCCACATTGGGTGGCTGCCTGGCATCCTCTGTAGAGAGCACCCTGATGACAAGTGACATTTTATCTTTTTTTTCCCCTTAAGTGAGAAGTGAGGAGGCAGAGAGACAGACATGCACCCCGACTGGGATACACAAGGGAAGCCCCCTATGGGGCAATGATCTGTTCATCTGGGGCCATTGCTCAGCAACCAAACTATTTTAGTGCTTGAGGTAAGGCCATGGAGTCATCCTCAGCACCGGGGCCAACTTGCTCCAACCGAGCCATAGCTGCAGGAGGGGAAGAGAGACATAGAGAAAAGGGTGAAGGGGAGGGGTAGAGAAGTAGATGGTCACTTCTTCTGTGTGCCCTGACCAGTAGTCAAACCCAGGACATCTACATGCTGGGCTGACGTTCTACCACTGAGCCAACTGGTCAGGGCTACAAGTACCGTTTTAACAATTGGTTCTCCAAATTCAACATAACATTAGGTATTGGTTCTGCTGAACTGGTGCAAACCTGCTGATCCCACCACTGAGTAAACCTTATATTACTAAGCTTTAAAAAAATGTTAAGAAGGAGTAAAGATTTTCTCAAACAAAAACTGAGGGAATTTTCTTGCCAGTAGGCCTGCCATACAAGAGGTGTTAAAAGGAGTTCTTTAGAAAGAAGAAAGAGGTTCCCAGTCGGGGCACAGATGGGAAGCCATCAATGAATATACAACTTACAGAAACAAAAAACAAATGTTTCCCTTTCCCCTCCCCTCTCTCTCCCTTCCTCTCTCTGTCTCACTAAAAAATCAAACAACAAGAAAAAAATAAGAAAGGAGAAAGAGGGTATATTTCATAAATTCAGATCTCCATAAAAAAAGGAAGATCATTCGAGAAGAAATGAATAAAGGTAAAATAAATCTTTTACTTTCATTTTCTTAATTGATATGATAGATGAATGTTCAAAATAAAAATAGTAATGACTTATTTAGTGATTATAGTTTATAGATTATAGTTTATAGATGGCAGGATTGATGCAATGTTATAAAGGACAAAGGAAGGAGTTAGGAAAACTTATAAGGTACTGGTTCTACTAATGAAGTAATGTAGTTTAATTTGAAAGTAGATTTGAGTCAGCTGGAAATGTATATTATAAACTCTTTGGCTACCACTTAACAAATTTAGAAAAAGTAATATAATTTATGTGCTAAGACAGAAAAAAATGCAATATGATAAAATATTCAATTAAGGCAGAAAACGAGAGAGAAAAAAAACAAAACCAAGAGCAATGAATAAAAAAGAGCAATGAATATGATAGATATTAATCCCTATAAATACCAATGGTCTAAATACAAAATTAAAATACAGAGTATGTCAGAATGCATTAAAAGAAACAAGACCTCTTTCAGATTGTTCATTTTTACTGTATAGAAATACAATAAACTTTTGTTACATTGATTTTTGTATCCTTCCTGAAACTGCTGAATTCATTTACTAGTTCTAACAGTTTGTGTGTGTGGATGTTTACAACCCATAAGATTACATCATCTGTAAAAATTAACCATCTCAGTTCAGCATTAAAAAGAATAAATAACTTAGGAATAAACTTACCCAATGAAGCAAAAGAATTATATACTGAAAATTATAAAATATTATTGAAAGAAATTAAAATAGACACAAGTAAATGGAAAGACATTTTCCATTCATGTACTAAGGACTTAATATTGTTAAAATGACTATAGTACTTACAGTGATTCAACATAATCCCTATCAAGATTCAAATGGCATTTTTTATAGAAATAAAAAATATAATTATAATATTCACATGGAACCACAAAGGATCCAAAATAAAACAATCTTGAGAAAAAAGGGCAAAGCTGGAAGCCTCTCACATCCTGACTTCAAAATATATTACAAAACTACAGTAATAAAAACAGTATGGTAATGGCTTAAAAATAGACATACAGACTGATGGAATAGAATAGGAAGCTCAGAAATAATACCATGTATATATGGTCTAATAATCTTCAGCAATGGTGCCAATATTACAAAAATGGGAGAAGGAGTCTCTTCCACAATGGTGCTGGAAAAATGATTTTCCACACAAAAAATAATAAAATTGTGTCCTTATACCATATACAAAAATCAACTCACAAAGGATTAAAGACTTAAACATAGGACTTGAAAATATAAAACCCTGGAAGAAAACATAAGGGAGAAACTTTTATAACTTGATGTTGGCAGTAATTTCTTGAATATGACACCTAAAGCACATACATCAAAAGCAAAAATAGAAAAATGGAAGTGCGTGAATCCAAAAAGTGTCTGTACAGCAAAAAAACTAAATATAGATAGTTTAAGACCCTATGATGAAAACTATGTTGGCATAGTCATGGGGCTGGGTCAGAGGGGCTACAGAAGAGGGAGGCATAGGGGAACGTCTGAGAGGTAGGAGACTGGAGATCATGTAGGGAAGGAATTTGTAAGCCAGGGTAGAGTTTAGATTTTATTTTATGTTTGATTACAAGCCATTGCAGTTCTTTTTTAAACCAAAGAGTGATGTGATCTGATTTCTCTTTGTGAAATGACCCAGCCTTCCTTGAAGAAAATGTAGTGTAGTTATAACAGCAGAAATAGAGAAGTAAATTAAGAAGTCACTGTAGACATTGTAGTGAACAAGCTGGTGGATAATGTCTAAGAAAAGTGAGAGCAGAGGAGATGGAGAGACTCATGGAATTCAGGATGTGTTTTTGGAAGTAGAGTTGAGATGATGAGCTAATGGATGGAAAGAGAGTCCTAAAAGTAATGATGATAATGACAATAATATCTTGGAGGTTTTGCTTATTTCTTATATCCACACTCTGAAATAGATACTGTTATGAACCTCACTTTACAAATAAAGAAAGGTAAAGTATCTAATATTTAACAAGTAAAATTACATTTATGCTTTAGTTGTGGCTATTAGCATTACCTGTTGAGATGGAGGAAACTGAAGAAAGAGCAAATGTGGGTAAAAAATATATAACTTTTGGCCATGTTAAATTTGATGAATTTATTAGATATACAAGTGAACATATCAAGTAGACAGCTGAATGATCAGCTATGGAGTTCTGGGAAGAAGTATTCTTAAGTCATGGGATTGGATGATATCCCTTAGGGAGAGTTTGTATGGAGGAGTAAACAGATCCTAGAAGAAGAGACTAAAGGATGCGAGCACTTATAAGTGGAAGACACAAGAAGCCAACAAGAGCCCTTAAATAAGACCAGACTAATGGAGAAACACAGAGAAAACCTTTTGTAATGGCTAGCAGGGTTGCGAGTGTGAAAGTACAACGGTGATTAGCAGATGTTATACAAGCATATAGATTGCTCAAATAAAAACAAGTATGGAGGAAGAGAAATATAAGATTGGAACAATGCAGATAGTTTTCAGTAGATGGCCTGAGGGTAAACAAGTCTGGAAAAGTACATTTAGAACTTGAAGTATGGCAAGGAAACAGAATCGTATCAAGTCTGGACAAGTACATGACATGATTGTGGGTTGAGCAAGAGAAGCTTACAGGAGTTTGTAAAGGGGTTGCAAGAAAGATCGTAAGCCTGTACAGGGGTAGGAGGAAACAGAAGAGAGAATCTGGTGTCTGTGAGGGCATAAGAGTAAAGATTTACAAGAGGGAGAGCAGGGTTGGAGTGTTGAATTTGTGGAGAGATTGTAAGATAAGAACAGCAACGTGATACTTGGAGTTGTCATTGGGGAAATCACTGATCTCCAAGTATCCCAACTGAGTGGCGGGAAAGAAAGCTGATTGTGGTGTGCTGAGGGAACAGGAGCTGAGGAGTGCAGGCAGCATTCCTGGTGTAGCTGCATAGTATATGCGTGTGAATTTGTAGTCATCGTGTTAATGCACAAACTGTTGCTTATTATATACATGATTCTAAACCTTACTATTTCCGCTTAAAATGTCTCAGCCATCATTGTAAGTACGTATGGGACTGTGCAGTTTCAAAATGTGACTGCACATATTAATATTATAAACAATGCTTCAGGAAGGGTGTTGGTACTTGCATTTTAACATTCTTGCGTGAATATGTCTATAGGATAAATTCGTAAAAGTATATCAATTGCGTCAAAGGGTATGTTTACTTAAATGCTGATAAATATGACCAAATTCTGTACAGTCTCCATTACCTATGTACAAGGGAACCCATTTCCCCATGTGCTTGTCAGCTCGGAGCTAAGATTATTTTCCAATTGGATAAATGAAAATGACTGCATTTGATTTCAATATTATTATTTATTATTTTAATTATACTATTTTAAAGATTAAAAGTGATATGCATATTTTAAAAATTTTATTTAGAAAATTAAATTTAATGGGTTGGCATTGATCAATAAGAGTACATAGGTTTCAGGTCAACATTTCCATAGCATTTGAACTGTTATGTTGTGTGCCTATCAACCAAAGTCAAATCATTTTTGTCACTTTATATTTTTCCTTCTTTATTCCCCTTTGCCCCACCCCTCCCCCCAAATTTCCCCATCCTGGTAACCATTTCACTTTTATCTATGTCCATGAGTCTCATTTTTATGTCCCACTTATATGTGAAATTATATAGTTCTTAGCTTTTTCTGATTTACTTATTTCATTCAGTACAATGTTCTCAAGGTCCATCCATGTTGTAAATGGCACTATGTCATCATTTTTTATGACTGAATAGCATTCTATTGTATATATGTACCACATCTTTTTATTCTTCAATCCTCTATCAGGGCACACTTTGGTTGTTTCCATGTCTTGGCCACTGTGAATAATGCTGGGATGGACATGGGAGTGCGTGTAACTTTGTGTACCATTGGTTTCTAGTTTTTTGGGGTAGATACCCAGTTTTTGTAAAAGCATTTGCATTTATTTTTCTCTGAATTCATAACCTTCACCTAGGTGGTTTATTTATTTATTTTTTGTTATTTGGTTCTTTTCTTACTGATTTGGTTGAATCATAAAATATTAATGGATTTAGAGCTTTATTTATTATTTGTGTTGCTAGTATTTTCATCACATTTCCCCTGGCCTTCTGACTTTGATAATAGTATGTCTGCCATATTAGAAATGTTTGTTTTCAATGTAGTCAGAATTATTACTCTTTCTTCAGGCCGTCACAGCTTTGTGCCATGCGTATAAAACCATTCCTACTGGAATAATAAAATTTCCCCACATTTTCATTGACATTTTTTCTGTTTTTACTTTTGTAACCTCTCTGACTTTATCTGTGACCCTACCCATCTTCATGTCTACAGCAGTAATGAGGCACACTTCTGCATATTGCCTAAGATACCTGCTCAGTTCTCTCCCTAACCTCCTGCAGTCTTTGCTCAGAAATGATCTTTTCAAGGATTCCTTTGACCAACCTATGTCAAACTGCAACTCCTCCCTTTTCTGATTTATTTGTCTTTATATCACAAATTCTAATTTGGCACAATACATGGTCTAATCTTTGTTTATTTTCTCTCCCTCTGTTCCCTTCTAGAATATAGACTTCCCAAGGACAGAGTTTTTATAAAGTCTGTTTTGGTTGATGTGATATTGACAGTGACTAGCACATAGATGCTTAGTAAATATTTATTGCCTGTGTCAACAGATGTGAACAAGACAAGGAAGAAGGAGAAAAAGAAGAGAAGAAGAACATTCATATTCTAGAAGGTACAGAAAATAATTCAACCTGAAGAGGATATTAAGACAAGTAGGTCAAATATTCAAAAAGATAATAAAAATGTTAGATTTTTAAAAGTAAAAATAGGATAATATACCCATAAGAAAATAACTTTTAATATTTACATTATTGCCATTAGAACTTCTAAAAATGAAAACATAATCTTTGAAATTATAATAGTCAAACCTAATGTGTGTGGTCCTTGTTAAGTACGGGCAGCATGGGAAGCATTGAAAGGCATTTTTAGGAACAAATTTAACCTGAGGAAGGGGATATGGGAAAGCTGGGGCACAGCAGTGAAGGACTTTTCCTGAAGTTATTCATCCGCTAAGTGGTGGGACTGGGTCCTGAGCCAGGTGATCTGAACTCCTGACCATTCTTGTAGTTCTCTAGCTATTTTAATTTCTCTATTGCACCTTGTTTTCTCTGGCCATGCCCCCTTTTTGAGACTTATTTTCACAATCTATAAAATGGAGGGAATGAGGTTAGGCTTCATGGTACTCCGAATTTTGTAAAGCAATCGATGTTTACAAGATCTGTCAGGGACGGTATTGCCAGGTCCTACGCAATATCATTGGTGCAGTTTGAGAACTAAGAGAACAAATTTGAATTTCACCTGAGGAATCCTAAGAACTATTTAGAGATAACCCACAAAACACTGTTGATTTCTAAAAAGTGCATTCTTCCAAAGACAGACAACACAGAACAGCACCTAAGAGTGCAATATTTGGATTATTCTATTGAAATCTGAAAATCGAGCTGAGCTCCAGAGATTGGGATGTGATGCGTTGAGACCGCCCCCATGTGGTCATGAGGTAAAACACCAGAAGCAAGGCAGCGCCCAGATGCTGAGAGAACTCTGCTATAATCCTTATTTCCTTCCAGTCGGTATGTCCCAGTACTTAATTAATGCTGTTGATAAGACTGGCTGTGCCAGCATTTTTCTAGAGAACATCCATTGCTTCAACTGATCACAGGGTAAAAATTCCTTAGCGAGTATGGCATTCTAAGCTCTTTGTAACACGGGGCCAGCTAACGTTTCCAACTCTCTTCCAGGCACATGCCAGGCACACTTCTTGCTTTGGGCTTCAGTAGGTGTCATCCCGTGGCCTGGAATGCCCTGGCTATCCTTTCTTTCAGAAGAAATCTCCAAATCTTTGATAACGCAGCAAAAAATTTTTGTGTGGGCCTTATTCCTGCTACTACAAGCCCGAGTTATTTTGGGAGAAATGGAAAGCTTCTTTTGCTCCGACTGTGCAGCCCTCTAGCAAGCTGGTACCCTATTGCTTGCCAATATTCTTAAATGCACTTTATTCTAGGAGTTCCAAACAACAGGAAACAACTGTTAAGAACCCCTATTTCCCACCAGGATTACCGAAACATCCCTGTAAGTGGTTTTCCAAACCAGACATTAGCAAGCCACTGTTTCATACGAAACCTTTTTAACGACTTTCCCTTACTTGTGGAGTGGCCTGCAAATATTTTGATTATGCACGCCTAATTAATAAATGCTTTATAGAATGCACCCACAATGTAATTAATTAGATATTTATAAATCATATACATGTTTTACTATAGTCATAAATTGTGTATGTTATAAAGCACATCAAATAAAATTAAAGAATTAAAAATAAGAACAATACTTACAATATTTTTATTTACATGTTAAAAAATCTTCGTGTACCAAATTCAGATTCTAAAGTGAGTGTAATAGGATTGAATGTACTTGGTTATTTTTGAAAATCAGTTTGATGCTGTTTTGGTTTATTTAGGTATTTTATTTTAATGGATGTTGTAGCAATAATAACAGAATTTCAAACAACTTTTCATCATCCCAATGAAGCCTTGTGCAATCCTTGGTGCAAATGCAAATCTACCTTGGAAACTATTGGAACAGGATCCGAATTCTCCAAAATGGCATTTAAGAGTCTTTAAAGCTTTATCCAACCTGTTCTCCTACCTGGTCTCTGAGCACTGGGATTTCTGTGCTTGAGATACTTTACCTCAGACCTGCACCATATGCTTTCACATGTTCATGCCTTAGTGTATGGATGTCATTAACCCTCTTTGTCTGCTATGAATTTCTAGTCATTTTTTAAAAAGTATGCATATAGAAATCATTTGTCTTTGAACTTTTATGAATTTTACCCCAGATCCCTAGAATTAGTTAATTAATTAATTTGTTTCTTTATTTATTTATGAAAGAGAGAGACAGAGGGACAGAAAGGGACAGACAGACAGGAAGGGAGAGAGATGAGAAGCATCAATCTTTTGTTGCAGCTCCTTAGTTGTTCACTGATTGCTTTCTCATATGTGCCTTAACCTGGGGGCTATAGCAGAGCAAGTAACCCCTTGCTCAAGCCAGTGACCTTGGGCTCAAGCCAACGATCATGAGGTTATGTCTATGATCCCACTCTCAAGCCAATAACCCCACAATCAAGCCAGTGACCCTACACTCAAGCTGGGGAGCCTTTGCTCAAGCCAGCGACCCTGGGGCTTTGAACCTGGGTCCTCTGCATCCCAGTCTGATACTCTATTTACTGCACAACTGCCTGATTAGGTCCTAGGCCCCTAGAATTAATTGCTTTCTCCTTTGGTGCTTGGATGACATCTTTAAATTCCCCCAACTACAATTAATTTTTTAGTGTATTGTAGGTTTTTAATTTATTTGTTCCAATTTCTACATACATGAGGGAAAAAACCATTTGTTATCTTTGACAACCTTCCCAGTTATTGGAAGGAGTTAAAAAAATGTTTGTAGCGTGAATAAGTGAATGTCAATACCTACTATTAAGTGTATAGACTGTGTATTTCTCCAAACAATTCCACTATGCATAACCCCAGTCACCCCAGTCACAAAAGGGACAGGTCCTAATCTATGTGTTTGGAGACCTTTATCTCCTGTGACTGGAGCTTTTTTCACTCTTCCTTAGCGGGGGACTTCTTGCCAGGGTCTTTTCTTAATGGGCCCAGTTACCTGGTATTATTCTGCTCTATGCTTCATTCTGCTTTAGGGCTGCTGATATCGTCTGTGTGACCACTCAAGGAAGAAAGGGGAGAATGTCTCACAGATACTCTTGGATACTGTGGGGAAATCAGCTGTGTTAGGCTTGCTCACTGGTTTACCTGATGCAAGCACTTTGAACGATTAGTGTGTGAGCATGTGGCAGAAAGCCACGTGTGTGTCTGTATGAGCAGCTCTGGTCGTTTTCACTAGGGAGGAATTCTTCCAGATTGCAATTCTGCCACTGTGAGGTGCAGCTCACTGATTCCCTCAGCCACCAGCCTGTGGTGCGGTGTTCCCGATCCCTTGTCCTATGCTGCAAAAAAGCAGGTTTACCTTTGTTTCCGATAAATGGGTATAGCCTGACAATTTCTGGCTCTGCAGTTCCTCTACTGTCTGCCCGAATTCACTGCAGACGTGCCTGGCCTCAACCACCAGCATTACAGATACTGAGGTATTTTATTTAACTTTGTTCTCTATCATCTGATTGGATGATTTGGGGGTGGTGTTAAGGGAGTGATGAGGTCCAGCTGAAGAGACTGGACAGGAGATTCAAGCAATTCTAACAATTAATACAGTATACCTTGGGCTGGACGTTCTTTCATCAGTTACACATGGGTAGCTCCATCCTAGGACACTAAGAAGCCATGGTCCATTTCTGTTCATCAGAATTCCCACTCCATGGAGTTTCAAGTTAGAGCTGGCCAATGAGCAGCACAAGGAGAAGAAGATTTGGAGGGGAAGGAGGAGAAGCTGTTATCCTCCAGGGTCAGCTGCAGCTGCAGTAGAGCAGGGAGGGGATTATCAGAGCTTTTCCTACAAGCTCTTGGAACCATCTCTTTGCTGTTACAGGCCGACACAATGATGGGAGCATCCTGGAGATCTTGACTAACTGTCTGGCAGGCTCTTTAGGATGACCCGCATTGGTTACTCAGACTAAGTTTTCAGTGTTGGCTTCCCCAGCAGTTCCAAATGGGAGAGTCCTTTCCTCTTCTATTAAACTCCTTATACCTGGAATACTGGCAGTTGTTTCTGTTTTGCTTACCAAGCTCTGCGACCCCTTGTGGTAGTGAGGTACATAGAGTGAATACGATGGTTGTGCTGTTGACCAGTGGTAGCCGGCATCTCATCATTCCAAAACAAGAGCTTAGAACAATCGCCACTTCCTTGTTCACGGTTCAGCGGCGCAGGACATGGGACTTCCAGAGCTCCGCAAGGATGTTCCGTGTCACGCTTCCTGCGGTAACTTGATGGAGGCCGGTGGGTGCAGGATGGTTTCATTTAACCTCGGAGACCTTGACGCTGGCTGATGGTTGTGAGTCCGTAGTTCTCCTTCCCCAGGCCTGTCTGTCCATGTGCTCTCCCACCACTCAGTATACTAGGCTGCGTGCCTTTCTGTGCTGGATGCTTCCAGGAGGGTGAGAGGGTGGAGGCTGCATGGCTTCTTCAGCCTTCATTGCAGAGCATCCCTGCTACATTTTCTTGGTCCAAACAAGTAAGCAGCCCAAATATAAAGGAAGGGAATACAGGGGCAAAATCACTTACCTCACCAGGAAACCTTCTCAATCTAAAATTGGGTTGAACAGGAAGCTAAATTAGCTAATTTATAGAGTTATGTAAATTGTATACTTGTTAGGTTGCGATCTATGATGATCCAAAAAAATATTTCTTATCTAAGAGTAACCAGAAGAGTAATGTACCCTGCAGAAATTTCATTCAGAGGGAAAATGGAGTAGCTCTAAGTTGGGGACATGGGGGTATGGGAATAAAGCAATATTTTGTTGCACCCTATTGAGTCCCATGCTGTGTTTGTAAATTTTATTCTCACCGCCACAGAGTGAAGTTTTTTCCATACCCATGTTCTAGGGAAGAAAATGGAGGCTTGTTGGGTTAGATGTCTTGCTCAAAGTCACAGGAAAAGGTTGAGAAGAAACTCAAGAGTCCCTGGAAGTTCTCGCCCCTTAATGCCCTACTCCTTCCATCTTGGTAGCTTAGCAACAGGCTGGCTCAGTGGGCTGGAGTGAGCTTACAGGGAGAAGAGCTTGACACCAGAGTGTGGATCTGGGAATGAAGATGCCTGCTAAGAAGGGCTCCTGGTGTCTTAGCGGGGCTTAAACATCTTTTTGTTTTGTTTTTTTAAGATCATAATGCTATCATTTATTAAAGAAGGGGGAAAAGGCAATAGAAACAATATTGTTTTGTGACGTATTATGGGATAAACGCTTAATTATCAGCAAAATTCTTTATTTTTTGAAATGATCTAGTAAACAAGGCACAGTTTTACTGTACAAATAGTCTCAAGGTTGAAAAAGTAGCACACCTGATTATATTTTTTGATATTAAAAATTCAATTATACAATTAAACAAAAAAAACAAAGAAACCAATACAGAGCCAGCAGCCATTTCTTCACAGGGGCCTGATATTCAAATGGCATTTCAGGGAGAGCCTGTACTAAGCTGTGAGCTTCCTTCACTGAACTGCCTTTCTACACTGTGTTTCTGCCCTTTGAGCCAGTCCTTGAGGAGTTCCTGGAATTGAATTTTAACCAATAGGACTGAGGCTTCCCTAATTAAAGCAGTGCAGCTCTATCCCCCATCAACATCTTCATCAACCAATCAGAGCAGCTCCATTCAGACCAATAAGGGCCATGCTTTTTGGACCAATCAAACTGCAAGGATTTCAAGTCTTTATTTGCATGAGGATGGACCAATCAGGGAGCAGCGATTGAGGCTTCTGTTTATGTAAGCTAGCTCCCTTGTAGCCCAGGGAGGACACTTTCCCTTTCCACCAAACACTAAAGACTGTGTTTCCCTGGCTGAGTTGAAACACTGAGGACATCTCACTGGAGCTGAGCAGAGAGACAGACTGGCTCAGACTGGTAGGGAAGAGGGTAAGCAGCCCACAGGAAGGCAGAGCTGAAAAGGGACATGGTCCCAGGGCTGCCTCACAGCCCTGCTTTTTCACAGCCTTGCTATATCACCTTAAGCTGATTTGCACTGAATAGTTTCCTTCCCTCACCTCAAATTGTGAATTCCTGTTGGCCTAGAATTGGCACCAAATATAGGCCATCTGTTCACAAGATTTAGAGCTCCGGAATTCCCTGGTCTGACAAAGTAGCTTCCTCACCCAGGACAGTTGTCCTGATTAGTCACCTAACCAGCCCTGCTCTCTGTAAATATGTAGGGCACTCTGAGAGTCCCTTGCTGGACCCTCTCCCTAATGCATGCAGGCCATCAATGCCTGACCTAGGCACATTTCCACTGAAAATTAGATTATCCTGTGTGTCGATATTCTTTTCTGCTTATAAATACTCTGATCCGGGACCTAATTTTAATTTAGGGGACTGTCGTGTGTCCAAGTTTGCAGGACAGCAGTGGAGAAAAGACTCACAGACTGCATTCCTTTGTGGCAAAATCTGTGTCTTGGCCAAGATGCCAGAGAGAATGTTATATGGTTCCACATTATGTGTGAGACACTGATGCAAAGGAAAAGGGTAAGTGGCTCTGGAGCTTTCAGACTGGATGAGAAATAAGAGAGTTGTAGAAGTTAGATAAATAAATCCTGTGTGATGCTTGGTAGAGCGAGAGCTTGTATTAGATCTCTCTGAAAAGTCATGGATCTGGCAGGAGTCTTATCAACAATGCAGAGCCCAAAGTGTAGAAAACAGAGTTTTATTGTAAGCTCCTGGGTGCAGGTGGACTGAGTCCGATAAGGGCATCAGCCCCGAGCAGGGATGAGGGGATTAGTTTTATACTCTGCTGCCTCCTTCTGGCAGTTTCTGTTGATGCTTGTTACCAGGCATCCAGCCTGGGCTTGTAATATTTTCTGTTGTTTCTTTTCCAGCACCTTTGTCCTGTTTGGACAACTTAAAAGTTAGGTACAGTTCATCGCGTTCTGATTGAGGAAAGGTTGGGAGGGGCAGTTTTGTGCCTTGAGGATATATTTTGCCCTAACAATCTCTAATGAGATTTGAGGAAAAAAAGGAGTCATTCTAAATTGCCAGAAACTTCAGTTACTTCCAGTCATCTGTTCCCCAAGGTTTCATATTCATTGTGGTCATATTCTCTTAGCTTTGGGTCCCAATTCATCTATTAAGTTAGGACGAGTGCCTGCTGGCTTTACATTTATTCCACAAGGAGCGTGTGCACGCCTGCCCATCTAGAATCAGGACAGATGTACAGAAGAGCAGGAGTGGAACCCAGAGATGCTTTAACAAAGTCCATCGTTTTAAGATGAGACTGGTCACAGTATGTGAAGTATTTTGGCCAATTTCTCACTCTTCTACTTGGGTAATCTGATCAAAAGAAAGAAAGAAAGAAAAGAAATGAAAGACAAGATCTCAGATATTTAAGAAGTTCAAGGTCTGATGTGATTGGTTTTATTCTAGGAATCTCATTGGGAACTTTTTCTAGAGACACATGATTGGCTCAAGGCTACCTGGGAGGACATAACAAAAGTGGATTTGAATCCAGTATCCTACAAACTTTCCTCAGAGCCACTTCCACTCTGTCCCCTCACTTCTGAGCAGGTGCCTTCAGAGGACATGCCCATTCTTCCTGCTTTACTTTCCCCTCCTCTTCCCCAATACCTTCAGGCCCGAGGAACAGCACAGAGGCGGTGGCTGACTGGGGAGATGGTGAGGCCCAATCTGAATTCCAGGCTCAGCTCCTCATTCTCTGGGGGCTTAAAGGTAAATTTTTGCAAGAGGGAGGTGAAGTAAATAAACAGCTCAGACTTAGCCAACTGTTCTCCAAGGCATGCCCGCTTTCCTGAAAGACAAGAACGTAAGAGGAGTTATCTTTTTAGCTGGTGTCAGTGCCCAGCCGGGATTGAAATCTTCTACCATGTCCTGCAAAACTTGAACAGCAGAATGGCCTGCTAGGTTCTGAGGCTCTTAGCACAGAGGCTCTTTTAATCTGACAACCACCGGGCAAACACAGAAAACATATGTCTGGACTCACTCCAATGCCTTCGGGGATCAGGCAGGCGAAGGTGCAGGGTTTAGGTGTTGACAGATGTGGGAGTCCTGGGCTGACCTAGATAGTGGATGGCTAGCCTACGGGCTCTAAAATCTGTTAACGAACAACAATGACAAATATAGAAAACAAAACTTTGTTAATTATTTTTAATCCTTGAAAGAATACTATACAAAAGTATAAGGTATAAGGCAGTAAATGTCAGAGCAGGGTTTCCCAAGTATTAGTCATCGTTCCCCCAGATCACATTTCCACCTTAAAGATCCAGACCTCCCTGATGTAGATGGTCCTCTACACTGGAGCAGCTTCAGCCTCCCTCCTTGAATAATCCTTGTGTCTGATGGTCCTTCCCCCAGAAGTGTCTCTGAGTCCAACATGGGGCCCTAGGCTTTTACTCCGTGGCTGACACTTGGCCTTGTCTGGGCCACATCCCTGTCCCTGTTGTGAGTCCAGAACTGGAGGCAGAAGAACAGAGATCCAACTCAACTCCACCACTTTCTATACCTGTGGTTTGGGGCAAATTAAGTTACTTCTCTAGGCATTAGTGAAATGTGTTCTAAACATAAGACTTTATTTTATATATTGCATAAGCAACATACTAAATTTAAATAATGTAATAATGTAAAGAGCAAGCAAAGGATTTTGATACATTTCTTGGATAATAATAAACCTTCTTGCTGTAATATAGCTTATTGGTAACTTCATTTGTTTAATTATTAAAAAAAAGTAAACCCAAAATTTTTATTTAAAACTACTCTTTTAAATTGTGTTCCTTTGGATGGTACCATTATCAAAATAACTATCTGTATATTATAATTTTTTACTGTAGTACTTTCCACATTGTGCCTTTTATTCTGAAGTAATTTCAAGAATACGGAAAGTTTGAAAGAATAAGACAAAGAATTTGTTTTTCTTGAGTTATTTGAGAGTAAATCACCTATGCTACTCGTGAGATCTTCAGAATGATTTCCCTCAAACAAAAACATTATCTGATAAAACCATTAAATCAAGAAATGACCGCCAGCTTCTCTTCAGATCCTATTCAGGTTTTGCCATTCTCCCAATAATGTCCTATTTTTCAGTAAAAGGGTCTAGTTTAGTATTAGGAATTACATTTGGCTGTCATGCAAATGATTTCTCAACTTGCATAATTTTGGCACTTTTGAAGATGATAGACCAATTCGTTGATAAATGTCTCTCACATTTTCTCATGATTAGGGTCAGGTTGAGAGGTCGTGCATTTCTGGTGCAACATTACCTGACTGAGGCTCTGTTCTTCTCATTTTATCCTAGCAGGTACACGATTTTGGTCCTAGTGGTACACTATTTTGATTTGTCCCATTCCTGGTGATGTTAAACTTGGTTACCATGGTGTCTACAAATTCTCCCCTGTAAAGTTAAAAACTTTTTCTCTTTGAAATTAATAAATGCTACTTTGAGACAATGTTAATAAACATTCTTAATTGAATTAGTTTCCATTACTATTTCTTGGCCAAATTAATAATTACTCTAATGATTGCCTATTCAGGAGTTTTAAAATTACATGATTTCTTCTACATTATTAGTTAGCATTCTCCTAAAGGAAATGCTTTCTCTCCTCTCTATTTTATTTATTCACTCATTTATTTACATCGTATGAATTCACAGATTCCTATTTTTTGTCAATGGGTTAAAATGTGTTATTGGTGTTCTGATCTCACTATACTCTAGATTTGCCTAGGAAATGAGCATTCAAGCTGGTATATTTTTACTTTGGGCACAAAAATATGTTCTAGGCTTATCTCATGCTTTCCTTCCCCCATCCTGAAATTCGCCATTTCTCCCAGAAGTCGTCCTTCCTTACTGTGAATAATGATATGCAGAAACCTAGATCTGGGCATTAGACGTGCTCATTGGTATCAGGTGGTGTCGCTCTCAGGGCATTGTGGAGAGCGGGGGAATCTATATATGTATATTCTGTGAGTATATTTTTAAATGTATGTGTATACATACATTTATGTCTGTATTTACTTATCCATCTCCCTACTTACTCAACAAAAATCTGAGTTCATATTGATATCCTCTGTTTTAGTCCAACATCACAGAGTTCATTTTATTAGCTTCCTTCCCTATTTGTAACTTCCACCCATTATCCTTGATATGTTTCCAGTATCTCATGCATTTAACTCGTCCTCCATCACTGCCAGGGCCACTCTGTGTAGACCTTGACACATCTTGCATGTGCTCAGGTGCGCTCTCCAGGTATCCGACATCCCTTCCCCTTTGCAAAACCTTTCTCACTAACCGGGGCCAGAATGCCCCACACTAGTCACTACCCCCATCTCTCTTGTGTGTGTGTGTAATGATTTATGTTCTCCCTAAGTAATACACATTCAAAGAAAAAATTAAAATAAGTGTGAAAATGAAAGTATAAAACAGACAATAATAGGTGTAAAAAATGCCATTGCTGACCTACCTAAGCCTCAGTTTCATGATCTCTAACGTAGTGACACTAATATGGACCTTGTAAGCTTATGCTAGAACACAAGCTCTAAGAGAACAGCTCTTACACCTACTGCATTCATTGTCATATCTTCAGGGCTGACCGCTGGGGCACATAAAGCTCACAAATATTTCTGGAACTAAGGAATTGGGAAACTACTTGAAATAATCAATGAAACATACCTAACTCAGTGCACTAGGAATTTTTGTCACTGATTTCACATCTTATTAGTTAAAACAGCATTTTGGATCTGGCTGCCTGGAAATGTGGGTTTTCTCAGCACTCTGTTTTGTTCCACTCAAGTTGTCAACCATGTAAATGTGTTAACTAGATTTTTACAGCATAATTAAATTTAAAAGGCAAAAGGAAGTGCATCTAGAGTAGCTTGCATCTAGTCAAGCCATGGCACTCAGGGTCACTCCTGATGCCTGTAATGATAAGCCAGTAGCTATTTTCATTGACCACATCTAGTTATTATAAATTGGTTCTAGTTCCATGTGAGTTGGTGGCCCGTAAAAGACTGGAGACATTTATAAAAGATGGCAAATGGACAACGCTTTTTGCAACCAAGAAGTAGATCTGAGTCTCTGTCCCCAATGTCCAGGGGGACAGAACAAAGCGACGCTGAAGTCTCCATCTGAGACAAGCAACGGCCCAGAATGTCAGGGCAGCCTGAAGCAACAACAGCCCTGGGAACCCTGAGGTGGACCAATGGGCACAGGGAGTCTCGCTTGGCAGGGCTGTCTGTAGACATCCCAATAAAGCAAAGGATGCTGGGGAGAAGAGCAGGGGAGAGCTGAGAGGGGAACTTGGGATTCAGACATTTGTTCTTTTAGAACTCACCAACTGAGAAAGGCAGAAAGGCTTCCCTCTTCTTAAATTGTCCATTCTCCAGGAAATGCTCTGGATTGAATATTTCGGGCGTGGCCCACTCTGTGGGGTCCCTGTGCAGTGCTGTCAGATTGGTTATGACCATGGTGCCCTAAAGAAGGTAGAAAAGACTCAGGCAAAGTTGACCCACACAACGAACGTATGCAGAGGGGTGGAAGTCACCGGCTTCCAAACCAGGGCCTCACCATATTCTCCCCCTCCCCGGCCCACCATCTTTTGAGCCAAACTACCCCTGTCCTAATTGCCCAGGGCCCTGTCTTTGCCATAGGACAGCTTGTAATGATAGACTAGAAATGCGTGCTGGGAATTATTAGAAGTATGTAGTTAATCTTGACTGCAGCATGGCTCTCCTCTGCAGGGACAGGTCACTGTAGGACTTGAGAGAGGACATACATGCCTCAAGGCGAGCATCACATATGAGCTAACCAGTCAGCACTGTACCAGATCAGCCCAGCCTCTCAGTGAGCTGATGACTGTGGCAGCTCTAGCAAGAGAAATGATGTCTCATTCATTCCTGTTTCTCCCATTGTCATTCCTCCAATGTCACCAGACTGCACAGGAGATTTAATAATAGAATCAAGTTTCCCAGTAAAAGGAACCCCTATCCCTGCAGGTACATAGCAAGAAACCCACGGGTCCTTCTGAGTGCCTCGTTTTCCCTAATTGTGCCTACATCTAATCTTTCAGTTAGACTGGTTGATTTGACTTTAAATTTCTCTTAATTCTGCCACATCCATTCTATGTCCACTGTTGCCAGCTTATCCAGGCTACCACCCAGCTTGCTTATACGGTTATAACAGCGGATTAACTATGTTCCATAGCCTTTTATTCATATCCAGGTTCTGAAATCAGAGTGAGCTGTGAATAGAATTTAATTATATCACACCCGTCTACCCTCATACCCATACCCTGAACTTGAGGGAACCCTCATTAGCTTCCCATCACTCTTAGGTGACAGGTTCAGTGCCTGACCCCTGTCAGGGCCACCTGCTCTCTCTCTCTCTCTGCTTGCACTTATACTTGCATTACATTACTCTTCTTCCAGCCTCTCAAACAACTAAGTTTCTACTCGCTTTAGTACCCTTTTGAATGTTGTTTACAATATCTGAATGTCCTTCCTTCCACAGAACTAAGTCTAAAAAGCATTCTTCTATCCTCAGCTCAAACATCACCTCCTTTAGAAGCCTCCTCTGACCGTTCCTGTTTCAAATCCGCATTCCAGCCAGCCTCATCTTTATCAAAACCTGTGAGTCTTTTTCAGCGGGGCAGTCTCACGGTCTCTGAGTAGGCACTTGCATGGTTATTTTCCTCAGTGTTGTTTCCCCAGGCCTGAGCATTTCAGGTGATTTATGAACATTTATTTAATTAATAAAGAATAACTGCTATCTAAGTACTTTTTATACTAAGCACTAGATTCAATGTTTTATATACATGACCTGGTTTTACCTCGACCCAGGAAGCAGGTTTTAACGCATCTTTCAAATAAAGAAATTGAGGCTCTGAGAGGTTCAGTAACATGCCTGGAGTCACATAATGGGAGAAGGTAGAGCCATGATTTGAACTAGGTCTACTTGACATCAAAGTCATGGCTCTTAGCCCCTACAACACAGTCACTTAGACCTCTCAGTTCTCAGAATGGTTATTAAGGTTGATGTTAAAAATCAGTGGTACAGCTGGGCTGGTTCCCAGGAGCTTAAATTGATTGCTATAAAAATGTAAGCAGCACTTATGAAATAATTTAGACCTCAGCCTTCTGCTACCACATGGTCAGTCAGCAAGAAACAGTGAATGCTATAGCTGCAGGTGTCGCTGCTTTTCATGACTCTGCAGGGACAATCACCAAAAAGTGTACAATGGGTAAGCTCCCCTGGTTGTGCCTCTTAACTTTGTCTCCAGGTACAACACATGCTGAAGGACACAGACAACTGAATGAATGGACCCACAGAAGCTGACCAAGGTGGTGAGAGAGCAAGGGAGCTAGCTATAAATACGCAGTGTGCAGAGAGGGCGCTAGGGGGCGAAGAACACCTGTCTGCTGAGATTACAAACTTTTGGGGCAGGACAGGTCACAATTTCCTTTGTGAGGGAAGACAGGAAATTTAGCAGGGACAAACTGAGAGCAATTGCAAGAAGACTCTTTTAAGGTCAAAGTACAACAAATCCTTCCAGCTCTTGGGGTGGGACTTTACATTGGTGTAGAGAATATGATTAATACAAAAAAGATGAACCTGGGATTCAGCACAGATTTGGTTCTTAAACCCAACTCCTGTCACTTTGTAGTTGAGAGATCTTATGGAAGCTGAATCACTAGGAGTCCTGACTTTCTAATTTATACAACAGAAATAACAGATTTATTCAAAGGACTGATTAAGATATTTTGAAAGAACCTATGTAGTCCATGGCACATAATTACTACTTAAGCGTTAGTTCATTTATCTCCTCTTCTAATGCATAATATTGCACACACTTGGATTGGTTTCTCTTCTGAGACAATCCCACCACAGGGCTGCAAATAAAAGCTGAAGAACACACCTGTGGGGATATAATATAGGAATCACCAGCATTAATGTGATGTCGGCTCAGGTGGTCTCAATTCTTCTTTCATATTTTAATAATCTATAACCCAAGGATTGTGAAGTAGAATTTTCCAATGTAAGTCTGGCAGATCCCAAGTCCTGGGAGATGCTCTTCCAAGGCAAAGAAAATGGTTCCATGGCAAAGTTTAAGAACAGCTGCCTGCTGGCAGTAGTTCAGTGAATAGAGAGTTGACTTGGAATGCTATGGACCCAGTTTTGTAACCTCGAGGTCACTGGCTTGAGTGCGGGGTCAGAAGATTGAACATGGGATCATAAACATAACATTATGGTCACTGGTTTAAGCCTGAAGGTCGCTGCCTTGAAGCCCAAGCTCATTGGGTTGAGCCCAATGTCACTGGCTTGAGCAAGGGGTCAGTGGCTTGGCTGGAGTTTCCTCGTCAAGGCACGTGTGAGAGAGTAATCAATGAGAAAGCAATTAAGTGCTACAACTATGAGTTGATGCTTCTCATCTCTCTTTTTTTCTGTCTCTCACTAAAAAAAAAAAGAAATAAAAGGGCTGCCTGGCTGTATTTCTACATACACATTTTGTAGTAAAAAGAAAATACAAAACCAAACCAAAACAAACAACAAAGAAACAAACAAAAAAACACTGTGAAAATCCCAGCAAAGAAAAGCTAGTCTTTGCCAAAACATTTTCTAGATCTGAGGCTGGGTCCCTAATTACCTTGGGCAGGTGGTATCCAGCCAGAGTGGTATCAACTGTCACTTCCCTGGGCACATTCAGGGGGACGATATTTCCCATTCTCTGCACCTCATGGATGACGGCATTCGTGTAGGGCATGAGCTCTCGAACAGCTGTGCTCGGCTGCTGTGAGTGACCAATCACTTTGTCAATCTCAGCATGTACTTTTTCTTGAAGAGAAAAAAAGTTTTATTATTCTTTATTATTCCATATGTTTCTTTGAGCCTGGATAACCTAAGGAATGAAATAACTAGGCTCAGAATGCCTAAAATTGTAGTAGTTTCTATAGAGTCTTGTTTCTCAATGAGGTAATAAGAGAGGAAAGGGGGCCCAGGTATAGGACAATTCTGGTTACAAAAATCTGCTCTCCCAAAGTGCTGCTGCAAGTGTCTTCAACTTTTTGAGCCTCAGTTTTCTCTTCTTTTAAGTGAGGCTAAATCTACATTTATCTTGAAGATATTTTGAGATTTTTATTAACTGATTCAGGCAAGCACCCAACAAATGATTGAAACTGCTAATTGTTAATATCTGTTTTTCTTCCTTTTTATACAATAATATTTTAGCTGGATACCTGGTTACCAGCCAAAGACTACATTTCCCAGGTTCCCTTTGATTAAGTGTGCCTATGTGACTAATTCTAACCAATGGAAAGTATGTAGGAAGACTTTACTACTTGGAACAGGGCCTTAAAGGAAGGGTGGGTGTGCTTCTTTCCCCTCTTTTCACTTTTTATTGGTGAAAAAGCAGCCCTAGAGGGGAGCTATTTTTTTACAGTGCCAATGAGAACATTATTTTAGATGAAACAGAACAACACATAAGAAAAGCTTGGAACCCAAATGGATCTGCAGGGTACAATTGCATTTTTTTTCCTAAGAGAAACATACTTCTATTGTATAAACTATTATTGTAGAAGGTAAGTCTGTGTCCTAACTAGGTAGCTTTTGAACTTCTAAAAAATACTATTATTCACAGTTGCAATGGCATTTTGCATCATGAGTCACGGTATATACACATACACATATATGTTTTATATATGTGTATATATATGTTCAGGGTGGGAAGAAAGTAGATTTATAGTTGTATGGAAAATAATACAATAATTAATAAATAATAATTCAGGAATAAATTGTTTTGCATATTCATAACTCTAAACTTACTTTTGCTCTACTCCGTATGTATAAATTTGTATGAGCAAACTTATCCATAGTACATGGGTTGGCTGTACCCTGATCTTTTCTACCCTATTTTAATTTTAGGGAATAAAAATTTGTTTCGATTCACTAAGTTGATTTTATATCCTTTTAATAAACTGTTACCCACAGTTTAAAAACTGTATCATAATAAATCTGATCCCTCATATGTTCAGACTGGTTTGGGACCTGGAGAAATATAAATGATTATAACAGTCACTGTCATTGAGTGGACTACAGCTTGTGGGGAAGATACATAAATAAGGTGTGATAAGCACAGTAAAGGGGGTGTATTAGATCATTTCTAGAAAAGAATGCTAGTAATTTCCTAGAGGATTGGGGAGACATCTTTTGAGAGGCAGTGTTTAGCAGAATCTTCAAGCAGAGCGAGTGGTGTACTATGTAGAGAAATTGGGGAAATATTTTCTTGTAGAGGGAAGAGCAGGTGTGATGACAAAGAGGCATAAATAATGACAGTGCCAAGAAAATGACATGTAATGTAATGAGGCCATTGTGCCAGGTGGATAGACAATAGGCTGAACAAGAAAAGGCATATTAAAGGATATGATATATCAAACTTAGAAGTTTGAGCATTATCTACAAGACAATAGAAGACATTACTTAAAAAGAAGAAAAGCTAGGATGGACTAGGTTTCTCCTTCCTTCCTTCCTTCCTTCCTTCCTTCCTTCCTTCCTTCCTTCCATCCATCCTTCCATCCATCTATCAATCCGTCCATCCTTCCATTTTTTGTCTGACATGTAACCTCCCCGAAGACCAGATTTCATTTGAGAATGTAACTCTTTCCTGGAACTAACCACAATGTCAATGAATTTCACTGTTTCCCACACTAGACTCTGACCTTCCTGAGGGCAGGGGCTCTCTGTTATATCTGTATATGTGGCTCCATCACAATCATAACAGAAAAATTCAAGAATGTGCTTGTTCTCAAGTCCACATTGCCTCATGATCATCCTATCTATCTTTCCATTCTACCATGCTGTCTTCTCCCAACCTTGGGGCAGTACATTCCAGAAGGTACCTTTGTTTCTCAGCCCAGGCTCACTCTCTGACATGCTCACCTTGGATTTCTGGGTTGAGGGCCATGTAAAGCAGACCCCAGCGCAGCGTCGTTGAAGTTGTCTCAGTTCCAGCAAAGAAAAGATCCAGGGCACAGAAGATGAGGTTTTCCTCACGGAAACTGGAAGTAGCATTGCTCTTATGCTAGAAAGCACCAGGTTTATTAATTTATTTAGAGGGTTCTTGGTGGCCAGGATACATAGGGCTCTATCCTAGGCAGAGCACATGGAAAGAAAGAACACAGAAAGAAAGGCGTTCCCTTGGATCTCCTCAGGAAGCAGTCCTATTATAGAAATATAATTAGTAAAGTCCCACCCCAAGAGCTGGAAGCTTTTGTTAGTCTGGAACTCTGGAGGTGAATGCAAATCAGGACAACTATTTTTTATACCTATACCTTGGGAGAAGCTATTAGTACAGTAAAGAGATATACTTTGGTTCCAATATTAGCCACACCATTCTCTATTTCTATGACACGAGGAAATTGACATAACCTCTCTGTGCTATAAAATGGATATAACAAAACACATCCCTGAAGATGACAATGAATCATGTGAGAGGCAAAGGGCACATAGCAAATACTCAACAAATGTTTGTACTGATACTAGAATGAATACACTGAATTCCTCTATGTACAAGTTTTATATCTCTCAGTTAATCTTTTTCTTCTAGGCAAAAACTCTCTAAATCTATCAGTCACTCCTCATGGCATTTCATCATCTTTACCACCATCCCCTGATAGCTTCAATTTGTCAACATTCCTCTTAATGTCTGACCCCAGACCTGTACACCACATACCAAGTGAATTCTTCTCCTCTGACCAGAAATCAGTGTTTCTATTGATATTATGCCAATAAGGTGAAATAAGAGAGGGTGTAGGAAAGTAATACACATTTTGCCAACTTTCACAGTAGGAACAAATAAGGTGATACTCAAAGATTATGACACTAATGCAATGAAATATGTTAATCAGAAGGATTACCATGTGAAATGTTACACAACCAATAGGACTTTTTTCCTGTAAGGTTGGGAAGTGGGGTTTTTGTTCTTCAATAACTTGGGGTGTCACTCAGGACTTGAGGAAAAACACTGGCATCTGACTCAGCTTTATTTGTATTCTACATGGGGAACTGTGAAAGTACCGGTAGGTAATTGGGTACAGATCCAACTAATAATAAAACAAAGCTTTGAAGCTCAATTCTTATTATTCCCTTTTTTCACATTTCTTCCAATATGGGTAGAGGGTAAAAAAAACAGTGTGTCCGTTAAGTCATGGTGCACTTTTGACCGGTCACGGGTCAAAAGTGTACCATGATTTTATGGACACATTGTAGAAGATAAAAAGGCAGTATTTGCACTTTCCCAAGGCCTCAAGCTACATACCATTGAACCCCTACTTTTATTTCTAATGGTCTCATTCATCCGGAGTTAATGCTACTCTCACACCTTATGAAGTTCTGCCTCTAGTTTCACTCCCCTGTAAAAATAGAGGTAAGTTGAATAATGGCTCACAGAGATGTCCATGTCTAATCTCTGAAACCTGTGCATATTATATGAGAAAAAGGATTTTATAGATATGATTAAGTTAAGGGTCTTGATATGGGAAGATTATTCATAAGAATCCAGTCTCCCAATATAATCACAAGAGACAAGAGTTTGTAAAGAGAAGATATAAGAATGTTAGCAGAGAAGATTCTACATTGATGTTTTGAAGAGGCAGGAAGGGGCCATGAGCCAAACAAACAGGCAAACTCTAGAAGCTGGAAAAGTCAAGTAAACGAACTCTTCCCTACAGCCTTCAAAAAAGCCAGCCTTGCCAACACTTTGACTTAGCACAGTCCGACTGGTTTCAGACTTATGAACATCATATTTGTAAGAGAATAAATTGGTGTTGTTGTAAGCCACTAGGTGAATTGGTTACAGGATCAGCAGAAACCAGTACATCCTTATTTGTTCTTCAATAACAAAATGCAGGAAACAACATTGGTTTCCTCACCTTTTGTATTTCGTTGAGGTATGCATCAATAAAATCTCTTGGTTCGGCAGGATTCCAATTTCTCTTGTGGTTTTCAATCACATGAGAGACAAACCATTTCAGTTTCTCCAATTTGATAAAGAGGGCTTGGTGGGGTCCAGGAATGAACTTCATTATCCATGGAAAGATACTATAGAGCTAGTTGAGAAAAACAAAGTAATCACAAAGACACCATGGTGCCAGTTCCCGCTTTTTAAGACAACAACATCCTTCTCTTTCTAGCTGCTGTTTGCTTCTGCTTAGACTTGGACTGTTGTTTTCTCTCTCATCCCTCTTCTCATCTCTCCAGCAAAGAATTTCAGTGCTTCATCCAAAATATATTATTTCAGACCACTTCTCACCACGCCAACGGCTTTGTCACTTTCTACAAACCACTATTTCTTACCTGGATGCCGGAACAGCCTTCAACAGTTTTTCTGAGTCTATTCTTATCCCCATTTCTAGTCTATTTTCCAATGAACTGTCAGAGTAATCACTTAACCATTTAATTCAGCGATTCTCAACTGATGTGTCACAAGAATTTTTAAAATATGCAATATCTCATTATTTAGTAAGGGTCATTAAACTCTTTCCTTACCAGGGGTAGTCAACCTTTTCATACCTACCGTCCACTTTTGTATCTCTGTTAGTAGTAAAATATTCTAACCGCCCACCGGTTCCACAGTAACGGTGATTTATAAAGTAGGGAAGTAACTTTACTTTATAAAATTTATAAAGCAGAGTTACAGTAAGTTAAAGAATATAATAAATACTTACCAAGTACTTTATGTCACATTTTCGCTAAGTTTGGCAGAATAAATATTATAAAACAACTTACTATAGTTTAATCTATCTTTTCATTTATATTTTGGTTGCCCTGCTACCGCCCACCATGAAAGCTGGAATGCCCCGTAGTGGGCGGTAGGAACCCGGTTGACTACCACTGCCTTAGACTGTCAAATGAAGTAACAATATCCAACACAACAACAGCCATCTAGTGGAAATGAATCAATAATATACCTTTTTATATATTTTTTGTTACAGCGTCAAAACATAGAGTATATTTTTTGGCGTGCCACAGAATTTTAGTAATTAGTGTATGTGTGTCATGAGATAATAAAGATTGAAAATCGCTGCGTCAAGCAGATCACTTCACTTTTTGGCTATCAATTTTTCAATGACTTCCCATGACATGTAGATAAACTTCTACATCTTTCTCTGGACATAGAAAGCTCTATATAAATGGGTCCCTGAACATGGTTGTCACTTGCTTTGCTGTTACTCCCTGCCACCTTACCTTCTTCAGTCCAGCTCCATTGATCTCTGTAATGCCATTAAGAATGTCCCTGTTTAGACCTTGTGTTTGATTTTCCTTTCACCTAGAAGGTTCTTCCTCTGACATCTCTATAGCTCCAGTCTCTCACTCTATTCAAGTACTTCTCAAATGTCAGCTACCTGGAGCAGTTTCACCTAATGGTCCTATAAGTGGTAGCACCCCTGTCACCCTCTTTTTATTCCCTTATTCTGGTTTATTTTTCTCCATGCCACGGCAATTATCATTTTGTGTGTGTGATAAATATATATCTGTATTTTTTAAACATATATATGTATGTGTGTGTCCCCATTAAGATGTAATCACTATGTGGGTCAGACATTTTTATTAAAGTGGTTTTTGAATATGTTTTCTATAATAATATCTGGTAGAAAACATATAGCATAACATAATAGAAAATCACCTAGACTTAAGACATGACATGGATTTTGCTATTAGTTCTGCTACTTTCTAGCTGTATACTGGCAATAATAATAATGAGGAGGAGGATGTAATGGTTGCTCCTTAGTTCAACTAGCTGCCAGCGGGTCCCCAGGGTTATTCTGGTGACCAAATGATATGAGATCCACTAAGCACTTAATACAGAGCCTACAGATCACTCTCTGGATTTGCTTACACTCTCTCACATCTGCCTGAACACATCACGGTGCTTTATTTCACCTTTTAACAAATGTATTAGAATATTCATGGCAGGTTTATTCATAACTTTCAAAATCTGGAAACAGCCTCAGTGTATAACAATAGAGAAAAGAACAACAAACAGTGGCATATTCATAAAATGGAATACTATTTAGAATTTTGAAAAAGAACAACTAACACAAATGAATCTTAAAACAGTCTGCCAAGGGAGAAGCCAAACATAGAAGAATACTTCTGAGCGGAGGTGTGAGATGGCTGGGTTAGGGGAGGGACATGGACAGGGGCGACTCAAAGGCAATGGCCCTGTAGTCCTTTTTTAAAAAACAACATAGATGCTTGTAAAGTCCACTGCTTTGCATGAATGTTAGAAATGTTCTTTATATACAGTAAATAGTTAGCAATAGTATCAAAAAGACTAGAGTCACGTATTTCAAATAAGTTTGCATTGAAGTAAACTGTAAAAGGTTATATTGTAGCTTAAAGAAATCTGTGTCTGACATCAGTCTCTTTAACTTTCACCAATTATGAAAAGAGAAACCCCTACCTGGACACACACTGACATCTGTAGACGAATGGCTTCATCCAGCAACCTCAGCATTTCTTGGAACTGGTCATCCTTGTACTCAAAGCGCTCCCCAAAGGTGATGGAGCAAATGATATTAGAAACTGCATTGTTGATCTTGAAGTGAGGGTCAAAAGGCTGCCCTGCAGGTGGAAGCAATGATGGATCACTCAGATGGGTACGTTTCCATTTTCTACTGAGGTCCTACATGACATATGACATACCGAGGACAGGAAAACATCTGAGGCTAAGGCCACAGCACCTTATATTGGGTCTGACATTCAGCCAGTACTCTCACTCAATACTTGGGAAATCATACTGCTGACAAAGGTTTAAAGTCATAATGAAATTAGTGCTTGTCTTCTTGAGCTTAATTCTAGAGCTCCACAAGGGCAGGGCCATAGTTAGTTGTCCAGTTATATCCTCAGTGCCTAACACAGTGGTGAGCACAGGACAGACACATAAGTACTAAATGAGTATCTGTTCAGTGAATGAATGAGCCACCGTCTCCGGCACCTGTCTGAGGGACCACTCACCATTCTCCTCCTCCATTGCCAGGACGAGGTGGTAGGCCTCTTCTTGTATGCGTTCCTCTAAGCTCTTCTTTCCTAACCCAAAATTCCTTAGTGTTGTCAGGGCGAACCTTCTTTGCTCCTTCCATATCTGGCCATTGGACATGACCAATCCTGAGGAAAAGAAGGACAACATTACAAAAAGAAAGTCAATAGATGGGATAAGGATTTGTTTTAGATGGTAGAAAGGAAAAGGGCACTTGGCATTTGAAAAATATTTAGACAAATAATCTCAGAGCAATAAATATAATTGTTAGCATATAATAATTGTTTGCAATGCAGGCACATTAGTATTTGTTATGCACTATGTAAAATAGTACTCACATAAACTCTATGAGGTAGATACAATTAATACACCTATTTCAATTTTTTTGTCTATAATTTGTAATGCATCATCTGTGTCTTGTATTGTGTACTCACTACCCAAAGTCGTCTTTTTCATCACCATTTATTCCCCTCCTACTCTCTTGTACCTCCACTCACCCCTTTCCCTCTGGTAATCACTGTATTATTTGTTTAATCCCTTCATCTTTTCTACCCAGTTCCCCCAAACCCTTCCCCTCTAACAACTGGCCATCTGATTTTTGTTTCTATGAGTTTATTTTATTTGTTTGTTTATTTTGTTCATTAGATTTCACATATAAATGAAATGATGTTTCTGGTCTTTCCCAGAATGGCTTATTTCACTTAGCATAATACTCTCCAGGTCTATCCATACTGTCACAAATGGTAAGAGGTTATTTTATTTTATTTTTATGGTCAAGTAGTATTCTATGGTGTCAATGTAAAATGTACCACATTTTTTATCCACTCAGCTACTGATGGGCACTTGGGCTGCTTCCTAACCTTGGCAATTGTAAATAATGCTGCAATGAACATAGGGGTGTGTGTATTCTTCAAATTTGAGTTATGTTTTCTTCCATATCTGGCCATTGGACATGACCAATCCTGAGGAAAAGAAGGACAACATGATGAAAAGAAAGTCAATAGATGGGATGAGGATTTGTATCAGATGGTAGAAAGGAAAAGGGCATTCAGATACATTCCAGAAGTGGAATTGCTTGGTACAAGGTAATTCCATTTTTAATTTTTTGAGGAAATTTCATAGTGTTTTCCAGTAGCTGCACCAATCTGCATTCTCATCAACAGTTCACAAGACTCACTTTTCTCCACATCCTCACCAACATTTGTCAATTAATTGATGATAGTCATTCTGACAGGTGTAGCTGATATCTCATTGTGGTTTGAATTTGCATTTCTATGATGATTTGAAATATTGAGCATTTTTTAATATGTCTACTGGCTTTTTGTCCTCTTTGGAGAGTCTTTATTCATGTCCTTTGCCCATTTGTTAACTAGATTGTTTTTTGGTGTTGTGTTGCATAAGTTTTTTATGCATTTTTATATTAACCCTTTTATTTGATGTATAATTTGCTATTATGTTCTCCATTTAGTGCGTTGTCTTCTCACCCACTTTCTAATTATGCTGTTGAGAATAACGAGGCACAAGAGTTAAAGTTTTCAAAGTCACACACAGAGTTAGTAAGCAGCTCAACAGGCATTCAAGCTCACATGTACCTGACTGCCAAGCCCATCCTTGGATTACTAATCACATAGGTATAGTTAAATATTTACATTATGCTACATACTAAGAATGCACTCATAGGTAAGAAAATCCATACTTGTAAAGAAGCAAGGCTTTCATGAGTCTTACAGGAGAGGTCCTATCTAAGTTGGACATTAAGAGATGAAGAAACGACTGAATAAAGTGAAGGAGTAAGTACCCCATGCAGGCAAAGAAAAAGACTACATCTTAGTGTGGTCCACAGATCATTATTTCTTTTTTTTTTTTTTTTTTTTTTTTTTATAACACAGGTAGGGCCACAATACCTGTACTTCATTTCTTTCCCTCTAGAGCACTCTTCAATTCCCTCTAATCTCTGGCTTTGGCCTCCACCATCTCCAAACAATGGCCCTACTTGCTCTCAGAGTCAGGGATATTTTCAAATGCATCTTACTTGGTCTTTCAGTAGCATTAGATACTTATTTTATGAAACACTGTCTTCCAGTGGTGCTCAGGATACTACACTCTCCAAATATTGTTCTGAATTATCTGAGAGCAGAAAGCTACCCATATCCTTGGCTAGCTTATAATTTACCAAATTTTAAAATAATAAAGTTCTTCGAGATAAGATCTTCTTTACTTACCCTATAATCCTCTTCTGAAAAATCTCACCACTCCTACAATTTTAAATAACATCTGTTGATAGTGACCTCTTTTTGACTCTGAGCTCCAGACACAGATATACAGCTATCTGCTTGACTTTGCCTATGTAAAGACATTTCAAACTCAGTGTATCCATAATTGAATTTATTCTTTTCTCATACAACTCCCACCCCGGCCAAACCAAACACCTTGTTCTCCAACTGTTTGTTCTTTCCATCAGTCTACCCACTTGGGTATCTACCTCAATGTTTCAGTCTTCCTCCATCTAGGCCACCATGTCTTACTGGATGTACCTCCTGAATATCTCAAATGCATGTACTTTCACTGCCACTTTCCCAGTTTAACTTACTGTACTGTCCTTTCCTACCACCTCCCTCGTCCAAGCTATCGCTTTCTCTAACCTAAAATGCTGCAACCCTCCTTTGCTTCCTTAATTCCATTCTCTACATAGGTTTTGAAAAGTCCACATAGGTTTTGAAAAGTGTACAGGGTAAATATGATGATTCCTTTCTCTACTGAAAACCATTCAAGATCTTTGTTGTTATTAAGATAAAAACCAACATTGTTCTCAGGAACTTGTATAAACTATTTCAAGTCAATCTCTGTGGTTTCATGTCCATTTAATTCCATGTAATCTCTGCACTTGCGACATGGACCACTTTTTATTTCCACAAGTTTACTGTCCTTTCCATCACCTCAGGGACATTTTATATTGGATTCCCTCATCCTGATTGCTTCTTCACTTTATTAAATAATTTGTCATTTATATATGTTAGTTTTTTCTGAATTCCAAGACTGGATTAGATACCCCTTCTAAGTGTGTCCTGCACTTACCTGCAAAAAGGATTTAAATCACAGTTAGTGGATCATCTTTCTCTCTGAATAGAATTTGACTTACATAAGTACATGGATTTTATCTGTTCCATTCATTGTTCTATCACTGGTGCCTAGTTCTGTGCTTCACACTGCAGGTAATTAATAGAGGAACCTGATGTATAGGTAATAGATAAGATATTTTAAAGAGGAATTGGGAGGCAACGAAACAAAAGCAGAGCCTTGGTAGAGTAATAAGTTTGAGTTTTTATTCAGATTATTTTTCT
Source organism: Rhynchonycteris naso (assembly GCA_037038555.1). NCBI lineage: Eukaryota > Metazoa > Chordata > Mammalia > Chiroptera > Emballonuridae > Rhynchonycteris > Rhynchonycteris naso. The sequence goes on along the minus strand of CM072997.1, from coordinate 188,713,771 downwards.
TTTATTTTTAATTCTAAGTGAGAGGAGAGAAGGCAGAGAAATACTCTTACATGCACCCCAACAAGGATCCACCGAGCAAGCCCCTTCTGGGTGATACTCTGAGCATTTGGGGCCCTTGCTCTGTTGCAACCAAACCCAATTTTTAGGCTCTGCGGCTGAGGTTATGGAGCCATCCTCTGTGCCCAGGGCCAACTCATTCTAATTGAGCGGTGCAGGAGAGAAAGAGAAGAGAGAGAGAGTGAGAGAGAAAGAGGCAAGAGGGGAAGTAGAAAAGCAGATGGGGCTTCTCCCCTGTGCCCTCACTGGGCATTGAACCTGGGACATCTACACACGGGCTGATACTCTACCACTGAACCAACCGGCCAGGGCCATTTATATTTTTAAACATTGAAGTTTATTTAATGATAATTTAAATTATCTGTGCCAAACAGTTCTAACCTAGACTGGAAGTCTCAAGATACCCTGTGGACACAGCCTTAATGCTAAAGCATAAGGGACTAGAGGCAGGTTGAAGAAATTACAAAAGCAGCGGGAAAAAGCAGAGCCTCATCCCTTGTCCTGAGGGGAGAGATCAGGAGTGGGAAACCTGAAGGAGCAAGTGTACTGTCGCTTTCTCTGATAATGTGAAATGATTGATTACTTGTTTGTCAAGCATTTAGAGTGATGTCACGCAGGACATGCAGTTTTCCCCAAGTCCTTCACATCAGGGCTGCCACTGCCTAATCTTCTGAGAGGGTGCCTTCAGTAGGGAAATGGGGGCATCAAGTTGTTTTAAAAAGCAGGAGTTCTAAAATGCACTTGGTTTCTGGGGAGTAGTAGAGAATTATAGTCACCTTTAACAGACCTTAAAAATATTAAGCATGCCCATCTGACATTGATCAAGAAACTTACCATTTTTCTTAAAGATGAGGTCTTCAACAGGGGATGTAGGGCGATCCACAAAGTTTCGGTCCTGGTGAACAAGGGCTTCTTTGATTAAGGGCAATCCTGTTACAATAACTGCAGGCCAGATTCCAATCTCCATGGCAACAATGTTCCCATATTTCTTCACATACTAAAAAATAGTTACATAGTCACAGTTGAATGTGGGCACCTGTGTGTCCAGGAAAGAAGGTAGCGTGTGTAGCTGGAGGACTTGTATTGAGGGCATGGACGTGTGTGTGTATTTCGATATGACAGAAATGTTTCTTCTAGATTTCCCTCTTTTTCCTCTCAGCTGGACTTGAATTTAATTCACTCTCGGATGTGTGGACACTCCTTATAAAACCTTCGTTCATATGGTGAACCTACATGAATTGACTGAGCATCTACCATTGCCTTGAAAATGAGTTATGAAGATAGAACTATAATGAAATAAACAAGCTAACCTCAAGCATCTCAGAGTCTTGTGAAGGGAGTGAACTCAGTACACGTGACCCACCAGAGAAGGCCGAGATCAGTGCAGTGAGAGCCTGCTGTAGCAAGCAGGGACTTGTTGGTAAACCATATCTGTTTAATCAAAAGATACTGTCCCCTTTTTCAACATATATTAGGTGGCATAAAATTCATAATATTGCTGGGGCCAGGTGTGGAGAAACACACCCTAGCTGTGGAGCTGTGTGTGGAGCATAGCTCTCTTGCTCTTTTACAGTGGGCGCTCAAGAAAAGTGTCTTGCCTTCTGAGCCTCAGCTCCGCAGCTATAAAAGGTAGAAATTAATTCCTCCCTAACCGGCTTCTGTGAGAAGAACCAGAGCAGCAATGTGAAAGGCAGTTTGTTTACTGGTACTTGGTGCACAGCCAGTGGAGTCTTGGAGAAATGAGCGAGCTCCGTGTGCAAAGAGAGGTGAATGTGCGCTCATGGAGACAGGGAGGAGCATGGCCCAGGGATGTGCGGGAGGAAGGCTCTGCTGGACAGAGACAGCCACATTCAATGTATACTGTGTTACGTAACTCTCATGTGTCATCTTATTTAATCTCACAAGTACCTTACACTAGTAATGAATGTCCTTGTTTTTCAGAAGGGGAAAACATGTCATAGCCAAGGTGACAGCTATTGAGTGGTGGAGGGAATTTTTCAGGCATTGTGTAAGATTCAAAGACAAGACCATGAACCTGAGGTGGCACCAGCACCTTAGAGTTGAGTGAGGACCTTAAAGTTGTGTGAGGACCATAGAATTTAGTGGGAGCGAGAGAGTGAAAGTGAGCATGAGCGGGGGGCAGGGTGTGGAGAATGGAAGAGTGTGTGGGTATGTCATGAGTTGGATGACAGGAAATGGTTACCAATCAGTCTTTCCTGACTTGTCTGTTTAAGAGAAGACTCTCTGTGGACCCTGCTCCTTCTATTTGTCTGCGGGGTATCTCTAGCTGCAGGCTAGAGAAATAGAAGGGTTCCATTTCCTCCAGGTGTCTGTGGCCCCACCTCCTTGATTTCCAGGCACTTATGCTCCCCCATGTCTCCCTAAGAGCCCTGAACCCCACCACACCCATCAGAGCAAATACAATGGATTCAGTCTCTTTCCACCACCCTTCTCCCATATTAAAATCTGAGTCTGAACTCATTATTTCCACAGCTCTTTTGGCTCAGAGTCTTCCATCAGTCTTTGTTCATCTCTAGCATAGTACACCCTGCCTTGCTAGAAAGCAGAGAGCCAAGATTCCAAAGTGAATGTCTTTGCTTCTAAGAAACAGCAGGGATAGCTTACTGAATGTTGGATAAACTTCACAGGCTTTAGAAAAAGTATTTCTTTAGAAAAATCAATAAGGAGATTCTTAGAACAGCTAAAAATTTCAGGGTAAGCTAAATGACTTCTAAGTGAAAAACTGGAATTTCAGTCTTTACTTGGAAGGCACTTGTCAGTCCATTAGTATTTATTGAAGTGAACTTCTTAGAGTTCCCTATTCACCAGCTCTCTGCCCATATACAACTGAATCAAAAACTCATATGGTATAATTTACTGTGTAAATATGGGTAACTCACATTAACTCCTGAGCCCTGGTATTGACTATGATGATGTCTAACAAATGTTAAATACACTGTGCCAGTCATTGTGGTAATTGATTCACATGGAAATAACTGTATGACTCAAAGAGAATCTGAGAAGACTTTGGTCATATTTTTTAATGTACAACATTAAACAAGTCATTTAAAGAACAGACAGTAAGAGAATGAATGTGATTAAAAATAAGATGTTTTAGAAGGCTTCCAATCAGACATGAAAATAGACAAAGAGAAATAGGCGAACATGAGAACTATAAAAGCAAACAAAACTAATGAGACATAGAAAATTCAACATGATGGATAAAAATTTCAGCTTTGGCCAGGCAACTAAGTTGGTTAGAGTGTCGTCCCAATATGCCAGGTTGCAGTTTGATCCCCAATCAGGGCACTTAAGGAGCAACCCATGAATGAAAAAAGAAGTGGAACATCAAATCAATGTTTCTCTTTCTCTCCTCACTCTTGCTTCCTCTCTCTTTAAAAAAATAAATTAATATAAGATATTTTCAAATGTAGGGTTAGTATTTAAATAATGAGTTAGAGCAAAATAAATGTTTAGAATAAGAAACAATTAAAAATGAAGGATTAGTGTTAAGAAAGTTGAGATTCCACTTCCTTTAAGTACTTAAACTCAAAGCCAACAAAGACAGAAAGAAAGGAAAGAAAAAAAAAGGAGACTATACTAATTCTTACTCCCACCAGCAGTAGGTGTGTCTACTCCTCCAAAGCGCACTGAGCAGTGTATGTGTGGGTGCACACGCACATGTGCCTGTTGTTACAAAAGGAAAGAAAAAGCATTTCTCTCCTATATTTTACTAAGGTTTAACACAGTGGTTGTTAACCTGGGTTCTATCGAACCCTAGGGGTTCGATGAGTCAGTCTCGGGTTCGGAGAAGCCTCTGCCGCGGAGGCCAGAATAAAGTAATACCATAATTTGTTGTGAGTTCATGCACTTTGTTGGTTTTGTTCTTTGAGCAAGGTGATGTTAATGCACGGCTCATTTTGTGCACCAGTAAAAAAACATATACCTATGTCTTGAATTTGGAAAAAAAATCATATTTTATTTATCACTAAAGAAGGGTTCGGTGAATGCGTATATGAAACTGGTGGGTTTGGTACTTCAAAAAAGGTTAAGAACCACTGGTTTAACACCTTTCCACCAGTAGGTATCTTTTTATAATTTCCTGTTTGTTTTCTGAACATTTTTCTATAGAAGATTTTAACTCTTACTGATATGTAGATGCTCAAATAAAAAGTTACAAATGGGTATCATTTTATTTTTATTACACAGGAATATGAAAAGATATAGACCCAAGTCTTATGGAGGTACTTTTGAGTGTGTGTGTGTGTGTGTGTGTGTGTGTGTGTGTGTGTGTGTGTTGGAGGTGTGGGTGCAGATAGGGGGTAAGATTCCCTCTCATTCACTAAACAGTATTTTAAAATGTCTCAATGTGTGTGTAATGCTCTTATTGTGAAAAAGTATTTATATCTGATATAGCAATAGAAAAAAAGAAACCTAAGGAAATAATGAATACAATTTCATAATAGTGCTTCTTAACTTTCTTTTTTTATAGAACCCATTGAAAGTTCAGTGTATGCTGCGGTTCTGCTCTTCAGTAAATTCATGTACAGATTTTAAAAAGTGTGCACTAGTTATACATGAATTTTCAACTGTGCAGTATGTCCAAGACTCTAATCCTGGCATTGGTTAAGGGTCGTCTATATTCTCCTGTTGTTGGACAGAGTGTTCTACATGTCAGACATTTATTGGCTGATTGTGTTGTTTAATTCCCCTTGCTGACTTATCTGTTACTAGAAGAGTCATGTTGACATCAAAACTATACTTAAAGATTTGTCTGTTTCTCTAGTCAGTGCTGTTAAGTTTTTCCTTTAGGTATTTGGCAGCCCTTTTACTTGGTGCATACATGTTAAAATTGTTATGTTGCCTTGGTAAATTGACTTTTAAATTATTATGTGATGTCCCTCTTTATCGCTGATGATTATCTTTGCCTGGACTTTACTTTATCTAATGTAATATAGCCAGGCCAGCTTTTTGCTTCCCTCCCTCCCTCCCTCCCTCCCTCCCTCCCTCCCTCCCTCCCTCCATCCCTTCCTTCCTTCCTTTCTTCCTTCATTCCTTCCTTCCTTCCTATAGCCAGGCCAGCTATTTCCTTCCCTTCTTCCCTTCCTCCTTTTTCCTTCCCTCCCTCCTTCCCTCCTTCCCTTCTTCCTTCCTTCCCTCCTTCCCTTCTTCCTTCCTTCCTTCCTTCCTTCCTTCCTTCCTTCCTTCCTTTCTTCCTTTCTTCCTTCCTTTCTTCCTCCCTCCATCCCTTGCTTCCTTTCTCCCTTCATTCCTTCCTGGACTTTACTTTATCTAATGAAATAAACATAACAAAGAATATAAAGGACCTATATAATGAAAGCATTGTTAAGGGAAATCAAAAAAGATACAATGAAATGAAAAAATATTCATTATTCTTGGATAAGAAGCATAAATATAGTCAAAATGAATATATTACCCAAAGCAATATAAAATTTAATGCAATTCCCATCAAAATTACAATGTCATTTTTTAAAGAAATGGAACAAAAAATCATCAGGTTTATATAGAACTATAAAAAACCCAGAATAGCCAAAGCAATCCTAAGAAAAATGAACAAAGCAGCGGCATTACAATACCTGACTTCAAGTTATATTATAGAGCCATGCTAATCAAAACAGCATGATATTGGCAGAAAAATAGACATTCAGACCAGTGGAACAGAATAGAAAGCCCAGAAATAAAATCACATATATATGCTCAAATAATTTTTGATAAAGGGGCCAAACAACACACAATGGAGAAAAGAAAACCTCTTCAACAAATGGTTCTGGGAAAACTGGAAAGCCACATGCAAAAGAATGAATTTCAACTACAGTTTGTCCCCTTGTACTAAAATTAATTCAAAACCAATCAAATACCTAAATATTAGACCTGAAACAATAAATCATATAGAAGAAAACATAGTTACTAAACTCATGGACCTTGGTTATAAAGAGCACTTTATAAATTAGACTCCAAAGGCAAGGGAAGTAAAGGCAAAGATAAATGAATGGGACCATATCAGACTAAGAAGCTTTTGCACAGCAAGAGAAACTGACAACAAAACAAACAGGAGATATTTTCAAACAACAGCACAGATAGGGGCATAATATCAAAAATATACAAACAACTCATAAAACTCAACAACAAACAAGAAAACAATCCAATAAAAATATGGGAAGAGGACATGAACAGACACTTCTCCCAGGAAGAAATGCAAATGGATAACAGATATATAAAAAGATGCTCATCTTCACTAGCTATTGAGAAATGCAAATCAAAACTACAGTGAGATACCACCTCACACCTGTTAGATTGGCTATTATCAACAAGACAGGTAATAACAAGTTTTGGAGAGGTTGTAGAGAAAAAGGAACCCACATTCACTGTTGGTGGGAATGTAAAGTAGTACAACCATTATGGAAGAAAGTATGGTGGTTCCTCAAAAAATTAAAAATAGAACTACCATATGTCCCAGCAATCCCTCTACTGGGTATATTCCCCCCCAAACTCAAAAACACTGGTATGTAAAGAACCATGCAGCTCATGTTCATTGCAGTATTGTTCACAGTGGCCAAGACGTGGAAACAACCAAAAAACCCTTCAATGGATGATTGGATAAGGAAGATGTGGTACATATATACTCTGGAATACTACTCAGCCATAAGAAATGATGACATCGAATCATTCACAACAACATAGGTGGACCTTGATAACATTATACTGAATGGAATAAGTAAATCGGAAAACACTAAGAACTATATGATTCCATACATAGGTGGGACATAAAAATGAGACTCAGGGACATGTACAAGAGTGTGACGGTTATGGGAGGAGGGGAGAGGGAGGGAGTGGGGGGAAAGAAGGGTCACAAAGAAAACCAGATAGAAGTTGATGGAAGACAATTTGATTTTGGGTGATGGGTATGCAACATAATCAAATGTCAAATAACCTGGAGATATTTTCTCTGAACCTATGTACCCTGATTGATCAATGTCACCCCATTAAAATTAATAATAAAAACATAAAGAAAAAAAAAGAAAGGGAGGACGGATGTGACAAGAAAAAAGAACATGGGAAAAATAATAATAATATAGCCAGGTCAGTTTTTCCCTTCCCTCTTCTCTTCTTTGCTCCCTCCCTCCCTCCCTCCCTCCCTCCCTCCCTCCCTCCCTTCCTTTCTTCCTTTTATATGTTTCTGAAGTTAGAAGTGGGGAGGCAGTCATACAGACTACAGCATGTGCCCAACCGGAAACCACCAGGCATGCCCACCAGGAAGAGATGCTCTGCCCATGAGGAGCGTTGCTCCGTTGTGACCAGAGTCATTCTAGTTACTGAGTTGAAGATTATGGACCCGTGCTCAGCACCTGGGTCATCTTTGATCCAGTGGAACCTTGGCTGCAGGAGAGGAAGAGAGAGATAGAGAGAAAGGAGAGGAGGAAGGGTGGAGAAGCAGATGGGTGCTTCTCCTGAGTTCCCTGCCTGGAATTGAACCCAAAACTTCCACAGCCAGGCTGATGCTCTACTGCTGAGCCAACCAGCCAGGGCAATGTTTCTTTTTTAAAATAAGTATTTCCCTGGTGTATGTTTCTTCATTCTTTCATTTTTGTTCTACTTATATCAGTATATTTGATGTGAGTTTCTGGTAGATAGTGTATAGGTAGATCATCCTTTTATTCAGCTAATATTTTAAATTGGTGAATTTAAATCATTTTTATATATACATATATAAAATATATATGTTTAATGTAATTATTCATATGCAAAGACTTAAGTCTGCCATTTATTATTTGTTTACTATTTTTCTATGTTCTTTATTCCTGCTTGTTCTTTCCTGTCTTTCTGTGGGTCACTTGAACATATTATTTTTTTTAAAGAATTCCATTTTAATTTAATGTTTTTGAGTATGTCTTTATATTTTGTTTTAAGTGGTTCCTCTAAAGATTGTAATATGCATTCATGGCTTATTGCAGTGTCCTGGTCTCAACATTTACCTCTTCAAGTGGGATGTAGATACCTTATGACACGTCAGACCCCTTTACCTTTCTGCTTTAACATTATCTCTATGTACATTGAGAACCACATCAAACAATATCATTTGCTTTTAACTATGAAACATAATTTCTTTAATTCACGGGAAAAAGAATAATTCATTATGTTTACCCATTTATTTACCCTTTCTGGTGTTCTTTCTCCATTCCCTGTGTTCCAAGTTTTCTACCATTATCACTTCTTATATCTGAACTTTCTTGAACCATTTCATTAGAGCTGGTCTGATAGCAAAATTTTTCTTAGGTTTTCTTCATATACTAATGTATTTATTTCACCTTCATTTCAGAGGTACATTACCACTGGCTATAGAATCTAGGTTGACAGTTTCTTTCATTCAACATTTTTAAATGTACTACTTATTTCTGGCCTCCATGCCTTCTGATGAGAAATCGGCTGTCATTTCAAGTATTATTTCTCATAAGCAATGAATTGTATTTCTCTGGCTGCCTTCAAGAACATTTCTTTGCTTTTTTGTTTTCAGAGATTTGATTATGCTATGTTTTGCTGTTCAATTATTTGTGTTTATTGGGTTCACTGAACTTCTTGACTCTGTAGGTTTGTCTACTACCAATTTTGAGAAATTTTCAGCCATTATTTCTTCAAGTATTTTTTTCAACTCCATATGAATTTTTCTCTCTTTCTGAAATTTTGGAACACTGATGGCACAAATGTTAGATCTTTTGTTATTTTAACACAGTTCCCTGCATCGTAGTTTCTTTCCTTTTCTATCTATTTTCTGTGTGTTTTTCAGATGGATATTTTCTGTTGATCTTTCTTCAGTTTTACTGATTCATCTGTCATTAACACTCTGATACTGAGGTACTGTATCGAGTTTATTTTTTAAGTTTTTATATATTTCAGTTTTAAACATTCCCTTTTGTCCTTACATAATTTTTTATTTCTTTGTTAAGAATTTCTATTTAAAAAATTTTGAGAGTATTTGTTTCCCAAAACATATTTATAATAGCTGCTTTAATATCTTTATTCTATAATTCAAACATCTGTCATTTCAATATTGGTGTCAATTCATTAAAGTTGAGATTTTCTTTGTTCTTTATAAGGTGTGTAATTTTGGGCTACATGTGGACATTTTGTGTATTATGTTATATGGCTTTGGATACTATGTAAATCTTCCATTCTGGCAGATAATCAACCAAATGAAAGCTTTACATAGTATCCAGAATACATTCAGAATTCTCACTTTTGTGGATTGTGTTTCAAATGTCAATTTAGGTTATAAAGTCACTGAAGTGCTATTCTGGCCTCTCCCACTTACGTGATGCCCATGCCCACAGGACTCCATCTTCTATTCTCATCAGTGCAGGCTAGAGAGAATGAAGACGGAGACAATGATGTAGGGTAGCCTTGCATCTTCCCTGCTGTGGTGGGGTGGGGCATGGAAGTCAGAGTCCTATCCATATCTGCTCCATGAGGAAGAATCACCTCTCCTTATTTCTGTCGGAGAAGGGTAGATATTAGGAGTACAGGGCCCTAGGGGACTGTCAAACTCCTGAATCTTCATGAGTAACTATTCAGTCTTGTATAAGTGACCCACAGGAAGATAGGAAAGAAGAAACAGGATCAAAGAACAGAAGAAAAATATAGAAAATAAATATAAAATGGCAAACTTAAGTCTTAATATATCAATAATTACATTATATATATATATATATATATATATATATATATATATATATATATGCTCTAACTTCATCAATTCAAAAAATTGGTACAGTCTGACTGGTGGTGGCACAGTGGATAAAGCACCCACCCTGAACCCTGTGGTTGCCAGTTTCAAACTCCGAGGTTGTTGGCTCTGAGCATGGGCTCCTCAGTTGGGACTGCGGGCTTGAGCAGGCAGTTGTGCACAGGATCCCACAGCTCACCAGCTTGAGCCCGAAGCTAGCTGATGTGAAAAGCTCAAGGTTGACAGCTAGAGCAAGGGGATGCTGGCAATCAATGTACAACTAAAGTGAAAGGAATTATGAATTAATGCTTCTCACTCTATTTCCTTCCTCTCTTGAAGCAATAAATGTGCAACTAAAAGTAAAAATGAAAGTTAGCATGAGTTCATGCTTTAATTTCTTCCCCCTACTTCCTGTCTCTCTTGCTTTCTCTCTCTCAAAAATAGTAAAATTGAACTAATTTAAGAATTCATTTAAAAAAATGGCAGAATCAAAAGATAATCCATCTATATACTATCTACAAGAATCATTTCAAATATAGTGATATAAGTAGGATAAAACTGAAAGAATGGAAAAGAATACACTATGTAAATACTAATCAAGAAAATAAAGCTGGCCTGGCTATATCATATCAGATAAAGTCCAGGTGAAGAAAATCATCAGGGATAAGGAAGGACATTACATAATATTTAAGAGTCAATTCACTATGATGACATAACAATTGTAACGTGTATGCACCAAGTAAAGGAGCTGCCAAACTTAAAGGAAAAGCTAATAGTACTGACTAGAGAAATAGACAAACCTTTAATTGTAGTTTGAGATGTCAACATGACTCTCCCAGTAACTGATAAGAAGTCAGCAAGGGGAATTAAACAACACAATCAAACAATAAATCTCTAACTGACTGAACACTGTGTCCAACAACAACAGAATACAGATGACCCTTGAACAACACCATGATTAGGGAGCTTGAACATACTACACAGTTGAAAATTCATGTATAACTATATAACTAGGGTTCTTTTTTTTTTTTTTCCCCAAGCATGCAAGAGACTGTAGTGTGGGTCATAAAGCCAGCCTTAACATTTTTAAAAATTGAAATTATACAAAGTGTATAGGTTCTCTGGTCATAATGGAATCAAAATGAAAATCATTAAAAGAAAGAAACAGGAAACTTTTCAGTACTTAGAAATTATACATTTCTTAAACAAGGGTACAGGATTAAAATTCTGTGACTAATCCTGTTAGTGTTACCAATTGTGTATTTCTTCCAGAAAGTGATAAGACCTTCTCCATCTCAACTTGAGTAGATAGGCATGTGTTTAAAGTGCTCCAGAAATTTCTAGGGAAAAGAGAACTAATGAACTAATTTTTTAGCACGTCTACAATGAGCCATGCTAATATTGTTTTTATTTAATCTCCTAAATCCACCTATCAAGTTTTGACTTTCAGCAAGGTACCTGTGCTGAGAGGCAGAAAACCACCTGAGGATTCTGGAGAAAGTGTCAGAGGTTGGAGAAAATTGTGGGACCCCAGTCAGGCAGCCTTGATGGGAGATTATTATAAAGAAGTTACAGAGGTCACAAGAGTTCCAAGTGGCTCCCTAAGGAGTCTGAACTTGGCAAGGATAAACCATCTGAAAGTGCTAAGAAAATCTGAACTGAGGAATGACATTTTATTTATTCTTTACTTATTTCTTTATTTTTGTTTCCCCTTTTTTTTTTTAATTTAGAGATTAAGTTTAAGAGGGTAACATTGGTCCATAGGAATACATAGGTTTCAGGTAAACATCTCTATAGCACTTGAACTGTTCATTGCATTTTGTACCCATCACCAAAAGTCAAATCATTTTCCTTCACTGTATTTTTGGCCAAGGAATGACATTTTAAAAAGATTACTTTATGGAGAAGGGTTTGCAGGGAGAGAAAGCTGAAGGTGGTGGGAGCGATTCAGCTGAAAAGTGGTGAGGCTTTAGGGCGGTATTATCACTTATGGAACTGAACTGGAACCTCTGAGAGGCAAAGCATTCCCCCCACCCCAAGGATAACAATATTAAAAAGCCCAAGGTGATCATATTGCAATAGGACGTCCTTTTATTATTGAACAAGACACGCAGCTAAATGAGTTGAAGAATGTAACACACCCAGCACACTTAAATGGTAAGCAATTACAATAATTTACCCCTAGAAAGGGGAGGTGGAATCATGCCAGTAGAGGAAAACGAGGTCAAAATGGGGTTTACCAGGGGACTGGCATTAGTGGCAGAGCCACCCATCCTTCCGCTAGGTCCCCAGCAAGGTCCTTTTCCTGCATGTCGGGGTGAGGAATAGACCCACACCTTAGCCTGCTCCTTCCTACCTTCTGAATCGTCAGGTGCGGGTGCTTAAAGCCCAAATAGAAAATGTTCCCAATGAAAGGCAGACGCAGGGGCCCTGGCGGGTAGTTCTTGGGTAGCCGTCTTCTGAAAAAATTGGTAAGCAGCAGAAAGACGATGGCACCCAGCAGGAGCGTGCGGGGAGGAATCTCTCTCCAGAAGGCAGCCAATAGGGAACCTATCTCCCCGAGCATGGCTCTGTTTCCCCCTCGACCCTCTGCGGTGAGCAGGTGTGTAGTCTCCGTCACTACAATCCCAGGGGTGCAGGCCCTCCCTGCCCACTCTCCTCAGCCGCGCCCCTACACTGCGCACCCCGCCCCACCGAACTTTGTCCCAGAACTTTGCTGGGCCCCGCCCCCTGATTTGCGGGGTGCTTCACGCTGATCCCTCCCATTTCCTCTTCGCCCCACCCCCTGACGCCCATCAGGTCTTGCTTTAGGTCAGATGCCAAGTAATGGATTGCAGGGAGAAGCTGCTTGGTTTTGGAAAGTCCTTCTCTGACACCACAGAGCCTCTTGGGTTTATAGGCTCAATGCACATCTCAGACAGTGTCACAGACATTTGAGCTCCCTGTTTTTCCATCACGGTCTCACCCAGGGATCTGAACCTTGCCGGGTAAACAGTCAAGGCAACAAAAGCTCCTGACATTGCTATATGCAGACAATGCACTTTCCTCTCTCTCTAAATTGCTTCATTCTGACAAAATTAGACTGATGCTCTTCTTAGTCGCATCTTGCACTGGAGAAGCAGAGAGGTTAAGTACCGAATGCGTGGTGAATAAATGAATCCACTGGTTTGCAAAATATCTAAATCAGGTCCTGTATTTGTAACTGTTCTGAAGATTCACAAGGGTTACATCAAAGCTCCTAGCACTGACCCTAGTCCTTAATAGGTGATTAACACTGAAGGGAGGCTCTTTCCAAAGTCCAGAGGGAGATAACTAGTCAGAGCTTTGCTTTTACCTTCCAGTCTACATCTCCCTTTTTACTGCAGCTGTGCACCCATACAGTGCTGCGAATATTAGTATAACTTATTTCCAAAGAAATGTTGTAGAACTGCTTTGCAAAAGAACCTCAGTATTACATGTTTGTGATCATTAGGTTGATACATGGCATTAGTTCACTTACTTTCAGCTCTGTAGTATTTTGTCATTACACCACAGTTGTTTACATTGATCTATAATTGATGTGTAATGTTACCTTAGTTTCAGATTACAACATATTGATTTGATATTTGAATATATTTGGGAAATGAGTACCACAAAAAGTCTAGTTTATATTTTTCGCCATACATAGTTACAAAAATTTTTCTTGTGATGAGAACTTTTAAATCTACTCTCATAGCAACTTTCAAATGTGCAACACAGCATTATTAACTCTAGTTACTTCCCCAGCACCTATTTTATAACTGCAAGTGTGTGCTTTTGACTTCCTTCAACCATTTTGCCAATGTTCCACCCTCTGCCTCTGAGAACTGCCAATCTGTTCATTGTATCCATGAGCTTGTTCTTTTATTTTTTATTTTGAAGGATTTGAAACATGTGAGATCATGTCATTTGTCTTTCTCTGTATGACTTATTTTACTTACCAAAATTCCCTTGAGGTACACCCATGTTGTCTTAAATTGCACAATTTCATTCTTTTTTATGGCTGAATAATATTCCATTATATATAATAATATTCTTTCTCTCTCTCTCTCTCTCTCTCTCTCTCTCTCACACACACACACACACACACACATACACACACACACTGGTTTCTTTATTCACTCGCCCATCACTCTACATTTAGGTTGTTTCCATATCTTGGTTATTGCAAACACTGCTGCAAACAACTTGGGCTGTATATGCATTTACAAGTCAGTGTTTTTGTTTTCTTCAGAAAACAACATCCAGAAGTGGAATTGCTTGATTATATGGTAGTTCTATTTGTACACCACAATTTATTCACTCATTTCCATATCAATGAAAATTCATGTTAGTTATTTCTCTTCTTCCCTTTGTGTTTTTTAAAAAATAGTGCAGCTTTAAAATAGTACCAGATAAGAAATTGAGCTATGAACTCAACTGTGTAATGTCACTTTTAAGATTAGATTATCTGTGTTGACGTCTCATAGACTGCATAAATGAGGTGCTGAACTTTGCTTGAAAGCTGCAAAAGGTAATACTTTAAATAAATTCGTAACGAACTGATTTAATCTTTCACAAGTTGAAAAATTAAGTCTGATCAGGTGATGGTACAGTGGATAGAGCGTCGACTGGGTTGTGGATGACCCAGGTTCGAAACACTGGAGGTCACTGCCTTGAGTGCAGGATCATCTGGCCTGAGTGTGGGCTCACGAGCTTGTCCATGGGGTCGCTGGCTTGAGCGTGGGATCATAGACATGACCCCATAGTCGCTGGCTTGAGCCCCAAAGGTCGCTGGCTTGAACCCTAAGGTTGCTGGCTTGAGCCCAAAGTCACTGGCTTGAGCAAGGGGTCACTTGTTCTGATGTAACCCCCTCCCCCATCAAGGCACATATGAGAAAGCAATCAATGAACAAGCAAGCAACAAACAACTAAGATGGCACAACGAAGAATTGATGCTTCTTATCTCTCTACCTTTCTGTCTGTCTGTCCCTATCTGTCCATCTCTCTGACTCTCTCTGTCTGTCAAAATAAAAAATAAAAATAAAAATTAAGGCCACTTATTTAAAAACAAAGGTGAAGGCTTTCCTTCCAATTTGCTTTCTCATTAGTTCTTTCTGAAGTAAGATAGTAAAGCTGTGATTGACATGTTTTTCTCATAATGATTACTCACAGGACATTGTGTAGCCTGAGGTAAATATAAAGGAAAGGAGACATTTTAAACTTGAAGAGCTTATTATGATCAGTACAAGCTTCCCTAGTTGAATATTATTTCCTTCTTTTTCCATGAAGTCAAAATACAAACCAATAGAGGTATTTGGTTCCTAAAATGTAATATGACTTTTAAAAAGTATTTTGTTTGAGATCCTGTATGTATTACATATGTCCCTCAGGTTCAGATTATGGCTTTGATTTCTATTATAAAGAAAGGTGAATAATGCAAAAATTAATATCCTTCCTTATAACCATAACAGAGTAAGTACTGGATTTGGTTGTCAGTTGTCATTTTATACATATTTCCCCCTTATGTTCTCTGTCTTGTATAAACCAATTTCCCAAATTATTGAATTGCTCTTAAAGGGGAGTGGGGTGGAAAGAAAAAGGAGAAAGCATGACTTATTTTGTTGATCAGATTACATCTATGGAAACATGTAAGTAAGGGGAATAGGAATTGTACAGTAAGGCATCATCAGGTTAGTACCTCCATTGTTCTTATGCCACATGATTCCTGAATCTGTTGGTAATCCACTAATAAGTTAGTCATTAGTTGTGATTACAACTATCAAGTAATTTTTTCAGCATTGATTGAATATTCTTGTGTGACACCTATCCAGAAAAATAACACTGTACAAACGTTAACGAATAATTTAGTTATTTTTAGATATTAAGTGATATGTCAAGTATTTAAAGTGAATTTGAGATGAAAAGTAATGCATATTATCTAAATAATAATGATAATTTCTTAATTTAAAAAATATTTCCAAATTAGAAAAATTTGTTATTTTTATTTCTATTGTCATATTTTCTTTTACTATGTAAATACAATTTTTGGCAATTAGAAGACCCACGTATTTTTGAATATTTTTTAAGAACTTAGTTCAAAAATGTATTGAACTAAGTTTTGCATTATTTTTACTAAAAAATAACTTATCCCACCATATTTCATGTTTGCCTAGGATTTTTTCTGAATCTGAAAGTCAAAGCAATTCATGTAATAATTATAATACACTTATTCCTTTAATACTGTACATTTAAAAATATTTTGGGGTACTCTACATGTATGTCTCTAATGACTTAAATAGTTTTAGGGTAATATAAACTAGTATGCTTTAGAATATTCAAGAAAAAAACTCTACCTTTAGTACCAGTCTTTGAGATTTCATGAATATTTTGTTAAGAAATAATAACATACTTTCTTATTGACAAAACTCTGAAAATGCCTTTCTATAATATATGAAATACACAATAGTTAAAGAGAATCAAGCATTTAACATAGGATATTTTGTGTTTATATTTTGATACTGAAATTTCAATATAGCATTTTAATATTTGCCATCATACTGTTATAAAATTAAACCCAGTGGTGGGAGTCAAATAATTTAACAACTGGTTCTCTGCTCTAATGACTGTTTTAAGTATAAAAAAACAATGTACTGGAAGGTTGTTTATTATTTCATGCATTTAATACTTAAATAAGAACAATAAAAGAGGTATCCAAAACTAGATTATAAGAAAGAATTTTAAAATATGAATGAAAAAATATTAAATACTACCTGAAAAAAACAATAAAACTGTTATTTAAGATATTTCCATATTGCCTCTTGATTGGCATCCTTTCCTGCAATTTTCTTCATTTTTATCTGAGCATCATAGGCTATGTGATTTATCCTTAAGCATCTTTTCACTGCAGGAGTAGAATCCCATTCCTCAGAGGTAGGCAGGTTAGACTAATAGTCAGTGTATTTGATCTGTAGAAACAGGCGACATCTCTTCTCTGAACATATTATGTTCATCTTTGAAAAACCCCTTTCTGCTTCTGCCAAACTTACAGTGATTGTTCTGACAATATTTTTAGCTCTTTGAACACTTTCAGGAATTGCATAGTTCTGGGAATTTTTAAAAGTTTTCCGTGAAATCTTGATAATCATTAATATCAATTTGGTAATTATTTATTTTTATTTTTATTTTTAGAGGGACAGAGAGAGAGTCAGAGAGAGGGATAGATAGGGACAGACAGACAGGAACGGAGGGAGGTGAGAAGCATCAATCATCAGTATTTCATTGCCGTTGCGACACCATAGCTGTTCATTGATTGCTTTCTCACATGTGCCTTGACCCCGGGCCTTCAGCAGACTGAGCAACCCCTTGCTGGAGCCAGTGACCTTGGGTCCAAGCCGGCAAGCTTTTCTTTGCTCAAGCCAGATGGGCCCGCGCTCAAGCTGGCGAGCTCTGGGTCTCGAACCTGGGCCTTCCGCATTCCAGTTCGACGCCCTATCCACTGCGCCACTGCCTGGTCAGGCTCAATTTGGTAATTTAAAGGTGTCACAAAATACAGGCAATTGTTCTTGAGCTGCTTTCCATGAAACTTGTACTTTTTCAATATTTCAGTAACCTGGCTCCAAAAAATTGAGAAGTTTTCATTTATTCCTATATTTAAATTGGTTACAACTTGCTTTTAAATGTTCAGTCCATTAATCTTTTCTTTTTCAAATTCATTATGATGTTTTCTAAAAGTTTTTCCCAAGGAACCCTGACAGATTGATGATTTTCTACAAATTTCATATTTTTGAAGGTTTCTGAAGTGATTAATTTGACTTTTTTTGTATGGACACTTTTCCTTTCCAAGCATTTGAAATACTTCAATAGATCTCATCATGAGTTTTTCAGCCTTTATTATATCTATATTTCTTGCTTGTAGTGCATTTGAAAGAAGAAAAATTTTGTTTAAAATATCAATCATTAATGCCAACTCAGTTATAAAATACATATTTTCAAGATGGGCAACCATACCTAAGTACATTTTATTTGAATAAAAACAGTGATGTAGCACTGGGTAAGTACGCCACACAGCTAGGGTTGACCTTAAACTACAGGTAGTCTCTCTTGGTCCCAAAACTCTACCAATCTTTATAATTTCAATTCCAAGTTGTTGGGATTTTTGATAAATTCAATTTGTTTCTTCTTGGATTGATGAAAAATAGTATATATCTTATTAATAAATATTTTTAAATGATTTAGTTTCTTTATTTTCTTTATTGAATCATCTAAAAGAAATGGAGGTGATGGTTTAAACAGTGCCATATTATTATGTTTCGAAACTCTTTTGCTACCCTAATGCTCACTCCAGATTTTCTCCCAAGCATAATCTTATTAAATTTTTTTCTAGGTAGGTAGTAAGCCCAACATTATTTAAACTTTCCATAACTGAAGAACATATTGTCTCTGTATCTTGTTTTTCCAATTTAACTAGCTCAGCGAAAATTGTTGGTGATATAACTGAATCCTCAACTTTTAATAAAAGTATAGTAGCTGGTTTGCAAGATATCGTTGAAGCTTTGTCAATAATCAAATATATTTTCAGATTATTTTCAATAATTTTAGTAAATATTTTTTAAATTTCCTTTGAAGTGAAATCAACTATATTCACAGTGGTTTTATATGAATGTAAGCCTGTTCCCATGTCAAATCCATCTTTAATTTGCACTTCTATCTCATCCTCTATGTCTAAAAATTGTTTACTTCTTTTTGACAGGCTGGAAACTGTATTAAGTACTCTACAAATAGTAGTTAAATATTTTTCCTTCATTATATTGATTACTTTTGTTACTGAATACTGCTCACATTTTTTTAAGTTCTCTTTCCAAATGTTATGAGCATTTGATGAAAAATGTTCTTTCATTTTTTCCTTAGAGAAGCTTGTTTTACCTCTTTATTTTTCCCTGATGCCTTATTCTGAAAACATTTCCATTATTTTGACACATGAACAATTTTCTCTTTTATGAAGTCATATTTTGCACAATACTCACAACATAAAATTTTGTTAGAAATTAACAGTCCATCATATTTTTCTTTAATATTGTTATATTATTGCACTGTCCAGCATTCAGAAAGACTATATTAGTTTTGGAGTTATCATTATTAATTTCAATAATTGACATGCTACCTTCTTCAAGTTGGAGTGGTTGTGCTTGTGACTGTTTTGTACCATCAAAGACCAATAAAAGAATACAAATTATTAAGATATTACATAAACAATAGGAAAGTAATAAACAACAAATATTATAAAAGCTGCATAATGATAAATTATTTATAGTGATATCAAGAAGCAGTTCCCTCATCATTCTCTCTCTCTGTCTCTTTCTTTTTTTTTTTAATTAACTTTAATGGGGTGACACCAATAAATCAGGGTACATATGTACAATGAAAACATCTCCAGATTATCTTATCATTCAATTGTGTTGCATACCCATTACCCAAAGTCAAATTGTCCTCTGTCACCTTCTATCTGGTTTTCCCTGTGCCCCTCCCCTTCTCCTTATCCCATCCTCCCCTCCCTCCCCCCACCCCATAACCATCACACTCTTGTCCATGTCTCATAGTCTCACTTTTATGTCCCACCTATGTATGAAATCATGCTGTTCTCAGTTTTTTTCTGATTTACTTATTTCACTCCGTATAATGTTATCAAGGTACATCCATTTTGTTGTAAATGATCCGATGTCATCATTTCTTATGGCTGAATAGTGTTCCATAGTATATATGTACCAAAGCTTTTTAATCCACTCGTCTTCTGACGGACACTTGGCAGCCACTGTGGAAAACAGTTTGGAGATTCCTCAAAAAAAAAAAAAAATTAAAAGTCGAACTGCCTTTTGACTCGGCTATCCCACTTTTAGGAATATACCCTAAGAACACCATAACACTGTTCGAAAAGAAGAAATGCACCCCCATGTTCGTGGCAACATTGTTCACAATAGCAAAGATCTGGAAAAAGCCCAAGTGTCTCTTTCTTTTTTATTCAGTGAGAAGACGGAAGGCAGAGACAAGACTCCGGCATGTGCCCTTATAGAAATCATCTGGCAAACCCACTAGGGGGTGATGCTCTGCCCATCTGGGATGTTGCTTCATTGCTCAGCAACTGAGTTCTTCTTAGCACCTGAGGCAGAGACCATGGAGCCATCCTCAATGCCCAAGGCCAAGTCACTCCAATCAAGCCACAACTGCAGGAGAAGAAGAAGAAGAAGAAGAAGAAGAAGAAGAAGAAGAAGAAGAAGAAGAAGAAGAAGAAGAAAGAGAGAGAGAAAGAGAGAGAGAGAGAGAGAGAGAGAGAAGCGATAAGGGGAGGTATAAATAAGCAGGTGGGCACCTCTTCTGTGTGCCCTGACTGGGAATTGAACCCAGGACATCCACACACTGGGCTGACACTGTACCACTGAGCCAACTGGCCAGGGCCTCATCATTTTCTCTATGGCACTAAAATATGCATAGTTTGTTCTACAGAAACTCACATTAAAAAACTTGCTTTCTCTTGTTATGACTTTAGGAACATTGAAATACAGCATATCAAGGAGAGCGGGATACTCAACAGATTATTACAAAGTCTGTATATGAAATTTAAGTCAATGACCCTCCTCCTATGCAGTAATGTTGTTAGGTTAAGAACTTCTGTAACATCATTGTAAGGTACATAATAAGTTACATGGTCATGTTTATAAGATACCGATTTTAAGAACTTGTGTTATACTCTTCAGATGCTATTATTATGATTTTTGTAATATGGGTCCCTAACTGTTGTGTTAAATTCCAACGTAGATTAAACCAGGGTATAGTACAGAATTCTTAGCATATTAATGTTACAAAAATCTTTTGTGAAGTGATAAACAGAACCTAACCTTTTGATGCTTTTGTTAACAGTGCTTTGAATATGCAGTGCATCTTCAGGGGATTTCAGCTCAACCTTTACGAACACATTTTGTTTGCAGCTGGTTTACCCAATTGATGACCGGTAGTCTTGGATTATTGACAGAATTGATCTTAGAGACCATAGATTTTACTTGATCAGGGTCATCTGTTTGATGTGGTGAGTCTCCAAAATTAAAATTTATTACATTGTTTGCTCTAAGACATCTGTCTTCAAACTCTCAGGAGGACGTTTTGTCCATGTGTGGTCATATCATAAACTTTTATAACAAAACACTGTGCTTATACTCTTATAAACATCAGTCAGGACATACATTTTATTCATTTTCTTTATATTAAATGAAAATTTCTAGGCAGAATTAATAAATGGCATAGGCTACGCAGATGAAATATGATCGAATAATGTGTATGACAAAACTGTTTGTCATGGGAAAGTTGTGAGCATTCTTCCACAGCTTCCAAAATGGGCAATAAGATAACCCTTGAAATCTGTATTTGTATTTTTCCATTTTTGTCCTAGCTTCCTATTGGTTTCATTGTTCATGGACCACTAGTGCACTAGTAACATTTGGGGGAATTTTTGGTGTAACACAAAGCTGAAAGAAATGATAGCTTTGTCACTCCCTGGTTGTTTGGCACTTTTTCTCTTTATGTTATATATTTGTTTAACTGAAGTAAGAAACACGAGGGAATTAAAATGTAGTTTTTCACTGAAGGTATAATGAGTTTTATGAATTGAATAAATAAATATTACAAGCATAATTATGTCAGGTTTTTTTTCACCTATGGATGGAATGAACATTGCTACAGGTCCTTAAAATGTGTTGTTGTGCTGATAAACATTAAAAGAGAGTAAGGAATGTAAATTTGTGATTTCCACATTAGAGGGCTGCCCGGCAGCCACATAAGAGAGCACCTTGATTACAAGTTCCATTTTATCTTTTTTTTCCTCTTAAGTGAGAAGTGGGGAGGCAGAGAGATAGACATGCACCCTGATTTGGGACACACCAAGCAAGCCCCCTATGGGGCAATGTTCTGTCTATCTGGGCCTGTTGCTCCATTGCTCAGCAACCAAGCTATTTTAGTGCCTGAGGCAAGGCCAAGGAGTCATTCTTTGCACCGGGACCAACTTGCTCCAACTGAGTCATAGCTGCAGGAGAGGAGGAGAGAGATAGAGAAAAGAGTGAAGGGTAGGGGTGGAGAAGCAGATGGTCACTTCTCCTGTTTGCCCTGAGCAGGAGTCAAATCCAGGACATCCACATGCCAGGCTGATGCTCTACCACTGAGCCAACTGGTCAGGGCTACAAGTACCATTTTAACCACCGGTTCTCCAAATTCAACAAAAAATTAGTTATTGGTTCTGCTGAACTGGTGCAAACCTTCTGAATCCCACCACTGAGTAAACCTTATATTACTAAGCTTTAAAAAAATGTTAAGGAGGAGTAAAGATTTTCCCAAAGAAAAACGGAGGGAATTTTCTTGCCAGTAGGCCTGCCATACAAAAGGTGTTAAAAGAAGTTCTTTAGAAAGAAGAAAGAGGTCCCCAGTCAGGGCACACATGAGAAGCAACCAATGATTACACAACTAACAAAAACAACAGATGAATGTTTCCCTTCCCCTTCCCCTCTCTCTCCCTTCCTCTCTTTGTCTTTCTAAAAATCAAACAATAAGTAAAAATAAATAAAAAATAAGAAAGGTGAAAGAGGGCATAGGTCAGAAATTCAGATCTCCATAAAGAAAGGAGAATCATGAGAGAAGAAATGAATGAAGGTAAAATAAATTCTTTCCTTTTCTTAATTTATGTGATTGATAACAGTGAGTTAAAAATAGTAATGATTTATTCAGTAATTATAGTTTACAGAAAAGTGGCAGGATTGATTCGATGTTATAAGAAACAGAGGAAGGAATTAGGAAAACTTATAAGGTACTGGCCCTACTGATGAAGTAATATAGTCTGATTTGAAAGTAGATTTGAATCAGCTGTAAATATATATTGTAAACTCTAGGGCAACCATTTAACAACTTTAGAAAAAGAAATATAATTCAGAACATAAATATAATTTCTCTTCTAAGACAGAAGAGAAAATGCAATTACATAAAATGCTAAATTAAGGCAGAAAAAGAGGGAGAGAAAAAACCCCAAAATGAAGAGCAATGAATATTATAGATATTAATCTCTATAAATAACCACTTTAAGTACCAATGGCCTAAATACATTAATTAAAAGACAAAGTATGTCAGAATGGATTAACAGAAACAAGACTTTTTTCAGATTGATCATTGTTAGTATATAAAAATACAACTAATATTTGTTACGTTGATCTTTGTACCGTTCCTGAAACTGTTGAATTTATTTACAAGTTCTAACAGTTTGTGTGTTGTGGGGTGGAGGCTGTGTGAAGTCTTTAGTGCTTTCTACATATGAGATAATGTCATCTGTGAAAATAAATTATCTTAGTTCAGCATCAAAAGCGAATAAATTACTTAGGATTAAACTTACCCAATGAGAAAGAATTACACACTGAATCCTATAAAATATTTTTGAAAGAAATTAAAAAGACACAAATAAATGGAAAGACATTTTCTATTCATGAACTAAAGGACTTAATATTGTTAAAATGACTGTAGTACTTACAGTAATTCAGCGTAATCCCTATCAAGATTCAAATGGCATTTTTTACATAAATAAAGAATATAATTTTAAAATTCTCATGGAACCACAAAGGACCCAAGATATTCAAAACAATCTTGAGGAAGAAGAGCAAAGCTGTAAGCCTCTGACATCCTGACTTCAAAATATATTACGAAGCTACAGTAATCAAAACACTATAGTAATGGCATAAAAGCAGACATACAGACTGATGGAACAGAATAGAAAGCTCAGAAATAAATCCATGTATATATGATGAAATAATCTTCAACAATGGTGCCAATATTACAAAATGGAAAAAGGAATCTCTTCAACAATGGTGTTGGAAAAATGAATATCCACACACAAAATAATAAAATTGTATTTTTATACCATATACAAAAATCAACTCACAAAAGTATAAGACTTGAAACTATAAAACTCTGGAAGAAAACATAAGGGAGAAACTTCATAACATTGATGTTGGCAGTGATTTATTTCTTGGATATGACACCAAAAGCACAGATTTCAAAAGCAGAAATAGAAATATAGAAGTGCATGCATATAAAAAGTGTCTATACAGCAAAGAAACTAAATATAGATAGTTTAAGACCCTATGATGAAAACTATGTTGGCATAGTCATGGGGCTGGGTCAGAGTGGCTACCGAAGAGGGAGGCATAGGGGAACGTCTGAGAGGTAGGAGACTGGAGATCATGTAGGGAAGGAATTTGTAAGCCAGGGTAAGGAGTTTAGATTTTATTTTATGTTTGATTACAAGCCATTGCAGTTTTTTTTAAACCAAAGAGTTATGTGATCTGATTTCTCCCTGTGAAATGACCCAGCCTTCCTTGAAGAAAATGTAGTGTAGTTATAACAACAGAAACAGAGAAGTAGGTTAAGAAGTCACTGTAGACATTGTAGTGAACAAGCTGGTGGATAATGGCTAAGAAAAGTGAGAGTAGAGGAGATGGAGAGACTCCTGGAATTCAGGAAGTGTTTTTGGAAGTTGAGTTGAGAGGATGAGCTTGTGTATGAAAAGAGTCATAATGAAAATTATAATATTATCTTTGGCATTTTTGCTTGTTCCTCATAACCACACTCTAGAATAAATACTGTTATAAACCTCAGTTTACAAATGAGGAAAGGTAAATTTTTAAAAATTAAGTAAAATTACGTTTATGCTTTAGTTGTGGCTAGTAGCGCTACTTGTTGAGATGGGGAAAACTGAAGGAAGACCAGGTGTGTAAAACAAAATATGACTCTTTTGGCCATGTTAAGTTGGATGTATTTAATAGATATCCAAGTGGACATATCAAGTAGACAGTTGAATGATCCGGGGTGGCGTTCTGGAAAGAAGTATTCTTATGTCATGGGATTGGATGATATCCCTTAGGGAGAGTTTGTATGCAGGAGTGAACAGGTCCTAGAAGAAGAGACTAAAGGATGCGAGCACTTAGAAGTGAAAGACACAAGAATCCAACAAGAGCCCTTAAATAAGACCAGACTAATGAAGAAACACAGAGAAAACCTTTTGTAATGGCTAGCAGGGTTGCGAGTGTGAAAGTACAACGGTGATTAGCAAATGTTATACAAGCATATAGATTGCTCAAATAAAAACAAGTATGGAGGAAGAGAAATATAAGGTTGGAACAATGCAGTGATAGTTTTCAGTAGATGGCCTGAGGATAAACAAGTCTGGAAAAGTACATTTAGAACTTGAAATATGGCAAGGAAACAGAATTTCAGCAAGTCTGGACAAGTACATGACATGATTGTGGGTTGAGCAAGAGAAGCTTGCAGGAGCTTGAAAAGGGATTGCAAGAAAGATTATAAGCCTGTACAAGGGTAGGAGGAGACAGAAGAGAGAATCTGGCATCTGTTAGGACATATGAGTCATGGTTTCCAAGAGGGAGAGCAGGGTTGGAGTGTTGAATTTGTGGAGAGATTGTAAGATAAGAACAGCAATGTGATACTTGGAGTTGTCATTGGGGAAATCACTGATCTCCAAGTATCCCAAATGAGTGGTGGGAAAGAAAGCTGATTGTGGTGTGCTGAGGGAACAGGAGCTGAGGAGTGCAGGCAGCATTCCTGGTGTAGCTGCATAGTATATGCGTGTGAATTTGTAGTCATCGTGTTAATGTACAAACTGTTGCTTATTATAAACATGATTCTAAACCTTACTATTTCCGCTTAAAATGTCTCAGCCATCATTGTAAGTATGTATGGGACTGTGCAGTGTCAGAATGTGACTGCACATATTAATATTATAAACAATGCTTCAGGAAGGGTGTTGGTACTTGCATTTTAACATTCTTGCGTGAATATGTCTATAGGATAAGTTTGTAAAAGTATATCAATTGCGTCAAAGGGTATGTTTACTTAAATGCTGATAAATATGACCAAATTCTGTACAGTCTCCATTACCTATGTACAAGGGAACCCATTTCCCCATGTGCTTGTCAGCTCGGAGCTAAGATTATTTTCCAATTGCATAAATGAAAATGACTGCATTTGCTTTCAATATTATTATTCTTTTAATTATATCATTTTAAAGCTTAAAAGTGATATGCATATTTTAAAATTTTATTTAAAATATTAAATTTAATGGGGTGGCATTGATCAATAAGAGTACATATGTTTCAGGTCAACATTTCCATAGCATTTGAACTATTGATTATGTTGTGTGCCTGTCACCCAAAGTCAAATCATTTTTCATCACCTTATATTTATCTCTCTTTATTCCTTTCTGCTCCACCCCTCCCCCCAAATTCTCTCCTTCTGGTAACCACTTCACTTTTATCTATGTCCATGAGTCTCATTTTTATATCCCACCTATATGTGAAATCATATAGTTCTTAGCTTTTTCAGTTTTACTTATTCCACTCAGTACAATGTTCTCAAGGTTCACCCATGTTGTAAATGGCACTATGTCATCATTTCTTATGACTGAATAGCATTCCACTGTGTATATGTACCACACTTTTTATTCTTCAGTCCTCTATCAGGGCACACTTTGGTTGTTTCCATGTCTTGGCCACTGTGAATAATGCTGGGATGGACATGGGAGTGCGTGTAACTTTGTGTACCATTGGTTTCTAGTTTTTTGGGGTAGATACCCAGTTTTTGTAAAAGCATTTGCATTTATTTTTCTCTGAATACATGACCTTCACCTGGGTGGTTTATTTATTTATTTTTTGTTATTTGGTTCTTTACTTATTGATTTGGTTGAATCATAAAATATTAATGGAACTAGATCTTTATATATTATTTGTGTTGCTAGTATTCTCATCACATTTCCCCTGGCCTTCTGATTTTGATAATAGTATGTCTGCCATATTAGAAATGTTTGTTTTCAATGTAGTCAGAATTATTACTCTTTCTTCAGGCCATCACAGCTTTGTGCCATGCTTATAAAACCATCCCTACTGGAACAATAAAATTCCCCCACATATTTTTTGACATTTTTTTGTTTTGCCTCTTGTAACCTCTCAGACTTTATCTGTGACTCTACCCGTCTTCAATTCTGCTGCAGTCATGAGGCTATGCTTGAACATGCCAGGCACACTCCCGACTCTTGCCCAAGATACCTGCTCAGTTCTCTCCCTAACCTCCTGCAGTCTTTGCTCAGAAATGATCTTTTCAATGATTCCTTTGACCAACCTATGTCAAACTGCAACTCTTCCCTTTCCTGCTTTACTTGTCTTTATAGCACAAATTCTAATTTGGCACAATACATGCCCTAATTTCTGTTATTTTCTCCCCCTCTGTTTCCTTCTAGAATGTAGACTTTCCAAGGACAGAGTTCTTTTAAAGTATGTTTTGGTTGATGTGATATTGACAGTGACTAGCACATAGATGCTTAGTAAATATTTATTGCCTGTGTCAGCAGATGTGAACAAGACAAGGAAGAAGAAGGAGAAAAAGAAGAGGAGGAGGAGAAGAAAACTCATATTCTAGGAAGTACAGAAAATAATTCAACCTGAAGAGGACATTAAGGCAAGTAGGTCAAATATTCAAAAAGATAATGAAAATGTTAGATTTTTAAGGTAAAAATAGGATAATTTACCCATAAGAAAATAACTTTTAATATTTACATTATTGCCATTAGAACTTCTAAAAATGAAAACATAATCTTTGAAATTATAATAGTAAAACCTAATGCGTGTGGTCCTTGTTAAGTACGGGCAGCATGGGAAGCATTCAAAAGGCATTTTTAGGAACAAATTTAACCTGAGGAAGGGGATATGGGAAAGCTGGGGCACAGCAGTGAAGGACTTTTCCTGAAGTTATTCATGCGCTAAGTGGTGGGACTGGGTCCTGACCCAGGTGATCTGAAATTCTAACCCTTCTTGTAGTTCTCTAGCTATTTTAATTTCTCTATTGCACCTTGTTTTCTCTGGCCATGCCCCCTTTTTGAGACTTATTTTCACAATTTATAAAATAAATAGAGGGATTGAGGTTAGGCTTCATGGTACTCCGAATTTTGTAAAGCATTTGATGTTTACAAGATCTGTCAGGGACGGTATTGCCAGGTCCTACGCAATATCATTGGTGTAGTTTGAGAACTAAGAGAACAAATTAGAATTTGACCTGAGGAATCCCAAGAACTATTTATAGACAATCCACAAAACACTGTTGATTTCTAAAAAGTACATTCTCCCAAAGATAGACAACATAGAACAGCACATAAGAGTGTAATATTTGGAATGCTCAGTTTAAATCTGAAGTTCTGAGCTGAGCTAGAGAGATTGGAATATAATGGGTTAAGTCCACTCCCATGGGTCATGAGGTAAACTCCAGAAGTAAACCAGCTCCTAATGCTGAAAGAACTCTACTATATCCTTATTTCCTTCCAATTACTATGCCCTGGGACATAAGGCCATTGATAAGACTGGCTGTGCCAGCATTTTTCTAGAGAACATCCATTGCTTAAACTGATCACAGGATAAAAATTTCTTAGCGAGTATGGCATTCTAAGCTCTTTGTAACACGGGGTTAGCTAACGTTTCTAACTGTCTTCCAGGAACATGCTAGGCACACTTCTTACTTTGGGCTTTAGTAGGTATCATCCCGTGGACTGGAATGTGGTGGCCTTTATTTCTTTTAGAAGAAATACCTCAAATCTTTGAAAACCCAGTAAAAAATTTTTGTTTGACTCCTATTCCGGCTTCTATAAGCCTGAGTTATTTTGGGAGAAAAGCAAAGCTTCTTTTGCCCTGACATCCCCAGACTCTTGGACTATGCAGCCCTCTAGCAAGCTGGCACCTTTTACTTGCCAATATTCTTAAATGCACTTTATTCTAGGAGTTTCAAACAACAGGAAACAACTATTAAGCACCCATATTTCTCACCATGACTACTGAAACATCCCTGTAAATGGTTTCTGTGCCTCCGTTCTTTTTATCCTTTAATCATTCTCCGAACTGTTATCAGAATGATATGTTCACAATCAGACATTAACAAGCCACTGTTTTACATGAAACCTTTTGATGATTTTCTCTTACTTGTGGAGTGGCCTTCAAATATTTTGATTATGCACATCTAATTAATAAATACTTTATAGCATACACCCACAATATAATTTATTTAGGTAATTATAAATCATATACATGTTTTACTATAGCCATAAATTGTATATATTATAAATCAGATAAAATCAAAGACTTAAAAATAAGAACAATATTTGCAATATTTTTGTTTACAGGGTAAAAAATCTTCATGTACAAAATTCATATTCTATGGTGAGTGTAATGGGATTAAATGTACATGGTTATTTTTGAAAATCAGTTTGATGCTGCTTTGGTTTATTTAGGTATTTTATTTTAATGGATGTTGTAGCAATAATAACAGAAATTCAAACCATTTTTCATTATCTAAATAAAACCTTGTGCAATCCTTGGTGCAAATGCAAACCCACCCTGGAAACTATTGGAACAGGATCCAAATTCTCCATAATGGCATTTAAGAGTCTTTAAAGCTTTATCCAACCTGTTCTCCTACCTGGTCTCTGAGCACTGTGATTTCTGTGCTTGAGGTACTTTACCTCAGACCTGCACCATATGCTTTCACATGTTCATGCCTTAGTGTATGAATGTCTTTGACCCTCTTAGTCTGCTATGAATTTCTAGTCAATTTTTTTAAAAAGTGTGCATATCGATGCCATTTGTCTTTGAGCTTTTCTCAATTTTACCCCAGGTCCCTAAATTTAATTAATTAATTAAGACAGAGAGAGAGAGAGAGAGGTAGGTACAGACAGACAGGAAGGGAGAGAGATAAGAAGTATCAATCCTTTGTTGCAGGTCCTTAGTTGTTCATTGATTGCTTTCTCATATGTGACTTGGCCAGGGGGCTATAAGCAGAGCAAGTGACCCATTGCTCAAGCCAGTGACCTTGAGCTTCAAGATTGTGACCTTTGGGCTCAAGCCAGCGACCATATGGTCAAGTATATGATCCTACGCTCAAGCCTGCAACCTCTCACTCAAGCTGGTGAGCCTGTGCTCAAGCCGGGCTTGTAGCTTTGAACCTGGGTCCTCTGCATCTCAGTCTGATGCTCTGTCCATTGCACCACTGCCTGGTTAGGCCCAACACCCCCCCCCCAGGGCCCTAAAATTAATTACTCTTTCCTTTATTGCTTTGATGACATATTTACATTTTCCCCAACTACAATGAAATTTTTAGTGTATTGTAGGTTTTTAATTTGTCCTATTTTCTATAAACATGAGGGAAAAAACTTTTATGTTTGACAATCTTTCCACTTATTGGAAGGAGTTAAAAAATGTTTGTAGAGTAAATAAATGAATGTCAATATCTACTATTAAGTGTACAGACTGTGTATGTCTCCAAACGACTGCACTATGCATAACCTCAGTCACCCCCAGTCATAAGAGGGACAGGTCCTAATCTGTGTGTTGGGAGACGTTTATCTCCTGTGGCAGGAGACTATCTTAATCTTCCTTAGCGGGGGACTTCTTGCCAGGATCTTTTCTTAATGGGCCCAGTTACTTGGTATTATTCTTCTCTATGCTCCATTCTGCTCTAGGGCTGCTGCTCTCATCTGTGTGACCACTCAAGGAAGAAAGAGGAGAATGTCTCACAGTCATTCTTGGATACAGTAGAAAAAACAGCTGTGTTAGGCTTGCTCACTGGTTTACCTGCTGCAATCACTTTGCAAGATTATTATGTGCGCAGGTAGGAGAAAGCCACGTGTGTGTCTGTATGAGCAGCTCTGGGTGTTTTCCCTGGGGGGGAGGAGCATTCTCCCGAATTGCAATTCCCCAACTGCGAGGTGCTGCTCACTGATTCCCTCAGCCACCACCCTGCAGTGTGGTGTTCCCATTCCCTTGTCCTATGCTGCAAAAAAGCAGGTTTTCCTTTGTCTCCGTTAAACGGGAATGGCCTGACACTTTCTGGCTCCATAGTTCCTCTACCGTCTGCCTGAATTCACTGCAAACATGCCTGACCTCAACCACCAGCATTACAAATACTGAGGTATTTTTTTTAACTTTGTTCTCTATCATCTAATCGGATGATTTGGGGTGGTGTTAAGGGAGTGATGAGGTCCAGCTGAAGAGACTGGACAGGAGACTCAAGCAGTTCTAACAATTAAGACAGTATACCTTGGGCTGGATGTTCTCTCATCAGTTACACATGGGTAGCTCCATCCTAGGACACTAAGAAGCCATGGTCCATTTCTGTTCATCAGAATCCCCTCTCCATAGAGTTTCAAGTTAGAGCTGGCTAATGAGCAGCACAAGGAGAAGATTTGGAGGAGAAGGAGGAGAAGCTGTTATCCTTCAGTGTCAGCTGCAGCTGCAGTAGAGCAGGGAGGGGATTCTCAGTGCTTTTCCGACAAGCTCTTGGAACCATCTCTTTGCTGTTACAGGCCGACACAATGATGGGAGCATCCTGGAGATCTTGACTAACTGTCTGGCAGGCTCTTTAGGATGACCCGCATTGTTTACTCAGACTAAGTTTTCAGTATTGGCTTCCCCAGCAGTTCCAAATGGGAGAGTCCTTTCCTCTTCTATTGAACTCCTTATACCTGGAATACTGGTAGTAGTTTCTGTTTTGCTCACCAAGCTCTGCGACCCCTTGTGGTAGTGAGGTACATAGAGTGAATGCGATGGTTGTGCTGTTGACCAGTGGTAGCCGGCATCTCATCATCCCAAAACACTGGCTTAGAACAATCACCACTTCCTTGTTCACGGTTCAGTGGCGCAGGACGTGAGACTTCCAGAGCTCCGCAAGGATGTTCCCCTCAGTTCCATGTCGTGCTTCCTGCGGTAACTTGATGGAGGCCGGTGGGTGCAGGATGGTTTCATTTAACCTCGGAGACCTAACGCTGGCTGATGGTCGTGAATCCGTAGTTCTCCCTCAGGCCTGTCTGTCCATGTGCTCTCCCACCACTCACTATACTAGGCTGCGTGCCTTTCTGTGCTGGATGCTTCCAGGAGGGTGAGAGGGTGGAGGCTGCATGGCTTCTTCAGCCTTCATTGCAGAGCATCACTGCTACATTTTCTTGGTCCAAACAAGTAAGCAGCCCAAATATAAAGGAAGGGAATACAGGGGCAAAATCACTTACCTCACCAGGAAACCTTCTCAATCTAAAATTGGGTTGAACAGGAAGCTAAATTAGCTAATTTATAGAGTTATGTAAATTGTATACTTGTTAGGTTGCGATCTATGATGATCCAAAAAAATATTTCTTATCTAAGAGTAACCAGAAGAGTAATGTACCATGTAGAAATTTCATTCTGAAGGAAAATGGAGTAGCTGTAAGTTGGGGACATGGGGGTATGGGAATAAAGCTATATTTTCGTTGCACCCTATTGAGTCCCATGCTGTGTTTGTAAATTTTATTCTCACCGCCACAGAGTGAAGTTTTTTCCATACCCATGTTCTAGGGAAGAAAATGGAGGCTTGTTGGGTTAGATGTCTTGCTCAAAGTCACAGGAAAAGGTTGAGAAGAAACTCAGAGTCCCTGGAATGTTCTCGCCCCTTAATGCCCTACCCCTTCCATCTTGGTAGCTTAGCAACAGGCTGGCTCAGTGGGCTGGAGTGAGCTTACAGGGAGAAGAGCTTGACACCAGAGTGTGGATCTGGGAATGAAGATGCCTGCTAAGTAGGGCTCCTGGTGTCTTAGCGGGGCTTAAGCATCTTTTTGTTTTGTTTTTTAAGATCATAATGCTATCATTTATTAAAGAAGGGGGGAAAGGCAATAGAAACAATATTGTTTTGTGTCGTATTATGGGATAAACGCTTAATTATCAGCAAAATTCTTTATTTTTTGAAATGAGCTAGTAAACAAGGCTAAGTCTTTATTGTACAAAATAGTCTCAAGGTTGGAAAAGTAGCACACCCGAATATATTTTTGGATATAAAAAATTCAGTTATACAGTTAAACAAACAAACAAAGAAACCAATACAGAGCCAGCAACCATTTCTTCACGGGGGCCTCTCATGCAAATGGCATTTCAGGGAGAGCCTGTACTAAGCTGTGTGCCTCCTGCACTGAACTGCCTTTCTACACTGTGTTCCTGCCGTTTGAGTCAGTCCTTGATGAGTTCCTGGAATTGGATTTTAATCAATAGGACCGAGGCATCCCCATTCAATTAAAGCAGTGCAGCTCTATCCCCCATCACCATCTTCATCAACCAATCAGAGCAGCTCCATTCTGACCAGTAAGGCTGTGATTTTCAGACCAATCAAACTGCAAGGATTTAGAGTCCTCGTTTGCACGAGGATGGACCAATCAGGGAGCAGTGATGGAGGCTTCTGTCTATGTAAGCTAGCTCCCCTGTAGCCCAGGGAGGACACTTTCCCTTTCCACCAAAGGCTAAAGACTGTGTTTCCCTGGCTGAGTTGAAACACTGAAGACACCTCACTGGAGCTGAGCAGAGAGACAGACTGGCTCAGACTGGTAGGGAAGAGGGTAAGCAGCCCAGAGGAGGGCAGAGCTGAAGAAGGACATGGTCCCAGGGCTGCCTCACAGCCCTGCTTTTTCACAACCTTACTATATCACCTAAAGCTGTTTTGCACTGAATAGTTTCCTTCCCTCACCTCAAATTGTGAATTCCTGTTGGCCTTGAATTGGCACCAAGAATGGACCATATGTTCACAAGATTAGAGCTCCAGAATTCCCTGGTCTGACAAAGTAGCTTCCTCACCAGGACAGTTGTCCTGATTAGTCACCTAACCAGCCCTGCTCTATGTATGTGAATATGTAGGGCACTCTGAGAGTCCCTTGCTGGACCCTAATGCATGCAGGCCACCGATGCCTGACGTGGGCACATTTCCATTGCAGCTTAGATTATCATGTGTGTCCATATCTGGACACACATGATAACATATTTTCTGCTTGTAAATCCTCTGACCCTGGACCTAATTTTAATTTAGGGGACTGTCGTGTGTCCAAGTTTGCAGGACAGCAGTGGAGAAAAGACTCACAGACTGCATTCCTTTGTGGCAAAATCTGTGTCTTGGCCAAGATGCCAGAGAGAATGTTATATGGTTACATATTATGTGTGAGACACTGATGCAAAGGAAAGGGTAGGTGGCTCTGGAGCTTTCAGACTGGATGAGAAATAAGAGAGTTGCAGAAGTTAGATAACAAAATCCATGTGCGATGCTTGGCAGGGCAAGAGCTTATATTAGATCTCTCTGAAAGGTCATGGACCTGGCAGGATTCTTAACAACACAGAGCCCAAAGTGTAGAAAAGAGAGTTTTATTGTAAGCTCCTGGGTGCAGGTAGACTGAGTCCGATAAGGGCATCAGCCCCTAGGAGGGATGAGGGGGTTAGTTTTATACTCTGCTGCCTCCTTCTGGCAGTTTCTGTTGATGCTGGTTACCAGGCATCCAGCCTGGGCTTGTGGTATTCTGTTGTTTTCATTTCCTGCCTCCTTTGATAAAGAACCCCTCTTTGGTCAACTTAAAGGTTAGGTACAGTTCATCGCGTTCTGAGGAAGGGTTGGGAGGGGTAGTTTTGTGCCTTAAGGATACATTTTGCCCTAACAATCTCTAATGAGATTTGAAGAAAAAAAGGAGTCATTCTATATTGCCAGAAACTTCAGTTACTCCCAGTCATCTGTTACCCAGTGTTTCATATTCATTGTGGTCATACTCTCTTGGCTTTGGGTCCCAATTCATCTATTAAGTTAGGACGAGTGCCTGCTGGCTTTACATTTATTCCACAAGGAGCGTGTGCACGCCTGCCCATCTAGAATCAGGACAGATGTACAGAAGAGCAGGAGTGGAACCCAGAGATGCTTTAACAAAGTTCATCGTTTTAAGATGAGACTGGTCACAGTATGTGAAGTATTTTGGCCAATTTCTCACTCTCCTACTTGGGTGATCTGATTGAAAAAATAAAAGCAAGAAAGAAAAGAAATGGAAGAAGACAATATCCCAGATATTTAAGAGTTTCAAGGTCTGATGTGATTGGTTTTATTCTAGGAATATCATGGGGGACATTTTCTATAGACACATGATTGGCTCAAGGCTACCTGGGAGGAGATAACAAAAGTGGATTTGAATCCAGTATCCTCCAAGTCCAGTTCCTACTAACTTTCCTCAGAGCCACTTCCACTCTATCCCCTCACTTCTGAGCAGGTGCCTTCAGAGGACATGCCCATTCTTCCTGCTTTACTTTCCCCTCTTCTTCCCCAATACCTTCAGGCCCGAGGAACAGCACAGAGGCGGTGGCTGACTGGGGAGATGGTGAGGCCCAATCTGAATTCCAGGTTCAGCTCCTCATTCTCTGGGGGCTTAAAGGTAAATTTTTGCAAAAGGGAGGTGAAGAAAATAAATAATTCAGATTTGGCCAACTGTTCTCCAAGGCATGCCCGCTTTCCTGAAAGACAAGAACATAAGATGAGTTATCTTTCCAGCTGGTGTCAGTGCCCAGCAGAGATTGAAATCTTCTACCATGTCCTGGAAAACTTGAACAGTGAAGCGCCTGCTAGGCCCTGGGGCTTTTAGCACAGAGGCTCATTTAATCTGACAACCACCGGGCAAACACAGAAAACATGTCTGGACTCACTCCAATGCCTTCAGGGATCGGCAGCTAACGGTGCTGGGTATAGGTGCAGACAAAAGTGGGAGTCCTGGCCTGACCTAAAAAGTGGATGGCTAGCCTACGGGCTCTAAAAAATCAATTAACAAACAACAACGATAAAAGTAGCAAACAACACTTTGTTAATTCTTTTTAATCCTTGAAAGAATACTATCCAAAAGTATAAAGTAGAAGGCAGTAAATGTTAAGAGCAGGGTTTCCCAAGTACTAGTCATCGTTCCCCCAGATCCCATTTTCTTCCTTAAAGATCCAGACCTCCCTTATGTAGATGGTCCTCTGCACTGGAGCAGCTTCAGCCTCCCTCCTTGAACAATCCTTGTGTCTGTTGGTCCTTCCCCCAGAAGTGTCTATGACTCCAACATGGGGCCCTAGGCTTTTACTCCGTGGCTGACACTTGGCCCTGTCTGGGCCACATCCCTGTCCCTGTTGTGAGTCCAGAACTGGGAGCAGAAAACAGAGATTCACTTCAACTCCACCACTTTCTGTACCTGTGATTTGGGGAAAATAAGTAACTTCTCTAGGCATTAGTGAAATGTGTTGTAAACATGGGACTTTATTTTATATATTGCTAAAACTACACACTGAACCCAAATAATGTAACGTAAAGGGCAAGCAAAGGATTTCAATACATCTTCTGGATAATAATCAACCTTCTTGCTGTAATATAGCTTACTGGTAACTTCATTTGTTTAATTATGAAAATAAAAAAAAGTAAATCTTTTTTTAAAAAAAGTACTCTTCTAAATTGTGTTCTTTTGGGTGGTACCATTATCAAAATAACTTTCTGTATATTACAATTCTTTACTGTGATACTTTATACATTGTGCCTTTTATTCTGAAGTAATTTCAAATGTACGGAAAACTTTCATGAATAAGACAAAGAATTTGTTTTTCTTGATTTATTTGAGAGTAAATCACCTATGCTACCCGTGAGATCTTCAGAATGATTTCCCTCAAAAAAGGACATTCTTTGATAAATGTTAGTCACGGTCCCTCATGATTTGGGTCAGGTTGTGAAGCTGTGCATTTCTGGTGCAACATTACCTGACTGAGGCTGTGTTCTTCTCATTTTATCCTAGCAGGTGGTACACGATTTTGACTTGTCCCATTTGGGTGATGTTAAACTTGATTACCATGGTGTCTACCAATTCTCCCCTGTAAAATTAATCTTTTTCTATTTGAAATTAATAAATGCTACTTTGAGACAATGTTAATAAACATTCAAGAATTAGTTTCCATTACTATTTCTTGGCCAAATTATTCTAATGGTTGCCTATTTGGGAGTTTTAAAATTCCATGATTTCTTTCATGTTATTTGTTAGCATTCTTTTTTTTTTTTTTCTTTTTTACAGGGACAGAGAGAGAGTCAGAGAGAGGTGAGAAGCATCAATTAGTTTTTCATTGCCGTTGCGACACCTTAGTTGTTCGTTGATTGCTTTCTCACATGTGCCTTGACTGTGGGCCTTCAGCAGACTGAGCAACCCCTTGCTCAAGCCAGTGACCTTGGGTCTAAGCTGGCAAGCTCTTTGCTCAAGCCAGATGGGCTCACGCTCATGCTGGTGAGCTCAGGGTCTCAAACCTGGGTCTTCCGCATCCCAGTCCAACGCTCTCTCCACTGCGCCACCGCCTGGTCAGGAAATGTTTTCTCTCCTCTTTATTTTATTTATTCACTCGTTTATTTACATCAGTGTGAATTCACAGATTCCTAATTTTTCAATGGGTTAAAATGTGTTGTTGGTGTTCTGATCTCACTTACTCCAGATTTGCCTGGTAAATGAGCATTCAAGCTGGTATATTTTTACTTTGGGCACAAAAATATGTTCCAGGCTTATCTCATGCTTTCCTCCCCCCATCCTGGAGTCAACCATTTTCCTCAGAAGTCCTCCTTTTTTTTAGTAGATAATGATATACAGAAACCAAGATCTGGGCATTAGAAGTGCTCATTAGTATCAGGTGGTGTCACTCTCAGGGCATCTCAGTGTGGAGAGCTGGGGAAATCTATATACGTATGTATATTCTGTAAGTATGTTTTTAAATGTATATGTATACACACATTTATGTCTCTATTTACTTCTACATCTACCTATGTACCCAAAAAAATCTGAGTTCATATTGATAACCTCTGCTTCAGTCCAACAGTCAGAGTTCATTTTACAGTTAGTGCTCGACTTACGACCACCATTGGTTCTGACAGACCAGTCGTAACACAAACTGGTCGTAAGTTGAATAGGCTATCTGTACGGTACTGTGAAATGATGTTATAAAAAATTTTAAGTCATATTTTACCATAATTTTCTTTTATTATTATATATCATAATTTTCTTTGCTTATTTTATGCCATTTGCATCATCTCTACACCATTTTGTTTAAATTTGTACATTCGTCAAGTTTAAGTAAAACACTGCATTACCAGTACAACTCATTTAATATTTGCGAAACAAACAAAATTACAAAATACAGGTGCATACAAAACTGCTCCAGATGCGGAGCAGTCGTGGCTAGCGACTGTGGTCGTAAAGTCGAATGGTCATAAGTTGCATAGGTCATAAGTCGATCAATACCTGTATTAGCTTACTTCCCTAATTGTAACTTCCTCCCATTATCCTAGACATATTTACAGTATTTCATGCATTTAACTCGTCTTCCATCACTGCGAGAGCATTCAGTGCAGACCCCATCACATCTTGCATGTGCTCAGGTGCGCCCTCCAGGTTTCCGCCATTCCTGCCCCTTTGCAAAACCTTTCTCACTAACCGGCGCCAGAACGCCCCACACTAGTCACTACCCCCATCTCTCTTGTGTGTGTAATGATTTATCTTCTCCCTAAGTAATACACATTCAAAGAAAAAAATAAAGTAAGTGTGAAAAAAAAGTATAAAAAAGAAAAAAAAACAGGTGTAAAAAATGCCATTGTTAACCTCTGTAAGCCTCAGTTTCATGATCTCTAACGTAGTGACACTAATATGGACCTTGTAAACTTATGCTAAACAGAAGCTCCAAGAGAACAGCTCTTATATCTACTGCATTCATTGTCATATCCTCAGGGCTGACCGCTTAGGCACATAAAAGCTCACAAATATTTCTGGACCTAAGGAATTGGGAAACAATTTGAAATAATTTGTAAAACATACCTAACTCAATGCACTAGGAATTTTTGTCACTGATTTCACATGTTATTAGTTAAAACAGCTGCCTCGAAATGTGGGTTTTCTCAGCACCCTGTTTTGTACCACTCAAGTTGTCAACCATGTAAATGTGTTAACTAGAATTTTACAGCATAATTAAAATTTGAAAGGCAAAAGGAAGTGTATCTAGAGTAGCTTGCATCTAGTCAAGCCATGGCACTCAGGGTCACTCCTGATGCCTGTAATGATAAGCCAGTAGCCATTTTCATTGACCCCATCTAGTTATTATAAATTGGTTCTAGTTCTATGTGAGTTGGTGGCCCATAAAAGACTGGAGACATTTATAAAAGATGGCAAATGGACAACCTTTTTTGCAACCAAGAAGTAGATCTGAGTCTCTGTCCCCAATGTCCTGGGGGACAGAACAAAGCGACGCTGAAGTTTCCATTCAGGCTCAGAATGTCAGGGCAGCCTGAAGCAACACCAGCCCTGGGAACCCTGAGGTGGAGCAATGGGCACAGGGAGTCTCACTTGGCAGGGCTGTCTGTAGACATCCCAATAAAGCAAAGGATGCTGGGGAGAAGAGCAGGGGAGAGCTGAGAGGGGAACTTGGGATTCAGACATTTGTTCTTTTAGAACTCACCAACTGAGAAAGGCAGAAAGGCTTCCCTTTTCTTAAACTGTCCATTCTCCAGGAAATGCTCTGGGTTGAATATTTCGGGGGTGGCCCACTCTGCGGGGTCCCTGTGCAGTGCAGTCAGATTGGTCATGACCATGGTCCCCTAAAAAAAGCAAGAAAGACTCAGTTGACCAGCACAA
The DNA here is from genome assembly GCA_037038555.1 of Rhynchonycteris naso. Lineage (NCBI taxonomy): Eukaryota > Metazoa > Chordata > Mammalia > Chiroptera > Emballonuridae > Rhynchonycteris > Rhynchonycteris naso. Next base: position 188,674,412 of record CM072997.1, on the reverse strand, counting down.
CAAACCTATGCACAGGGGTGGAAGTCCCCGGCTTCCAAGCCAGGGCCTCACCATATTTTCCCCCTCCCCAGACCACTGTCTTCTAATCTCAACCACCCCTGTCCTAATCACCAAGGCCCCTGCTTTTTGCCATAGGACAGCTTGCAATGATAGACTGGAAATGCCTGCTGGGAATTATTGGAAGTGTGTGGTTAGTCTTGACTGCAGCATGGGTCTCCTCTGCAGGGACAGGTCACTGTAGGACTTGAGAGAGGACATGCATGCCTCAAGGCGAGCATCACATACGAGCTAGCTAGTCAGTACTGTACTATATCAGCCCAGCTGCTCAGTCAGCTGATGATTGGCAGCTCTAGCAAGAGAAATGATGTCTCTCATTCATTCCTATTTCTCCCATTGTCTTCCCTCCAATGTCGCCAGACTGCACAGGAGATTGAATAATAGAATCAAGTTGCCCAGTAAAAGGAACCCCTATCCCTGCAGGTACAGAACAAGAAACCTACGGGCCCCCTTAATGCCTCCTTTCCCTAATTGTGCCTACATCTAATCTTTCAGTTAGACTGGTCGATTTTACTTTAAACTTCTCTTAATTCCGCTGCATCCATCCTATGTCCACTGTTGCCAGTTTATCCAGGCTACCACCCAGCTTGCTTATACGGTTATAACAGTGGATAAACTATGCTCCATAGCCTTTTAGTCAGCTCCATGTTCTGAAATGAGAGCAAGCTTTTAATAGGATTTAATTATGTCACACCCGTCTACCTTCGCACCCATACTCTGAACTTGACAGAACCCTCAATAGCTTCCCATCATTCTTAGGTGACAGATCCAGTGCCTGACCCCTGTCTGGGCGGGCCACTCACTCTCTCTCTCTGCTTGCACTTATACAAGTATTACATTACATTACTCTTCTTCCAGCCTCTCAAACATCTATGTTCCTACGCGCTTTTGTACTCTTCTGAATGTTAACAATTTCTGAATGTCTTTCCTCCCACCGAGCTAAGTCTAAAAAGCATTCTTCTATTCTCAGCTCAAACATCACCTCCTTTAGAAGCCTCCTCTGACCGTTCCTGTTTAAAATCCGCATTCCAGCCTGCCTCATCTTTATCGAAACCTGTGAGTCTTTTTCAGCGGGGCAGTCTCATGGTCTCTGAGTAGGCACTTGCATTGTTATATTCCTCAGTGCTGTTTTCCCAGGCCTGAGCTTATCAGGTGATTTATGAACATTTATTGAATTAATAAAGAATAACTGCTATTTTAAGTACTTTTTATACTAAGCACTAGATTTTGTTTTACACACATGACCTAATTTTACTTAACCCGGGAAGCAGGTTCTAATGCATCTTACAAATAAATAAATTGAGGCTCTGAGAGGTTCAATAACATGCCCGAAGTCACATAATGGGAGAAGGTAGAGCCATGATTTGAACTAGGTCTACTTGACATCAAAGTAATGGCTCTTAGCCCCTACAACACAGTCACTTAGATCTCTCAGTTCTCAGGATGGTTATTAAGGTTGATGTTAAAAATCAGTGGTAGAGCTGGGCTGGTTCCCTGGAGTTTAAATAGATTGCTATAAAAACGTATGCAGCACCTGTGAAATAATTTAGACCTTGGCCTTCTGCTACCACATGGTCAGTCAGCAAGAAACAGTGAATGCTATAGCTGCAGGTGTCGCTGCTTTTCATGACTCTGCAGGGACAATCACCAAAAAGTGTACAATGGGTAAGCTCTCCTGGTGGTGCCTCTTAACTTCGTCTCCAGGTACAACACATGCTGAAGGACACAGACAACTGATTGAATGGACCCACAGAAGCTGACCAAGGTGGTGAAAGAGGAAGGGAGCTATAAATATGCAGTGTGCAGAGAGGGCGCTAGGGGGCGAAGGAGATCTCTGCTGAGATTACAAACTTGGTGGACAGGATGAGGTCACAATATCCTTTGTGAAGGAGGACAGAAAATTTAGCAGGGACAAACTGAGAGCAATTACAAGAAGACTCTTTTAAGGTCAAAGTACAACAAATCCTGTGTAGAGAATACGATGAGTACAAAAATGATGAACCTGGGATTCAGCACAGATCTGGTTCTTGAACTCAACTCTTGTCACTTTGTAGTTCAGAGATCTTACACAAGCTGAATCACTAGAAGTCCTGACTTTCTAATTTATACAACAGAAATAACAGATTTATTCAAAGGACTGATTAAGATATTTTGAAAGAACCTATGTAGTCCATGACACATAACTACTGCTTAAGTTTTACTTCTTTTTTCTCCTTTTCTAATGCTTAATATTGCACACACATGGATTGGTTTCTCTTCTGAGACAGTCCACCCCAGGGCTGCAAATAAAAGCTGATGAACACACCTGTGGGGATATAATGTAGGAAACACCACCATTAATGTGATGTTGACTCAGGTAGTCTCAATTCTTTCTTCATATTTTAATCTATAACCCAAGGATTGTGAAGCAGAATTTTTCAATGTAAGTCTGGCAGGTCCCAAGTCCTGGGAGATGCTCTTCCAAGGCAAAGAAAATCATTCCATGGCAAAGTCCAACTAAAAACAGCTGCCTGCTGCCTGAGCAGGCAGTAGTTCAGTGAATAGAGTTGGCTTTGGATTCTATGGACCCAGGTTTGAAACTGTGAGGTCACTGGCTTGAGTGCGGGGTCACCAGATTGAACATGGGATCATGGGCATGACCCTATGTTCACTGGGATAAACCCAAAGGTCGCTGGCATGAAGGTCAAGGTCACTGGGTTGAGCCCAATGTCGTTGGCTTGAGAATGGGGTCAGTGGCTTGGCTGGAGCTTCCTTGTCAAGGCACGTGTGAGAGAGTAATCAATGAGAAAGCAATTAAGTGCTACAACTATGAGTTGATACTTCTCATCTCTCTTTTTTTCTGTCTGTCTATTCCTCTCTGTTTCTCTTTCACTAAAAGGAAAAAAGAAAGAGCTGCATGGCTTTATATCTACATATATATTTTGTAGTATAAAGAAAATATAAAACCAAAATAAAACAAAACATAAAACACTGTGAAATTCCACAGCCAAGAAAAGCTATACATTATCAAGATCTGAGGCTGGTTCCCTAATTACCTTGGGCAGGTTGTATCCAGCCAGAGTGGCATCAACTGTCACTTCCCTGGGCACATTCAGGGGGACGATATTTCCCATTCTCTGCACCTCATGGATGACGGCATTCGTGTAGGGCATGAGCTCTCGAACAGCTATGCTTGGCTGCTGTGAGTGACCAATCACTTTGTCGATCTCAGCCTGTACTTTTTCTTGAAAAGAGAAATAACGTTTTATTATTTTTTATTCTATAACTTTCCTTGAACCTGGATAAGCTAAGGAATGAAATAACTAGACTCAAAATGCCTAAAATGATAATAGGTTCTATAGAGTCTTGTTTCTCAATGAGGTAATAAGAGTGGAAAGCGGGCCCTGGTATAGGACAAATCTGGCTGCAAAATTTGCTCTCCCAAAGTACTGCTGCAAGTTACTTTAACTCTTTGATCCTCAGTTACCTCTTCTTTATGTGAGGCTAAATCTACCTTCATCTTGAGAATATTTTGAGACTTATATTAACTGATTTAGGCAAGCACCCAACAAATGATAGAAACTGCTAATTGTCTCAAGAACCCAACAAATGATAGAAACTGCTAATTGTCTCAAGAACCCAACAAATAATAGAAACTGCTAATTGTATCCCAATATTTGTTTTTTTTTTCTCTTTGTCTACAATAATATTTTAGCTGGTTACCTGGTTACCAGCCAAAGACTACATTTCCCAGGTTCCCTTTGACTAAGCATGCCTATGTGACTAATTCTGACCAATGGAAAGTATGTAGGAAGACTTTACTACTTGGAACATGGCCTTAAAGGAAGGGTGTGTCTTTCTTTCTCCTCCTTTCACTTCTTATGGGTGGAAAAGCAGCCTAAGAGAGGAACCATCTTTGATAGTGCCAATGAGAACATTATTTTAGATCAAACAGAACAACACATTGGAGATGGCTTAGAACCCCCCAAAATCCGCAGAATACAGTTGAATTTTTTTTTTTTTTACCTGAGGCAAACAAACTTCTAGTGTATAAACTCCTATTACAGAAGCTAAGTCTATATCCTTACTAGGCAGCTTTTAAACTTTTAAAAACAATGTATGTATGTGTGTGTGTGTGTGTGTGTGTATATATATATATATATATATATATATATATATATATATATATATATATATGCAGGGTGGGGAAAATGTAGATTTATAGTTGTATTTAAAATAATACAATAATTAATAAATAATAATTCAAGAATAAACTGTTTAGTATATTTACAACTGTCTGACATGTAACCTCCCCAAAGACCAGATTTCATGTGAGAATGTAACTCTTTTCTGGAACTAACCAGAATGTCAAGGAATTTCACTGTTTCCCACACTAGGCAGGGGCTCTCTGTTATATCTGTACATGTGCCTCCATCACAATCATAACAGAAAAATTAGAGAATGTGCTTGTTCTCAAGTCCACATTGCCTCATGATCATCCTATCTATCTTTCCATTCTACCATGCCGTCTTCTCCCAACCTTGGGGCAGTACATTCCAGGAGGTACCTTTGAGTCTTGGCCCAGGCTCACTCTCTGACATGCTCACCTTGGATTTCTGGGTTGAGCGCCATGTAAAGCAGACCCCAGCGCAGCGTCGTTGAAGTTGTCTCTGTTCCAGCAAAGAAAAGATCCAGGGCACAGAAGATAAGGTTTTCCTCATGGAAACTGGAAGTAGCATTGCTCTTATGCTAGAAAGCACCAGGTTTATTAGTTTATTTAGAGGGTTCTTGGTGGCCAGGATACATAGGGGCTCTATCCTAGGCAGAGCACATGGAAAGAAAGAACACAGAAAGAAAGGCGTTCCCTTGGATCTCCTCAGGAGGCAGTCCTATTATAGAAATATGACTAGTGGAGTCCCACCCCAAGAGCTGGAAGCTTTTGTTAGTCTGGGACTCTGGAGGTGAATGCAAATCAGGACTACTATTTTTTATGCTTATACCTTGGGAGAAGCTATTAGTACAGTGGAGAGAGATACTTTGCTTCCAATATTAGCCACACCATTTTTTATTTCTATGACATGGGGAAATGGACATAACCTCTCTGTGCTATAAAATAGATATAACAAAACACACCCCTAAAGATGACAATGAATCATGTGAGAAGCAAAGGGCACACAGCAAATATTCAACAAATGTTTGTACTGATACTAGAATGAATACACTGAATTCCTCTATGTACAAGTTTTATATCTCTCAGTTAATCTTTTTCTTCTAGGCAAAAACTCTCTGAATCTATCAGTCACTCCTCATGGCATTTCATCATCTTTACCACCATCCCCTGAAAGCTTCAATTTGTCAACATTCCTCTTAATGTCTGGCCCCAGACCTGTACACCACATACCAAGTGAATTCTTCTCCTCTGACCAGAAATCAATGTTTCTATTGATATTATGCCAATAAGGCTAAATATGAGAGGGCATAGGAAAGAAATCCACCATTCTGCCAACTTTCACAGTAGGAATAAATAAGGTGATACTCAAAAATTATGACACTAATGCAGTCAAATATGTTAATCAGAAGGATTACCATGTGAAATGTCACACAACATTTTGGGCTTTTTTCCTATAAGGATGGGAAGTGGGTAATTTGGGTTCTCACTCAGGACTTTAGGACAAACTCTGGCATCTGACTCAGGTTTATTTGTATTCTACATGGGGAACTGAAAAAGGGGTAGATAATTGGGTGCAGGTCCAACTAATAATAAAACAAAGCTTTGAAGCTGAATTCTTATTTTTACTTTTTTGTCACATAGCTCCTTCCAATATTGGTAGAGGGTGGAAAATAGAAGATAAAAAGACAGTATTTGGGCTTTCCCAAGGCCTCAAGATAAATACCATTGACCCCTACTTTTATTCCTAATTGCCTCATTCATCCTGAGTTAATGCTACTCACACACCCTATGAAATTCTGCCTCTAGTTTTTCCTCCATGTAAAACTAGAGGTAAGCTGATGTCGATCTAGAGCTCACAGAGATGTCCATGTCTAATCTCTGAAACCTGTGCATGTTATATGGGAAAAAGGATTGTATAGATATGATTAAGTTAAGGGTCTTAATATGGAAAGATTATTCATAAGAATCTAGTCTCCCAATATAACCACAAGAGACAAGATTTTGTAAAGAGAAGATATAAGGATGGTAACAGAGAAGATGCTACATTGATGGTTTTGAAGAGGCAGGAAAAGGCCATGAGGCAAACAAAGCAGGCGACCTTTAGAAGCTGGAAAAGTCAAGTAAATGAACTCTCCCCTACAGCCTTCAAAGGAGCCAACCTTGCCAACACTTTGACTTTGCCCAGTCCGACTGGTTTCAGACTTATGAACATCAGATTTGTAAGAGAATAAATTTGTGTTGTTTTAACCCACTAAGTTAATTGGTTACAGGATCAGCAGGAAAACAGTGCATCCCCATATGTTCTTCAGAAACAAAGTGCAGGAAACAACATTGGTTTCCTCACCTTTTGTATTTCGCTGAGGTATGCATCAATAAAATCTCTTGGTTCGGCAGGATTCCAATTTCTCTTGTGGTTTTCAATCACACGAGAGACAAACCATTTCAGTTTCTCCCATTTGATAAAGAGTGCTTGGTGGGGTCCAGGAATGAACTTCATTATCCATGGAAAGATACTATAGAGCTAGTTGAGAAAAACAAAGTAATCACAAAGACACCATGGTGCCAGTTCCCGCTTTTTAAGACAACAACATCCTTCTCTTTCTAGCTGTTGTTTGCTTCTGCTTAGACTTTGAAGTTCTTTTCTCTCTCATCCCCCTTCTCATCTCTCCAGCAAAGAATTTCAGTGCTTCATCCAAAATATATTGTTTCAGACCACTTCTCACCATGCCAACTGCTTTGTCACCTACTACAAACCACTATTTCTTACCTGGATGCAGGAACAGCCTTCAACAGTTTTTCTGAGTCTATTCTTATCCCCGTTTCCAGTCTATTTTTCACAGGACTGTCAGAGTAATAATTTAACCATTTAATTCAGTGATTTTCAACCGATGTGCCGCAAGTATTTTTAAAATATGCAAAATCTCATTATTTAGTCAGGGTCATTGAACTCTTTTCTTATACTGTCAAATGAAGTGACAACATCCAAAAGAACAATAGCCATCTTGTGTAAATAAATCAATATTATACCATTTGATTTATTTTTTGTTAGAGCATCAAAACATAGAGTATATTTTTTGGCGTGCCACAGAATTTTAGTAATTAGTGTATGTGCACCATGAAATAATAAAGGTTGAAAATTGTTGCTTCAAGCAGGTCATTTCACTTTTTGGCTATCAATTTTTCAATGACTTCCCATGACAGGTTGGGATGGATATTGTCACTTCATTTGACAATCTAAGGAAAGAGTTCAATGACCCTGACTAAATAATGAGATAAACTTCTACATCTTTCTCTGGGCATAGAAAGCTCTATATGAGTGGGTCCCTGAACACGATGGTCACTTGCTTGCTGTTACTCCCTGCCACCTTACCTTCTCCAGTCCGGCTCGATTGATCTCTGTAATGCCATTAAGAATGTTCCTGTTTAGACCTATGCAGTTGATTTTCCTTCCACCTAGAAGGTTCTTCCTCTGACATCTCTATAGCTCTAGTCTCTTACTTCATTCAAGTGCTGCTCAAATGTCAGCTACTTGGGGCAGTCTCATCTAATGGTCCTATAAGTGGTAGCACCCCTGTCACCCTCTTTCCACTCCCTTATGCTGGTTTATTTTTCTCCATACCATGGCAATTATCATTATTCTGTGTGTGTGATAAATATATATCTGTATTTTTAAAAATATATATATGTATTTGTGTGTCCACATTAAGATGTAATCACTATGTAAGTCAGACATTTTTATTAAAGTGGTTTTTGAATATATTTTCTATAATAATATCTGGTAGAAAACAGATAGCATAACATAATAGAAAATCACCAAGATTTAAGACATGACATGGATTTGGTTATTAGCTCTGCTACTTTCTAGCTGTAATATATTTGCAATAATGAGGAGGAGGAGGATGTAATGGTTGCTCCTTAGTTCAACTAGCTGCCAGCAGGTCCCCAGGGTTATTCTGGTGACCAAATGATATGAGATCCACTAAGCACTTAACACAGAGCCTACAGATCACTCTCTGGATTTGCTTACACTCTCTCATATCTGCCTGCACACATCACGATGCTTTATTTCACCTTTAAACGAATGTACTGGTATATTCTTGGCAGCTTTATTTATAACATTCAAACTCTGGAAACAGCCTCAGTGTATAACAATAGAGAAAAGAGCAACAAACAATGGCATATTCATAAAATGGAATACTATTTAGAATTTTGAAAAAGAACAACTAACACAAATGAATCTTAAAACAGTCTGCCAAGGGAGAAGCCAAACACAGAAGAATATTTCTGAGAGGAGGTGTGAGATGGCTGGGTTAGGGAGGGACATGGACAGGGGCGACTCAAAGGCAATGGCCCTGTAGTCCTTTTTTAAAAAACAACATAGACGCTTGTAAAGTTCACTGCTTTGCATGAATGTTAGAAATGTTCTTTATATACAGTAAATACGTAGCAATAGTATCCAAAACACTAGAGTCACATATTTCAAATAAGTTTGTGTTGAAGTAAAGTTTAAAAGGTTATATTTTAGCTTAAAGAAATTTGTGTCTGACATCAGCCCCGATAACTTTCACCAATGATGAAAAGAGAAACCCCTACCTGGCTACACACTGACACCTCTAGATGAATGACTTCATCCAGCAATTTCAGCATTTCTTGGAACTGGTCATCCTCATACTCAAAGCGCTCCCCAAAGGTGATGGAGCAAATGATATTAGAAACTGCATTGTTGATCTTGAAGTGAGGGTCAAAAGGCTGCCCTGCAGGTGGAAGCAATGATGGATCACTCAGATGGGTACGTTTCCATTTTCTACTGAGGTCCTACATGACATATGACATACCGAGGACAGGAAAACGTCTGAGGCTGAGGCCACAGCACCTTATATTGGGTCTGACAGTCAGCCAGTACCCTCACTCAATACTTTGGAAATCATACTGCTGACCAAGGTTTAAAGTCATAATGAATTTAGTGCTTGTCTTCTTGAGCTTAATTCTAGAGCTCCACAAGGGCAGGGCCATAGTTAGTTGTCCAGTTATATCCTCAGTGCCTAACACAGTGGTGAGCACAGGACAGGCACGTAAGTACTAAATGAGTATCTGTTCAGTGAATGAATGAGCCACCGTCTCCGGCACCTGTCCGAGGGACCACTCACCGTTCTCCTCCTCCATTGCCAGGACGAGGTGGTAGGTCTCTTCTTGTATGCGCTCCTCTAAGCTCTTCTTTCCTAACCCAAAATTCCTTAGTGTTGTCAGGGCGAACCTTCTTTGCTCCTTCCATATCTGGCCATTGGACATGACCAATCCTGAGGAAAAGAAGAGAACATTCTGCAAAGAAAGCCAATAAATGGGATGGTGATTTGTATCAGATGGTAGAAAGGAAAAGGCATTTGGCAGTTGAAAAATATTTAGACATATAATGCGGGGCAATGAATATAATTGTTAGCATGTACTAATTGTTTGCAATGCCAGGCACATTAGTATTTGTTATGCACTATGTAAAATAGTACTCACATAAACTCTATGAGGTAGATACAATTAATATACCTATTTCAATTTTTTTGTCTACAATCCAGTAATGCATCATCTGTGTCTTGAATTGTGTACTCACCACCCAAAGTCGTCCTTTTCATCACCATTTATTCCCCTCCTACTCTCTTGTACCTCCACTCACCCCCTTTCCCTCTGGTAATCACTGTATTTTTTAGCTTAATCCCTTCATGTTTTTTACACAGTTCCCCAAAACCCCTACCCTCTAACAAGTGGCCATCTGATTTTTGCATCTATGAGTCTTTCTATGTTATTTGTTTGTTTATTTTGTTCATTAGATTTCACATATAAGTGAAATGATATGGTTCTTGTCTTTCCCAGAATGGCTATTTCACTTAGCATAATACTCTTCAGGTCCATCCATAGTGTCACAAACTCTTACTATAATAGTAAGAGTTTATTTTATTTTATATTTTATGGCCAAATAGTATTACATTATGTAAATATAAAATGTACCACCTTTTTGTATCCACTCAGCTACTGATGGGTGCTTGGAATGCTTCCTAACCTTGGCAATTGTAAATAAAGCTGCAATGAACATATGGGTGCGTGTATTCTTTCAAACTTGGGTTATGCTTTCTTCAGATACATTCTAAGAAGTGGAATTGCTTGGTACAAGGCAATTTAATTTTTTGAGGAAACTTCATACAGTTTTCGAGTGGGTGCACCAGTCTGCATTCTCATCAACAGTTCACAAGAGTCCCTTTTCTCAACATTCTCAGCAACATTTGTCTATTAATTGATGATAGCCATTCTGACAGGTGTGAGGTGATATCTCATTGTAGTTTGAATTGGCATTTCTCTGATGATTAGAGATGTTGAGCATATTTTAATGTTTATTGGCCATTTTATGTCCTCTTTGGAGAAGTCTTTATTTAGGTCCTTTGCCCATTTGTTAACTAGATTGTTTTTTGGTGTTATATTGCATAAGTTTTTTAATACATTTTTAATATTAACCCCTTATCCGATGTATAGTTGGCCACTTTGTTCTCCCATTCAGTGCGTTGTCTTCTCACCCACTTTCCATTTTGCTGATGAGAACAACGAGGCACAAGAGTTAACGTTTTCAAGGTTACACACAGAGTTAGTAAGCAGCTCAACAGGCATTCAAGCTCACATGTGCCTGACTGCCAAGCCCATGCTTACTAGTGACATAGGTATATTTAAGTATATATATTATGCTACATACTAAGAATGCACTCATAGGTAAGAAAATCTATACTTGTAAAGAGGCAAGACTTTCATGAGTCTTACAGGAGAGTTCCTATCTAAGTTGAACCTTAAGAGATGAAGAAACGACTGAAGAAAGTGAAGAAGTAAATACCCCACAAAGGCAAAGGAAAAGACAATATTTTGGTGTGGTCCACAGATCATCATTTCTTTTATAACACAGGTAGGGCCACAATTCCTGTACTTCATTTCTTTCCCTCCCTTTAATCTCTGACTTTGGCCTCCACCATCTTCATGCAATGGCCCTTCTTGCTCTCAGAGCCAGAGATCTTTTCAAATGCATCTTATTTGGTCTTTCAGTAGCACGAGATACTTATTTCATGAAACACTCTCTTCCATTGGTGCTCAGGATACTACACTCTCCAAATACTCTGAATTCTCTGAAAGCAGAGAGCTTCCCATATCCTTGGCTGGTTTATCTTCTACCAAATTCTAAAATAATAGAGTTCTTCAAGAAAAGGTCTTCTTTTCTTACCCTATAATCCTTTTCTGAAAACTCTCACCACTCCTACAATTTTAAATAACATCTGTTGATAGTGACCTCTTTTTGACTCTGAGCTCCAGACACAGATATACAGCTATCTGCTTGACTTTGCATATGTAAAGGCATTTCCAACTCAGTGTATCCATAATTGAATTTATGCTCTTCTCATTCAACTCCCACCCCGGCCAAACCAAATACCTTGTTCTCCAACTGTTTGTTCTTTCCATCAGTCTACCCTCAATACTTCAGTCTTCCTCCATCTAGGCCACCATGTCTTATTGGATGTACCTCCTGAATATCTCAAATCCATGTACTTTCACTGCCACTTTCCCAGTTTAACTTACTGTACTGTCCTTTCCTACCACCTCCCTCGTCCAAGCTATCACCTTCTCTAACCTAAAATGCTGCAACCCTCCTTTGCTTCCTTAATTCCATTCTCTACACTGCAGCCCACATAGGTTTTGAAAAGTGTACAAGGTAAATATGATGATCCCTTTCTGTACTGAAAACCACTTAAGAGCTTCTGTGTTATTAGGATAGAAACCAACATTGTTCTCAAGAACATGTTTAAACTTTTCCAAACCAAGCTCTGCAGGTTCATCTTTTTTTAATTCCATGTAATCTCTGTGCTTGCCACACGGACCACTTTTTATTTCCACGAGTATCCTGTCCTCTCCATCACCTCAGGGACATTTTATATTGGATTCCCTCTGCCTGATTGCTTCTCACTTTATTAAATGGTTTGACATTTACTTATGTTAGTTTTTCCTGAATCCCAAGACTGGATTAGATACCTCTTGTAAGTGTGTCCTGCACTTACCTGCAAAAGGCTTTCAATCACCGCTAGTGGATTGTGTTTCTCTCTGAGAAGAATTTGACGTACATAAGTACATGGATTTTATCTGTTCCACTTATTGTTCCATCACTGGTGCCTAGCCCTGTGCTTCACGTTGCAGGTACTTTGTAGAATAAACTGATTTAGAGTTAACAGATAAAATATTTCATAGAGTAATTAGGAGGCAACGAAAAAAGAAACAATGCTTTGGTAGAGTAGTAAATTTGAGTTTTTCATTTAGACTTCTTTTTCTATCTTTTTTTTTTAATTCTAAGTGAGAAGAAGCGGAGGCAGAGAGGGACTCCTACATGTGCCCCAACTGGGATCTACCCAGCAAGCCCCCTACCGGTTGATGCTCTGCCCAACTGTGGCCCTTGCTCTGTTGCAACCAGACCCAATATTTAGTGCCTGAGGCTCAGGTCATGGAGCCATCCTCAGTGCCCAGGGCCAACTCATTCTAATTGAGCAGTGCAGGAGAGAAAGAGAAGAGAGAGAGAGAGTGAGAGAGAAAGAGGCAAGAGGGGAAGTAGAAAAGCAGATGGGGCTTCTCCTGTGTGCCCTGACTGGGCATTGAATCTGGGACATCTACACACGGGCTGATACTCTACCACTGAACCAACCAGCCAGGGCCATTTATATTTTTAAACATTGAAGTTTAGTTAATGATAATTTAAACTATCTGTGCCAAACAGTTCTAACCTAGACTGGAAGTCTCAAGATACCCTGTGGACACAGCCTTAATGCTAAAGCATAAGGGACTAGAGGCAGGATGAAGAAATTACATAAGCAGTGGGAAAAGCAGAGCCACATCCCTTGTCCTGGGGGGAGAGATGGGGAGTGGGAAACCAGAAGAAGCAAGTGTACTGTCACTTTCTCTGCTAATGTGAAATGATTGATTACTTGTTTGTCAAGGCATTTAGAGTGATGTCACGCAGGACATGCAGTTTTCCCCAAGTCCTTCACATTAGGGCTGCCACTGCCTAATCTTCTGAGAGGGTGCCTTCAGTAGGGAAATGGGGGCATCAAGTTATTTTAAAAAGAAGGAGTTCTATAGTTGGCTTGGTCTCTGAGGAGTAGTAGAGAATTATAGTCACAGAAGCATCTTTAACAGACCTTAAAAATATTAAGCATGCACATCTGACATTGGTCAAGAAACTTACCATTTTTCTTAAAGATGCGTTCTCGAACAGGGAGTGTAGGACGATCCACAAAGTTTTGGTCCTGGTGAACAAGGGCTTCTTTGATTAAGGGCAATCCTGTTACAATAACTGCAGGCCAGATTCCAATCTCCATGGCAACAATGTTGCCATATTTCTTCACATACTGAAAAATAGTTACATAGTCACAGTTGAATGTGGGCACCTGTGTGTCCAGGAAAGAAGGTAGTGTGTGTAGCTGGAGGACTTGTATTGAGGGCATGGACGTGTGGGTGTACTTCGATATGACAGAAATGTTTCTCCTAGATTTCCCTCTTTTTCTCTCAGCTGGACTTGAATTTAATTCACTCTCGAATGTGTGGACACTCCTTATAAAACCTTCGTTTATATGGTGAACCTACATGAATTGACTGAGCATCTACCATTGCCTTGAAAATGAGTTATGGAGATAGAACTATAATGAAATAAACAAGCTAACCTCAAGCATCTCAGAGTCTTGTGAAGGGAGTGAACTCAGTACACGTGACTCACCAGAGAAGGCTGAGATCAGTGCAGTGTGAGCCTGCTGTAGCAAGCAGGGACTTGTTGGTAAACTATATCTCTTTAATCAAAAGATACTGTCCCCTTTCTCAACATATACTAGATGGCATAAAATTCATAATATTGCTGGGGCCTGGTGTGGAGAAACACACCCTAGCTGTGGAACTGTGTGTGGAGTGTAGCTCTCTTGCTCTCTTACTGTGGGCTCTTGAGAAAACTCAGTTCCGCAGCTATATTTTACTAAGGTTTAACACCTTTTCACCAATAGGTATATTTTAAGAATTTCCCGGTTATTTTTTCTACACATTTTTCTATCGAAGATTTCAACTCTTACTGATATGTAGAAGCTCAAATAAAATGTTACAAGTGGGTATCATTTTATTTCTATTACACTGGAATATGAATAGATATAGACCTAAGTCCTATCGAGGTACTGCTGAGTGTGTGTGTGTGTGTGTGTGTGTGTGTGTGTGTGTGTGTGTTGGAGTTGTGGGTGCAGATAGGGATAAGATTCCCTCTCATTCACTAAACAGTATTTGAAATGTCTCAATGTGCATATATTGCTTTTATGGTTAAAAAGTATTTATATCTGATATAGCAAAAGAAAAAAAAGAAACCTAAGGAAATAATGAATACAACTTCATAATAGTGCTTCTTAACTTTCTTTTGTCATAGAATCCTTTGAAAATTCAGTATATGTTGTGGTTCTGCTCTTCAGTAAAGTCATGTACACATGAATAAAAAGATGTGCACTAGTTATACATGGATTTTCAACTGTGCAGTATGTCCAAGACTCTAATCCTGGCATTGGTTAAGGGTCATTTGTATTCTGCTGTTGTTGGACAGAGTGTTCTACATGTAAGACATTTATTGGCTGATTGTGTTGTTTAATTCCCCTTGCTGACTTATCTGTTACTAGAAGAGTCATGTTAACGTCTCAAACTATACTTAAAGATTTGTCTGTTTCTCTAGTCAGTATTGTTAGCTTTTCCTTTAGGTATTTGGCAGCCCTTTTACTTGGTGCATACATGTTAAAATTGTTATGTTGCCTTGGTAAATTAACTTTTAAATTATTATGTGATGTCCCTCTTTATTGCTGATGATTTTCTTTGCCTGGACTTTATCTAATGTAATATAGCCAGGCCAGATTTTTCCTTCCTTCCCTTCCTTCCTTCCTTCCTTCCTTCCTTCCTTCCTTCCTTCCTTCCTCCCTCCCTCCCTCCCTCCCTCCCTCCCTCCCTTCCTTCCTTCCTTCCTTTCTTCCTATAGCTAGGCCAGCTTTTTCCTTCCCTTCTTACTTTCCTCCTTTTCTCCTTCCCTCCCTCCTTCCCTCCTTCCCTTTTTCCTTCCTTCCTTCCTTCCTTCCTTCCTTCCTTCCTTCCTTCCTTTCTTCCACCCTCCATCCCTCCCTTCCTTTCTCCCTTCATTCCTTCCTGGACTTTACTTTAGTGAAATAAACATAACAAAGAATATAAAGGACCTATATAATGAAAACTACAAAGCATTGTTAAGGAAATCAAAAAAGATACAATGAAATGAAAAAATATTCGTTATTCTTGGATAAGAAGCATAAATGTAGTCACAATGAATATATTACCCAAAGCAATATAAAATTTAATGCAATTCCCATCAAAATTACAATGTCATTTATTAAAGAAATGGAACAAAAAATCATCCGGTTTATATAGAACTATAAAAAACCCAGAATAGCCAAAGCAGTCCTAAGAAAAATGAACGGAGCAGCAGCATTACAATACCTGACTTCAAGTTATATTATAGAGCCATGCTAATGAAAACAGCATGATATTGGCAGAAAAATAGACATTCAGATCAATGGAACAGAATGGAAAGCCCAGAAATAAAACCACATATATATGGTCAAATAATTTTTGATAAAGGGGCCAAATAACACACAATGGAGAAAAGAAAACCTCTTCAACAAATGGTTCTGGGAAAACTGGAAAGCCACATGCAAAAGAATGAATCTCAACTACAGTTTGTCCCCTTGTACTAAAATTAACTCAAAACCGATCAAATACTTAAATATTAGACCTGAAACAATAAATCACATAGAAGAAAACATAGTTACTAAACTCATGGACCTTGGTTATAAAGAACACTTTATGAATTTGACTCCAAAGCAAGGGAAGCTAAGGCAAAGATAAATGAATGGGACCACATCAGATTAAGAAGCTTTTGCACAGCAAGAGAAACTGACAACAAAACAAACAGGAGATATTTTCGAACAACAGCACAGATAGGGGCATAATATCAAAAATATACAAACAACTCATAAAACTCAACAACAAACAAGAAAACAATCCAATAAAAATATGGGAAGAGGACATGAACAGACACTTCTCCCAGGAAGAAATGCAAATGGATAACAGATATATAAAAAGATGCTCATCTTCACTAGCTATTGAGAAATGCAAATCAAAACTACAGTGAGATACCACCTCACACCTGTTAGATTGGCTATTATCAACAAGACAGGTAATAACAAGTCTTGGAGAGGTTGTGGAGAAAAAGGAACCCACATTCACTGTTGGTGGGAATGTGAAGAAGAAAGTATGGTGGTTCCTCAAAAAATTAAAAATAGAACTACCATATGTCCCAGCAATCCCTCTATCAGGTATATTCCCCCCCAAACTCAAAAACACTGGTATGTAAAGAACCATGCAGCCCATGTTTATTGCAGTATTGTTCACAGTGGCCAAGACGTGGAAACAGCCAAAAAGCCCTTCAATAAATGACTGGATAAAGAATATGTGGTACCTATATACTCTGGAATACTACTCAGTCATAAGAAATGATGACATCAGATCATTTAGAACAACATGGGTGGACCTTGATAACATTATACTGAATGGAATAAGTAAATCAGAAAACACTAAGAACTATATGATTCCATACATAGGTGGGACATAAAAATGAGACTCAGGGACATGGACAAGAGTGTGGTGGTTACAGGGGAGGAGGGGGAAGATGGTGAATGGGGAGGGGACTGGCACAAAGAAAACCAGATAGAAGTTGATGGAAGACAATTTGACTTTGGGTGATGGGTATGCAACATAATCAAATGTCAAATAATCTGGAGATATTTTCTCTGAACCTATGTACCCTGATTGATCAATGTCACCCCATTAAAATTAATAATAAAAATATAAAGAAAAAAAAAGAAAAGGAGGACGGATGTGACAATAAAAAAGAACATGGGAAAAATAATAATATAGCCAGGTCAGTTATTTCCTTCCCTCTTCTCTTCTTTGCTCCCTCCCTCCCTACCTCCCTTTTTTTCCTTCCTTTTATATGTTTCTGAAGTTAGAAGTGGGGAGGCAGTCAGACTACAGCATGTGCCCAACCGGAAACCACCAGGCATGCCCAGCAGGAAGAGATGCTCTGCCCATGAGGAGCATTGCTCCGTTGTGACCAGAGTTACTGAGGTGAAGACTATGAACCCGTGCTCAGCGCCTGGGTCAGCTTTGCTCCAGTGGAACCTTGGCTTCAGGAGAGGAAGAGAGAGAGAGAGAGGAAGGAGAGGAGGAAGAATGGAGAAGCAGATGGGTGCTTCTCCTGAGTTCCCTGCCTGGGATTTTAACCCGAAACTTCCACAGCCAGGCTGACGCTCTACTGCTGAGCCAACCAGCCAGGGCAATGTTTCTTTTTTTAAAAATAAGTATTTCCCTGGTGTATGTTTCTTCATTCTTTCATTTTTATTCTACTTATATCAGTATATTTGATGTGAGTGTCTGGCAGATAGTGTATAGGTAGATCATCCTTTTATTCAGCTAATATTTTAAATCGGTGAATTTAAATAATTTATATATATATGTTTAATGTAATTATTCATATGCAAAGACTTAAGTCTGCTATTTATTATTTGTTTACTATTTTTCTATGTTCTTTATTCCTGCTTGTTCTTTCCTGTCTTTCTGTGGGTCACTTGAACATATTCTTTTTAAAGAATTCCATTTTAATTTAATGTTTTTGAGTATGTCTTTATATTTTGTTTTAAGTGGTTCCTCTAAGGATTGTAATATGCATTCATGGCTTATTGCAGTGTCCTGGTCTCAACATTTACCTCTTCAAGTGGGATGTAGATACCTTATGACAGTTCAGACCCCTTTACCTTTCTGCTTTAACATTATCTCTATGTACATTGAGAACCACATCAAACAATATCATTTGCTTTTAACTATGAAACATAATTTCTTTAATTCACAGGGAAAAAGAATAATTCATTATGTTTACCCATTTATTTACCCTTTCTGGTGTTCTTTCTCCATTCCCTGTGTTTCAAGTTTTCTACCATTATCACTTCTTATATCTGAACTTTCTTGAACCATTTCATTAGAGCTGGTCTGATAGCAAAATTTTTCTTAGGTTTTCTTCATATAATAATGTATTTATTTCACCTTCATTTCAGAGGGACATTATCACTGGCTATAGAATCTAGGTTGACAGTTTCTTTCATTCAACACTTAAATGTACTACTTATTTCTGGCCTCCATGGTTTCTGATGAGAAATCTGCTGTCATTTCAAGTATTGTTTCTCATAAGCAACGAGTTGTATTTCTCTGGCTGCTTTCAAGAACATTTCTTTGCCTTTCATTTTCAGAGATTTGATTATACTATGTTTCAATGTTCAGTTATTTGTGTTTATTGGGTTCACTGAGCTTCATGAATCTGTAGGCTTTCTACTATCAATTTTGAGAAATTTTCAACTATTATTTCTTCAAATATGTTTTTTTCAAATCCACATGCATTTTTCTCTCTTTCTGAAATTCTGGGACACTGATGGCACAAATGTTAGATCTTTTGTTATTTTAACACAGTTCCCTGCGTCTTAGTTTCTTTGTTCTTTCAATCTATTTTCTGTGTGTTTTTCAGATGGATATTTTCTATTCACCTCTCTTCAGTTTTACTGATTTCATCTGTCATTAGCACTCTGATATTGAGGTACTGTATTGAAGATATTTCTTAAGTTATTATATATTTCTGTTTTAAACATTCCCTTTTGTTCTCACCTAATTTTTTATTTCTTTGTTAAGAATTTCTATTTAAAAAGTTTTGAGAGTGTTTGTTTCCTAAAACCTATTTATAATAGCTGCTTTAATATCTTTATCCTATAATTCAAACATCTGTCATTTTAATATTGGTGTTAATTCATTAAAGTTGAGATTTTCTTTGTTCTTGGTAAGATGAATAATTTTGTGCTACATCTGGACATTTTGTGTATTATGTTATATGGCTTTGGATACTATGTAAATCTTCCATTCTGGCAGATAATCAACCAAATAAAAGCTTTACATAGTATCCAGAGTACGTTCAGAATTCTCATTTTTGTGGATTGTGTTTCAAATGTCAATTTAGGTTATAAAGTCACTGAAGTGCTATTCTGGCCTCTCCCACTAATGTGTTGCCCACACCCACAGGACTCCATCTTCTATTCTCATCAGTGCAGGCTAGAGAGAATGAAGATGGAGACAATGACATAGGGTAGTGTTGCATCCTCCTAGCTGTGGTGGGGTGGGGGATGGAAGTCAGAGTCCTATCCATATCTGCTCCATGAGGAAGAGGTACCTCTCCTTATTTCTGTCGAAGAAGGGTAGAAATCAGGAGTTTAGGGGCCTGTGGGACTAGCAAACTCCTGAATCTCCATGAATAACTATTCAGTCTTATATAAGTGACCCACAGGAAGATAGGAAAGAAGAAATAGAAACAAAGAACAGAGGAAAAATATAGAAAACAAGTATAAAATGGCAGACTTAAGTCTTAACATATCAATAATTACATTTTATACACACACACACACACGCTCTAAATTCATCAATTAAAAAATTTGGTAGAGTCTGACTGGTGGTGGAACAGTCGTTAAAGCACCCACCCTGAACTCTGAGGTTGCCAGTTCCAAAATCCGAGGTTGTTGGCTCTGAGCATGGGCTCCTCAAGCACAGGCTTGAGCAGGCATTTGTTCACACGATCCCACAGCTCACCAGCTTGAGCCCGAAGCTAGCTGATGTGAAAAGCTCAAGGTTGACAGCTAGAGAAAGGGGATGCTGGCAATCAATGTACAACTAAAATGAAAAGAATTATGAATTAATGCTTCTCACTCTTTTCTCTCTCTCTTCGAAGCAATCACTACACAACTAAAAGTGCAAATGAATGTCAGCATGAGTTTATTCTTGAATCTCTTCCCCCTACTTCCTGTCTCTCTTGCTATCTCTCTCTCAAAAATAGCAAAATTAAAAAAATTTAAGAATTTATTTAAAACAATTCGCAGAATCAAAAGATGATCCATCTATTTACTATCTATAAGAATCATTTCAAATATAGTGATATAAGTAGGATAAAACTGAAAGAATGGAGAAACATACACTATGTAAATACTAATCAAGAAAATAAAGCTGGCCTGGCTATATCATATCAGATAAAGTCCAGGTGAAGAAAATCATCAGGGATAAGGAAGGACATTACATAATAATTTAAGAGTCAATTCACTATGATGACATAACAATTGTAACGTGTATGCACCAAGTAAAGGAGCTGCCAAACTTAAAGGAAAAGCTAATAGTACTGACTAGAGAAATAGACAAACCTTTAATTGTAGTTAGAGATGTCAACATGACTCTCCTAGTTACTGATAAGAAGTCAGCAAGGAGAGTTAAAGAACACAATCAAACAATAAATCTCTGACAGAGCACTCTGTCCAATAACAGCAGAATACAGATGACCCTTGAACAACACCACGATTAGAAAGCTTGGACACACTACACAGTTGAAAATGCATGTATAAGTAGGGCACTTTTTTTTTTTTTTAAGCATGCAAGAGACTGCACTGTGGGTCATTAAGCCAGCCTTAACAGTTTTAGAAATTGAAATTATACAAAGTGTGTAGGTTCTCTGGCCATAAAGGAATCAAAATGAAAATCATTAACAGAAGGAAACAGGAAACTTTTCAATACTTAGAAATTATACATTTCTTAAACAAGGGTACAGGATTAAAATTCTGTGACTAATCCTGTTAATGTTACCAATTGGGTATTTCTTCCAGAAAGTGATAAGACCTTCTCCATCTCAACTTGAGTATATAGGCATGTGTTTAACGTGCTCCAGGAATTTCCAGGGAAAAGAGAACTAATGAACTAATATTTAGCACGTCTACTATGATCCATGCTAATATTGTTTTTATTTAATCTCCAAAATCCACCTATCAAGTTTTGTCTCTCAGCAAGGTACCTGTGCTGAGAGGCAGAAAACCACCTGAGGATTCTGGAGAAAGTGTCAGAGGTTGGAGAAAATTGTGGGACCCCAGTCAGGCAGCCTTGATGGGAGATTATTATAAAGAAGTGTAAAGAGGTCACAAGAGCTCCAAGTGGCTCCCTAAGGAGTCTGAACTTGGCAAGGATAAACCATCTGAAAGTGCTAAGAAAATCTGAACTGAGGAATGACATTTTATTTATTCTTTACTTATTTCTTTATTTTTGTTTCCCTTCTATTTTTTATTTAGAGATTAAGTTTAAGAGGATAACATTGGTCCATAGGAATACATAGGTTTCAGGTAAACATCTCTATAGCACTTGAACTGTTCATTGCATTTTGTACCCATCACCCAAAGTCAAATCATTTTCCTTCACTGTATTTTTGGCCAAGGAATGACATTTAAAAACATTACTTTATGGAGAAGGGTTTGCAGGGAGAGAAAGCTGAAGCTGGTGGAAGCGATTCAGCTGAAAAGTATTGAGGCTTTAGGGCGGTATTATCACTTATGGGACGGAACTAGAACCTTGAGATGCAAAGCCCCCCCCCCCCAAGGATAACAATATTAAAATGCCCAAGGTGATCATATTACAATATGATGTCCTTTTATTATTGAACAAGACACGCAGCTAAATGAGTTGAAGAATGTAACACGCCCAGCACACTTAAATGGTAAGCAATTACAATATTTTACCCCTAGAAAGGGGAAGTGGAATCATGCCTTTAGAGGAAAACGAGGTCAAAATGGAGTTTACCAGGGGACTGGCATTAGTGGCAGAGCCACCCATCCTTCCGCTAGGTCCACAGCAGGGTCCTTTTCCTGCATGTCGGGGTGAGGACTCAGCCCACACCTTGGCCTGCTCCTTCCTACCTTCTGAACCGTCAGATGAGGGCGCTTAAAGCCCAAATAGAAGAAGTTCCCAATGAAAGGCAGACGCAGGGGCCCTGGCGGGTAGTTCTTGGGGAGCCGTCTTCTGAAGAAATTGGTAAGCAGCAGAAAGATGATGGCACCCAGCAGGAGCGTGCGGGGATGAATCTCTCTCCAGAAGGCGGCCACTAGGGAACCCATCGCCGGGAGCTTCGCTCTGTTTTCCCCTCAACCCTCTGCGGTGAGCAGGTGTGTAGTCTCCGTCACTACAATCCCAGGGGCGCAGGCCCTCCCTGCCCACTCTCCTCAGTTAAGCCCCTCAGGTTGCACCCCGCCCCACTGAACTTTGTCCCAGAACTTTGCTGGGCCCCGCCCCCTGATTTGCGGGGTGCTTCACGCTGATCCCTCCCATTTCCTCTTCGCCCCGCCCCCTGACGTCCATCAGGCCTTGCTTTGGGCCAGTTGCCAAGTAATGGATTGCAGGGAGAAGCTGCTTGGTTTTGGAAAGTCCTTCACTGACACCACAGAGCCTCTTGGGTTTATGGGCTCAATGCATCTCAGACAGTGTCACAGACATTTGAGCTCACTGTTTTTCCATCACGGTCTCACCCAGGGATCTGAACCTTGCCGGGTAAACAGTCAAGGCAACAAAAGCTCCTGACATTGCTATATGCAGACAGAGCATTTTCCTCTCTCTCTAAATTGCTTCATTCTGACAAAATTAAACTGATTCTCTTCTTAGTCCAATCTTGCACTGGGGAAATAGAGAGGTTAAGTACCAAATGCGTGGTGAATAAATGAATCCACTGGTTTGCAAAATATCTAAATCAGGTCCTGTATTTGTAACTGTTCTGAAGATTCACAAGGGTTACATCAAAGCTCCTAGCACTGACCCTAGTCCTTAATAGGTGATTAACACTGAAGGGAGGCTCTTTCCAAAGTCCAGAGGGAGATAACTAGTCAGAGCTTTGCTTTTACCTTCCAGTCTTCATCTCCCTTTTTACTGCAGCTGTGCATCCATACAGTGTTGTGAATATTAGTATAATTTATTTCCAAAGAAATGTTGTAGAACTGCTTTGCAAAAGAACCTCAGTATTATATGTTTGTGATCATTGCAGGTTGATACATGGCATTAGTTCACTTACTTTCACAGCTCTGTAGTATTTTGTCATTGCACCACAGTTGTTTACATTGATCTATAATTGATGTGTAATGTTATATTAGTTTCAGATGTACAACATATTGATTTGATATTTGAGTACATTTGGGAAATGAACACCACAATAAGTCTAATTTATATCTGTCACCATACATAGTTACAAAAATTTTTCTTGTGATGAGAACTTTTAAATCTACTCTCATAGCAACTTTCAAATGTGCAACACAGCATTATTAACTCTAGTTACTTCCCCAGTACCTATTTTATAACTGCAAGTGTGTGCTTTTGACTTCCTTCAATCATTTATCAATGTTCCATCCTCTGCTTCTGAGAACTGCCAATCTGTTCACTGTATCCATGAGCTTGTTCTTTTATTTTGAAGGATTTTAAATATGTGAGATCATGTCATTTGTCTTTCTCTGTATGACTTAATTTTACTTACCGAAATTCCCTTGAGGTACACCCACGTTGTCTTAAATTGCATGATTTCGTTATTTTTTATGGCTGAATAATATTCCATTATATATAATAATATTCTCTCTCTCTCTCTCTCTCTCACACACACACACACACACACACACACACACACACACACACACTCACCCATCAGTGGATCTTTAGGTTGTTTCCATATATTGGTTATTGCAAACACTGCTGCAGACCACTTGGGGTGCATATGCCTTTACAAGTCAGTGTTTTTGTTTTCTTCAGAAAACATCCAGAAGTGAAACTGATAGATTATATGGCAGTTCTATTTGTACACCACAATTTATTCACTCATTACCATATCAATGAAAATTCATGTTAGTTATTTCTCTTCTTCACTTTGTGGTTTTTAAAAAAATAGTGCAGCCTTAAAATAGTACCCAATGAGAGATTGTTGCATGAACTCAACTGTGTAAGGTCACTTTTAAGATTAGATTACACTGGGGAACAAAATTTTTGTTGCATCCACTAAAGCACTTGTTCTAACCTAATTCAAGTGTGCTGATCTCAAACCTGACATTAGTCTTTCTCTGTAAGCTACAGGTTTTTTTTGCAATTCAAGATTTTAGGTTTACATCTTATTGTAAAATTTTCAACATTTATTTTAACATAATGAAGTAGAATGTCTTCTTGGGCATCATCTTTGTAAAAATATAATATTTTATATAATGCAGTAAATACACTAATACACTAAAAGATATGATTGCATCAGAATTTGTCTACAATTTCAAAATAGAACATATTAAAACACTTATTTTAAACATAAAGTTTACATAACACTTTTTAAAATTCTATTCAGGCAAAATTTTGCATTTGTAGCTCTTGCTTTTGTGTACTTGTTGTGGACAATCTCGTTTGATGCTCCAGCAGTAGTCTGCTCATCACTAACAGCTCCAAGATTTTTGGGAAACTTATCAAGGTGACTGTTCAGGAAGTGAATCTTAATGCTCATGTTACATCCAATATCGCGGAAAGCCAACAGCATTCTTTGAACCAGAAGTTCATAGTTTTCTGCTTTTTTGTTGCCAAAGAAGTTCTTTGCAAATGCCACAAAAGACTGCCATCCTGCTTTCTCCTCCTTATTCATCTTCCTGGCAAATTCTTCATTATATATGTGGGTTCGAATTTGAGGTTCATCAAATACACCTGCTTTTATCTTCTTGAAAGACAAGGCAGGAAAAGCAGAAATAATATGTTGAAAGCATTCACTTTCTCTATTCAAAGTCTGAACAAACTACTTTATTAAGCCAAGTCTGATGTGAAGTGGGGGAAAAATTATCCTGTCTCGATTAACTACAGGTTCATTCACAATATTTTGCATCCCTACTTCCAGAGCTTCACGTTTCAGCCACTTCTTCTGTGTACAGTGTTTCTCCCAAGCTCAGCTTTTCCACAAACACAGAAAGCTAGGATACTTCATGTAACCTCTCTGTTGTCCTAGCAGGAAATTTACCATTTTAATATCCACACAAATGACCCAGTTATGCTTCTCATACTTCAGTAAGTCAAGGACAATTTTTATGTCATTCTAATCTCACAGATGAATTGAATAACCAATTGGAACTGCTGCATAAACATTACCATTGTGTAGGAGAACACATTTCAGACTCTGTTTAGAGCTTTTAAGAAATAGCCACCATTCTGTTGGACTGTAAGTGGTAACACCTAGCTGGCTGAGAAGACTACTGATATCATGACAGTAAACAAAGTATTTGTCTTCGGAAAGAAAGTCCATAAAAATTTGTTCACGCTTCCTGAAATGGGATACTTTAGCTGACCGGTGAAGTACATTCTTTCCTTGAAGTCTCCTGGAGGCCATTAACTGAGCTGCTTTTTTTGATAGGCCCAAATCTCTTACTAAGTCGTTCAATTCAGGAGGGCTTAATGACTGCTTCACATCAGAAGAAGACCCTTCAGATTCTGCAACCATTTCCTCATGCATCTTATCAAAATACACTTGATCACCATGTTCACTTTCTTGGTCCTTAGAAGAAATAAAACCATTGAAAACTGGAACTGGGAGTGTCTCAGAGTGTGGGATAGGTCGTATTGCTGAAGGAATATTAGGATATGCGATCATATGCCATTTTTTCTTGTTGATGCCCTTTGTATAGATCAGACAGAAATAACAGTCACTGCTGTGGTCCTTAGGTTCACGCCAAACATGGGAATACCAAAAGACATTTCTTTGTGTTTTCCTTTTGTCCAGTCATGAAACATTTCCTCACAATTATGACACACAATATGAGGAGCCCAATTCTTGTCTTGATTGCCAAGGGGAACTTGAAAATAAGCAATATATGCACGTGTCACAAATGATGAAATATTGCACCGTTGAAGTTGAAGTGTGTAACAGCCACATATATAATAGAAGGTGTCAGGACTATTCTTACATTTACGCCTACTCGAAGAAGACATGATTTAACCTTAAAACAAAATAAGAGGGTGTTTTTATCGGGTAATAATTGTTTATATTTAAAAACAACTACAATTATGTATAGTGATGTTTGCAAAAGGTAATGCTTTAAATAAATTTGTAACAAACTGATTTAATCTTTCACAAGAAGAAAAGCATGACCAGGTGTTGGTGCAGTGAATAGAGTATCGACTGGGTTGTGGATGACTCAGTTTCGAAACCCTATAGATTGCTGCCTTGAGCATGGGGTCCTCTGACTTGAGCATGGGCTCACCGACTTGAGCATGGGGTTGTTGGCTTGAGTGTGGGATCACAGACATAATCCCATGGTTGCTGGCTTGAGCCCAAAGGTTGCTGGCTTGAAGCCCAAGGTTGCTGTCTTGAGCCCAAGGTCACTGGCTTGAGCAAGGGGTCACTTGATCTGCTGTAACCCGCTCCCCCATCAAGGTACATAGAAGAAAGCAAAAAACTAACAAGCAATCAACAAACAATTAAGATGGTGCAACGAAGAATTGATGCTTCTTATCTCTCTACCTTTCTGGCTATCTGTCCCTATCTGTCCATCTCTCTGACTCTCTCTGTCTGTCAAAATAAAAAATAATAATTAAAATTAAGGCCACTTATTTAAAAAGAAAGGTGAAGGCTTTCCTTCCAATTTGCTTTCTCATTAGCTCTTTCTGAAGTAAGATAGTAAAGCTGTGATTGACATGTTTTTCTCATAATGATTACTCACAGGACATTGTGTAGCCTGAGGTAAATATAAAGGAAAGGAGACATTTTAAACTTGAAGAGCTTATTATGATCAGTACAAGCTTCCCTAGTTGAATATTATTTCCTTCTTTTTCCATGAAGTCAACATACAAACCAATAGAGGTATTTGGTTTCTAAAATGTAATATGACTTTTAAAAAGTATTTTGTTTGAGATCATGTATGTATTGCATATGTCCCTCAGGTTCAAATTAATGGCTTTGATTTCTATTATAAAGAAAGGTGATTAATGCAAAAATTAATATTCTTCCTTATAACCATATTGGGATAAGTACTGGATTTGGTTGTCAGTTGTCATTTTATACATACTTTTCCTCTTATGTTCTCCATCGTGTATAAACCTATTTCCCAAATCATTGAGTTGCTCTTAAAGGGGAGAGGGGTGGAAAGAAAAAGGAGAAAGCATGACTTATTATCAGATTACATCCATGAAAACATGTAAGTAACTAAGGGGAATAGGAATTGTACAGTAAGGCATCATCAGGTTAGTACCTCCATTGTCCTTATGCCACATGATTCCTGAATCTGTTGGTAATCCACTAATAATTTAGTCACTAGTTGTGATTACAACTATCAAGTAATTGTTTTCAGCATTGATTGAAAATTCTTGTGTGACACCTATCCATAGAAGTAACACTGTACAAATGTTAACAAATAATTCTTATTTTTACATATTAAGTGATATGTCAAGTATTTAAAGTGAATTTGAGGTGAAAAGTAATGAATATTATCTAAATAATAATAATAATTTCTTAATTTGAAAAATATTTTAGGAATTAGAATAATTTGATATTTTATTTCAATTGTCATATTTTCTTTTATGATGTAAATACATTTTTTGGTAATTAGAAGACACAAATAGTTTTGAAAATTTTTTAAGAACTTAGTTCAAAAATGTATTGATGTGATGCATTATTTTTACTAAAAATAACTTATCCCACCATATCTCATGTTTGCCTAGGATTTTTTCTGAATCTGAAAGTCAAAGCAATTCACGTAATAATTATAATACACTTATTCCTGTAATACTGTACATTTAAAAATATTTTTGGGTACTCTACATGTATGTCTCTAATGGTTTGAAAAATTGAAGGGTAACATAAACTAGCATGTTTTAGAATAATCAAGAAAAAAACCCTACTTTTAATACCCGTCTTTGAGATTTCATGAAGATTTTGTTAAGAAATAATAACAGATACTTTCTGTATTGACAAAACTCTGAAAATTCCTTTCTATAAAATATAAAATACACAATAGTTAAATAGAATCAGGCATTTAACATTGGATATTTTGTGTTTATATTTTGATACTGAAATTTCAATATAGCATTTTAATATTTGCCACCATACTGTTATAAAAGTAAACCCAGTGGTGGGAGGCAAATAATTTAACAACTGGTTCTCTGCTCTATTGACTGCTTTACGTATAAAAAAATAATATACCGAAAGGTAGTTTATTATTTTATGCATTTAATTCTTAAAAAGGAACAATAAAAGAGGTACTCCAAACTAGATTATAAGAAAGAGTTTCAAAATATGAATAAAAAAATATTCAATACTACCTAACAAAAACAATAAAACTGTTAAGATATTTCCATATTGCCTCTTGATTGGCATCCTTTCTTGCAATTTTCTTCATTTTTATCTGAGCATCATAGGCTATGTGATTTATCCTTAAGCATCTTTTCACTATAAGAGTAGGATCCCATTCCTCAGAGGTAGGCAGGTTAGACTAATAGTCAGTGTATTTGATCTGTAGAAACAGGCGACATCTCTTCTCTGAACGTATTATGTTCATCTTTGACAAACCTCTTTCTGCTTCTGCCAAACTTACAGCGATTGTTCTGACAATATTTTTAGCTCTTTGAACACTTTCAGGAATTGCAAAGTTCTGTGAATTTTTAAAAAAGTTTTCCATGAAATCTTGATAATCATTCATATCAATTTGTTAATTAAAAATGTCATTAAATACAAGCAATTGTTCTTGAGCTGCTTCCCATGAAACTAGTACTTCTTCAATATTTCGATAACTTGGCTCCAGAAAATTGAGAAGTTGTAATTTATTCCTATATTGAAATGGGTTACAACTTGCTTTTAAATGTTCACAGTCCATTAATATTCTTTTTCAAATTCATTATGTTTTCTAAAAGTTTTTCCCAAGGAATCCTGACAGATGGATGATTTTCTACAAATTTCATACTTTTGAAGGTTTCTGAAGTGATTAATTCATCGACTTCTTTTTAGTATGGAACCTTTTCCTTTCCAAGTATTTGAAATGCTTCAATAGATCTCATCAGGAGTTTTTCAGCCTTTGTTATATATTATCTATATTTCTTGCTTGCAGTGCATTTGAAAGAAGAAAAATTTTGTTTAAAATATCAATTATCAATGCCTAGTCAGTTATAAAATACATATTTTCAAGATGGGCAACCATACCTAAGTACATTTTATTTGAATAGAAACAGTGATGTAGCACTGGGTAAGTACGCCACACAGCTAGGGTTGACCTTAAACTACAGGCAGTCTCTCTTGGTCCCAAAACTCTACCAATCTTTATAATTTCAATTCCAAGTTGTTGGGATTTTTTTTTTTTAAATTTTTATTTAATTCATTTTAGAGAGGAGACACAGAGTGAGAGAGAGAGAGAGAAAGAGAGAGAAAGGGAGGAGGAGCTGGAAGCTCAACTCCCATATGTGCCTTGACCAGACCAGTGCAGGGTTTTGAACTGGCAACCTCAGTGTTCCCAGGTCGACGCTTTATCCACTGCGCCACCACAGGTCAGGCCCAAGTTGTTGGGATTTTTGATAAGTTCAATTTGTTTCTTCTTGGATTGATGAAAAATAGTATATATCTTATTAATAAATATTTTAAAATATTTCTTTATCGAATCATCTAAAAGAAATGGAGGTGATGGTTTAAACAGTACCATGTTATTATGTTTGGAAACTCTTTTGCTGTCCTAGTGCTCTTTCCAGATGTCCTCCCAAGCATAACGCTGGCACCATCAGAGCAAAATCCTATGAAATTTTTTTCTAGGTAGATAGTTAGTAAGCCCAACATTATTTAAACTTTCCATAACTGAAGAACATATTGTGTCTGTATCTTTTTTTTCCCCAATTTTAGCTCAGCTAAAATTGTTGGTGATGTAACTAAACCCTCACCTTTTAATAAAAGTATAATAACTGGTTTGCAAGATATCGTTGAAGCTTAGTCAATAATCAAAATATTTTTAGATTGTTTTCAATAATTTTAGTAAGTTATTTTTTAATTTCCTTTGAAGTGAATCAACTGTGTTCACAGCAGAATTTTATGAATGTAATCTTACTCCCACATCTAATTCATTTTTAAGTTGCACTTCTATCTCATCCTCTATGTTTAAAAAGGATTAACATCTTTCTATAAACTGTATTAAGTACTCTACAAATATTAGTGAAATATTTTTCATTCATTATATCGATTACTTTTGTTACTGAATCCTGCTCACATTTTTTTTTAATTTTATTTTTTTTAATGAAAACATCTCCAGGTTATCTTAACATTCAATTGTGTTGCATACCCGTCACCAAAAGTAAAATTGTCCTCTGTATCCTTCTATCTGGTTTTCCCTGTGTCCCTCCCCTCCTCCCTATCCCACCCTTCCCTCCCTCCCCCCACCCCATAACCACCACTCTCTTGTCCATGTCGCGTAGTCTCACTTTTATGTCCCACTTATGTATGAAATCATGCTGTTCTCAGTTTTTCTTTTTTTCTGATTTACATATTTCACTTTGTATAATGTTATCAAGGACCATCCATTTTGTTATAAATGATCCGATGTCATATTTCTTATGGCTGAGTAGTATTCCATAGTATATATGTACCATAGCTTTTTAATCCACTCTTCTTCTGACGGACACTTGGTCTGGTTCCAGATCTTCGCTATTGTGAACAATGCTGCCACGAACATGGGGGCGCATTTCTTCTTTTCGAACAGTGCTAAGGTGTTCTTAGAGTATATTCCTGTAAGTGGGATAGCTGGGTCAAAAGGCAGTTCGATTTTTAATTTTTTGAGGAATCTCCAAACTATTTTCCATAGTGGCTGCACCAGTCTGCATTCCCACCAGCAGTGCAGAAGGGTTCCCTTTTCTCCACAACCCAGCCAGCACTTATTCTGTGTTGTTTTGCTGATGAGTGCCATTCTGACTGGTGTGGGGTGATATCTCATTGTGGTTTTAATTTGCATTTCTCTAATAATTAGTGATGTTGAGCATTTTTTCATATGCCTATTGGCCATCTGTATGTCCTCTTTGGAGAAATTTCTATTCATTTCTTTTGATTGGATTGTTTGTCTTCCTGGTGTTGAGTTTTATAAGTTCTTTATAAATTTTAGTTATTAACCCCTTATCAGATGTACTGTCGAATATGTTCTCCCATTGTGTGGTTTGTCTTTTTATTCTGTTCTTATTTTCTTTAGCTGTGCAAAAACTTTTTAGTTTGATATAGTCCCATTTGTTTATCTTGCCATTTATTTTATTTGCCCGTGGAGATAAATCGGCAAATATACTGCTACTACAGATGTCGGAAGCTTGCTGCCTATGTTTTCTTCTAAGATGCTTATGGTTTCACGGCTTACATTTAAGTCTTTTATCCATTTTGAGTTTGTTTTTGTGAATGGTGTAAATTGATGGTCTAGTTTCATTTTTTTGCAGATAGATGTCCAATTTTCCCAACACCATTTGTTAAAGAGGCTGTCTTTACTCCATTGTATGTTCTTTCCTCCTTTGTCAAATATCAGTTGTCCATAAAGCTGTGGTTTATTTCTGGGTCCTCTGTTCTGTTCCATTGATCTATGTGCCTGTTCTTATGCCAATACCAGGCTGTCTTGAGTATAATGGCCTTATAGTAAACCTTGATATCTGGAAGAGTGATACCTCCTGCTTTATTTTTTCTTTTTAAGATTGCTGAGGCTATTCGTGTTCTTTTTTGATTCCATATAAATTTTTGGAATATGCGTTCTATATCTTTGAAGTATGTCATTGGTATTTTAATTGGTATTGCATTGAATTTGTAAATTGCTTTGGGTAATATAGACATTTTAATGATGTTTATTCTTCCTAGCCATGAGCATGGTATATGCTTCCACTTGTTTGTATCTTTGATTTCTTTTACCAATGTTTTATAATTTTCCGAGTACAAGTCCTTAACCTCCTTGGTTAAATTTACTCCTAGGTACTTTATTTTTTTGGCTGCAATAGAGAAGGGGATTGTTTCCTTAATTTCTTTTGCTGACAGTTCATTGTTGGTATATAGAAATGCCTCTAATTTCTGAGCATTAATTTTATATCCTGCCACCTTGCTGTATTCATCTATAAGATCCAGTAGTTTTTTGACTGAGACTTTAGGGTTTTCAATATACAATATCATATCATCTGCAAATAGTGACAGTTTTACTTCTTCTTTTCCAATTTGGATGCCTTTTATTTCTTCTTCTTGTCTGATTGCTGTAGCTAGGACTTCCAGAACTATGTTGAATAAGAGTGGTGAAAGGGGGCATCCCTGCCTGGTTCCTGATCTTAAGGGGATTGCTTTTAATTTTTGTCCATTTAGTATGATGTTTGCTGTGGGTTTGTCGTAGATGGCCTTTATCATGTTAAGGAATGATCCCTGTATTCCCACTTTACTGAGAGTTTTGAGCATGAATGGGTGCTGGATTTTATCAAATGCCTTTTCTGCATCTATTGAAATTATCATGTGATTTTTGTCCTTCCTTTTGTTTATGTGATGAATCACATTGATTGATTTGCGAATATTGAACCAGCCTTGCCTCTCCAGAATAAATCCCACTTGATCATGGTGAATGATTTTTTTCATATATTGCTGGATCCGGTTGGCTAATATTTTGTTGAGAATTTTAGCGTCTAAATTCATCAGGGATATTGGCCTATAATTTTCTTTCTTTGTGTTGTCTTTGCCCGGTTTTGGGATCAGAATTATGCTTGCCTCATAAAAGGAGTTTGGAAGTCTTCCTTCCTCTTGAATTTTTTGAAATAACTTGAGGAGGATAGGAGTTAGTTCTTCTTTAAATTTTTGATAGAATTCACTTGTGAAGCCATCAGGCCCAGAACTTTTTTTTGTTGGGAGTTTTCTTTTTTTTTTTTTTTTTTATATATATATATTTTATTATTATTAATTCTAATGGGGTGACATCAATAAATCAGGGTACATATGTACAATGAAAACATCTCCAGGTTATCTTATCATTCAATTTTGTTGCATACCCATCACCAAAAGTCAAATTGTCCTCTGTCACCTTCAATCTGGTTTTCCCTGCATCCCTCCCCTCCTCCCTATCCCATTCTTCCCTCCCTCCCCCCATCCCATAACCACCACTCTCTTGTCCATGTCTCATACCCTCACTTTCATGTCCCACCTATGTATGTAATCGTGCTGTTCTCAGTTTTTCTTTTTTTCTGATTTACTTATTTCACTCCGTATAATGTTATCAAGGTACATCCATTTTGTTATAAATGATCCGATGTCATCGTTTCTTATGGCTGAGTAGTATTCCATAGTATATATGTACCATAGCTTTTTAATCCACTCGTCTTCTGACGGACACTTGGGCTGTTTCCAGATCTTCGCTATTGTGAACAATGCTGCCACGAACATGGGGGTGCATTTCTTCTTTTCGAACAGTGCTATGGTGTTCTTAGGGTATATTCCTAAAAGTGGGATAGCTGGGTCAAAAGGCAGTTCGATTTTTAATTTTCTGAGGAATCTCCAAACTGTTTTCCACAGTGGCTGCACCAGTCTGCATTCCCACCAGCAGTGCAGAAGGGTTCCCTTTTCTCCACATCCTCGCCAGCACTTATTCTGTGTTGTTTTGCTGATAAGTGCCATTCTGACTGGTGTGAGGTGATATCTCATTGTGGTTTTAATTTGCATTTCTCTAATGATTAGTGATGTTGAGCATTTTTTCATATGCCTATTGGCCATCTGTATGTCCTCTTTGGAGAAATTTCTATTCATTTCTTTTGCCCATTTTTTGATTGGGTTGTTTGTCTTCCTGGTGTTGCTTTTTATAAGTTCTTTATAAATTTTAGTTATTAACCCCTTATCAGATGTGCTGTCAAATATGTTCTCCCATTGTGTGGTTTGTCTTTTTATTCTGTTCCTATTGTCTTTAGCTGTGCAAAAACTTTTTAGTTTGATATAGTCCCATTTGTTTATCTTGCCTTTTATTTCAGTTGCCCATGAAGATAAATCGGCAAATATACCACTGCTACAGATGTCGGAGAGCTTGCTGCCTATGTTTTCTTCTAAGATGCTTATGGTTTCACGGCTTACATTTAAGTCTTTTATCCATTTTGAGTTTGTTTTTGTGAATGGTGTAAGTTGATGGTCTAGTTTCATTTTTTTGCAGGTAGATGTCCAATTTTCCCAACACCATTTGTTAAAGAGGCTGTCTTTACTCCATTGTATGTTCTTTCCTCCTTTGTCAAATATCAGTTGTCCATAAAGCTGTGGGTTTATTTCTGGGTCCTCTGTTCTGTTCCATTGATCTATGTGCCTGTTCTTATGCCAATACCAGGCTGTCTTGAGTATAATGGCCTTATAGTAAACCTTGATATCTGGAAGAGTGATACCTCCTGCTTTATTTTTTCTTTTTAAGATTGCTGAGGCTATTCGTGTTCTTTTTTGATTCCATATAAATTTTTGGAATATGCGTTCTATATCTTTGAAGTATGTCATTGGTATTTTAATTGGTATTGCATTGAATTTGTAAATTGCTTTGGGTAATATAGACATTTTAATGATGTTTATTCTTCCTAGCCATGAGCATGGTATATGCTTCCACTTGTTTGTATCTTTGATTTCTTTTACCAATGTTTTATAATTTTCCGAGTACAAGTCCTTAACCTCCTTGGTTAAATTTACTCCTAGGTACTTTATTTTTTTGGCTGCAATAGAGAAGGGGATTGTTTCCTTAATTTCTTTTGCTGACAGTTCATTGTTGGTATATAGAAATGCCTCTAATTTCTGAGCATTAATTTTATATCCTGCCACCTTGCTGTATTCATCTATAAGATCCAGTAGTTTTTTGACTGAGACTTTAGGGTTTTCAATATACAATATCATATCATCTGCAAATAGTGACAGTTTTACTTCTTCTTTTCCAATTTGGATGCCTTTTATTTCTTCTTCTTGTCTGATTGCTGTAGCTAGGACTTCCAGAACTATGTTGAATAAGAGTGGTGAAAGGGGGCATCCCTGCCTGGTTCCTGATCTTAAGGGGATTGCTTTTAATTTTTGTCCATTTAGTATGATGTTTGCTGTGGGTTTGTCGTAGATGGCCTTTATCATGTTAAGGAATGATCCCTGTATTCCCACTTTACTGAGAGTTTTGAGCATGAATGGGTGCTGGATTTTATCAAATGCCTTTTCTGCATCTATTGAAATTATCATGTGATTTTTGTCCTTCCTTTTGTTTATGTGATGAATCACATTGATTGATTTGCGAATATTGAACCAGCCTTGCCTCTCCAGAATAAATCCCACTTGATCATGGTGAATGATTTTTTTCATATATTGCTGGATCCGGTTGGCTAATATTTTGTTGAGAATTTTAGCATCTAAATTCATCAGGGATATTGGCCTATAATTTTCTTTCTTTGTGTTGTCTTTGCCCGGTTTTGGGATCAGAATTATGCTCGCCTCATAAAAGGAGTTTGGAAGTCTTCCTTCCTCTTGAATTTTTTGAAATAACTTGAGGAGGATAGGAGTTAGTTCTTCTTTAAATTTTTGATAGAATTCACTTGTGAAGCCATCAGGCCCAGAACTTTTCTTTGTTGGGAGTTTTCTTTTTTTTTTTTTTTTTTATATATATTTTATTATTATTAATTCTAATGGGGTGACATCAATAAATCAGGGTACATATGTACAATGAAAACATCTCCAGGTTATCTTATCATTCAATTTTGTTGCATACCCATCACCAAAAGTCAAATTGTCCTCTGTCACCTTCAATCTGGTTTTCCCTGCATCCCTCCCCTCCTCCCTATCCCATTCTTCCCTCCCTCCCCCCATCCCATAACCACCACTCTCTTGTCCATGTCTCATACCCTCACTTTCATGTCCCACCTATGTATGTAATCGTGCTGTTCTCAATTTTTCTTTTTTTCTGATTTACTTATTTCACTCCGTATAATGTTATCAAGGTACATCCATTTTGTTATAAATGATCCGATGTCATCGTTTCTTATGGCTGAGTAGTATTCCATAGTATATATGTACCATAGCTTTTTAATCCACTCGTCTTCTGACGGACACTTGGGCTGTTTCCAGATCTTCGCTATTGTGAACAATGCTGCCACGAACATGGGGGCGCATTTCTTCTTTTCGAACAGTGCTAAGGTGTTCTTAGGGTATATTCCTAAAAGTGGGATAGCTGGGTCAAAAGGCAGTTCGATTTTTAATTTTCTGAGGAATCTCCAAACTGTTTTCCACAGTGGCTGCACCAGTCTGCATTCCCACCAGCAGTGCAGAAGGGTTCCCTTTTCTCCACATCCTCGCCAGCACTTATTCTGTGTTGTTTTGCTGATAAGTGCCATTCTGACTGGTGTGAGGTGATATCTCATTGTGGTTTTAATTTGCATTTCTCTAATGATTAGTGATGTTGAGCATTTTTTCATATGCCTATTGGCCATCTGTATGTCCTCTTTGGGAAATTTCTATTCATTTCTTTTGCCCATTTTTTGATTGGGTTGTTTGTCTTCCTGGTGTTGCTTTTTATAAGTTCTTTATAAATTTTAGTTATTAACCCCTTATCAGATGTGCTGTCAAATATGTTCTCCCATTGTGTGGTTTGTCTTTTTATTCTGTTCCTATTGTCTTTAGCTGTGCAAAAACTTTTTAGTTTGATATAGTCCCATTTGTTTATCTTGCCTTTTATTTCAGTTGCCCATGAAGATAAATCGGCAAATATACCACTGCTACAGATGTCGGAGAGCTTGCTGCCTATGTTTTCTTCTAAGATGCTTATGGTTTCACGGCTTACATTTAAGTCTTTTATCCATTTTGAGTTTGTTTTTGTGAATGGTGTAAGTTGATGGTCTAGTTTCATTTTTTTGCAGGTAGATGTCCAATTTTCCCAACACCATTTGTTAAAGAGGCTGTCTTTACTCCATTGTATGTTCTTTCCTCCTTTGTCAAATATCAGTTGTCCATAAAGCTGTGGGTTTATTTCTGGGTCCTCTGTTCTGTTCCATTGATCTATGTGCCTGTTCTTATGCCAATACCAGGCTGTCTTGAGTATAATGGCCTTATAGTAAACCTTGATATTTGGAAGAGTGATACCTCCTGCTTTATTTTTTCTTTTTAAGATTGCTGAGGCTATTCGTGTTCTTTTTTGATTCCATATAAATTTTTGGAATATGCGTTCTATATCTTTGAAGTATGTCATTGGTATTTTAATTGGTATTGCATTGAATTTGTAAATTGCTTTGGGTAATATAGACATTTTAATGATGTTTATTCTTCCTAGCCATGAGCATGGTATATGCTTCCACTTGTTTGTATCTTTGATTTCTTTTACCAATGTTTTATAATTTTCCGAGTACAAGTCCTTAACCTCCTTGGTTAAATTTACTCCTAGGTACTTTATTTTTTTGGCTGCAATAGAGAAGGGGATTGTTTCCTTAATTTCTTTTGCTGACAGTTCATTGTTGGTATATAGAAATGCCTCTAATTTCTGAGCATTAATTTTATATCCTGCCACCTTGCTGTATTCATCTATAAGATCCAGTAGTTTTTTGACTGAGACTTTAGGGTTTTCAATATACAATATCATATCATCTGCAAATAGTGACAGTTTTACTTCTTCTTTTCCAATTTGGATGCCTTTTATTTCTTCTTCTTGTCTGATTGCTGTAGCTAGGACTTCCAGAACTATGTTGAATAAGAGTGGTGAAAGGGGGCATCCCTGCCTGGTTCCTGATCTTAAGGGGATTGCTTTTAATTTTTGTCCATTTAGTATGATGTTTGCTGTGGGTTTGTCGTAGATGGCCTTTATCATGTTAAGGAATGATCCCTGTATTCCCACTTTACTGAGAGTTTTGAGCATGAATGGGTGCTGGATTTTATCAAATGCCTTTTCTGCATCTATTGAAATTATCATGTGATTTTTGTCCTTCCTTTTGTTTATGTGATGAATCACATTGATTGATTTGCGAATATTGAACCAGCCTTGCCTCTCCAGAATAAATCCCACTTGATCATGGTGAATGATTTTT
Source organism: Rhynchonycteris naso (assembly GCA_037038555.1). Lineage (NCBI taxonomy): Eukaryota > Metazoa > Chordata > Mammalia > Chiroptera > Emballonuridae > Rhynchonycteris > Rhynchonycteris naso. Next base: position 188,636,188 of record CM072997.1, on the reverse strand, counting down.
TTCATATATTGCTGGATCCGGTTGGCTAATATTTTGTTGAGAATTTTAGCGTCTAAATTCATCAGGGATATTGGCCTATAATTTTCTTTCTTTGTGTTGTCTTTGCCCGGTTTTGGGATCAGAATTATGCTTGCCTCATAAAAGGAGTTTGGAAGTCTTCCTTCCTCTTGAATTTTTTGAAATAACTTGAGGAGGATAGGAGTTAGTTCTTCTTTAAATTTTTGATAGAATTCACTTGTGAAGCCATCAGGCCCAGAACTTTTCTTTGTTGGGAGTTTTCTTTTTTTTTTTTTTTTTTTTATATATATTTTATTATTATTAATTCTAATGGGGTGACATCAATAAATCAGGGTACATATGTACAATGAAAACATCTCCAGGTTATCTTATCATTCAATTTTGTTGCATACCCATCACCAAAAGTCAAATTGTCCTCTGTCACCTTCAATCTGGTTTTCCCTGCATCCCTCCCCTCCTCCCTATCCCATTCTTCCCTCCCTCCCCCCATCCCATAACCACCACTCTCTTGTCCATGTCTCATACCCTCACTTTCATGTCCCACCTATGTATGTAATCGTGCTGTTCTCAGTTTTTCTTTTTTTCTGATTTACTTATTTCACTCCGTATAATGTTATCAAGGTACATCCATTTTGTTATAAATGATCCGATGTCATCGTTTCTTATGGCTGAGTAGTATTCCATAGTATATATGTACCATAGCTTTTTAATCCACTCGTCTTCTGACGGACACTTGGGCTGTTTCCAGATCTTCGCTATTGTGAACAATGCTGCCACGAACATGGGGGTGCATTTCTTCTTTTCGAACAGTGCTATGGTGTTCTTAGGGTATATTCCTAAAAGTGGGATAGCTGGGTCAAAAGGCAGTTCGATTTTTAATTTTCTGAGGAATCTCCAAACTGTTTTCCACAGTGGCTGCACCAGTCTGCATTCCCACCAGCAGTGCAGAAGGGTTCCCTTTTCTCCACATCCTCGCCAGCACTTATTCTGTGTTGTTTTGCTGATAAGTGCCATTCTGACTGGTGTGAGGTGATATCTCATTGTGGTTTTAATTTGCATTTCTCTAATGATTAGTGATGTTGAGCATTTTTTCATATGCCTATTGGCCATCTGTATGTCCTCTTTGGAGAAATTTCTATTCATTTCTTTTGCCCATTTTTTGATTGGGTTGTTTGTCTTCCTGGTGTTGCTTTTTATAAGTTCTTTATAAATTTTAGTTATTAACCCCTTATCAGATGTGCTGTCAAATATGTTCTCCCATTGTGTGGTTTGTCTTTTTATTCTGTTCCTATTGTCTTTAGCTGTGCAAAAACTTTTTAGTTTGATATAGTCCCATTTGTTTATCTTGCCTTTTATTTCAGTTGCCCATGAAGATAAATCGGCAAATATACCACTGCTACAGATGTCGGAGAGCTTGCTGCCTATGTTTTCTTCTAAGATGTTTATGGTTTCACGGCTTACATTTAAGTCTTTTATCCATTTTGAGTTTGTTTTTGTGAATGGTGTAAGTTGATGGTCTAGTTTCATTTTTTTGCAGGTAGATGTCCAATTTTCCCAACACCATTTGTTAAAGAGGCTGTCTTTACTCCATTGTATGTTCTTTCCTCCTTTGTCAAATATCAGTTGTCCATAAAGCTGTGGGTTTATTTCTGGGTCCTCTGTTCTGTTCCATTGATCTATGTGCCTGTTCTTATGCCAGTACCAGGCTGTCTTGAGTATAATGGCCTTGTAGTAAACCTTGATATCAGGAAGAGTGATACCTCCTGCTTTATTTTTTCTTTTTAAGATTGCTGAGGCTATTCGTGTTCTTTTTTGGTTCTATATAAATTTTTGGAATACGTGTTCTATATCTTTGAAGTATGTCATTGGTATTTTAATTGGTATTGCATTGAATTTATAAATTGCTTTGGGTAATATAGACATTTTAATGATGTTTATTCTTCCTAGCCATGAGCATGGTATATGCTTCCACTTGTTTGTATCTTTGATTTCTTTTACCAATGTTTTATAATTTTCCGAGTACAAGTCCTTAACCTCCTTGGTTAAATTTACTCCTAGGTACTTTATTATTTTGGCTGCAATAGAGAAGGGGATTGTTTCCTTAATTTCTTTTGCTGACAGTTCATTGTTGGTATATAGAAATGCCTCTGATTTCTGAGCATTAATTTTATATCCTGCCACCTTGCTGTATTCATCTATAAGATCCAGTAGTTTTTTGACTGAGACTTTAGGGTTTTCAATATACAATATCATATCATCTGCAAATAGTGACAGTTTTACTTCTTCTTTTCCAATTTGGATGCCTTTTATTTCTTCTTCTTGTCTGATTGCTGTAGCTAGGACTTCCAGAACTATGTTGAATAAGAGTGGTGAAAGGGGGCATCCCTGCCTGGTTCCTGATCTTAAGGGGATTGCTTTTAATTTTTGTCCATTTAGTATGATGTTTGCTGTGGGTTTGTCGTAGATGGCCTTTATCATGTTAAGGAATGATCCCTGTATTCCCACTTTACTGAGAGTTTTGAGCATGAATGGGTGCTGGATTTTATCAAATGCCTTTTCTGCATCTATTGAAATTATCATGTGATTTTTGTCCTTCCTTTTGTTTATGTGATGAATCACATTGATTGATTTGCGAATATTGAACCAGCCTTGCCTCTCCAGAATAAATCCCACTTGATCATGGTGAATGATTTTTTTCATATATTGCTGGATCCGGTTGGCTAATATTTTGTTGAGAATTTTAGCGTCTAAATCCATCAGGGATATTGGCCTATAATTTTCTTTCTTTGTGTTGTCTTTGCCCGGTTTTGGGATCAGAATTATGCTCGCCTCATAAAAGGAGTTTGGAAGTCTTCCTTCCTCTTGAATTTTTTGAAATAACTTGAGGAGGATAGGAGTTAGTTCTTCTTTAAATTTTTGATAGAATTCACTTGTGAAGCCATCAGGCCCAGAACTTTTCTTTGTTGGGAGTTTTCTTTTTTTTTTTTTTTTTTTATATATATATTTTATTATTATTAATTCTAATGGGGTGACATCAATAAATCAGGGTACATATGTACAATGAAAACATCTCCAGGTTATCTTATCATTCAATTTTGTTGCATACCCATCACCAAAAGTCAAATTGTCCTCTGTCACCTTCAATCTGGTTTTCCCTGCATCCCTCCCCTCCTCCCTATCCCATTCTTCCCTCCCTCCCCCCATCCCATAACCACCACTCTCTTGTCCATGTCTCATACCCTCACTTTCATGTCCCACCTATGTATGTAATCGTGCTGTTCTCAGTTTTTCTTTTTTTCTGATTTACTTATTTCACTCCGTATAATGTTATCAAGGTACATCCATTTTGTTATAAATGATCCGATGTCATCGTTTCTTATGGCTGAGTAGTATTCCATAGTATATATGTACCATAGCTTTTTAATCCACTCGTCTTCTGACGGACACTTGGGCTGTTTCCAGATCTTCGCTATTGTGAACAATGCTGCCACGAACATGGGGGTGCATTTCTTCTTTTCGAACAGTGCTATGGTGTTCTTAGGGTATATTCCTAAAAGTGGGATAGCTGGGTCAAAAGGCAGTTCGATTTTTAATTTTCTGAGGAATCTCCAAACTGTTTTCCACAGTGGCTGCACCAGTCTGCATTCCCACCAGCAGTGCAGAAGGGTTCCCTTTTCTCCACATCCTCGCCAGCACTTATTCTGTGTTGTTTTGCTGATAAGTGCCATTCTGACTGGTGTGAGGTGATATCTCATTGTGGTTTTAATTTGCATTTCTCTAATGATTAGTGATGTTGAGCATTTTTTCATATGCCTATTGGCCATCTGTATGTCCTCTTTGGAGAAATTTCTATTCATTTCTTTTGCCCATTTTTTGATTGGGTTGTTTGTCTTCCTGGTGTTGCTTTTTATAAGTTCTTTATAAATTTTAGTTATTAACCCCTTATCAGATGTGCTGTCAAATATGTTCTCCCATTGTGTGGTTTGTCTTTTTATTCTGTTCCTATTGTCTTTAGCTGTGCAAAAACTTTTTAGTTTGATATAGTCCCATTTGTTTATCTTGCCTTTTATTTCAGTTGCCCATGAAGATAAATCGGCAAATATACCACTGCTACAGATGTCGGAGAGCTTGCTGCCTATGTTTTCTTCTAAGATGTTTATGGTTTCACGGCTTACATTTAAGTCTTTTATCCATTTTGAGTTTGTTTTTGTGAATGGTGTAAGTTGATGGTCTAGTTTCATTTTTTTGCAGGTAGATGTCCAATTTTCCCAACACCATTTGTTAAAGAGGCTGTCTTTACTCCATTGTATGTTCTTTCCTCCTTTGTCAAATATCAGTTGTCCATAAAGCTGTGGGTTTATTTCTGGGTTCTCTGTTCTGTTCCATTGATCTATGTGCCTGTTCTTATGCCAGTACCAGGCTGTCTTGAGTATAATGGCCTTGTAGTAAACCTTGATATCAGGAAGAGTGATACCTCCTGCTTTATTTTTTCTTTTTAAGATTGCTGAGGCTATTCGTGTTCTTTTTTGGTTCCATATAAATTTTTGGAATATGTGTTCTATATCTTTGAAGTATGTCATTGGTATTTTAATTGGTATTGCATTGAATTTATAAATTGCTTTGGGTAATATAGACATTTTAATGATGTTTATTCTTCCTAGCCATGAGCATGGTATATGCTTCCACTTGTTTGTATCTTTGATTTCTTTTACCAATGTTTTATAATTTTCCGAGTACAAGTCCTTAACCTCCTTGGTTAAATTTACTCCTAGGTACTTTATTTTTTTGGCTGCAATAGAGAAGGGGATTGTTTCCTTAATTTCTTTTGCTGACAGTTCATTGTTGGTATATAGAAATGCCTCTGATTTCTGAGCATTAATTTTATATCCTGCCACCTTGCTGTATTCATCTATAAGATCCAGTAGTTTTTTGACTGAGACTTTAGGGTTTTCAATATACAATATCATATCATCTGCAAATAGTGACAGTTTTATTTCTTCTTTTCCAATTTGGATGCCTTTTATTTCTTCTTCTTGTCTGATTGCTGTAGCTAGGACTTCCAGAACTATGTTGAATAAGAGTGGTGAAAGGGGGCATCCCTGCCTGGTTCCTGATCTTAAGGGGATTGCTTTTAATTTTTGTCCATTTAGTATGATGTTTGCTGTGGGTTTGTCGTAGATGGCCTTTATCATGTTAAGGAATGATCCCTGTATTCCCACTTTACTGAGAGTTTTGAGCATGAATGGGTGCTGGATTTTATCAAATGCCTTTTCTGCATCTATTGAAATTATCATGTGATTTTTGTCCTTCCTTTTGTTTATGTGATGAATCACATTGATTGATTTGCGAATATTGAACCAGCCTTGCCTCTCCAGAATAAATCCCACTTGATCATGGTGAATGATTTTTTTCATATATTGCTGGATCCGGTTGGCTAATATTTTGTTGAGAATTTTAGCGTCTAAATTCATCAGGGATATTGGCCTATAATTTTCTTTCTTTGTGTTGTCTTTGCCCGGTTTTGGGATCAGAATTATGCTCGCCTCATAAAAGGAGTTTGGAAGTCTTCCTTCCTCTTGAATTTTTTGAAATAACTTGAGGAGGATAGGAGTTAGTTCTTCTTTAAATTTTTGATAGAATTCACTTGTGAAGCCATCAGGCCCAGGACTTTTCTTTTTGGGGAGTTTTTTGATAACTGTTTCGATCTCATTTGTTGTAATTGGTCTGTTTAGGTGTTCTGATTTTTCCAGATTGATTTTTTGGAAGGGTATATGATTCAAGAAATTTGTCCATTTCACCAAGATTGTCTAATTTTTTGGCATATAGTTCTTCATAGTATTTTCTTACAATGCTTTGTATTTCTGTTGTGCCAGTTGTTATTTCTCCACTGTCCTTTCTAATTTTATTTATTTGAGTCCTCTCTCTTTTTTTCTTGGTGAGTCTAGTTAAAGGTTCATCAATCTTGTTTACCTTTTCAAAGAACCAACTTCTGGTTTCATTGATCCTCTGTATTGTTTCCTTCGCCTCTATGTCATTTATTTCTTCTCTGATCTTTATTATTTCCTTCCTTCTACTTGTCTTGGGTTTTATTTGCTGTTGTTTTTCTAGTTCTTTTAGATGCAGGGTCAGGTTGCTTATCTGAGCTTTTTCTAGCTTCTTATGATATGCCTGTAGTGCAATAAACTTTCCTCTCAGAACTGCTTTTGCTGTGTCCCATAAATTTTGAGTTGATGTATGCTCATTATCATTTGTTTCTAGAAACTTTTTAATTTCTTCTTTGATCTCATTGTTAATCCATTCATTATTTAATAACATGCTATTTATTTTCCAAGTGTTTGAGTATTTTTCAGTTTTTCTTTTGTGATTAATTTCTAGTTTCATGGCATTGTGATCAGAGAAAATGCTTGATATGATTTCAATCTTCCTAAATTTATTGAGACCGTTTTTGTGTCCTAACATGTGGTCTATCCTAGAAAACGTACCATGAGTGCTTGAGAAGAATGTATATTCTACTGCTTTAGGGTGAAAAGTTCTGAATATATCTATTAAATCAAGTTGATCTAGTGTCTCCTTTAAGTCTGCTGTTTCTTTATTAATTTTCTTTCTTGAGGATCTATCCAGTGTTGTTAGAGGGGTATTGAAATCCCCTACTATAATAGTATTGCTGTTAATCTCGCCCTTTATATCCATCAAAGTCTGCTTTATGTATGTCGGGGCTCCTATATTTGGTGCATAGATATTTATAATAGTTATATCTTCCTGTTGAATTGTTCCCTTTATCATTATGTAGTGTTCTTCTTTATCTCTTACTACAGCCTTTGTTTTAAAGTCCATTTTGTCAGATATATGTACTGCTGCCCCGGCTTTTATTTCATTTCCATTTGCCTGAAATATTTTTTTCCATCCTTTTACCTTCAGTCTATGTGCATCCTTTGTTTTAAGGTGTGTCTCTTGTAGACAGCATATGTATGGGTCCTGTTTCTTTATCCATGCAGCTACCCTATGTCTTTTGATTGGATCATTTAATCCATTTACATTTAAGGTTATTATTGATATGTAGTTGTTTATTGCCATTTTATTCTTTAAAGTTGTATTCTTCTTTTGCTATATTCTTTTCTCCCTTTAAAATGTTCACAACAGTCCCCTTAGAATCTCTTGCAGAATTGGTTTGGTTTTTATGAATTCCTTGAGGCTTTCTTTTTCTGGGAAGCTCTTTATTTCTCCTTCAATTTTAAACGTTAGCCTTGCTGGATAAAGTAGTCTTGGTTGTAGGTTTTTGTTCTGCATTACTTTGATTATTTCTTGCCATTCCCTTCTGGCCTCAAGTATTTCTGTTGAGAAGTCCGATGTCACCCTTATGGGGGCTCCTTTGTAGGTGATAGCCTTTTTTTCCCTAGCAGCTTTTAAAATTTTTTCTTTATCCATTAGCTTTGGTATTTTAACTATGATGTGTCTTGGTGTAGATCTTTTTGGGTTTCTCTTTAATGGAGTTCTGTGTGCTTCTTGAATGTGTGGAGTGTTTCCCAGCCTTAATTTAGGGAAGTTTTCTGCTATGATTTGATTGAACAAAGTTTCCATTTCCTGTCCTCTCTCCTCTTCTTCAGGTACCCTTATGATGCGAATGTTGTTTCTCTTCAGGTTGTCACAGAGCTCCCTTAGAGTTTCCTCACATTTTTTGAGTCTCTTTTCCTTTTTCTTCTCTGCTTCTGTGCCTTTGTTTATTGTGTCCTCTAACTCGCTTATTCGATCTTCAGCGTGATTCATCCTGCTTTTAATTCCTTCCATTGTGGTCTTCAGTTCTGATACTCTATTTGTCATTTCTGTCTGATTCTTTTTTATTATTTCAATTTTGTTTTTTATACTTGTTATCTCTTTATTTAGGTGTTCATAATGACTGTCCATTGTTGCTCTAATTTCTTTGAACATCCTAACTATCATTATTCTAAAATCTGCTTCTGGTAGTTTGGTTATATCTGGTTCATTCAGGTCCTTCTCTGGGGATTTCTCTTGATTCATTTGGTTTGCATTCCTCTGCCTGCTCCTTTTGTCTGTGTATAAGCAAGTTGTAGCCACTGGAGTCCAGTAGGTGTTGCCTTTGTGTTCTTTATGTGTGGTCTGTCTTCAGGCCCCCCACCCCCTCTGCCGCTGCCTACGGTGGTTGGGTATGGGCGTTGCCAGAGCTGGCCCTCTGTGGCTTTTGCTGTGATTTCTGCCTCTCCTCCGCGGGAGGGGCTGTCACTCAAGCCACAGCCTCAGGACCAAGGATAGAGGTGAGCACCTTTACTCAGCTGCGGACCAGCCTATTTCCGGACTTCCGCCCAGAACCAGCAGTCGGAGCCTGCTCGCTACAGTTTCACGGGTTAGGCGGGGCTTTTGACGTGCTCTCAGCTGTAAGCTTTTGACCGTCCGGAGCTTTAGCACCGCCCTCGAGGCCAGGGCCCTTCTGCGCAGGGTCGGAAACCAAGGTTTATTGGGGCGGGAGTGTTTCCTGGCTTCCGCTCAGCGGACTTCCACTCGTCCCGGACTCTACCCCGCCCCCGCGTTCGGAGCCCGCTCGTGCACGTGGGATTGCAAATCGCGGTTTCTCCGGCCGGGTGGGAATAGTAGCGTGGGTTCAGATGTGAGCTTCCACTTGTCTCGGGGTCTACCACGTCCCCGCGCCCGCTCGCGCACGCAGAATGGCAAACCTCGGTTTCTCCAGCCGGGTGGGGCTGGTAGCGTGAGCTCAGCCGCAAGCCCCCCACCCGTCCCTGGTCCTAGCCCGGTCCCCGCCGTCAGGGCTGGCTTGCGCAGAGTCGCAGAGCAGATTTCTGCCCGTTCCTGGCCTCCCGCTTTGTCCCCGTAAGTGGGATTAAAGGCCGGCTCGCAGCTTCCGGACCGCTTTTGCGCGTCCCCTGCTGGGCTAGACCGAGCTCCCACCGGCTTGGCCTCTGCCCACGCCGACAGAACCGCGTTTCAGCGTCCTGTCGCCCCAAACCCTTAAGCAGCCCTCAGCAGAGTAGGATGGGACCTAATACTCCACACTGTAGGCCTGGGAGCTCCCTCACTTGTTTCACAGCTCAAAACTGTCCAAACGCCTCTTCTTGGCTCTGGGACTGCAGGCTGGGGCTTGGTTCCTGGGACCCAGGTCCCTCCCTCTCCGCCAAACTCTCCTCCCGCCACGCGGGTCTCTCTGGGCTGCCGTTTGCTCCGGGGAGCTGGGCAGCCCTCTTCGCGTTTTCGCTATTCCTACCAGTCTCAATGTGGCTTCTTCTGTGTTCCTTGGTTGAAGAGTCCACTTAGTTTTGTTCAAAGTTGGTTTATCCAGGTGATGGTTCTTAAAATTGAGTTGTAATCCACTTTGGTTCTGGGAGTTGGAAGTTGGTACGTCCGACTACTCCGTTGCCATCCAAGGACTCTCTCTCCTGCTCACATTTTTAAGTTCTCTTTACAAATGTTATGAGCTTTTGATGAAAAATGTTCTTATTTTTTTCTTAGAGAAGCTTGTTGTACCTCTTTATTTTTCCCTGATGCCTCAGTGTGAAAACATTTCCATTATTTTGACACATGAGCAATTTTCTCTTTTATGAAGTCATATTTTGAACAATACTCACAATATAACTTCTTTTTTAGAAATTACCAGTCTGTCATATTTTTCTTTATTGACAGCGACACAGAGAGAGTCAGAGTGAGGGATAGATAGGGACAGATAGACCGGTCAGGCTGTCATATTTTTCTTTTTTATTTTACAGGGACAGAGAGAATCAGAGAGAGGGATAGATAGGGACAGACAGACAGGAACAGAGAGAAATGAGAAGCATCAATCAATTTTTCCTTGCCATTGCGACACCATAGTTGTTCATTGATTGCTTTCTCACATGTGCCTTTACCGCGGGTCTTCAGCAGACAGAGCCACCCCTTGCTGGAGCCAGCAACCTTGGGTCCAAGCTGGTGAGTTTTTGCTCAAGCCAGATGAGCCTGCTGTGTTCAAGCTGGCGAGCTCGGGGTTTCGAATCTGGGTCTTCCACATCCCAGTCTGATGCTCTATCTACGTACCACCACCTGGTCAGGCATATTTTTCTTTAATATTGTTATATTGTTGCACTATCCAGCATTCAGAAAGACTATATTCAGTTTAGGAGTTATTTTTTATTTTAATAATTGCCATGCTGCTTTCTTCAAGTTGGAGTGGTTGTGCTTGTGACAATTTTGTACTATCAAAGGCCAATAAAAGAATACAAATTATTAAGACATTACATAGACAATAGGAAAGTAATAACAGATACTATAAAAGCTGCATAATGATAAATTATTTATATTGATATCAAGAAGCAGTTGTTATATTCCCTCATCATTCTCTCTTTCTCTCTCTTTCTTTCTTATTCAGTGAGAGTAGGGAAGGCAAAGACAGACTCCTGCATGTGCCCTGATAGAAATCACCTGGCAAACCCACTAGGGGGTGATGCTCTGCCCATCTGGGATGTTGCTTCATTGCTCAGCAACTGAGTTCTTAGCACCTGAGGCAGAGGCCATGGAGCAATCCTCAATGATTGAGGCCAAGTCACTCTAAACAAGCCATGGCTGCAGAAGGAGAAGAGGGAAAGAGAGAAGCAAGAGGGGGAGGGGTGAATAAGCAGGTGGGCACCTCTCCTGTGTGCCCTGACTTGGAATCGAACCCAGAAATTCCACATGCTGGGCTGGCGCTCTACCACTGAGCCAACTGGTCAGGGCCTCATCATTCTCTTTATGGCACTAAAATACGCATAGTTTGTTCTACAGAAACTTACATTAAAAACTTACTTTCTCTTGTTATGACTTTAGGAACATTGAAACACAGGGTGTCAAGGAGAGCGGGATACTCAACAGATTATTACAAAGTCTGTATATAAAATTAAGTCAATGACCCTCCTCCTATGCAGTAATGTTGGGTTAAGAACTTCTGTAACATCATTGTAAGGGACATCATAAGTTATGTGGCCATGCTTATAGGATACTGATTTTAAGAACTTGTGTTATACTCTTCTTATGCTATTTTGATGATTTTTGTAATATGGGTTCCAAACTGTTGTGTTAAATTCCAAGGTAGATCAAACCAGGGTACAATACAGAATTCTTAGCACATTTATGTTACAAAAATCTTTTGTGAAGTGATAAACAGAACCTAACCTTTTGATGCTTTTGTTAACAGTGCTTTGAATATGCAGTGCATCTTTAGGGGATTTTAGCTCAACCTTTATGGAACACATTTTGTGTGCAGCTGGTTTACCCAATTGATGACCTGTAATCTTGGATTATCGACAGAATTGATTTTAGAGACCATAGATTTTACTTGACCAGGGTCATCTGTTTGATGTGGTGAGTCCCCAAAATTAAAAATTATTACATTGTTTGTTCTAAAACATCTCTCCTCAAACTCTCAGGAGGACGTTTTGTCCACGTGTATTCATATCATAAACTTTTATAAACTGTGCTTATACTCTTATAAACATCAGTTAGGACATACATTTTATTCATTTTCTTTATACTAAATGAAAATTTCTAGGCTGAATTAATAAATGGCATAGGCTATGCATATTAAATATGATCAAATAATGTGTATGATAAAACTGTTTGTCACGGTAAAGTTGTGAGCATTCTTCCACAGCTTCCAAATGGGCAGTAAGATAACCCTTGAAATCTATATTTGTGTTTGTTCATTTTGTCCTAGCTTCCTATTGGTTTCATCGTTCAGGGAATACCATTGCACTAGTAGTATTGGGGGAAATTTGGGTATAACACAAAGCTGAAAGAAATGATAGCTTTGTCACTTCCTGATTGGTTGACACTTTTTCTCTTTATGTTATATCTTCGTTTACTGAAATAAGAAACATGAGGGAATTAAAAAGTAGTTTTTCATCAAAGGTATAATGAGTTTTATGGAATGAATAAATAAATATTACAAACGTAATTTTGTCTAATTTTTTTCACCTTTGGATGGAATGAACATTGCTACAGGTACTTAGAATACGCTTTAGTGCTGATGAACGTTAAAGGAGAGTAAGGAATATAAATTTGTGATTTCCACATTGGGCGGCTACCCTGCACCCACCTAAGAGAGCACCTTGATTACAAGTGCCATTTTATCTTTTTTTTCCCTCTTAAGTGAGAAGTGGGGAGACAGAGAGACAGACATGCACCAAGACTGGGATTCACCAGGCAAGGCCCCTATGGGGTGATGCTCTGTCTGTCTGGGCCTGTTGCTCCATTGCTCAGAAACCAAGCTATTTTAGTGCCTGCTGGAAGGCTATGGAGCCATCCTTAGCACTGGGAACAGCTTGCTCCAATCAAGTCATGGCTGCAGGAGGGGTGGAGAGAGATAGAGAAAAGGGAGAAGGGGAGGGGTGGAGCAGCAGATGGTCACTTCTTCTGTTTGCTGTGACCAGGAGTCAAATCAAGGACATCCACTTGCCAGGCTGATGCTCTACCACTGAGCCAACTGGTCAGGGCTATAAGTACCATTTTAACAACTGATCCTCCAAATTCAACAAAAAATTAGTTGTTGGTTCTGCTGAACTGATGCAAACCTTCTGAATCACACCACTGAGTAAACCTTACATTACTAAGCTTTAAAAAATGTTAAGAAGGAGTAAAGATTTTCTCAAGCAAAAACTGAGGGAATTTTTTTGCTAGTAGGCCTGCCATACAAGAGGTGTTAAAAGAAGTTCTTTAGAAAGAAGAAGGAGGTCCCCAGTCAGGGCACAGTTGGGAAGCCACCAATGATTACACAACTAACAGGAACAAGAGATAAATGTCTCCCTTTCTGCTCTCTTCTATCTCCTTTCCTTTCTCTGTCTCTCTAAAAATCAAATAATAAGAAAAAATAAATAAAATAATAAGAAAGGAGAAAGAGGGAATAAGTCAGAAATTCAGATCTCCATAAAGAAAGGAAGGTCATTAGAGAATAAATATATGAAGGTAAAATACATCTTTTATTTTCCTTTCCTTAATTGATGTGATAGATGACAGTGAGTTCAAAATAGCAATGATTTATTCAGTAATTATGGTTTATAGATAAGTGGCAGGATTGATGCAATGTTATAAGGGCAGAGGAAGGAATTAGGAAAACGTATAAGGTACTGGCTCTACTGATGAAGTAATGTAGTCTGATTTGAAAGAAGATTTGAATCAGCTGAATATATATATATATATAGTAAACTCTAGGGCAACCATTTAACAACTTTAGAAAAAGATATATAATTCATGTGGTATAACAGAAGAGAAAATATAATTCTATAGAATGCTCAATTAAAGCAGAAAAAAAGGGAGAGAAAAAAACAAAAATGACCAGCAATGACTATGATAGATATTCATCTCTATAAATAATCACTTTAAATACCAATGGATTAAATATACAAATTAAAAGATAGAGTCTGTCAGAATGAATTAAAAAAAATAAGACCTCCTTCAGATTGACCATTGTTAGTATATAGAAATACAACTAATTGTTGTTATGTTGATCTTTGTAACCTTCCTGAAACTGCTGAATTCATTTACAAGTTCGAACAGTTTGTGTGTGTGTGTGTGCGTGCACACGTGCGCTTGTGTGAAATCTTTAGTGCTTTCTACATATGAGATTATGTCATCTGTGGAAATGAATTATCTCAGTTCAGCATAAAATATAATAAATTACTTAGGAATAAGCTTACCCAATGTGGTGAAAGAATTACACACCAAAAGCTATAAAATATTTTTGAAAGAAATTAAAAAGGACACAAATAAATGACATTTTTCATTCATGAACTAAAAGACTTAGTTTTGTTAAAATGACTATAGTACTTACAGTGATTCAACATAATCCCTATCAAGATTCAAATGGCATTTTTAATAGAAATAAAGGATATAATTTTAAAATTCACATGGAACCACAAAGGACCCAAGATAATCAAAACAATCTTGAGAAAGAAGGGCAAAGCTGGAAGCCTCTGACATCCTGACTTCAAAATATATTACAAAGCTACAGTAATCAAAACATTATGGTAATGGCATAATAGCAGACATACAGACTGATGGAATAGAATAGAAAGCCCAGAAATAAATCCATGTATATTTGGTGAAATAATATTTAACAATGGTGCCAATATCACAAAATGGGAAAAGGAGTCTCTTCAACAAATGGTTCTAGAAAAATAATTATACACACAAAAAATAATAAAATTATATCCTTATATCATACACAAAAATCAACTCACAAAGGATTAAAGACTTAAATATAAGACTTGAAACTATAAAACTCTGGAAGAAAACATAAGGGAGAAACTTCATAACATTGATGTTGGCAGTGATTTCTTGGATATCACACCAAAAGCACAGACATCAAAAGCAAAAACAGAAAAATGGAAGTGCATGAATCCAAAACGTGTCTGTACAGCAAGGAAACTAAGTATAGATAATTTAAGACCCTATGATGAAAACTATGTTGGCATAGTCATGGGGCTGGGTCAGAGTGGCTACCAAAGAGGGAGGCATAGGGGAACGTCTGAGAGGTAGGAGACTGGAGATCATGTAGGGAAGGAATTTGTAAGCCAGGGTAAAGAGTTTAGATTTTATTTTATGTTTGATTAATAGCCATTGCAGTTTATTTTTTAACCAAAGAGTGATGTGATCTGATTTTTTTCTGTGAAATGACCCAGCCTTCCTTGAAGAAAATGTAGTGTAGTTATAACAGCAGAAACAGAGAAGTAAATTAAGAAGTCACTGTAGACATTGTAGTGAACAAGCTGGTGGATAATGGCTAAGAAAAGTGAGAGCAGAGGAGATGAAGAGGCTTATGGAATTCAGCATGTGTTTTTGGAACTAAAGTTGAGAAGATGAGCTAATTGATGAAAAGAGAGTCCTAAAAGTAATGATGGTAATGACAATAATATCTTTGGAGATTTTGCTAAATCCTCATAACCACACTCTAAAATAGATACTGGTATGAACTTCAGTTTACAAATAAAGAAAGGTAAAGTATCCAATTTTTAACAATTAAGTAAAATTACGTTTATGCTTTAGTTATGGCTAGTAGCACTACTTGTTGAGATGGGGAAAACTGAAGGAAGAACAAATGTGTGTAAGAAAATATGACTCTTGGCCATGTGAAATTGGATGTATTTATTAGATATCCAAGTGAACATATTAAGTAGACAGTTGAATGATCCTGGATGGCGTTCTGGGAAGAAGTATTCTTAAGTAATGGGATTGGATGATATCCCTTAGGGAGAGTTTGTATGCAGAAGTAAACAGGTCTTAGAAGAAGAGACTTTTACAGTGGTTCTTAACCCGTGTTCTATCGAACCCTAGAGGTTTGATGAGTCGGTCTCAGGGGTTCGGAGAAGCCTCTGCTGCGGAGGCCAGAATAAAGTAATACCGTAATTTGTTGTGAGTTCATGCACTTTGTTGGTTTTGTTCTTTGAACAAGATGATGTTCATGCACGGCTCATTTTGTGCACCAGTAAAAAAACATATACCTATGTCTTGAATTTGGGGAAAAAATCATATTTTATTTATCACTAAAGAAGGGTTCGGTGAATGCACATGAAACTGGTGGGTTCTGTACCTCAAAAAAGGTTAAGAACCACTGGACTAAAGGATGGGAGCACTTAGAAGTGGAAGACACAAGAAGCCAACAAGAGCCCTTAAATAAGACCAGACTAATAGAGAAACAGAGACAACCTTTAGTAACGGCTAGCAGGGTTGAAAGTGTGAAAGTACAACAGTGATTAGCAGATTTTATACAAGCATATAGATTGCTCAAATAAAAACAAGTATGGAGGAAGAGAAATATAAGATTGGAACAATGCAGAAATAGTTTTCAGTAGAAGGCCTGAGGGTAAACAAGTCTGGACAAGTACATTTAGAACTTGAAGTATGGCAAGAAAACAGAATTGTATCAAGTGTGGACAAGTACATGACATGATTGTGGGTTGAGCAAGAGAAGCTTGCAGCAACTTGCAAAGGGGTTGCAAGAAAGATCGTAAGCCTGTACAGGGGTAGGAGGAGTCAGAAGAGAGAAACTGGCATCTGTGAGGACATAAGAGAAAAGATTTCTGAGAGGAAGAGCGTGCTTGGAGTGTTGAATTTGTGGAGAGATTGTAAGATAAGAATAGCAACGTGATACTTGGAGTTGTCATTGGGGAAATCACTGATCTCCAAGTATCCCAACTGAGTGGTGGGAAAGAAAGCTGATTGTGGTGTGCTGAGGGAACAGGAGCTGAGGAGTGCAGGCAGCATTCCTGGTGTAGCTGCATAGTATATGCATGTGAATTTGTAGTCATCGTGTTAATGTACAAACTGTTGCTTATTATATACATGATTCTAAACCTTACTATTTCCACTTCAAATGTCTCAGCCATCATTGTAAGTATGTATGGGACTGTGCAGTATCAGAATGTGACTGCACATATTAATATTATAAACAATGCTTCAGGAAGGGTGTTGGTACTTGCATTTTAACATTCTTGCGTGAATATGTCTATAGGATAAGTTTGTAAAAGTATATCAATTGCGTCAAAGGGTATGTTTTCTTAAATGCTGATAAATATGACCAAATTCTGTACAGTCTCCATTACCTATGTACAAGGGAACCCATTTCCCCATGTACTTGTCAGCTCGGAGCTAAGATTATTTTCCAATTGCATAAATGAAAATGACTGCATTTGCTTTTAATATTATTATTCTTTTAATTATATCATTTTAAAGCTTAAAAGTGATATGCATATTTTAAAATTTTATTTAAAATATTAAATTTAATGGGGTGGCATTGATCAATAAGAGTACATATGTTTCAGGTCAACATTTCCATAGCATTTGAACTATTGATTATGTTGTGTGCCTGTCACCCAAAGTCAAATTATTTTTCATCACCTTATATTTGTCTCTCTTTATTCCTTTCTGCTCCACCCCTCCCCCCAAATTCTCTCCTTCTGGTAACCACTTCACTTTTATCTATGTCCATGAGTCTCAGTTTTATATCCCACCTATATGTGAAATCATATAGTTCTTAGCTTTTTCTGTTTTACTTATTTCACTCAGTATAATGTTCTCAAGGTCCATCCATGTTGTAAATGGCACTATATCATCATTTTATATGATTGAATAGCATTCCATTGTATAAATGTACCACAAGTTTTTATTCTTCAATTCTTTATCAGGGGACACTTTGGTTGTTTCCATGTCTTGGCCACTGTAAATAATGCTGTGATATACATGGGAGTGCATGTATCTTTGTGTATCATTGTTTTCTAGCTTTTTGGGTAGATACTCAGTTTTTGTAAAAGCCATTTGCATTTATTTTTCTCTGAATTCATGACCTTCACCTAGGTGGTTTATTTATTTATTGTTTGTTATTTGGTTCTTTCCTTATTGATTTGTTCCTATCATAAAATATTAATGGAACTAGATCTTTATCTATTATTTGTGTTGCCATTATTCTTATCCCATTTTCCCTGGCCTTCTGACTTTGATTATAGTATGTCTGCCATATTAGAAATGTTTGTTTTCAAAGTAGTCAGAATTATTACTCTTTCTTCAGGCCGTCACAGCTTTGTGCCATGCTTATAAAACCATCCCTACTGGAATAATAAAATTTCCCCACATTATTCTTTTACTTTTTTTCTGTTTTGCCTCTTGTAACCTCTCAGACTTTATCTGTGACTCTACCCATCTTCAATTCTGCTGCAGTCATGAGGCTATGCTTGAACATGCCAGGCATACTCCCGACTCTTGCCCAAGATACCTGCTCAGTTCTCTCCCTAACCTCCTGCAGTCTTTGCTCAGAAAATATCTTTTCAAGGATTCCTTTGACCAACCTATGTCAAACTGCAACTCTTCCCTTTCCTGCTTTACTTGTCTTTATAGCACAAATTCTAATTTGGCACAATACATGCCCTAATTTCTGTTATTTTCTCCCCCTCTGTTTCCTTCTAGAATGTAGACTTCCTAAGGACAGAGTTTTATTAAAGTCTGTTTTGGTTGGTGTGATATTGACAGTGACTAGCACATAGATGCTTAGTAAATATATATTGACTGGGCCAGCAGATGTGAACAAGACAAGGAAGAAGAAGGAGAAGAGGAAGAAAGAGGAGAAGAAGAAAACTCATATTCTAGGAAGTACAGAAAATAATTCAACCTGAAGGGGACATTAAGTAGGTCAAATATTCAAAAAGATAATGAAAAGGTTAGATTTTATAAGGTAAAAATAGAATAATTTACTCATGAGAAAATAACTTAATATTTACATTATTGCTATTAGAACTTCTAAAAATGAAAACATAATCTCTGAAATTATAATAGTAAAACAATGTGTGTGGTCCTTGTTAAGTACCGGCAACATGGGAAGCATTCAAAAGGCATTTTTAGGAACAAATTTAACCTGAGGAAGGGGATATGGGAAAGCTGGGGCACAGCAGTGAAGGACTTTTCCTGAAGTTATTCATCCGCTAAGTGGTGGGACTGGGTCCTGACCCAGGTGATCTGAAATTCTAACCATTCTTGTAGTTCTCTAGCTATTTTAATTTCCCAATTGCGTCTTGTTTTCTCTGGCCATGCCCATTTTGAGACTTATTTTCACAATCTATAAAATGGAGGGAATGGCGTTAGGCTACATGGTACTCTGAACTTTGTAAAGCAATCGATGTTTACAAGATCTGTCAGGGACGGTATTGCCAGGTCCTACGCAATATCATTGGTGCAGTTTGAGAACTAAGAGAACAAATTAGAATTTGACCTGAGTAATTCCAAGAACTATTTATAGATAATCCACTAAACACTGTTGATTTCTAAAAAGTGCATTCTCCCAAAGACAGACAACACAGAACAGCACCTAAGAGTGTAATATTTGGAATGCTCTGTTGAAATCTGAAAATTCCAAGCCGAGTTAGAGAGATTCGAATGTGATGGGTTGAGGCCGCCCCCATGTGGTCATGAGGTAAAACACCAGAAGTAAGCCAGCTCCTAATGCTGAGAGAACTCTGCTATATTCTTATTTCCTTCCAATCACTATGCCCTGGGACCTAAGGCCATTGATAAGACTGGCTGTGCCAGCATTTTTCTAGAGAACATCCATTGCTTAAACTTATCAAAGGATAAAAATTCCTTAGTGAGTATGGCATTCTAAGCTCTTTGTAACACGGGGTTAGCTAACGTTTCTAACTGTCTTCTGGGCACATGCCAGGCACACTTCTTGCTTTGGACTTCAGTAGGTGTCATCCCGTGGCCTGGAATGCCCTGGCTATCCTTTCTCTCAGAAGAAATTCCCCAAATCTTTGAAAACCCAGAATAAAAAATTTGTGTGGTCCTTATTCCTGCTACTAAAAGCCCAAGTTATTTTGGGAGAAAAGGAAAGCTTCTTTTGCTCCGACATTCCCAGACTCTCGGACTGTGCAGCCCTCTGGCAAGGTTGTACCCTTTTCTTGCCAATATTCTTAAATTCACTTTATTCTAGGAGTTTCAAACAACAGGACACAACTGTTAAGCACCCTACTTCCCACCATGACTATCGAAACATCCCTGTCTCTGTTCTTTCTGTCCTTTAATCATTCTTCAAACTGTTACTAGAGTGATATGTTCAAAATCAGACATTAACAAGCCACTGTTTTACATGAAACCTTTTGATGATTTTTTCTCACTTGTGGAGTTGCCTTCATATATTTTGATTATGCACGTTTATTAATAAATATATCATGCACAAACAATGTAATTTATTTAGGTATATATAAATCATATACATGTTTTACTATAGTCATAAATTTTGTATGTTATAAAACACATCAAATAAAATTAAAAAATTAAAAATAAGAACAATATGTTTGTTTAGAGGGTGCAAAATCTGGATGTACCAAATTCACATTCTGTGGTGATTGTAATGGAATTGAATATATTTGGTTATTTTTGAAAATCAGTTTGACACTGTTTTGGTTTATTTGGGTATTTTATTTTAATAAGTGTTGTAGCAATAATAACAGAATTTCAAATAATTTTTCATCATCCCAATGAAGCCTTGTGCAATCCTTGGTGCAAATGCAAATCCACCTTGGAAACTATTGGAACAGGATCCGAATTCTCCAAAATGGCATTTAAGAGTCTTTAAAGCTTTATCCAACCTGTTCTCCTACCTGGTCTCTGAGCACTGGGATTTCTATGCCTGATGTACTTGACCTCAGATCTGCACCATATGCTTTCACATGTCTGCTATAAATTTCTAGTCATTTTTAAAAAAGTATGCATATAGAAATCATTTGTCTTTGAGCTTTTCTGAATCCTACCCCAGGTCTCTAAAGCTAATTCATTCATTCATTCATTCATTCATTCATTCATTTATTTATTTATGACCGAGAGAGTGACAGATAGGTACAGACAGGCAGGAAGGAAGAAAGATGAGAAGCATCAATCCTTTGTAGCAGGTCCTTAGTTGTTCATTGATTGCTTTCTCATATGTGCCTTGACCAGGGGTCTATAAGCAGAGCAAGTGACCCCTTGCTCAAGCCAGCACCTTCTGGCTCAAGCCAGTGAGTGACCTTGTGCTTCACGACTGCGACCTTTGGGCTCAAACCAGTGACCATAT
Source organism: Rhynchonycteris naso (assembly GCA_037038555.1). NCBI lineage: Eukaryota > Metazoa > Chordata > Mammalia > Chiroptera > Emballonuridae > Rhynchonycteris > Rhynchonycteris naso. The sequence continues at coordinate 188,615,610 of CM072997.1, read as the reverse complement.
GGTCAAGTCTATGATCCCATGCTCAACCAGCAACCCCTCACTCAAGCTGGTGAACCTGTTCTCAAGCTGGGCTTGGGTCTTTGAACCTGGGTCCTCTGCATCTCAGTGCTATGCTCTATACACTGTGCAACTGCCTGGTTAGGCCCAACTGCCCCCACCCCAGGCCCCTAGAATTAATTGCTTTTTCTTTATTGCTTTGATGACATCTTTACATATCCCAACCACAATGAAATTTTTAGTGTATTGTAAGTTTTTTATTTATTTGTCCCATTTTCTAAAGACACGAGGAAAAAACTTTTATGTTTGACAATCTTCTCAGTTATTGGAAGGAGTTAAAAAACATGTTTGTAGAGTGAATAAGTAAATGTCAATATCTACCATTAAGTGTACAGACTGTGTATTTCTCCAAAGAATTCCACTATGCATAACCCCACCGACCCCCAGTCACTAGAGGGACAGGTCGTAATCTGTGTGTTGGGAGACCTTTATTTCCTGTGACTGGAGCCTTTTTCACTCTTCCTTAGCGGGGGACTTCTTGCCAGGGTCTTTTTTTAACGGGCCCAGTTACCTGGTATTATTCTGTTCTATACTTCATTCTGCCTTAGGGCTGCTGATATTCGTTTGTGTGACCACTCAAGGAAGAAAGAGGAGAATGTCTCAAAGACATTCTTGGATACTGTGGTGAAATCAGCTGTGTTAGGCTTGCTTACTTGTTTACCTGCTGCAATCACTTTGCATGATTAGTGCGTGAGCACATGGGAGAAAGCCACATGTGTGTCTGTATGAGCAGCTCTGGGTGTTTTCCCTGGGTGGGGGGAGATTCTCCCAGATTGCAATTCCTCTACTGCGAGGTGCGGTTCACTGATTCCCTCAGCCACCACCCTGCGGTGTGGTGTTTCTGATCCCTCGTCCCCGCTGCAAAAAAAGCAGGTTTTCCTTTGTTTCCGATAAATGGGTATGGCCTGACACTTTTTAGCTCTGCAGTTCCTCTACCATCTGTCCGAATTCAGTGCGAACCTGACTGGCCTCAGCCACCAGCATTACAGATACTGAAGTATTCTTATTAACTTTGTTCTCTGTCATCTGATCGGAATGTTTGGGGGTGGTGTTAATGGTTGTTGAGGTCCATCTGAAGAGACTGGACAGGAGACTCAAGCAGTTCTAACAATTAATACAGTATAACTTGGGCTGGATGTTCTCTCATCAGTTACACATGGGTAGCTCCATCCTAGGACACTAAGAAGCCGTGGTACATTTCTGTTCATCAGAATCCGCTCTCCATGGAGTTTCAAGTTAGAGCCAGCCAATGAGCAGCAGGAGGAGAAGAAGATTTGGAGGGGAAGGAGGAGAAGCTGTTATCCTTCCGTGTCAGCTGCAGCTGCAGTAGAGCCAGGAAGGGATTCTTAGAGCTTTTTCGACAAGCTCTTGGAACCATCTCTTTGCTGTTACAGGCCAACACAATTGGTGGGAGCTTCCTGGAGATCTTCACTAACTGTCTGGGAGGCTCTTTAGAATGACCCACTTTAGTTCCTCAGGATGTTTTCAGTGTTGGCTTCCCCAGCAGTTTCAAATGGGAGAGTCCTTACTTCTTCTATTGAACTCCTTACACCTGGAATACTGGCAGTAGTTTCTGTTTTGCTCACCAAGCTCTGCGACCCCTTGTGGTAGTGAGGTACATAGAGTGAATGCGATGGTTGTGCTGTTTAGACCAGTGGTAGCCGGCATCTCATCATCCCAAAACACGGGCTTAGAACAATCACCACTTCCTTGTTCACGGTTCAGCGGCTCAGGACGTGGGACTTCCAGAGCTCCGCAAGGATGTTCCCCTCAGTTCCATGTCGTGCTTCCTGCGGTAACTTGATGGAGGCCGGTGGGTGCAGGATGGTTTCATTTAACGTCTGAGACCTTGACGCTGGCTGATGGTTGTGAGTCCGTAGTTCTCCTTCCCCAGGCCTGTCTGTCCATGTGCTCTCCCACCACTCACTGTACTAGGCTTGAGTGCCTTTCTGTGCTGGATGCTTCCAGGAGGGTGAGAGGGTGGAGGCTGCATGGCTTCTTCAGCCTTCATTGGCAGAGCATCCCTGCCACATTTTCTTGGTCCAAACAATAATCAGCCCAATTATAAAGGAAGGGAATACAGGGGGCAAAATCACTTCATAAGGAGTGTGGGAGTGAATGTTGTAGCTTTTGAAAACAAGGTTGACATCAGCTGAGGAGAGTGGAATGTGGAAAGGTTAAATAATTGCTCAACATCACTCAATGGCTCAGTGACAGGGCAGAGATTGAACTCTGATCAATTTGACTTTCCGGTCCTTTTCTGCTACAATTCTCTGCTGCCTTACAACTTCCTTTTTATCTCTGAAGCTTTTTCTGACTACACATTTGTATATCCAAGTTCCATGTGGCTTTCATGGCCCAGAAAAAAAATATGCTACCTTCCTTATAATTCTAAGCTTGAAATAAATAGTCCTCAAATTTAACCTTTCATAGCCTTTCTCTTAAAGTCCTTCACATTAAAAAAATAATAATAAAAGCAGAGAACCCATCTCTATTTCAGATAGCTAACAGAAACTTCTCTGAATGTCGGAATAGTTGAGTTAGTATATGGGGTCTACATCTTTCACAGATGTCTTAGAACCCTGTCACTTGTCCAGGGCTTAGTTATCTCTCCATCTCATGGATCATATTGCATAAGATCTGGTGGGTAGTAATTAATTAACAAATACTGAATGAATGAATGTGTGAATGAGCCCACCTTGTTTCTCAAAAATAATTCTGACCGCTGTATGCACCAGGACATTTAGGTCCATTGAAAGTAAGCTTTAAAAACCTCTGCCTACTCTTATTAGTCACTTAGGACACTCTTGGCTTCTCTCATGACCTTGTTTTTTCCCATTCCATGTCCAGATAACTTCTGGCCCTTGGCTTAATATTATCTTTTTGGCTCAGATTTTAAGTGTTGGTTTTCACATTCTTGGGTTTGACTCTTATTGCTGTGAACCACTATGAATTGGCTCTTCTACCTTGCTTCCCATTTCTGATTGACTCCAATCAGACATTTACCATTTGTCTCCACATTATAATCTTCAGAAAACAAGAATTGTGTCTGTTTTGCTTACTTAATACAAAGTTCAGTAAGTACTGTATAGACTGAACTGAACTGGGGTCCTTAGCCAGGTCCACCCTGGTCCCTAATGAGATGGCGGTTCAGACAGAGTGAAATGACTGGTATATAATGAAGTGCTCTGGGGCTGCCCTTGCCCTGGGGAGGAGCAGGAGGCTTTATCAGAAGGGCTTCCTGTGAGTGAATAAGATGAGTAATCTTGAGTGGAGCCATAATGAACCTTATGTCAGAGGGGCCAACTGGTTGCCAATTCTCTATACATATGGTGCTCTTTTTTTGCTAAACTTCCCTGGAGCTCCTTTGCTAATTTAACTTTTCTTAATAATCAGCAGATGGTTTCTGTCTGGGCAATCATCAGCTGGTGCTTAGCAATGGCAGATTCAAAAGGAGGCATGGGACTTGTTAGGGGTGGGCAATCCAGATGCCAAAATGTAGGATGCCAGGTGATGTTACAGGCGTTTTCTAATTGGTGTTGGAGGCCGTGAGGACAGCTGAGAGTAGTATTAGGATGAACCCTTCGTGAAAGGGGGAGGCTGCTGCTCGGGGAGTCAGGCCGACTCAGAGAAAGCAATGGCAACTCCAGAACTAGTATTAGGATGAACCCTTCGTGAAAGGGGGAGGCTGCTGCTCGGGGAGTCAGGCTGACTCAGAGAAAGCAATGGCAACCCCAGAACAGAGACTAGTTCTTTTCTGACTACGTGTTATCTTGCTGTGTGTACACAATAAACGTATGGGAAATACAAACTGGGACCCACCATTTATTCACGTATCCATCATGTATCCAATTGTGCACCAGGCCCCAGCGAGCTGGGGTAATTAAACAAATTAGCTTCCTTCACTCATTGGTTCAGGGATAATACCAGAAGGTGCTGATACCCTGGCACTTTCCAGATGCACACATCGGCAGTGGGACATACTCTGGGGCACTCTGAAAAATCCAAAGCCCTCAGTGTGTCTGATATGTAGGGACTATTTCAATCTTTTGACCACTGAATACCCAGAGACTAGGACCTGCTTGAAAATTAATAAGGGTTCAATAAATATGTTTTTAATGAATACCCAGCCAAATTACCAACAAAGAATAAAAGTAGATTTGACAAAGGTGCCAAGGCAGTTCAATGGGGGAAATAACAATCTTTACAACAAAGGATATAGGAACAACCGGATCTCTGTATATAAGAACATGAATTCTTGACCTTTACCTCCCACTGTTCACAAAAATTAGTTTCAGTGGGTCCTATTCAGTGCTAACACTGTAAAATTCTTAGTGGAAAATATGGGAGTAAATCTTTGTGATCTTGGGTTAGAGAAATCATTGATTAAAGTGAAGCAATAAAGGAAGTAATTTGATCACTTAGATTTCATTCAAAAACTTTGTGTTTCAAATTAACCATCAAGAAAGTGACAAAATCTACAGAAAAGGAGAAAATATTTGTGAATCATATACCTGACAAGGGCTTTCTATCTGTATAGAACTCTTATAGCTCAATAATAAAAAGGCAAATAAAGCCAATTAAAAATGAGCAAAGGATTTAAGTTGTCATTTTTTGAAGAAGATATATGAATGGCCAATAAGTCCATGAACAGATGTTGACATCATTAGTCAGCAGGGAAATGTAAATCAAATCCACATTGAGATATGACTTCATACTTACTAGAATGGCTGTCATCAGAAAGACAGACATTTGAAGTATTAGTGAAAATATGGACAAATGAAATTCTATACACTGCTGGTGGAAATGAAAAATGGTGCAACAATTTTAGGAAATGGTCTAGCAGTTCCTCAAAATCTGAAACATTATCATATAATTCAGCCACCCCACTGCTAGGTGTTTATCCATGAAACATGAAAACATGTTCGCAAGAAAACTTGTACATGAATGTTTACACAGACATTGACCATAATCAAAAAATGAAAATGGCATACTGATACATGCTGCGCTATGGGTACATCCTCCAAATTCTCTGCTCTATGGAGAGAGCCAGACACAAGGCCACACAGTTTATAACTGAAATGTCCAGAATAGGTTAGTCCATAGAGCAGCGGTCCCCAAACTATGGCCCACAGGCCGCATGCAGCCCTCTGAGGCCATTTATCCGCCCCCACTGCACTTCCGGAAGGGGCACCTCTTTCATTGGTGGTCAGTCAGAGGAGCACAGGATGCATCCGCACCCATAGTTCCCATTGAAATACTGGTCCGTTTGTTGATTTAAATGTACTTGTTCTTTATTTTAAATATTGTATTTGTTCCCGTTTTGTTTTTTTACTTTAAGATATGTGCAGTGTGCATAGGGATTTGTTCATAGTTCTTTTTATAGTCCAGCCCTCCAACAGTCTGAGGGACAGTGAACTGGCTCCCTGTGTAAAAAGTGTGAGGACCCCTGCCATAGAGATTGGGGTGGGGTGAGGTAAAGAATAGGAAGTGATACAGATGGGTGAGGGGTGTTTTTTCTGCAGTGATGAAATGTTTTAAGTGTAGATTATGGCAAAGGATGCAAAACTTTGTAAATATACCAAAACCCATTGGATTGTATACTTTAAGTGGGTACATTTCATGGCATGTAAATTTTATTTCAATAATGCTGCTTTATAAAAAAAAGAAACAAGAGAATAAAGACTTTTTAGGGAACATATTATAACAAAAAATTACTTCATAAAAATTTCTGCCTAGAAAGTTACTGAAGGATATGTTGCTTTGAGTCAATGGGCTAAACCTAGAAAGATGTAATAAACCCATATGATCTACAATTCTTATAATATTGGAACTTTACTATAAGACAGCAGCAAAGGAAACCCCAGGATGCCAGCCATAAAGCAGAAGTGACAACAGCCATACTAAACAGGTGCTGGAGGAAAAGAGCTTTAATAGTAATGTCTCCAGGAAAAATAAAATATGTAGATATTATGGTTTAGATAATGAATTTGACCTTGTGAAAAATATCACTTAAAGCTGACTGTTAAAGAGTAAATGAAGAATTCAGACTGATGATACAGAAATCCAAATGAACAGAGAAAGAGGTAATCATTAATTGTGGAAGGACAAAAAATTAAATAAGAAATGTAATCTGAATAAACTACCAGGCCCAATGTTGAACATTTACATGGCCTTAATGTTATAATTGATGATTGATACAATTGATTTTGCCCAGTGGAACAATATGATAATGCAACGTACTAAGTAATGGTGGAGTTGGAATTAAAACTTGCGGGTCTCTAAGTTTAGTGTCTTCTAGAACACCATAGTGACACTAAATTTCACAAGTTCAAAAGTGAATTTGGCTTCACTTTAGAGTAGTTAACCACATGAATTATCCCATTAATCTCTGAGAAAAGTTCACTCCATCTCTTTGCAACTATTCAGCCTTTGAGTACTCTTTTGTTTTCTTTCCAATGAATTGAAAAGTGGTGCCAATAAATAAGAACTGATAAGACAATAGCTTTTTTAAATGTTCCATCATTTTTTGTTTTGTTGTTGCTCCATTTATATCTAGGACATTTGGTTTTTAAATAGCTTTATTGAGATGTAATTTGATACCTATATGTCTATAATCTCACCCTGAGATTTACAATTTACTCATTTAATGCATATAATTCTGTAGTTTGGGATATTACATTATAAAAATATTTTAAGTCGTCATAAAATATAACAAAAATTTCCATTTTAGCCATTATTAAGTGTATAATTCAGTGGCATTGATTACAATCACAATGTTTTACAATCATCACCACTGTCTAATACCAACACTTAGTCGTTATCCCAAACAGAAACTCTGTACCTATTAAGTACCAATCACCAAGTTTCCTCTATCTAGTCCCTAGTAACCTCTAATCTTCCTACTATCTTTAAAACTTTGCTCGTTTTAGATGTTTTATTTAAGGTGAATCATATGTTTGTCATTTTGTGTCTTGCTTTTTTCAATTAGCATAGTGTTTTTAGGGTTCATTTGTGTGGTAGAATGTATTGGAACTTCATTGCTTTTTTAAGAGTAAATTACATTTTATAGTATTTATCTACTCATCTGTAGGTAGACATTTGGGTTGTTTCTTCCTTTGGACTATTGTGTTTAATGCTGCTATGAACATTGGTGCACAAGCTTCCATTAGAATCCCTGCTTTAAATTAAGACACCTTGAAATGCAAAATACACAGCATTGAGCATCAAGGATCCTCGAGTCTAGCCTGGGTTCTGTCTATGAACAGCTATGAGGCCCTGAACAAATAACTTTCTCTAGGGCTCAGTTTCTCGTTTTTGAATGAGAGAGCTTTTAAAATTTTTATTAGAATACTTTTAGGTGTCAGATTTTTACATAAGATTTCACATGAAAAATAAATAGGTAAAAGTTGCATTCCAGACTGACTAGGTGGTGGTGCAGTGGATAGAGTGTCAGACTAGGATACGGAGGACCCAGGTTCGAGACCCCGAGGTCACCAGATTGAGCGCGGCCTCATCTGGTTTGAGCAAGGCTCACCAGCTTGGACCCAGGGTCACTGGCTTGAGCAAGGGGTTACTTGGTCTGCTATAGCCCCCCGGTCAAGGCACATATGAGAAAGCAATCAATGAACAACTGAAGTGCCACAATGAAAAACTGATGATTGATGCTTCTCATCTCTCTCTGTTCCTGTTTGTTCCCATCTATCCCTCTCTATGACTCTCATTGCCTCTGTAAAAAAAAAATTGCATTCTATTAGTTCAGATATATTTTACAAATTCAAATTCATAATGCAAAATAATGACCCTAATGTATGCCATTTTGATATGTAAGAAATAAAATCAGAGACTACTGATGACAGTTCATATCTATTTGGCACATTAATGTGTCTCTTTCTGAGAGCACAAGATTATCCTCCTAATTTTTTTTCCCAGGTACTGAGGGATTTGGTCTCTGGTTAATCATGGCAAAAAACAAAACTCATTTGAGATGGTTTAAACAAAATATGTAAAAAGATATAGATAGGTTAAAGAACGTTCAGGTTAGATAGAGAAGTCCTGGAGGCTGCACAGACAGAACAATATCCAGCCACCTTTCCGGGTACCTTCAACTGCAACTCACTTCTACCAGGCTCTGGCAGTGGGGACACTGAGAGTGTAAATACTACCACCAGGATGTCTGGCACTGATGTCTGTAGAAGTTCACCATCACCACTGTTTGCCTCCTACCCTCTCCAGGAATAGATTCAACCAGTGCATGCTTCCTCACATTTCATGTTGTGAATGAAAGACTCGCGAAGGCTGCAACTATGGGTAGAGCCGAGGTCATGCTAGGTTGTGTGCCTATATAATCTAGTAACAAGGGAGACTAGAAAATAGAATGTTGGCTTTTACTTTGAGGAGATGGCATTCATCATATAGAGAGTTCCCCAAATACAGGCAATAGAGCCAAAGCTTGTGGATTCATTCCTGAATCCTTTCTTCAAGAAAATGTGTGGATGAATACTCCATATTATGAATTATCTTTAAAATATTATCAACTGATTAAACTTGAGTGATTATAAAGATTATAAAGGTATTGACTGCTTTTCATTCTGCATGCTATGGAAAGCTGAGGGAGGGTTTTGAGCAGGGAAATGACGTGACTTAGCTTACATTTTAAAGAATAACTTTTTGCAAGATGTAAAAAGATGATTTGTATCAGGAAAGGGCACAACTGAAGCATAGGACCCTTTAGAGCAGGGGTTGGGAACCTATAGCTCGTGAGCCAGATGTGGCTCTTTTGATGGCTTCATCTGGCTCACAGACAATTCTTTAATAAAAAAAAATAAGGTTAAAAATATAAAACATTCTCATATATTACAATCCATTCATTTCCTACTGCTCATGTTCATGGTTGCGGGTGGCTGGAGCCAATCACAGCTGTCCTCCGGGACAACACCAAATTTTTATTGGATAATGTGTAATGTACACGGGTCGTTGTATGGCTCTCATGGAATTACGTTTTAAAATATGTGGTGTTCATGGCTCTCTCAGCCAAAAATTTTCCCAACCCCCGCTTTAGAGTGTATTTTAATAGTCTATGTGGAAGATGATGGTTATTTAGACCTGTGTGAGACTAGGAAAGTCACAAGAATAGGTCATATTAAGGATATATTTTGAAATGAGAGTTTATAAGATTTGCTGATAGCATGAATGTTGAGTGTATAAAAAATGGAGGAGCCAAGAATGATTCTTAGGTTTTGACTTGATCAACTGAGTTGTCCTTTTCTGAAAGAGGGGGGAGCAAGTTTGGAGTGGTGATGTATAGGGAATGAGACTTCATTTTTGGAACTGTTAAGTTTGTGATAACTCAGATAGAAGATATTGAGGAGCTAGTTGCCTGCAATTCAGAGGAGAGGGCCAGACTGGAAATGTACACTGAGAAGCATTGCATATAATTGGTACATAAAGGCAGGGATGAAATGAAGTCAACTAGAGAGTGTGCATAGATGGACAAGAGCAGAGTCCAGAGGGCTAAACCTGAGTTACTCTCTGTGCCACTAATAGAAGAGATTTGTAGTATTTGTGGGAAAGACACAGAGTACAAGAAACACCATGAGTGGTTATCCACATCAGAGTGGTCAGCTTCTCTCTGATTGGCAGGGTGGCTTCCCCAAGCACCCCACTCCTGTGTCTGCTATATGGCTGTCCTGAAATTAGCACCTCAGTGGAATGATGTAGGGAGCTGTGGTGAGCTTGATATATAGTGTTACTCGGATATTTGTGAATTCTGAGGACCACAAGGTATTATGATTTGGGTTAGTTGGGCAAGTTATGAAATCACGGGCAAACTCCCATGTCTTTGGTGTGCGGTAGGGTTATTTATTTTGGAAGAGTTGTGATGTTCATGATCTGATGCTACCTTCCAACCTACAGATCTTTGGATCCTTACATGTTCTGTCATTAGTTGTCCCAGGAGCAAGATGGTGGCAGAAAATGCTCATATTGATTCAGCTTGACCCTCAGCTGGTGGTAATATAAGTCCTGCCCAGTCTTCATAGGATGATGCCTCAACCTTTCATTACAGTACTCTTCTCCTTCCTCATCTTCACCTCTGTACAAAGACCTTCCTGGACAGTCTTCATGGAGACATTTATGAAAGGCTTTCTACCTCCTAGGTATCTTAAAAATATTTATTCTTTCATTTAATTAGATCATCAGAGCAACCCTGTGATGTAGATTTCTTTTTATCCCTACTATACACAGTTTACAGATGAGGAAACTGAGGCTCAGTTAAAGCATGCAACTGGTAAATGGCTGACCTGGGAGCTAAACACAGGACTATTTGACTCCAAAGCCCATATTCTTTATGTTTTATCATACTGCTTTTTCTTAATGATGTATCTTATATATTATGTAAAGGCACGTACCAAAACACCTAAAGGTTGCTGGTGAGGACTAAGTAGGTTTGACTAGATAAAACCAGGTGGAGCTTATAAAACAACAACAACAAACCCCAGAAAAACCAAAACCAACAGCTAAATTGCTTTAGTAGAAGCATCTTTGCGAAAAGGTGAGTGAGTGACAATGAAGGCAGATGAAGGCTCCAGACGTGGCTGTCATTCACACCAACTAATTTGGCTGAATTCCCTTTGGAGGAAAAAGATATAAACTTTTATTCATATTACCAAACCAAATGCCTATGATTGCATTTTTTATTTTATGAGTAATTGTTTATGCATCATGAAGTCATGGTGTTTATATCTCAGACAATGCTGTTGGTGGGGATTTGAAAGGGACAAAGTATTTAGATTCAGGAAATCTAATCTCCTCAGGCAAAACTACTCCCCAGACCAAGCATTTTGCATTTACAATGACTATCCAAGATCCCCCATTTTTCTCCTATTGAAATATGACCTTGGCCTCCATGTCTGAACCAGCCAGCCTTTGAGCAGATGTAGCTGTATGGTTTAGGTTGAGAAATCCAGATACAAAAGCTTACACAAGTTTTAAGAATGAGCTGAGATAACCACTAAAGAAAGCTCTTGCTGGAGGAGCCACAAAGCCAGGAACAAATCTCCAGGCCATGTAATCACAGGGGTTTATGCAAACCTCTTAAAGGAGGTTTACACAAATATACATCCAATTTCCTCTTTGGAAAGGTCTGTTCCTTTCTAATGAGTCAGTGTTTAACAGAGCTTGGCAAAGCATGATCCTGTCGGCTGGAAGAAGATGAGGTTTTAAAGCTCGGCCTACTCTTTAAAGGAGGAAATAATCCTTACACTGCATGAAAATGGCCTACCGCGAGGAGCAGAGACAGGGATTCTGTTATCGATGTGCGCTCTGGGCTGGCATTTTCCTTCCAGGCAGTGGCAACCTCTGCTTGCCTGCACCTGCCTTGTTATCTGCCTCCTGCAGACGAGACCTGCCTTTGTGTGTACCGTCTCCGAGCACGTATCTGTGAGCAATGCTCGGTTTTCTGAGCTTTAATTTTGAATGAGATGGAAAACACACCCAGCACAGCCTCTGGCTCCTGTGTCTAAGTGGTGGGGCAGAGTTCAGGTCACGTTCCTATCTCATGAGAGGAAATGGGCTGTACTGGGTGTAGACATGCTGGGATTATGCCGTACCAAGCTCTTTTTACATACTGGAATATTGGCCTTATACAGTAGTACAATACTGTTTTATTAGTATTTTTTAATGTTTATTTTATTAACTTTAGAGAGAGGAAGGGAAAGAGCAGGAGAGAGACAGGAAGTTCCTGTATGTGCTCTGACCGGGGATCGAACTGGCAACCTCTGCGCTTCAGGATGATGCTCTAACTAACCACAAGCTATCTGTGCAGTTCTGTATTATTAGTATTTTTATAATTCTAAAATCTGAAACATTCATGTTCTGAGTTCAAGATCAAAGGCACCTTCTTCAGCATATGGGAAAAGACAATCTGCTGGACAGTCTACCAGCCTGGCCAGGGCTGCGACTCTCATATTCCCAATAAGCCTCAGGTCATGGCATCACAATGCTGGTATTGCAGGAATAATTCTTCTCTGCTCTTCCCAGCGAATGGATGTGAACTGAAAGTGACGGAGGTTAGCCCGCGCTCACTGGGCTTCCTACCTGGAGATTATAGCATTAAAGGAAACAGATGAATCAGAAATGGCTTATTTAAAACCAATACTATAGCTCTCTGTATAAACTGTGTAGTCCCTGACCCTTGCGCCCTCGCCCTTAAAAAATGTTTCTTTAAAAAAGACCTTCAAAGTGTTCAAACAAGCAATGGAATTATTTAAGTAAAGTAATTATTAATTATTAAGTAAAGCAATAGAATTATTTAAGTAAGATAATCCAGATAAAAATATTTGGAATTATTTTATACCACAGCCCTTTTGTTGTGCCCTTTCTCCTCCCTTGTTGCTCTCTTCTCTGTCTCACCCTCTTCCCTTCTCTCCTTTCTCCTCTTGGTCCCAGTTGTCTCCCACGAATAGTTAACTGGGCCTCCTAGCAGAGGCAGGGGTGGTTGGTGAGCCTGGAGTCTTGGGGATGAGGGATGGGGGAGGGAGCACAGCCTGACCAGGGCATCTGGTCTGGCTATCCTCTCTCCCCAGAGGTGGTCTCCATGGAGATTCCCAGCACAGCCGCGGGGCACCCTCTTCAGTTCATCGTCACTGGCTGCATGGACAAGGCCGGAGAGTGTAAACCTGTGGACAGTGACAAGGGTAGGGGGCAGGGAGGAGGGGTACAACCAGGAGACCAGAGGAGAGCAGCTCTGTGTCATCTCTGTCATAGGCCTCTCCCAGCTGTTCCATCCAAGGTGGTCATTCTGTGGGTCTTAATGTTTTGAAACTCTGTGTTATGTTCTTATTGTTTTGAAATGATTGAGAAGTTTTAGTCAGGGAAAACTGATGCTCTGTTACCCTCTGCATGAGGGACAGAACTGTAATTTCTGAGTGTGTTTCCTACATGCATGCTCCCTTGGTTGTAAGGTTGCTAAATGAAATAAAAAACAAACAAACAAACAACCCCTTATTTATTCTCAGTTTTCTGGAGAATGAGGAGTTATTACATAAAAGAAAGCCGTTGATGTCAATGCTGTATCCGCTGAGTACTGTAGATGCTCAACATATATTTGGTGGTCATTTGTGCTCTATGGAAACGTGTCCCTAAATTTTTTCAGTTCACTATAAAAGCCTAGTAATCCTGGGACCTGTCTCTCACGAGTCTGCTAGATGGCTGACATTCATCTAGTGACAATTCTTGTTAATGTTCATGGGGTTTCAGAGTTGGAGGGAACTCAGACACCACCTTGCCCAGAGGGTGAGAAGTGACTTACCCAATGACTTCCAGTGAGGTTTTGATAGATAAAGAAATGGTTGCTTGATTTACTAGGCAAACCCTCCCAGATAACATCTGCAGAATGCAGGAAAGTGGGACCCGGTGACTATTTCACAACTCTGAGAGCCAGTTCAAGGAGCTATGTGGCCTCAGGTTGCTCTTAATTGCTCGCCAATACTGACTCAGGCATGCCCTTGTACATTCCCATGTCCTTCACTGCTGTCACCTCGCTTGTCTCTCCACTTCAGATGCATGAGTCGAGGTATGGCAACAAGTCCCATCTCCTTATGCCCTTAGCATAGCTGAAAGAATGCCTCGGGTAAGGGTTTGAATGAGATTGTGCTAAACACAGGGAAGGTAGGGGATGGACACATTTGCTTCTTTCCTGATAGACTGGTATGAAGAGTTAGGCTTCTGTAAGGACCCCTGCAGGGTAATTCCCCATCTCAGAATAACCAGATAAGACATTCAAGACAGATACACAAACGCATAGCAGTTGCAGGATGGGCTTTTTTTTTTTTTTTTAAGCTGCTTCACCCTAAAAGTGTGTTAATCTCCCTCAGATTTCTTCTCTCTTTCCACAAGAGGGCGCTGGAGCCCGCGTTACTGTACTCTCTGCTTGGAAAACAGGATGCAGGGAAAAGCCAAAAAAAAAAAACAAAAACAAAACCTATCTGGGTGTGTTCCAGACGGTGGCGCCAGCTTCAGGTTCGGGCACTCTGTGTGCCTCTAGATTCAGTCACTGATAAGGGGGATATAAACTCTATCTGGGCACTCAGCAACTCGGGGGCGAGCCCACTTTTGAGAGAAGCATACTGGCCAGCTTGCAGGTTATACTACAGAAGATGACTTGTGTGGGGACCAGGCTGTGTGAGAACGGACCCAGGAGCTTCGGACCTTTCTGTCCAGAGTCAAGAATATTGGAGGTTGATGGGAACTGCCTCGGCATTTATGAGGGCTTTTGTTTGGCTTATTTTTTGTGTTCTAGCAGCAGAACTATATGGGAAACTATAAATAATATTTATCAAGAAAAAGATTTCATCGTGATATATGAAGAACTTGGCACACGTGCAAGGCGGTGTGGTGTAAGCAGTGAGAGTGTGGGCTGTGAATTTAGCTCGGCGTTCGCCCTCTGACCTGCTTTCACTTGGACCAGTCACATAATCTTTCTTAGCCTACATCCTCTTGTCTGCAGACTGGGCATAATGATATCAACCTCATAGGTTGTTGTGCAGAGTCAAAATTTGAATGAAGTACTGGTATCGTGTCTAGCATTTTCTCCTTCCCTTCCCTTCCCTTCCCTTCCCTTCCCTTCCCTTCCCTTCCCTTCCCTTCCCCTTTCCTTTCTCTCTCTCTTTCTTTTTAAGAATCTATTTATTGATTTTAGAGAGAGGAGATAGACAGAAAGAGAAAGGAGAGGGGTGGAAGGAGTGGGAAGCATCAACTCATAGTTACTTCCTGTATGTGCCTCGACCAGACAAGCCCAGGGTTTTGAACTGGTGACCTCAGTATTCTAGGTCATCATTTTATCCATTGAACCACCACAGGTCAAGCTAGGTTTTTGTGTTTTTTTGAAAGTTCAATTTAAAAACATGATTGTAGTAGTGAACCGCAGATGCTTTATTTTGTGAAAGGCAATCTGCCGTCTCCAGCCCGATATTTCTAAGCCCCCCAACAACCCTATGTGTTGAGCGTTTCCTATTCTAATTTTACAACGGAGGCAAACCGGGTTCAGAGAGGGTAAGAGATTTGCCCTGGGTCTCAGCCTGTGCAGTCCGGACGCTGAAATCCTAAGGCAGGCCTGTCTCAGAGGCTTGTGAGCTGCGCTCCTGCCTGTCTGTATCAACGTGGGGTCTTCAACCAATGGGCCCCAGGGGCTGGCTAGCTGCTGGCGGGTTTATCTATCATACACAATGACGCAGGGGCACATATGTTGTTCTGGCAAAGGCAAGGTGCGGTTTCCAACGTGGGTCGAAGCCGTGAATGAATAATCTGGGGAGAGGGCTCAACAGAAGGGGCAAAAGAAGGCCAGAGCCACATCAATTCCCCTGCCCCCAACAGGGGCAGCAGAAGGTGCAGCTGGCGGCGCCCCAGAGTGGAGCCGCCAGCCCAATCATCGTGCTGCTGGGTTTTGCACAGCTTTTCTGCTCCATTCTTTCTCGTTTTTGACACTTGTGATTATTACCAATCCTGGTGGCGCTGATGCACGGGAGTGCAATGGTTACCATGGCATGCTTAATAGCGAGAGCAGATGTTTGGCAGGAGAACTCCTTGCATTCTAAATGCACAAGGCGAAAGTCGGTGGAGGGCGTAATTGATTTGCTGACTGCAATGGGAAGCCAGCCCATGCTGGGCCAGGGCACCTTCTCATACTCTCTCTCTAACACAGCACATGGTCTCCTTATAAGCTGACCCCTTGTAGGCCCCTCTGGCCTTGCATGTTATCCATTCCCACCTGCTCTCTCCTCTTCTGCTCTGTTCCACACCTGCAGCCTCCCCAAACAAGCTGCGGGCTCTCTCCTGCCTGCGTCTTCTTACCGGCTGTGGCCTCTATCCAGAGCCCCATCCTCTGTGGTGTGGGTAATGCTCACACATCCCGTAATTCTCAGCTGGGCCTCCCTCTCCAGCATGCCTTCTTGAAGTCCGAGTTTGGCAGGACCGCATGATGCATATCCTTTCATTGAATTTACTGTTGTGCTGTAATTGCTTGTTTAATTGTTTATCTTCCCAAAAGAAGGTGGATTTCTTGAGTGCAGGAACCACGATACTTATGGATATAGTTTTGACTATAATTTGTATAAAAATTACATGAAATAAAATATCCTTTAACAGTAGTATCACATTCTTTGTAAAACACCTCACCACTGGCCAGGAGAGCAGGTGCCCATAACCTCCCTCCAAACAAAATTATTATTATCTGTGTACAAGGTACACGTTCCTAACTCTGAGCCTCCATCTGGAAACCTGGTGTCTTTCTCTCATTCATCTCCACCTTTTCAAATTCTGTTCATCAACCGGGGCAGCTCTTAGCTGCCGCGTAATCGTCTCTGAGATGCCGTCACCCAAGCAAAATTGATCACTTCTGATCACAAACCCCTCCCATAACTCCCCCGCTTCCTCTGCACACTTTACCCCACAACATACCGTTTGTGTCTCTTTTGAGACTCTTGATTTTCCAAGACATAGCCAAGTGGAGAGCCCAGGTTTTGGCCTTAAGCCCAAGTTTATGTCCTGAGTCTTCCATTTACTTGTTATATGTGACTTTGGACATCTCAAATGACCTCTCAGCTTCATTTCACCCATTACTGAAATGGGTGTAATCACACTTACACTACTGGGAAGCTGTGTGGGTGAAATGCGATACTGAAGAAAATCATGTGGCCCAGGGCATAGAACACAGCAAAAACTCATTGAACACTTGCTATTATTAAGTCAGTATTGATATATTTTCCAGATGCCGCTAAGGAGACTGTGCCCTCCCTGAAGTCAGTGCCATAATACCGGTGGACACCCAGCAGTGTCCCAGCTCCCAGCTGCTATCACTTACAATGGGGAGAGAGAAGGAAACTTGCCCTACCTGTTGGGCTCCACTGCCTTGTCTGTATGTTGGGATTATGAGATCTTTGGGAGCATTATATTTTTAGTACTCTTTAAACTGTAAAGTTCTAAATCATTTTGAGTCCACGTAAAGGGGCCAGCATGAGAGGAAAGGCATGGTGCGAAGGCACAGCCATTTCTGCTTCACTTTGAAGAGGCTGAGCTGAGGCTAGTTTGCAGTGGATTTTTGCATTGGTGACATGAGTGTTTCATATTCACTGTGCCCATGTGTTCTGAGCCAAGTAGAGAAAGAGGCAGAGAAGGGAGGTGTGTGTGCTGACATGTGTGTGTGTTTCGGGGAGGGGAATGGCAGATAGAAGGGTTTCCAGGGACAGAACAACTTAAAATTTACCTGGCAAAGAAGAACACACTTTGTTTTTGACATTATTTTCAAATAATCACAACTTATAGTAAAGAAATGACCAGTGTTGTGACTGTGACCAAGATATTAAATTACTAAAGAATGAGAAATCTTTTATCAAGTAGTTTGATGAAGGATATGGATGAAAGTAAACATTTGTGAGGTCACTGAGCCGACTCCAACCGGGTGAGAATGGTAGAACTGAGGGAGCTTTATCATTTCAGTTTTACTGAAGTGCTCATAGATATTTTGCTATCTTAATGAAAATTCATAATTTTTAAAAATATGTTTCAAAAGAAATAAAACTGTGATTGATATTTCTCAAATTATAAAATAAATTTTTATATCCCATTTGCAACAATTATAATTTCCACCTCTTTGAAAAGTTCTAGAGGATGTGCCATCCCTCCCTACCAACCCAAAGCTCCCTCCATTTGGTGCTTCTGAACATGAGCTTCAGGCATTTTCCAGTGTGGTACAGGCTAGAGTTAGCGTGTCTTCACTTCCTCACATCAGTTAGTCATGTGAGCACCGAGAATAAAGTCTCGAGGTTACTGTTCCTTTAGTACTACCAGGGCTCTGGCTCCCGGCATGGGATGATAGCATCACACAACTCTGAGGTTTGGAGACCTGCAGTCTAAATCTAGGTTTGTTAGTAACTTGTAATACTGGGAATGTATTTTCAAACTTCTCATTGGGGAAACACCAGGGTTGGACTCCATCATTCTCTGTGTCTATTCAGAGGATCATACGATTTTTCTTTTTTACTCCGTTGATATGGTGAATTGCATTGGTTGATTTCTGATTGTGGAACCAGCCTTGCATTCCTGAGATAAACATCACTTGGTATTATACTTTTGATGTATTGTTAGATCTGATTTGCTCACATTTTTAAGGATTTTGAGTTTATGTTCATGAAGGACGTTGGTCAATAAATTTCTTTGCTTGTAATGTCTTTGGTTTTGGTATCTGGATAATCTCAAAAGAAGAATTGAACAATGTTCCTTCCTCTTCTCTATTCTGAAAGAGTTTGCGTAAAATTGATGTTATTTTTTCCTTAAGTGTTTGGTGGACTTTTCAAATAGATGCATCACTTGGAAGTTTTTCATATTCTAAGCAGCCCCAGGACACTGGGGATCCTTCCTGGGGCAAGTTTGGAGGGTGTCCCTTGGCTCTAGCACACAGCAGTCAGTCCTATGACCTCAGGCCAACCTTCCTGAACCTCTGTGAGCCTCAGTTCTGCATCTGTAACTGGGCGTGGTGAATTTTATAGCTCAGGAGGTTGTTGGGAGGATTGAAGAGATAATAGTTAAAAATGTAGAACATTGTAGATTTTCAATGAACACTAGCTTTCTTTCTGAGGAAGTAGGAACACCTGTCCCATTTTACTCTGGCCATGGGACCCAACTGGGTAAAATGCCTGTTTGCTCACCTCTGAATCTGGAATAGTTTTTCTAAAGGGAGACAGAAATGCAAAGACAGAACTCTTTTTATTTATTTATATATTATTTTATTTTTGCCATCTGTTCAACAGGGCAAATGAGTTTACCTAGAAAATGGTCACATTACAAAGTGATTGCTGGATGGGAACAATTTGTTATAATGTTCCAATTTTCCCGCTTCCTTCCCAGTGGGGAGAATGCCCTCTTTAGTTACTGAGGCTCCAGAGCGTTGCTTCCTAATGGGAACTGGAGAACAGGCAGCTATTCAAATTCTAACTAGAGCCTAGAATGATGGTTCCTTTTGATTGAAAAAAAAAAAGTCATGAGTCAGCTGCTTAGGAAAATGCTTTGCTGATGATATTAGTACATAGAAGCAATCTCATCAGTCTGGGAAGCGCATTTTCAAGAGGCAAGATTGGCAGGGCAGAAAGGACAGAATATTAATGAAGCTGTCAGGGGTGGGGATGATGGTGCTGTTTCAGTTCTGGGCATTAGAGAGCGCTGTTGTCTCCTAATCCTGAGCTACAGATTTGGCAAGAAGGTGATTTAGGGAGTTTGAAAGAAACTTGGCTTCTTCTTGTTGGCTGTTGTCAAGTTCCATGATTGGTTTAGTAAAATTACATTTGGTTGGCTCTTAGTCTTCACTAGAAAGAACCAAAAGGGCAAAGGAAAGTTAGTTACATACAATATTAGCTAACACTGTATAAAACTTGATATGAGCCAGGCACTGTTCTATGTACTTTATGCATAAACTCAATAAATTCTCACAACAGCAGTATAAGATAGGAAATAATACTATTATGCCCATTTTTGAGGACACTGAGACACAGAGATGTGAAGTAACTTCCCTAAGGTCACACAGCTAATAATTGTTTGTACTCTTAACCATTATTAGGAAAATGCCTTGCTGATGATATTTGCACTTTTGATCCCTTTTGATCGTGCAGTTTTATATGATAAGTACATTTTTCATTTTATTACCATTATTTAAGAAGTGAAGAATCTGAGACACACACAGAGATAGACTGAGAGAGAATGAACTTCACAAACTTAGTCCTGAAGTGTTCTAAAATTCTTTTTCTTTTTTTCTTTTTTTTGTGACAGAAAGAGACAGAGAGATGGACTGATAGGGACGGGAAGATAGGAAGGGAGAGAGATGAGAAGCACCTTAATCATTCATTGATTGCTTTTTCATATGTGCCTTGAGCAGGGGGGCTACAGCAGAGTGAGTGACCCCTTGCTCAAGCCAGCGACTATGGGGTCACGTCTATGACCCCGTGCTCAAGCTGATGAGCCTGCTCTCAAGTCAGCGACCTCAGGGTTTTGAACCTGGGTCTTCCAGCTCCCAGTTTGATGCTCTATCTACTGCGCCACAGCCTTGTCAGGCAATCCTGCAGAGCTCTAAAGATACTGTCAGTGCTAATAAGTCTAGGCTTTATATGATTGCCTAATAATACAGAGAAAGTGTTGGAAAGTAGGACTCAGTCTAAAGTTTAACTCCTAGTCCAGTGCTTTTCATTTCCACTGTGTCCTACACACTTCCCTCCCCTGTGCCAGACTCTGGGAGTGAAGAGTCAAGAGATGGAAAAGCCTAGTCTCTGGGCTGTCAGTGCCCTAGGCTACACTGACTTCTCCCCTAACTGATACTCTCAACCACTAGACCTGAAGACATGGGGTACAATTTTAGTGCTCTCGCTTGGCAGCCAGGTGACCTTGACACTGCTCTCTATTCAATCTGCAGAACTGTGCTTTCAGGAGGCAGGACTGAAAGGCAGGAGAAGCAGAAATATCATTTCACCACTGAAGAGGGAGAAGGCAAGAAGGCAAGTCCTTGCTCCTCTGAGGTTTACTTTAGTAAAACAGGTATTTGGACCATATAAGATCAAGGGTCTTTAGGGCTGACATTAAAAAAAAAATTAAGGTATAACTTCAAATCTGTTACTAAATTTTGATCTGATGGCAGAAAACCTCAAACCAAAGGATGACTCTAAGGCAAAGTTTGTGTTTTTTTTTAATTCTTTTTAAATTTTAAGTGAGAGGAAGGGAGATAAAGAGACAGACTCCTGCATGTGCCCCAAGCAGGATCCACCTGACAACCCTGACTGGAGCTGATGTTCAAATCAACCAAACTATCCTTAGTGCCTGGGGCCAATGCTTGAACCCTTCGACCCACTGGCTGTGGGAGGAGAAGAGAGAAAGAGAAAAGGAAGAGGGAGGGAGAGAGAAGCAGATGGTTGCTTCTCATGTGTGCCCTGACCAGAGATTGAACCCAATATGTCCACATGCTGAGCCAATGCTCTGTCCATTGAGCAAACTGGCGAGGACCTAAGGCAAAGTTTTATTAACATTTTAGGTTCGATAATTTCTTGTTGTGGGAAACTATCTTATTAATTGTTGAATGGTTAGCAGAATCCCTGGCCTCAGCTCACTAGATACCAGTAACACCACAGCCTCCTTGACTTGTGACAACCAAGATAAAACATCTAATTATGGGAATGCACACAGTATGGTAGACCAGAAGGACCAATGCTTTAGGTTGATGATAATGATTATGATGGTAATAATAATATTAAATAACATTTTCTCACTGACTATTACTGGCTATTATGTTCCAGGCCCTGTTATACATAGTCAAGTGTATTCTTATTTCATCTTCACAACTACCTTATGAATTTGGAATTGTTAACTTCATTTTATGGAGGAGGAAAATGAGTCACAGAGAGATTAAATAGCTTGATCAAGGCCTGACCAGGCGGTGGCACAATGGATAGAGCATTGGACTGTGACACAGAGGACCCAGGTTTGAAACCCTGAGGTTGCTGGCTTGAGCAAGGGGTCACTGGCTCTGCTGTAGCCCCCTGGTCAGATCACATATGAGAAAGCAATCAATGAACAACTAAAGAGTTGCAACAAAGAATTAATGCTTCTCATCTCTCTCCCTTCCTGCCTGTCTGTCCCTATCTGCTCCTCTATCTATACAAATATATATATTACTTGATCA
Organism: Rhynchonycteris naso; assembly: GCA_037038555.1. Lineage (NCBI taxonomy): Eukaryota > Metazoa > Chordata > Mammalia > Chiroptera > Emballonuridae > Rhynchonycteris > Rhynchonycteris naso. Next base: position 188,593,841 of record CM072997.1, on the reverse strand, counting down.
AGGTCATACAAAGCTCATAAGCAGTGAGTTGAGACTTCAAAGCTTTCACCATCTGCTTTCCTCAGGGTAGTCTAGATAGCAAGGCTCAATGTTTGGGACACAGCCTAGTGTGAGCCTGTGGATGCTTGCATATATACTGCTCACAAAAATTAGGGGCTATTTCAAAATGAATATGAAGTGATGAAAAAAAAGAAACATTTTTTTTCATTAAAAAGGAACATCAGAAAAGCAAACAACAAGTCAAAGAAAGTTGTTTGATTATGCAAATGAGATGCAAAACCAACTTTTATTTCATTGGTCAAAATGCACCATACAAGAGGCTGAAAATACTGGAGTATCTGCACATTCCCTGATCCCCTAATTTTTGTAGTTCATGGTGAAGTAAATTAATTACATCACTAAGCAAACTATTTAATTCAGCTAATATATATTTATATGTATATGCAGTATAACTTTGTAGCCAGATTTTGTCAACGAAGGAAGCATTGCATAGATTTGTAGCCTGACACAAGTTCCTTATCTTGTTGCAGGCAAGCATGTTGTTGCAAGTAGGCACAGAAATGAAAATGTTGCCTGTTGTTTCCATGGAACTTTACCACTGACAAATTGTACTACCTTCTCTATTCTTACATGATTTTCATAGATGTTCCTTTCCAGACCTTGTGAGGTTTACTGAAGAGGCTGCATATGGTAGACATCACTTTCCAGTTGAGGAGACCAAGGCTTAGACAATTCAGTGTTTTGTCCTTACCATTAAGATAATAAGTTGGGAATCCAAAATCAAATCGAAGTTTCCTAGCTCATAGTCCATTTTTCTTTCTGAAACAGTGTAAGAACCTAAAATCAGATTACTGTTACTTTATGTTAAATATGACAGGGGTATTGAAAGAAACAAAATCACAATCCTTTGGTCAACGTAAGTTTTATTCAAAAAGCATGGTGCTCATTTGAATCTCTGGGATTGTCGGAAGAGTCTGAGGTTTGGAATTAGTCTTAGCTTTCATGTTTGGAAACTATATGATCGTAGGCAAGTTTTCAAGCCCATTTGACCCTCAGTTCCCCCACTTGTCATATGGACACAGTCACATCTCCATGTTGGTTGTTGCAATGGTACAGTGCCTGGGAGGGTGTCATGTGCATCATGAGAGCTAAGTCAATGTGACTTTTCTCTCTTCTTTCTCTCTGGCGTGTGCTTTTTGATCCTCTTCCAGATCTCTAAAACTGTCTTCTAACATTGCAACTAATCACAGTGGAAACTAATCTTTATCACTAATGCATAATCGATCTGGGAGAAAATCATTCCTTCCTAAATCAGGACTAATCAACGGGGCCTCAAGATCCAGCTCTGTCCTACCATGAGCTCGTAGGAGCAGATGGAAAATGGGCTGGGCAGATGGAAAAACTCCATTTTCCAACAGGAATTATTTATTTGTGAAGTTGGAGCCACATGGAATGAATATTTTGAATTAGGAGGATGAAATATTGTAAGATTCACAACAGGGCCATGAAATTAACTAATGCACTGCGCCTACCAGCATCTCTGTGAGGCAGGGAGTAAGAATAATAATGGGGCTTTTAAAAAATGGTTCACACACATACATTATTTACTCGTGCGTGTATGTCAGTGTCAATGACTCCTTCGAAGCTGTTCTGCTGAAGGCATTATCCCTCACGCCCTTCCTAAGAAAGGCTGTTCTCACTGCAAGATCCTTTTTCTTTGTGATCAGGTTAGTATAAAACATGAACATTATAAAATACCTAGCTACCATCTTATAAGACCTGTCTAATGTTACACACTGTGTGTGGTGTTTTCCATATCTTATATGCAGCCCTTACGATGATCCTGCAAAGGAGGTACTTTAAAAGCTTATTTAACAAATGAAGAACCTGAAACTCAATGATATTAAGTGACTCACCCAGGTCATACAATTGTCCATAAGGGTTTTTTCTACCTCTGTTCTTGCATCTCAGACCTTTTTTCAAATGGCCTCCAGCAATCTGAACATTCATCCAATCACATCACAGCCCTTTGCCCTCTGTATGGAGTCTTAGCAGGGCAGAGAGAGCCTTCAAGATCTCACCCTACCTTCCCCAGCTTCCTTCACCTTCACATCATGCTTCACGTGTGTATAACCATAGTTCCTAGTACCCAGAACAAAGCCTGGCTTCATATCTCAGGGGCTTTGCTCATCTTGATTGGTCTACTTGGAAAAACTCAACCCTGCCACCCAAGTACCCCACTCCCAGCTCCATTTTGACCAATTGCTTCTCCTCTGCCAGGTTCAGCTCAGTAATAAATATTCTAGGAAACCTAGCTTGAAAACAACGATGCTCCTATCACGGGGCTGAGCTGTGTGCTCCTGTGTGGTGACCGGGTGTGTCTGACTTTCCTCTTATGTAGCTCTTACACACTGTTGATCTCAGCAGCTTATTGTCTGCCTCCACTAACTGATTCTGAGTCCTGCTCTACTCCCCTCTGGGTGCCTGCTACCCAGCACAGCTTCACACGTAGAGGGGTGTTTGTTAAACTGATGAATGAGTAAATGAGTGATTTGATGGATAAGAATGATAAGTGCTTTCTGCTAAAACTAAAGCCTGTGGTATTCGTGATGGCCTCAGAAAACAAACAACTAAGTCATTCATAGGGGTGTAAGTTACCAATGCCTCATCAGGATCCAGAGAGGGATGAGCGGAACCACGGCATTGGCAAGTGGCCTTCTCAGAGTGAGGAGGAATGAGCTGGGAGGAGGTAGATGGAAAGTAGGCATGTGTTTTCTGACCTGACTGGTCCCAGGGAGGGCAGCTACCAACAATCCAATTCCAGGCAAGGCAGTGTTGGAAGAAAGTCTAAGTTAGTCACTGGCATTTGAATAAGACCATTATCTAGAAATTTTTGGAAAAAATCTTAGACAGTCTATTCAAATTGTATACTGAGTCCTGGCCATAGAAGGTACTCAGTAAATACTCTTAAATTAGAAACAAAGAGAGAGAACTATACAAGGCTGAGCTCCTCTCTTTCCTCCGTAGACGCAAGAGACCCAGTGTAATTAGAAGTGCTAGAAAGAAGCAACCCAGGCCTTTACTGGCTTCTGGAAGTGATCCAGGGTAGACTGGAGCTGGGAAAAGCTCTGTTTTAATGATTTGATTTTGGATGATGGGCACACAACACAACCAACAGTCCAAATGCTATAGAAATGTTTACTTGAAACCTATGTACTCTTATTAATGTCACCCCATTAAATTTAATTTTCTAAATAAAATTTAAAAAAATAAATCATGACCCTACCTGCCACTGTTTGGCTGAGGCTTTGAGTCTCATAGTTCCCTCTTCTGAGGGCTATCATGAGTAATGTGTAAGATCACAAAACCTGGCACAGAGTGTGTGTTTAAGGAACATTATTTCCCATCCCTGGGTTCCATGAGCCTTGGCACAAGGCAGCAAGAACCCCAAGCCGCACTGGTGTGTAGGGTCACAGTTCTTTGCACCCTGGCAGTCCAGCTCTCAGAATGGAGCAGACTTGGTATGGCAGCTGGTTAATAAGCTAGAATGAAATAGAACTGGCAGGTCTGGCAAGAAATGGCCACTAAGAATTATGCTGAGGGAAGGCAGGTCTTCCTCTGTATCTCCAATTCCTGCTCTACCTGTGGCAAAGTCACAGAACTTTTCTAAGTCTCAGTGTCCTCATCTATAAGATGGTCACCATGCTTCTGGTGGCCAACCGCATCCCTGGCCTGTTCTCCGGTGCTGTTCTGAGGATAGTGGACAAACATGAAAGCGTGCCCTAGGCAATGCATCACAGTTGACCTGGGAAGAAGTGAATTCCTTCAGGAGATGGGGGAGTGACAAGCCACAAAAACTCCCTTCAGAGGCAGGATATAGATTGGATCTCAGGCTCTGGAAGTTCCAACTATGCACAGGACTCTCTCCTAGGTCTGCCTGAGAAACAGAGAAGTACGGTGAGACTGACCCTTGTGGATTTCGTCAACTGAAGACATTGATGTGACTACAAGTGTGCTTGTTACAAAAGATCACAGGAGACAAATCCAATGTAGAGGTGGTGGTACTTTCTCTTTTTCTGCCATTGAGATAAGGTGGCCGAGACATGACAAACTCTCAGATTCTATTTATTTATTTATTTATTTATTTATTTATTTAACAGGGACAGAGAGAGAGAGTCAGAGAGAGGGACAGATAGAGACAGACAGACAGGAATGGAGAGAGGTAAGAAGCATCAATCATTAGTTTTTAGTTGCCATTGCGACACCTTAATTGTTCATTGATTGCTTTCTCATATGTGCCTTGACCGTGGGCCTTCAGCGGACCAAAGCAACCCCTTGCTGGAGCCAGCGACCTTGGATCCAAGCTGGCGAGTCTTTGCTCAAGCCAGATGGGCTCGCACTCAAGCTGGCGAACTCGGGGTCTCGAACCGGGGTCCTCCGCATCCCAGTCTGACGCTCTATCCACTGCGCCACCGCCTGGTCAGGAAGATTCTTGGTAACTTAAAATATTTTGTCATTCATAGTTTCCTCGACATGGAAGGAACACTCATCTTTCCCATCAATGACAGATTTTCATCCACCTTGAATGCTTCTGAGGACAAAAACACTACCAACTTTATAGAGCAGTCCACTTCATTGTTCATCAGTTGTTATGGTTAGTGTGTCTTTTCAGGCTGAACTGAAATTGATCTCCTTATACTTCCTCATTCCTCCTCCCTCCCACTCAGACCTAAAGAGAAGCAGAATACCTCTCCTACCCACCTTTCTGTTCCTCCAGTCTTTTTCCAACATGTGGATTATGAAGGCAGGTGGTGCCATGACTGAGTAAGGAGTAGGAAGTGTTAGTAACAAAGGTCAGTGCAGTGGAATAATCTGAGGTTAAGATGGATTATGTGGAATGGGCTGTTTATTTAGAAGCACATTCATAGAAAGTTGGAAATGGAGAGTGTAGGTCAGGGTTTGGGTTACATAATAAGGGACACATGATTCTGATCTTGTAGAATGAAAAAGAATTCAACAATTGAAAGTAAGTAAAGATGGTATTGCAAGAAAAGAAAATTCCATGTGCAGAGTCAAGAAAAAAATAGTTACAAACATGCACAATATCTTTAGGAAGCAGTTAGTTGTCCATGTGGCTGAAATAAAGATGGGGAAATAGAGGCAAATGAGGCAGGAGAGATGGGCAGTGAGACAAAGGCACGCAGTGAGATGATGATTTCTAGCCAGTAATTAGTCAACCTCCAGTTGGTCTCATCTGGTGGGTAATGGGCAGCCATTTAGTCATTATGCAGTTTCCTGACACTTTTTTTCACTTATGCAAAATATTTATTTGATATGCTCTTCAGAACCCTGATGCTTAGGCAGCACAGGGCCTGGGACATAGTAAATGCTTTATATGTATTTGCCAAATAAATAAATATGGTAACTGGCTTGTATGACTTAAGGTGTTGGAACTTCACTTGAGACATCATTTCTTACAGTATCTTACATAGAACACTAGTTCCGAAGGATATCAAAATGTTATTTGAAAATAAAAGTACTTTACTCAAATAAGTTTGAAGTAAATGAGGATAAGAATTTTTGTCTTGTCTTAATTTGGCATTGGGCATTTAGACTCACCAAGGGAGAGGAGATACAACCTATAGCAGTGTTTTTCAACTTTCATTCTACCAGAAATTTTGTGCCGATTTGTGAAAGAGTTAATTTCCCTGGTGTTGTATGAAGGTTACAGACTCAATGATATTACTTGAATTCACTTAGGCTCAGGGTGATTTCTGCTTTAGTGGCCCCCAAAATCTATGTTTACCAGTCTCCAAGAATAGAAAGGTTGAAAACCACTGGCCTATAGTGCTTTCCAAGTTTTCCTGAATATGGAACCCCTGTCCTGAGGAGCACCACTGGTCTTAGTGTTCCAGGGAACACACTCTGAGAAAACAGACTTGTAGGTATGAGAAAGTAAAGACAATGAATGTTTTTCATCATTTTGAGCATGGTGGAGAGACAAAGAGATGGTGGAGAAGATCCAGCTGCTTAAAATATCTAGCCACAAAGCAACATATGTGACTTCTGTTTTATTTCACTGATGATAACTAGTCACAAAGCTGTGTTTCGATACCTAAAGAACAATGTTGTCTCTGCCTGATGGCTACTTTCCCCTTTGAACTCCCCATTATGGGACATGAAATACAAATTTTGGTGGACAGCTAACTGCCTCTGTCATAGTGTCTGAAAGAAAGACTCCCGCTTTAGCTGGAGAGAGAAACTGGAAGAGTCTGGATATGCAGGCTAACATAGTAGAGTCCTGAGAGCTATTCTTAGGAATTCTTTCCTCTTTCCTCTTACTTGCCAGAGTGTATAGGTAAGCTTAGCCAAGTTTAGACATGGTAACAAACTGCCCCAAATTCTTAGTGGCTTAGTTTTTGTTTGTGCTCAAGGTTTGTGTGTGTGTTCATGATATTGAGTTCTACTTTGCACCATGTTGCCATTACTCCAGGGAGGCTACTCTTTGAGAAATTCCTGGCTTGTGGTTCAAGAAAAAGAGAGCATGGGAGAACCACATAGTATATTTTAAAGCTATTGTAAGGAGGGACATATTTCTTCTACCCAACCTTAATGACCCACATTGTGATTGGGGTCAACAGGACGATACTGACAATTATCTCACTGGGATGGAAATCAAAAGTTGCAGGCCAAGCCTGGTATCAATTAAGTAGGAAAGTATCCCCTCGGGAGAAGACGCATTTTGGACAATAGCTGTTTTGAAAACAATCTAATATATCTTACAGGGGAACCAGAATTCCCACCCTTTGAGGTTAGTGTACTGAAAGGTCCCATGGAATTTCCAACCAATTTCAAGGTAGAGTCACACCTTCTGTTGTTGGCAGTACTCATTAAATAAGGGATTGGATTTCCAGTCTTATCAATGTCAGAGGTAATGCCCTGCTCACCTGGGGCTGTTCTCAGCACCCCTGGAGTACTGTGTCCAATACTTTCCAGAGGACAACACCCTTGATAAGAAAAAGGATCACAAATCCTGGCTTATGGAGCTGAGGGGAGAGTCTGTACAACAGAGAGAGAGAGAGAGAGAGAGAGAGAGAGAGTGTGTTGGGAGGAGAGGATAGCAAATCTTCAAAAACTATGAAGTAGAAAAGATATTAGATGTGGTTTATGCTTTTTTCCTTTCCTGGAAACATCATCTCTCTTCACTCATGTGGAGAAATCCATCTCAGCAACCTGGAGTGAGCACTGCTGTCTTCTCCTCCAGAAAGCTCTCACTAATCCACTCACATGAAGACATTTACTCCTTTTTGTGCCCTCCTTATTCCCAGGGAAAATCTAAGAACACATGTTTATCACACTCAGATTATTATTATTACTAATATTATTATTATTTTAGTGAGAGAAAGACAGAGACAAATAGAAAGGGAGAGAGATGAGAAACATCAACTCATAGTTGCAGCACTTTAATTGTTCACTGATTGGTTTCTCATACGTGCCTTGACCGGAGGGCTCCAGCATAGCCAATGACCCCTTGCTCAAGCCAGTGACCTTGGGCTTCAAGCCAACAACCTTTGGGCTCAAGTTTAGAACCATGGGGTCATGTCTTGGTGTTTTAAACCTGGGTCCTCAGCATCGCAGGTTGATGTTCTATCCACTGTGCCACCGCCTGGTCAGGACAAACAATTATTTATTTAGTTGCTCTTATGGGCTGAATTGTCTCCCCACATAAAAGATATGTTGGAGTCCTAATTCCCAGCACCTCTAAAATGTCATTGTGGTGGCCTTTAATTAAAATGACTGGTGTCCTTATAAAAACAGGGGAATTTGAACACAGAGACAGACATGCACACAAGGAGAGCATAAGATGAAGGCAGAGAACAGGGTGATGCATCTATAAGCCAAGGAATACCAAAGATTGCCAACAAACTTCATGAAGCTAGGGAAGAGGCATGGGACAGATACTCCTCACAGTCCAAGGAACCAACCATTGAGACATCTTGATTTGGGACTTCTAGTCTCCAGAACTATGAAACAATACACAAAAAATTTCTGTTGTTTAAGCCACCCAGTTTGTGGCACTTGGTTATAGTAGCCCTAGCAAACTAGTACACTTAATTATACATCTGCTCCCTCAACATCCTTCCCCTTTCTGAGCCCTCTCAGAAGGTCCCTCCCTCCCTCCCGACCTCCCTTCTTTTGTTCCTTTCTTCCTTCCTTTCTTTTCTTTTTTCTTTCTCTCTCTCTTTCTCTTTCTTTCTTTCTTCTTCCTCCTTTTTTTCATTCCTTCTTTTTTCTTTCATTCTTTCTTCTTTCTTTTTTTTTCCTTTCTCTTTCTTTCCTTCTCTCTCTCTCTTTCTTTTTTTCTTTCTCTCTTTCTCTTTCTTTTTTTTCTATCCCTAATGCCTGGAAGGTCCAGGGTTAGTATAGTATATGTTGTCATTATTATTATTATTATTTACAGATACAGAGTGTGGGACAGATAGGGACAGACAGACAGGAATGGAGAGAGATGAGAAGCATCAATCATCAGTTTTTTGTTGCGACACCTTAGTTGTTCATTGATTGCTTTCTCATATGTGCCTTGACCGTGGGCCTTCAGCAGACTGAGCCACCCCTTGCTCAAGCCAGTGACCTTGGGCTCAAGCTGGTGAGCTTTTGCTCAAGCCAGATGGGCCTGCGCTCAAGCTGGCGACCTTGAGGTCTCGAACCTGGGTCCTCCACATCCCAGTCCGATGCTCTATCCCCTGCACCACCACCTGGTCAGGCGATACTGTCATTATTGATCAAAATTTACATTCTCTTATCCACAAGGGAGAGTGGAAAGTGGATTAAAAGAGAGACCAACTTTAGCAGACCAAACTGGAGCTGAAGCTGTCTGGAGAGGGAAAGATGACATGTAGTAAGGCTGAGAGAAATCCTGCTTAAGGTTGGTTCTATGAGAATGTTGAGAAATAGCTTTGCCAGTTGGGATCTTCCAGGAATTGGCTTACTGATTGGTATTTTGTAATTCCCAGGAGACAAGACTTGGGTAGCACTCGAAGACTGTGTGGGAGAGCAGGATGTATGTTTTGAGTAAGGGCTTGGTACAAGGTGCCGATTGCTTTCCATCAGATCAGTCTTTGTCAGAGCTCAATCTGCATGTGAATTATTCTGGAATCCATTCCTAGCAGAGCCATCTGTTCACAATTGTCCTATCATCTGATCATTTGCCCTCTGTCAACCTCCCTGCCCTAGGTACTCCCACTGCCAATTAGAGTCCACCCATTGTCCAACCTGGATAAACTGAGTCTGGGAGACACTAGGCAGGAGAGGCAGGAGGAGCAGGGAGACCTTTCAACACACTGGCACTCAGGGCCAAGATATGTCTGGGGGAGGTCACAACGGAGCCTTCACAGAGAACTTAGGGAGAGAGCATGTGGCCGAGCCAGAGCCATATTGTGCCCCGGACAGTCTGATGGCTCCACAAATAATATTGATGCCTTTTGTTTGGAAACTCTGTGAAGGTTTCCCATTTCCCAACAAGCCACGCTGAGTGCTTGGCCTCCCCCAAGCTACTTTGCCTTTTGCATGGTCCCTGGGCCAACTGTGCAGGCAGATGAGGGTCCCTGAATGCTAATGAGGGGGACGACTGGCATTCCTGAGGCGCTGGGCTCTGGGAGCCCTGCCTTTGTTACTAAGGAGCTGTTGGAACTGTAGCTGAAAGGCTCTGACAAGAGTGGGGAGCGCGGACAGCTAGAGAAGAAAGGCAAGCATTTGTTTTCAGAGCTCCACAGTCCTCTGGCCAGCTCCAAAGCTGTCCAAGTTCTGATCCTAATTAGAATATCAAACCCCATTATTGTTTCTCTTAATGATCTTGGGAAATTCTTTTGAAGAGTCAGTGAGCACATAGTGAACCTTTTGGATGGCATGATCTGTACAGTTGTGCTTCTGCTTGTGTAAACAAGCCACGCCAGGAACCCTGAAAACACCCTTTATTACAGTCCCCAGAAGGTGGTCATGAGACTGGGAGAACTAGAAGGGGGTAAAAGCTGTTGAGTTTTCAAAATATTTATTTGGGAGCTTCATTCACCAGATGTTCTCCAGGTGTCCACTTGCTGGCGAACTTGGGCTCTGTGATGGGCATGAGGACAAGTAAGACCTTGGTCCTGGTTTGCAGTAACCTTGAGACTTGCCAGGGAGACAGACCACACATACTGAAGAGAAATCTGGCAGGTGATTTGCTCTTGCTGTGACCTGGAAACAGAGGCGGGTTTAATGGCAGGCACACCAGGCATGCACCCTGGGCCCTGACTTCTGAAGGGCCCCACAAAACCCCAACTTTACATCTTTTTCTAATGACAAAGGGCCCAATATTTTCTTCTGTGCCTGGGGCCTCAACAGACCTTAATCTGCCTCTGCCTGGAGAGCATTGTTGAATTTGAAATGTGCACTGGGTTCTAGTCCTGGCTTAGTCACTCACAAGCTCTAAGTCCTTCGGCAAGTACATTTACCACCTTAAGTCTCAGCTTCTCTTCTGTACGATGGGCCTGGTAATACCAGTCTCGCAGGGTTACAGAGAAGAGTAAGTGCAGGTGAGAGAATAAGGAACAGGAGTGTGGAGGATATGGTTTCTGCCCTCCAGGACCCCACTATCAGTGAGTCCACCATTGGCTTGAAAGGCATCTGTACTTCAAAAAGGCAATGAATGATTTGGCCCACTGGATAAGGTAAATCAAAATGCTGTATAAGAATACAGTACTAGGCCATTTTCCCCTTATAATGCCTATCTACTAGTGCTAGGCAATCTGCAAACATTATGTTCAACACAAAGGACTGTGTGATAGGTAGTGAATCTCTCAGCATCACACATCTGGGAAAGAACCTGCCCAGCTAGTGAGACCCAGCCTCTGTTGTCAGCACCTTTTTTCTTTTCAGAGCTGGAGGCTTCCGAACAGTTGGGACAGATACAGTTGGCACCACATGTCTCCAGGGCGTACTGCACACTGACACTCACTTAGAAAGGTTTGGGTAGAAGAAGGTGGTCAAAACCATGGACATCAGACTTCCTCACAAGGACACAGCCATGGGGAGTATACAGAACACTACTGATCTGAGGGGGAAAAAATAGATGAGTAACAGATTTTCTCATAAGCAATCCATGGAGACCTCCTAGCATAGAGGTCATAACAATATTTTCAAGTGTGATGACCTCATGGCATTTTCCTGTTTGTGCCCAGTAGTTTGCTCACAGCCAGATCTCATTTAGCCTCTACGTTGTCAACTTGATGTTTTAAGAAGCTTTTCTTTACAACTTGAAAAGTTGAATTTTATGTCTTTTAATGTTTACTCAGAGAAAAACTAACAAGTATGTACTTCTGCAATGAGCAAGTCTTGCACATGCGCACGCACACACACACAGATCTTGGGTAAATTGGTAAAGTAGTGGAGAATCCCAGACAGGAGATGACCCAGGAACAATGATCACTTGGTTCTAGAAGGCAGATATATTTCAAAATCTGTTTTTGCTGTAGCAGAAACCCCACCTCCATATATCATCTCACACAGGCTGTTGTTCAGCTTGCTGACACTCATCAGCTCAGGCAAGGGACACAAGTGAGGTCCATTACCGTTTACAACACCCCCACCCCCGTAAAGATAGGATTACTCCCCTTTTACAGATGAGAAAACTAAAGATCAGGAAGATTAAACATCTGTCCAAGGTTATCACCTACCAATTTTCAGAGCTGGATTTGGCTAGTTTTAAAGCAGCATCTTTTTCTCCTTTCTGTTGAAGCGCGGGCGGTGGTGGTGGTGGGCGCGGGGTCAGTGAGTATGGATTCAGATCAGGCCGTGGCTGCCCCACTTATAAACGTATTCACTCAGCCAGCCGCACAGAAGTACAGAGTACGCACAGCCTGTGGTTACATAGCTCTGGGGACACCCTTCAGGCTGTGTCGACGGGGTCCCCTGCAGTCGTTGGACTTGGTGGGTGCAGAGGTTCTCTTCCATCAGGAGCTGTGCTGGCTGCTGAATGTAAAGAGTTGAGTAAGGTAAAATCACTGCTTTTCAGGACCTTATGATTTAGGCTGATAACCCCAGCTTCATGGTTAGGGCCTTCCTTCACCTCAATTCCTTTTCTTACAGAGAGGTAGGATATACCAGGATATTCTGAGGTATCACACAACCTGCACTTTCCAAAACGCCCTGTTCATCCGGCCAGTTATCAACAGGCACAACGCAGCAACTTTGTGACTTGTCACCTCCTTGAGCCTCTGTTTCCCCATCTGTGAAATGGAGCTGTGAAAACTGCCTCGTGGAGTTGCGAGAGTTGTATGGAACAAGATATGTCAAGTTCCTGAAACATAGTAGTTGCCCCCTGCATACTGAACTCTTTTCTCTAACATTCTGATTTTCCTCATTTGATATATATATATATATATTTTAGCATGAGGAAGTCACATCGGTTGGCTTAAAAGCAGCTAGCTGGTCCAAGAGTTCTAGAATGTTAGAGAGGTGATTGGTCTGCCTCAAGAGGCATCTCCCTGGGCAACTCAAGGGTTATAAAAACTAAAGGAGGTTAGACCAAAGGGACCTGAGAGATCATTTATATTAATGGATCCCAATTAATGTGTTCTTAAGGTTTTGATCAAAAGATTTTATGAGACACCCCACTATACAAAATGGGTGGCAGATAATGCTCAGAGAACTTTCTGTTTGCTTTTTGCCTTGAACATAACTCCTTCCTACTGTCTCTCATACAGATGAAAAAACCAAAATCCAGGTCACTCAACATTAAGGGTGGTCCTGGGAACACATTTATAGCTGACGCCCTGGACTAGTAGTGTTCATTCAGTGAGCTCATGTGGCCAGTGTGGTGTGCTGCGCGTGTAGGGTGCAAAGTGGGTGGTGATAGGGATCTAAGGATAGAAAAAACTATGGAAACTGCTGGAAAGTTTGCTTGATTTTCCTGTCAAAAGAAGTAAAGAGGATGCTACCTATTTCTAGAATCCTTTGTCCTAGGAGTCCCTCCTCGAAATTTCATTGTATGCAGTACTCTGGGAAAACATCCCAGGAGACAGTGTAACATTATCTAGTTTTGGACTAGCGAAAATATTGGGCTTGTTCAGAAAACCCCACTTGGAAATCTACTTTTTAGTATTAAGATAATATATTGTTGATAGTTTTATTTTTCTTATAATGTGGATATCGTTCCCAGAACAGTGTGACTGCAATACAGGCTAACTTACTCATCCAACAATTTATTTAGGTCTATTATGCGACAGGCAATTTGAGGAATTGACAACATCTAGCATGTTTTTTTTTCTCTCTATGAAATTGCAAGGTTTGCAAAAACACAGTATGATCAGCAATGTAGAAAAAATATGTAATATTCATAATAAGCTTTATTAGAATAGAAGGGGATTTTAAGAAATTGGGTCCTTGCCACCTCCAAAGAGAAAACCTGGTTTTCTCAGATCACTCAGAACTGTGCATGAACGCGCATCACAGCCAGAAACCAAGTCCAAGTCCAAAGTGTCGACATTAGCTGCCTCGGCCTCATCTCTGACAGTGCCTGCCTCCACCACCACACTCGGGCTCGGGAGCAACACGTGTCTGGGTAGAAAGGGAGATAACAGGAACATCTGTTCTCACAATATGGGCTTGTTATCATAGCTCCTTTAAGTACTGGCGTGCTGGTTCCAAGAGCATATTTTCTCCCGAACAAAACCTCTTCAAGGCCTGGTCCATTTTCTGAGGGCTCAGGGACAGGTTGTAAATGAGATTGTAGTTGTGAATGAGGCGTCTGGCTCGTTCCTTCCCCAAGACTCCTGGTTGGGTTGGTGAAAAGTTTTGAAAAAAGGAGGGAGGAAACAAGAAGAAGAAAAAATGTATTAGCTTGAATGACTTCAGAGTAAGCATAATATGCTAATATTTTGAAACTTTATAAGCATCTTAAAAATCAAGTGACACCCTAAAAAGATATTTCCAGTCCAGGTATGCATCATATATGTCAGGAGGATTTGAGGGTGACTTTGGGGAGATGAGACGGGGGGTCCAGTAAAATCTGTGACTAGATTCTAAAGCAGTCTAAGCTTGTTCTTTGTTGCCATAAAAGTTTAAAAGCAAATTTTGAAACAGGTGGGGTCTACTAAAAACAAACTTTAATTGTTCTGGTTTATTTTATCTGTTAGGCATCCAAACATATTCCTAAATATGCAGTTTTCAAACAGTGCATTTTTATGCAATTCTGGAAATGTATTTACTGTGACTCCCTCCAGCTTGCTGTGTAATCACAGGTAAACTATGTAACTTCTTTTACCTCCGAGTCTAAGTCTGTTTAATAGAGATGGTCGTGTTTATCAACATAGGATGTAGTCTGGCACCCATGTGTTATATATACCAGTGCCAGTGTGTTTTCACAGTAAGGTTAGGTAGATTTCCATAGATATGAAGAGTTTAGGTATAGAACACAGCATCCGCCAAGAACAACAATTCATTCATATGCCCCTAATTGTGGTGTTACATATGTCAGATACTGTGCTTGGTAATATAAAGGATTTAGAAAAGTGGGTTGTTACCTCAGGAAGCTCCTGAACCAGTTGGAGCAAAAAGATATGCAAAAAAATGAACTAAAGTACAACAATAACAATGACTGATAATTATATTTAAAATTTGTCGTGTTTCTAGCACTCCTGCAAGCATTTTTCCAATAATAACTCATTTATTCCTCATGAGAACTCATTTTATAGAGTGACAAACTGAGACATGAAGATGGTAAATCCCTTGCCCATGGTTGCTCGAGTCCATGCATTAAATCCCTCCACTACATTATAGAATTAGAAAGAAGAGATTGTTTCTAGCCAGGCTCATATTGTTTACTCGATGTGTTCCCTGATTGTGAAGCTCTGTGCTATGGGGTTAATGAGAAGATTTTATATGTCTTAATAGGGATGAAAGATACAGTCTTTGCATGTTGCTTTACTACATTGCTGTAGTTGTACAGACTGTAAAAATTATTGTAAAATTCTTTCCTGAAGATTTCAGAGGCAATCCCCTGGTAATGTTTTATTTATTTTTTTTTATTTTTGTGTGTGTGACAGAGACAGAAAGAGAGACAGAGAGAGGGACAGATAGGGACAGACAGATAGGAAGGGAGAGAGATGAGAAACATTAATTCTTTGTTGTGACACCTTAGTTGTTCACTGATTGCTTTCTCATATGTGCCTTGACCAGGGAAACTATAGCAGAGCGAGTGACCCCTTGCTCAAGCCAGTGACCATGGGCTTATGTCTATGATCCCATGCTTAAACCAGCAACTCCATGCTCAAGCCGAATGAGCCCACACTCAAGCTGGTGACTTTGGGATTTTGAACCTGGGTCCTCTACATCCCAGTCCAATGCTCTATCCACTGTGCCACTGCCTGTTCAGATATCCCCTGGTCATTTATTGAAAGCCACTGCCAGTCCATGAGAATTAGGTCTGGTGGATATCTGTCATCTCTGTTTAAGTTACTAAGCACGGTTCATATTTGAATGCACAAGAACTGTTGAACAAGATGCTTCCTTTGGAACTTCCCTCTAATGGGTGTTCTTAACAGTGGACTATAGAAAGGTAGTTCTATTATGATCTATTTCTTTCGTATCTGTCCTGTCCAGTTCTATTCTATATTCCATCCCATCCTATCCCAGTATGTTTGTTTCTATTCTATTCTGATTTGTTTATTGTCAATCTCTTCTTACTAGAATGTTGGTCCTTTTCTCTGCAAACATCTCTCTTTGATGCTGGCCCAGTGCATCTCTGCAGATGTCTGGACTGGGTGGTTGCCGTTATTTGGGTCTGGACTTGATTGCTCAGGATACTTTCTTATACCTTACCTTTGGAGTCAGTGTCCACCTGGGAAAACTACTTTAACCTTTTGAGCCTCAGTTTCTTCAACTTTAAAGTAGGGATAATAAAACTGTATAATAATCAATAAAATAGTAAGTGCAGCAAAATGCCCAGAATTAGTAAGCACTCATTAATGCAGGTATTACTACTATAGGCTAATTATAATGATAATATCAACATTATTTAAAATATACAGGTGTGTATTTTAATAAAAAGAAATTATTGCATCTATATAATTTAATTTGTATTTGAATTAACAATATAAAAGAACGTAAAAAAGCATGTTTAGGAATCACTACTCGTGTGAGTGTGTGTGTGTGAGCAGGGGCATCTTCTACTATTTTCTAAGCTTTCCCATTGGTAGGGGATCCCTACTGTCAAACAAAAATCCATTGACTGGAATTTGTATCAGTCTACTTTCTTGTCATTAGGGGCTGTCCAGGGCAGCTGCATAAAATATCCTATCCTCCGTCTAAGTGATGGAAAGCTTGTCTTTTTACCACCAGAATCAAAATGAAAGAAATAAAAGGAAAAAACTCTTTAACATCCATTTCATTTTACAGTTCACAGAGAACTTTCAGGTCTCATTTGATCCTTTCTCAAGTCCGGGAGGTCTATTTTATTAGTATCGGTCCTCTTTTATGAGTGAGGAAAGAGGATCACAGACTATAAGTGACTGGCATTTAGGACTCAGAAATTGGTAATGTCTGGACTTGAATCTAGACCTTTTGGTAAAAACAAACAAAGCAACAGGTGAAACCTCATGGTCTGTCTGGTATGTTATGGGAATTTGGTGTAGTGGAAAGTCCAATAGATTGCGGTTGGAATTATGGCTCAACTACTACTCTGAGCTTGGCTTTCTCCTCAGTAAAGAAGGACACGCATCCCTTCAGCATGTGGTTGATGTGAAGAGTTAGCAATGCAGTGCATGTCAAGTCCAGACCCACGCGGAGAATGGCCTTGAGGGCTCTCTTTGCATTCTGCCACCTTGAACTCTAAAATACTTTTCATCTAGCCTTCAGTTCCCTGGGAGGATTCCAAATCTATCATTCATCCAAACATTTATCTCAATGACCCTTCTTTCTTTAGAAAACATGACCAGTTATTCGGTCATTCCTTATTCCTTCTCCTCAAGGATATTTGCTTGACAACCCCCATTAGAGAATAAACAGAAAGTAGGTTCCCAGAAATGCTAACTTGATGATGGATGGTCTGCCTTCATCCTGGATGAAGAACACCGTGGCCTACATATTTCCGTGCACATAATAAAGAACAGTGATTCATCAGTGGGCAAAGTAGGTATCATCTGCTCAGTGTCTAGAATAGAGCTGTAGAGGTCCGCTAAATACTGTGGTCAATAAACCAACAAAATGACTTCAGTTAATCCTCTTTCCTTATTAAGGATGGTTATAGATGTTCCCAGATCCAGCTGACACATTCTTTGGCTGTTGGGGAACTAATGAATTTCATAGAAACAGAGAAAACAGGCATAAATAGAGAAGAGGCCATGAGAAAGGCATTTAGGATCTGATGGAATCTGCCTCCAAAGTCAACAAAACTCCGTTTTTCCTCAGAACAGTTCAGAAGTATGAGAAAGGTCCCGGTCTTTGGGGAGTTTCTTAACAACCAAGTTTATGATCCATCATCCATCTCTGTAAATTAGCATGTGTTTCTTTAAAGATGTCTTTTATTTCTACTCGGTTTTTTGTTTTAATTTGTTTAATTTTTGTGTGTAACCTCATCACTACTCTCCCAGTACTGGTATGACTACCTAGACTCATGATTATTTCAATAACCTTCTTATCTCCTTTCATCCAGTATCTTCCCCAAATTGTCTATCTCAGTTGTCACTGTATTCCCCTTTGGCTGAAACTTTGGTGAACACTGGGTAAAGAATGAAGCCCCAGGCTAGCCCTCAGGAGTCACAATAGGGTCTCAATTTCACTCTCCAACCAACATGAACTCCAGTTTTTTCTCGTTCACTCCTCCCCCAATCCCCCCCCCCCAGACACATTCCTGCCTTCTAATATTTGCAGAAGATGGTTTCAAACTTGGAATGCTCTACCCAACTATCCAAGGTCTATCTCTCCATAGTCCACAGGCTAATAGCAAGCTCTTTTGCACAGAGCCCTGAGTACCCCTGATCACATTAGACGATGAGCTTCTTTTCATCTCTCTCTCTTTTCTTTGGACTCTTTAACTCTTCTTTGTGTATTTAATTATAATACTTCACTATCTGCTGTCTTTAAAAAAAAGATTGGTATTGAACTATTGCTAATCTGTGTCTTACCTTTGTACCTAAAAGCTCTGAGGCCAGAGACTGTGTCTCATTCTTTCTTGTTTCCCTCCTGGTCCCGCCTCTAGCACAATGCTGGGCTCATAAAAGAGGTTAAACAAATGATTTTCTAATTCAACTAAATAAATTTTCATTTAAAATTTTAATTTTTTTCCTTTAATTGTGTATAATTATTAAGAATCTTGGGTATTATAGGGTAGTTAGACTTCATGTGGTCTGTATTTAATTTGCTGTGGAAATTCAAAACGAAACCACAACAAAAACACACAGAGAAAACAAAAAGACAAGCGTTGCTCTTGTTGTATAATTACTTCTAGAGAGTACTAATGTGTATTCTTTCTCTTTGAAAAAATTACTTTCAGTTTTATTGAAATACAACAGTGTGTGAGTTTAAGCTGTACATGTGATGATTGGATATGTGTGTGTATTGCTAAATGTTTACCACAATAAGGTTAGTTAAAACATCCTTCACTACACATAATTGTCATTTTTGTTGTTGTTGTCATTGTTATGGTGAGAGCATTAAGCTCTACTTTCTTGCCAGTTTTCAAGTACACAACACAGTTTTGTTAACTGGTCACCATACTGCACATGAGGTCCTTGCAACTTTTTTTATCTTATAATTGCAACTTTGTACCTTCTGACCAACTTCTCCCCATTTCCTTTAGCAATCACAATTCTACTCTCCATTTTCTAAGATTCCACGTACAATATGGTAACTCCTCAGGAACTATAGTATGTGATTTAATACATAGTATGTGATGCAATGCAACAGTTTTAGTGCTCTTTGTGTAAGTTCCCTTCCATCCATTCCCCAAGTCTCTGAGATCTGACATTCATTCTCTCCCACGAGGGCACCGCAGTGGCCTCCTTTCTCCTTTTCCTGCTTTTATTTTCTCCTCTCTTCATTCACAGCCATCAAGGATCTTTCTGAAATACTGCTTTATCTTCCACTCCCCTGCTTAGAAAATCTCAGTGCTACTCACTGTCTTTGAAGTAAATCCAGATTCCCTGGTCCAGCGTCTAAGAGCTTCTTAGATATAGTCGCATCCCATATCTCCACATTTATCACTTACTATTCTCCTTTAAAATGTTATTATTTTATTTTATTTCTACATTATTTATTTTTATTTTTATATTACAGCCCTTCAATTAATATTCTTCTGAATAACCCCGATATTCTATCCAAACCAAACTCCTTGCATTGAGCTTTAGAAATAACACTTTGCTTGGCAAACCTGAACTTCTGCCAGAAAGAGCTGTTTCATTCCTTTGTAAACAAACTGCATTTTAGCTTCAATGATTCATTTCACATTACGATCCATTTCCTGATCACCTTATGAGGAAGGAATTCTCCTTTCTCTGAGTGCCCACATAGCACACTAGTGGTATTTACCACCTTCCATCTTGGATTTATTTATTTATGTACACTCATTCATTCATTTATGTATTGCTTCAAAAATATGTTAAGCAGAATTGTGCAAGCTGCTGCATATAAAAAAGAAATGTAGTCTACTGGTGACTTAGTAGTAAGCCCTTAGATTTAAAACAATCAAGTATGATAAAGAATGTTAAAGATCTCTGAGAGGCCAGCTTAACGTTTGCCTAGAGGAATGAAACAAGTGTCAGAGAAGCAGAGCTTGAGTTCTAACATAAAATGTTTAGGCATTAGTTAGCCGGGTGGACAAGATAGGGAGTTGTCAGGGGGTGGGGTAGGTAAAAAAGAGGGCAACGGCTCAGATTGAGGGTGTAGAGATTCAAAAGGCAAGCCTGAGGAGAAAGCAAGGCAAGTCTGAGGAAGGCAAGTTATTCCTTATGACTGGGTAAGTAAGATATTTTGATAGAAGAACAATTGAGGGAGAAGAGACTCTTCAGGTGGACAGAGACCAGATTTTGCCTTGCTAAGAAGTTTGGAGTTCAGCCGGTCAGCAGGCACACTGAAGTATTTCAGTTAGGGGAATGAGACTGGATTGTGGGTTAGACTCAGGTAGTAGGATAGAAGAAGGATCAGATCAGAGACAGAAAGATACTGTAAGCCACCCAGTGGGAGATCTCCACTTGATGGGGGATCCATTCATGTCTGATTCATCTTTGTATTTCTTGACTGTGCTCAGCACAGTGCCAGGCACATGGTCCATATACAAATTGTACTTGTTAATAAGTGAAAGAAAATGTGCTCACTTTCGGACTAGAACATGACCAGAAAGGTATATCAGCTGTAAGCTTCCCACACTTCACCTGTATTACTCAGATCACACAGGTAGAGGGCATTCTCTAGCTTCCTGAACCTGTCAATCCACGTCTCACATTCTTCAGGCTTGTTCTTCATCGCTGGGCTTGCAAAAGGCTGTGAGACTGGCTTGATCGGCAAAGAGCTCAGGGGATCTCTGGGAGGTGAAGACTCGGCGGGGAGGTTTTTTTGGCTGCTGCTCCTCTTCTGGAGATTTCTACCAAAACAACACAAGCATCTCACTGGCAACACATTCAACACCCAGAGCTTCTCCAGTCCTTTGGCCAAAGATGAGGCCATATGACTAGTAAGATTTATTGCAAGGTCTGGCTTTGTAAGGCTAGGAGGATGAGTTTCAATCCTCAGTGCCATAGGACCATGTCTGCCAAGTCCTGTTGGATATAAACTACTATATTGAGTGTTTTTGTTATTTTTAAAGCAAAAGGGTTGAATCATGGCTTTTATTCAGTTTGCATTTCTGATTCTTTACAAAGCAAAGTTTTTGTAACTAGCTGAGACTTCTCATGATGTTCTACTCAGTTTCATATTAGTGGTATTCTCCAGGGCATTGGCA
The DNA here is from genome assembly GCA_037038555.1 of Rhynchonycteris naso. Lineage (NCBI taxonomy): Eukaryota > Metazoa > Chordata > Mammalia > Chiroptera > Emballonuridae > Rhynchonycteris > Rhynchonycteris naso. The sequence goes on along the minus strand of CM072997.1, from coordinate 188,572,873 downwards.
TCAGGAAATGCTTCTGAATTCTTGATGGGGGAAATGCTCTGGGTAATGAATGTGAGTTTTCTGACAAAAAGTGATTGAAACAATAGTGATATTACCTTAGTCTAGTGGGTTCATTATAACAGACCATAATCACCTGTAGGTTTGTCTGTTTTATTCATTTAACAAAGGGAGCTGAGGCCCAGAGAGTGGAAGTGACTTACTAAGATCATATAGTGAATGATAGACACAAAACTAGAACAATGGTATAGAGGTTATGTTTAGCTCATCTTGGTATCATAATTCCATGTTCAGTACAAAATAGAGATTTTTAATTTTAATAAATAGACTACCAAGTAAGTCCCAGCAGGGTCATATACGACATTCTGTCACCATGTAGAGAAAGTGGGTATCTATGGTTTGGTTTGATTTGCCCAATGCCACTTTTTCAGAAACTGCTGCTCTCTCTAAACTGATATGTGCCTAAGTACAGGACTGGGCATCTAATGCAAAATGTGCCAATAAACACACTGCCCAGTGAATTTGAAAGCATTTGTGAAAGATAGAGAGATTGACAGAGATCATTCTGTGTGAGAGGCAGGTACTCCATCAGGTTTTCCACTGTGTATGGGAAATGAAAAAAAGCTAGTCTGATATATATATCTATATCTATATATCTATATATCTATATATCTATATATCTATATATATATATAGATATATAGATATATATGAGAGAGAAGAGAGATATGAAGCTGACAGCAGAGAAGAGAATGGATATAGGAAGTTATTCTATTTTATTCTTTTATTATTAAGTGAGAGGCAGGAGGCAGAGACAGACTCCCACATGCATCCTGACTGGGATCCACCCAGCAAGCCCCTAACAGATGATAGTCTTCCCAGCTGCTGGAGACCATGGAGCCATCCTCAGTGCCTGGGGCCAACTTTGCTCAAACTATGGTTGCAGGAGGAGAAAAGAGAAAAGATAGACAGATAGAAAGAGAGAGAGAAGCAGATGGTTGCTTCTTCTGTGTGCCCTGACTGGGAACTGAACCCAGGACTTCCACAGGCTGGGCTGACACTTCACTGCTGAGCATGAGATAAAAAAAAAATTTTACATGGGCCAGGGCCAATATAGGATGTTATGGTGCAATTCAAGTACCTGATTTTAGTTCACTGTTAACATTTCTATCATCAGGTAGCATAAGATGCTTCTCTATCCTTTCAATTAATTGTGTTGTTAGAGTTGGTTCTCTTAACTGCAACACAAATAATATTAACTAATTCACCATAGAATTATGTCTCTAACTTCTGTATACCATCTGTGCTTGCCCCAACTTTTAAATTCCTCAGTTTTTCTGATTTTGTACTTTTGTCTTAAACTTCTCACATATAAACTATGAAAATCCTGTACCTCTAAAGAATTTTAGCAATGAGAAGCCAAGTTTTGAATTTGTTAACAAATGTGTTAAGTTGCTGCTAGGGGTGTACAGGATCATTCCATTTGAAATAACAGACACTGTGTAAAGTTGTACCTGTATGGATGACCATTTTAAGAGATTAATATAAAAAATTTCACTTTGATAAAATTGGTTTTGGGAAAAGCCAAAAAATTCATAAAGAAAATAGACTAGTGAGACACTTATTAGAGCTTTGGGCTACTTCAGAAATTTGAAGGAAGCTTTATATTATATACCTAGGTAAATGCATATTTGCATATAGTTCAGTGGATATTTAGAGTTCAAAGAGATCCTTGGATGCAAGAAACCGACTTTAAATAACTATATTTCTTCAAGATAGTTCAACATTCTATTTGCCCAATTAACACCGGGAAAGGAGATATTTGTATGGACCTCAATTAACCCTTTGAGTAGTGAGTTTTTTTCATGCTCACTGACCCCTGGGAGTGAGGTTTTTTTTTTTCTTCAAAAATGAAATTAGTTCCAGTTACAGTTTTTATAGTTTTACTAACTTAAAATCATGTTTGTTTGATAATCAATGTATGGAAACAAGGAGAACATATATTTGCCTTTTTAAAATGTTGCCTTACACATTTTTAAAATAAAAATTTTTGTTATCGCATGCTTGTACATGAATGTTGGTACTTCCCAAAGGATTAAGCTTAACTCACTCACTCACTAACACACCTTAAGCTGTTTTGGTTCCATTGCATTCAAATGAAGTCCAAATTCTTTGCTTGGCACATAAGACCATTCAAGTTCTGCTTATTTCCTTTCAGTCCTACTTATACATGATTTTCTCCAGCCACATGAACCCAGAAATAAAAAAATGAGGCTGTTTTATGCCTTACACATGGTGTTCCTTCTTGCCACCTATGTGTTGATTGGTTAGGCTCCTCCTCCTTATATTTATTGCAAGACCCAAATCATATTTCACTTCTTGTGGAAAGCCTTTCCTGACAGCCCCGGGCTAGGCAAGGGACAATTTTTTTTTTTTTTTTTTGAGGAGGCAATAACGGGCATTTCTTTACTGTAAAAGCAACACGTATTTGGTTTTAAAAAATTCAAACAACACAGTTTTGTGTGTAGAAGGCAGAAGTTCATGACTTGGCCATATAGAAATTATAGTTTTCCAGAATAACCTATTTTCTGCCTTCATTATGGGCAAAGGGCAATTCTTTACAGCCCCTTTACCCAACACAGCACTTACTACAGGCCATTGTAATAGTCATTAGAGTACCTCTCCCCTGGACCAGGGATCTGGCGACTGGGCCTGTGACATAGTCATTTACATGTCTTCAAGGTCTGGTTAACTATGAGGTCTGCTCGCTCATAGTTGGTTCTCAAGACAGGTTCACTGACCGGATAAGTGGCGGAATGGGTGATTTTCTCATGGGGCAATTGGAAAGTTCCTTTGCTAAACCTCTGCTTCACTTTCCCTTTCTGAAAAGTGGGACAATGAATGCTGTTTAGACAGAAATGTGAGAAGAATCAATTATTGCAGAAAGGCAGCAGAAGCCTCCAACATGAGGCAACATAAAAGAGCAAAGTATATATTTTTTTTATTCTTATTCACAACAGACTTAACACTCAAGGAGAAAAGCATTTGCTGTTGTTTCTTGCATGGCAAGCGGCTTGCCAAAATGGATACTATTTTTCTAAAATATTTCAAAGTGTGAACTGCATGAAGAGGCCTTCCGTCATTTTGAGATGAATTATGTTCTAATCCGGGCATTTAAAAAACAACAACAACAGAAAAAACTCAGGCTGGTTTTCAATTCTGTCTGCATCTTCCCCTGGCAAAGTGCTGGGAATATTAAAACGAATTTTAACTGCTTGCCAGATTATTTTTTTTTAAAGCAAAGAAAGAACCCATTATATTTTAAAATGTGATTTCTGGTGAAAAGGTCAGCCTCAGTTTCTGGAAGCCGTATTGCAGATGTTAAAATAGGTCTCCTAACGACCCTGTATTTTGGTGGCAGTTGGTGGACTGATCACAGGCTTTGGAAGGACACCTGTACAAATGCTACAAGTTCAGTTGTTGGGGCAGATGGCAAGCCTGTCACCAAGTGGTGATGAAGTCTCTGTATGCATACCGGCTAGGACAGGGACCAACCCACACTCCAGAAGTTCTTCTGCTTCCCTTCTCAAAGTCAGAGGCAGTCTGACATCAAGGCACTGGGTGGAAATAAAACACCTGGAAGCCAGGGCTCCGCCCAGCATCCCAGACTAGACGGTGAAGGGTTGGTGAAGCCCTCCCCAAGCTCTATAGACCAGGTGCATACCATATGTTCGTTTTGGCCTCGAGACATCACAGGAGCTTCAGCCTGCACCGAAGTGGCAGAGCTTTCCTTTCTTTTCTTTCCTGGACAAGAAAAAAAAGTGGAAGGGTTTACTTCAGTCTCTTCATTTCAAGGCATACACACATACCTCCAGGCAAAGAAGATGTTGAGGTTCTGCTACGTGGTTAGCGCCATGTTAGGAGGTAGGGATATACCAGTGGATAAGAAAGGTCTGATTCTTGGCCTGATGGAGCATTCAAAGGAGAGGCAGATGCTAAATAATTGCTTGAAATGATCATTTAATTACAAACTATTCTAAACACAACAAAGGAAAATGTAAAAAAATATTTAAACTTATTTAAAAATGTGTGGGAATGGTAGAGAATCAAAGAAGGCTTCTTGGAGGAAGTGACATATAAACTGGGACCTGAAGGATGAGTAGGAGTCTCAGGCAAAGGTGGTGGTGAGGTGCACATGGAGCAGAGAGCTCCAGATAAGCACAGACAACAGCCTGTAGAACCGCCCTGAATCAGGAGGGCTTTAGCAGGAGACCTTCTGCTAAATCCCCTAAGGCTTATTGTGGGTATCACTCATTCATCACTCAATACCTTACATCAGACTGGTGACTCGTTTGTTTAACAAATCTGTGTGATGACCACATGGCACGAATTTCTGGGTGCTTCAGTGCTAATATTTAATGCATGATTCAAATATGCCATTAAGAAATACATATTGCTTCTGAGTTGGGTTTCACTATTTTCAATAGAAATGGTTCAATCAATACATTTTAGACAAAAGGTAAAGGGCAGCAGTGTACCACAGTGGTGGAGAGTAGAGGCTCTGAAGCTAGATGCCTTGGGTTGGAGTCCTGGCTCCTTTCTGTATTGGCTGCCTGACCTTGGGCAAGTGAATTGTCCTCTTTGTGTCTCAGTTTCCACTTCTGTAAAATGGGGATAAATGCCACCTATAGGTTATTGTGAGGGTTTAATGAACTAGAAAATGTAAAGTAAATACCGTGGTACTTTGAGATATAAACAGAACAATATACATTTTTTTTTTAAAGATATGAGCTGCGACTCAGTCTGTATTTTTGTTCAAGATCTGAGCTAAATTCCGAGATATGAGTCGTGATTTGGGAAGCTGCTGCTAGTTGGTGCATTGGTGCATGAGTCCAGTATCGGCAGTTTGATATATGAGTTGAATGACTTACGAGCTCAGTTACAGAATGAATTAAATTCATATCTCAAGGTACCAGTGTACTGGGAGCATAGCAAGTGCTTAATAAATGTTAACTAATAGAGTTACCTATGTAAGGATGTTTATATAAATAAATTCACCTTATCCGATTAAAAAGCCCTTTGTTAGACTTTTAACACTGTACCTGAAAATCATATGAATCTTCCCCCTCAGTTTCTTTTATGTATGTATGTATGTATGTATGTATATATGTATGTATGTATTTATTTATTTTACAGGGACAGAGAGAGAGAGTTAGAGAGAGGGATAGATAGGGACAGACAGACAGAAACGGAGAGTGGTGAGAAGCATCAATCATTAGTTTTTTGTTGCCGCTGTGACACCTTAGTTGTTCATTGATTGCTTTCTCACATGTGCCTTGACTGTGGGCCTTCAGCAGACCAAGCAACCCCTTGCTGGAGACAGTGACCTTGGGTCTAAGCTGGCAAACTTTTTGATGAAGCCAGATGGGCCCACGCTCAAGCCGGTGACCTCGGGGTCTCGAAACTGGGTCTTCCGCATCCCAGTCCGAGGCTCTATCCACTGCGCCACCGCCTGGTCAGGCCCCCCTCAGTTTCTTGATGGAGAAAACAATGTGATGTCATAATCTCTGAGGCCCGTGCCCAGGGTTAGAATAAAGATTCAATGCATGCTTGTTGACTACATGAATAACCATGTGCCTTACTAAATACATAGTTCTGTTTCTCCAATTCCTTTTCAGGCCCCAGAAGAGAAGGAATTTTCTGTATATTTCTTGATCCTCTCATACCTAACCAAGATGCTATACAGAGTAAAACTTAATAGATGCTAATGAGGATCATGATGACAACCAGTTAGGGAAGCCACTTCCAGGCAGATCTAATTTAATCTGCTGAAAATTTAAATTGTCATGGGAACCCATTATCACCTAGCAATGGCCCCTGCTTATTTCACCCAGAACGTGAAAGAAAGTGTTCTGTTTCCTGTAAGTGAAAGAAAGGTTCCAATTGCTCTGAATCGTAGAGTTGGAGAGTTGAAGGAATTCCAGAAACAGTATATAGTATAAGGGCAAAAGATGAATGTTGGTGTCAGATCTGAATGCTAATTCTGCTTCTTCTCTTAACAAGTTTTTGGATTTCAACTCTGTTATTTGTGAAAAGGGAATGCTATTAGCAATCTGCAGTGATGTGGGGATTTAAAAAAATTACCTTAACATGCCTGACCAGGCGGTGGCACAGTGGATAGAGCGTCGGACTGGGATGCGGAAGACCCAGGTTCAAGACCCCGAGCTCGCCAGCTTGAGCGCAGGCCCATCTGGCTTGAGCAAAAGCTCGTCAGCTTGGACCCAAGGTCACTGGTTCCAGCAAGGGGTTGCTCGGTCTGCTGAAGGCCTGCAGTCAAGGCACATGTAAGAGGCCAATGAATGAGCAACTAAGGTGTTGCAATGGCAACGAAAAACTAATGATTGATGCTTCTCACCTCTCTCCGTTCCTGTCTGTCTATCCCTATGTATACCTCTCTCTGACTCTCTCTCTGTCCCTGTAAAAAAAAAAAAATTACCTTAACACAAGGAAGGTGCTCAATACAGGATTTATTATTTGTTGTTGTGTTATTATAATTTTATGACCTTAATCAAATCTAGGTTCCTTAGAGAAGAGGAGTTAACCTTAACTACAATGTACCTGGCATTTTTATGGGCACTGTTCACATGCATCATCCTTTCTAGTAGAAGTTCTAGAATCTAGACTCTGTCCTCATTCAGTTTCTCTTTACTCTCTGTACTTCTGAAAGTTCTATTAGGAGCAAATATAGGCTAGTAGCCTTCCTGGTCTCCTTTAAGCTTCCTGGTCTCCCTCCTAATACCTATAAGCATATAAAAAGGTAATCTGCAAGTAGAAAAAATGTTTGAGAAACCCCAAGGTGGAGCCATTTTATTTTCTTTCTAACACAGCAGGAAGGATAAATAATAACCATCTGTTTAGTCTGCCAGTTGAAGACTTGCATTTGAGGAAATAAGCCAAGCTGGCTTCTAGAGATTTCCAGGTGTCGGGAGGGCCAGGTTTTTCTGGGCTTTCAGTGGATTCTGATAGTTACACAGCCAGTACTCCCCTTCTTCCCTCCTGCCTCCCACCACTAACGACTTGAAATCAGTGATCTTCAGTCCCTCCTGCTCATATGCTCAGACCTGGGGAGCTTTAAAAATGACCAATGCCTAGGCTTCTCAGCAGACCAATTAAAGCAGAATCTCTAGAGGTGACAACCCAGCTCAGGACTTCTAAAGCATCCCCTAGGTAATTCTAAAGTGAAGTCAGGGTAGATAACAACTGATTTAAATAATAGTTTCTGACTTCATTGAACCTACTGAATGAGGTTTTTGTGAAAGGGAAGCTAATATATGTCAAATATCTAACTTATGCCAGAAATTTCCTGCACATTTTTTTTTAAAGAATAACCCTGTAAGGTAGGAATTATTTCCACTTGACAGATGAGAAAACTGAGACAATGAAAGTTTCAGTTACCTGCTTATACAACACAGTAAACCAGTGGTTCTCAAACTTTTTGAAGTCAGGGCGCATTTAAAATCCTACAAATAATTGTAGGCGCACTATATACAAATTTCTGAGAAATATGTTATAATAATGAAGACAAATATTAAGAAAAAAATATAAAGTCCAAGCTTGCATTTATGGTAATTAAACAAAATAAATATGACAAAATTCAATTTATTGTCATTAAAAAACATTTTTATGTTACATTTTTTGAGTTATGCTTTCTAGAATTCGTAAAAAAGAGGCATTAAAAAATTTAAAAAATGACAAAAAGTTATCTTTTTGTATATATAGATACATTCTTAGTAAGATTTAGTAAATTCGGCAGGTCCCGGCATGAATGTGTTAAGTTTTTTCATTCTTGTGTTTATGAGAAACATAAGCCTGATATGTCCTAGTGATCTCTTCAATGTTTGGGCATCTATTTGAAAGGCAAACTCTCATTTCCTCATCAATACATTGAAGAATTCCTCTCTTTTTACTCTTGTGTTGAGTGCAGAAATCCCCCACCATACATATCATCTTAACTTTACACCAAACAAAGGATAGAAGAAACTTGCCTCCAGTCTTTCCGGGGAACATGGGGGGTAGTGTAAACAATCAGAACCACAGCTTAACAGCCTTTTGCAACCTAATCAGGCAAGTGAGGTGGGGGGTTGGGCAGACTGTCAGTTTATAGCCAATTCTCCACACCTCTGTCCCTCAAAAATCTAAACTCCAAAAATCCTGTTGGTTTTTTGGTCGCCAACAGGCACATATTTCTCTGGAATACCACAGGGCGTACCTGGAAATCTTCTAGGGCACACCAGTGTGCCCTGGTGCACATTTTGAGAACCACTGGAGTAGATGTAGGTCTGGGATTCTAATTCATTTATTCATTCAACATACATTTAAGTGCTTACTATATGCTAGGCACATTTCTAGGCATTATGATAGAACAACAAACAAGACATAATCTTCTCATGGAGTGTGCATTCCAGTGGTGGGGGTAAACAAATAGATACATAAAATAATCTCAAGTAGTGATAAATGCTATAAATACAACTAAAGCCAATTATGGGCTTAGAAAGTAATGACAGTTGCTATTTTAGATAGGGAATTTGCCAAAGGCCTCTTCGAAGTGACATATAAATAAAGCCATGAGTGAAGGAAACAAGGGAGAAAGCCATGAAAATGTCTTGGTGAAGAACATTCCAGAAAAAAGCTATGGCAAGGGCAAAGATCTCAAAGAGGGCGCATTTAGTGCATTCAAGCAATAGCTGAGAAGAGAGCCGAGCTGACTCAGGCTGAGCAGGGAAGATAAGTGGGTCAAGTATTCGCAGAACTAAAGGGCCTCATGGGCCGTGCACGTTCCTGGAGTTCGTTCATTTATTTATTTACCAGCGTTTGCTCCTTCTCTGGTATTAGTCCTTTCAGTACCCTCTGACAGTGATAGCAACTGTGTTTTGCTTCGTGTGAACCAATCCTCCCCCATCCCAGTGCTGTGGTCTGGTAGGAATGTTCCAGCTCCAGGTTTGGTCTCAAATATATAGTTAAAAACTAGGGTGGGTCTTAAATCCAATGAAGAGTGGTGTCTTTATAAGAAAATAAAGGAATTGAGAAACAGAGAGACCAGTGAAACACCGACGGAAGAAAGCCATGTGAAGACAGAGGCAGGGTTTGCAGTTACGCAGACACAAGCTTAGAAATGCCTTGGGCCATCCAGACCTGGAGGGGGCAAGGAAGCACTCTTCTCTCAGAGCCTTCAGAGGGAACAGGTTGCAGCTGACACGATTAATTTCAGACTTCTGGAACGATGAGAGAATAGATTCCTATTATCTTAAGCCACGCAGTTTGTGGTAACTTGTTACAGGAACCCTGAGGAAATGAATACACTCTCCCACTTCTCTGTGCTCTCAGTCTTCCATTATTCTTATAACCAATCCCCCAACGTCCAGTGGCAACCTCCCTCTGCTTGACATACCTAGTAAGCTTTCTGTTTTTCTGCCGGAATAAAAACTGATATACTGCTCCCCCTTCCCCAAACTCTCAGTACTTTACATTTTGATCCAAAGGTAACCAGTGAACAGTTGATGGATAATAGTAAACAGAGAAATTGCAACAGCATATTCATATCAATGCATATTTTTTCACCTGTCATATTTAAAACTTGCCAATTGCCAAATATTTTGCCCAATTAGTCCTTATAATTTCACTTAATAAGATGTCTTGGAAATCTTCCTGTATCAGGTCAGCCATGTTATTACAGCTGCATATTTTTATCAATCGGGTAAATGGCCCCTAAAGGATTTTTATATTGTTTCCATTTATTAAAACATTAAAAAAATGCTGCAATAACCATGCACACATATATCCTGGAGAGTGTTTTTGTGTGAGTGATCAGTCAGATAGGTACCCAGCTGTGGGGTTCCTAGATGTAAGGGACTATGTGACTAAAGTTTCAATAAATGACACCTACTTCTGTAAGTGTACTGCATTCACTCTAATGGGTTATCACTAGAGAATGCTTTGTGATATAATAAAAACTGCAGAGTTATGCAGTTTATGATCCAACTAGCCTAAAAAAACAGTCATTAAGGTAATTCCCACTCTTTTTTTTTTTTTCTGCACCGGTGGGCCATTGACATTTCTGGGAGCAAGAAGATCAAACCCAAAAAGCAAACAGCTGGAGCTAAACATTAGCATCAACAATAGTTCTGGGAAACTGGAGGTCCCTCAAGGAACAATGTTACTGAACTTACCTATAGGCAAATCATAAGACAAATCAGAGGAAGCCCTGCTCAGCAACTCAATGAAACTCTGCCATCTGTGGAAGAAAAGGAGACAGAATATTGGTGATCAATGTCATTGCTCTGGAAGAATGTGCAATAAACCTCAAAGTTTATACTGATAGTTATGAAGGAGCTTTTTGATACTTGTGTCATTCAGGGTACAATCTCTACAAGAAAGAGCTTTAGTATAAGGAATTAAGTGCCCACAAAATAATTGCAAGGGCCAATAGAATGGAGGTTGATATCTGTTGCTATCCTCAGGGTCGAGTCTCAACAGATATGGTCTAGAGACCAGAGGGCTGCAGGAAATTTGGCTCATGTCTCAGCTGCCCCTATAATGTTGGTGGCAAGGCAGTACAAACTGCATTTTGGCCACTGGAAAAACTGATGCCTGCCAGGGCCTGGGATTCCTACTACTTCAGGAAAATAAATGAATACTTAAAATATCTTTGTCCCTCTTCACACCCCTTGCTGTCTTTCAAATATGTATCATGCAATTGCATCTCCCCAATGGAAATTCAATCAATTTCAGAACCTTGGTGTCAACGGAGTTTGGAAATATTCTTTTTAGCCTTCCCAAGTATGGAAAGTGTTGTAACACTGGAAAGAACATAGAAGGAAGTAGAAACGAGTATTGAGTGCAGGTAGACAATATTTAGTCAGGTCCCCAAGTAGAAACTGTATTGAGCAATCCATCGGCATGTGATAATCAGGGAGACATTTAACTTTTACAAGTACTTTAGGAATGCTTTGGTAGTAAAACAATCACTAATATTTGCTTGCCCAGCATCCAATCATACTCCATTTATATATGAATATGTTCTTCTCTGGGATAATGGACCACAATCAAGGTCCTATACCCTTCTATAGACAGTGTTGTGACCCACCTTGTCTAATTAATCTATCACTTCCTCCCTCTCTCCCACTCTTTGTCTCTGTATCTCTCCTAATTTTTGGTTTGGTACTTCCTAAAGTTTTATTTTTTTCTCATTTTTTTTTGTACTACTCCATATATCCTTTAGAATATTTATTTTGCTTATGTTAGCAAAGGGCAGTTTCTGTTGCTAGCAACCAAATCACAACTGATAAGAATTTTTATCTCCTTCTTGCCCATCAGAAGAGTTAAACAAAAATAAAGAGCAAGTTATAAGATATGTGTCTTAGGTTTTCTAGAAGAGTTATAGTGTCATGTGATTTTATTTTCCTAAAGTAAAAATAATTCATTAGACATGTAATTAATTTGATTTGCTTATATTGCATAAAATTTTCCTGTACATCATATCATAAATCAGCAAAGTTCTTAGATCAGTACAGAAAATATGGCCCCCAGAGCTTCATTTAGTTACGGGCATGTAAATGGATAAGGCATAGGTATGTAAAACCACAAGCCAGATAAGCTCAGCAGCAGCTGAAGGCTAGGTACTCCCAAGGATCTGGTATTAGCACAGATCTGGACATGAACTGCTGTCCTCTACAACTTGCTGCAGTTTATTTCTAGGCCCACTTAGTAGCGTCAAGCTTATGCCTAGAACATCTTCTGACCTGTTGAAAAACAGCTATGACAGCAAAACCCAGACCCCTTGATATTTTCACATTTTTTCAGAACTGTCAGGAGTTATCAAATATGAGGTAAAGCCTTTGGAAAAAATGGCACCGGAAACTCTTGCTCTTTCTTGATTCTGTGCTGCTAGTAGGGGAAGGAGACTGGGAGAATTTCCTGAGTACTGACATTGTCTGATTTAAATGGTGTATAGGACTGATATGACCAATATACTTCTTAAGATCCTTCCAATAAAATAGCTTCTTTCTTGCATGTTCTTTTAAAATTAAATTCATTGGGGTGACACTTTTAATATAATTATATAAGTTTCAAGTGTACAATTCTATGATATATCATCTATATATTGTTTTGTGTGCTGACCACCCAATGTCAAATCTTCCATACTTTATTAGTATTTGATTTTAGGACCTTCAAAAAGCCATTGACAACTTAAATGTGAAAATGGGCTCTGGTTACCATAACAAGCACTATAATTCTAATCACAGAAGCAGGTGCCACATGCCCAATATCAAGTAAAAGAAATTGGGATGGGAGGACAAGGTCTGTGATTCTGATCTTAGATTCAGACAGATGTGAGTTCAAATTCTAATTTCAATTTAACTTATTAAGTTAAAAAGGCCTTCAGTGAGCATTCTAAGTACATTGTGTCCGTAAAGTCACGGTGCACTTTTGACTGGTCACCGGTCAAAAGTGCACCGTGACTTTACGGACACACTGTTCTTTATGTGCATTTCTCATTTAATTGAAACAATCACTTTATGAAACATGTAAATACCTTGCCCAAGGACATGGATCAGTACAGCAGCCAAGATTTCAACACTGTCTGTCTGACTCCCGGTCCTGTGCCCTTGACCATTGTATATGTGGCTTTACACATGAATGTAATATAACTTGGCTTCTGTAACATTTTTTCCCCTTTTGAATTCCATGAACACAGCTCCACTCTCTTTAGACATTACTTATTGCAGAAGTTTGAGGTCAGCCCGATTTTTGTTCATTTATAATCATTTTTTCCCCTTTATTTGTTTTGGTTTAGTTTAGTTTTTGGCCTGGAGCCTTAAATACTTTTCTTTGTCTTTGAATAAAAAAGTTTTGTTAGGATTGACATGGATACATTTTTTCTTAATTTAGTACACAGCAATAAGTGAATCCTTTTGATCTGTACATAGAGAATTTTTTCTTTTTTCTTTCCATCTCTGAAAATTTTCTTGTTGTAACTTTTGTTTTTCCTTCTTGTTCAATTTTTCTGTTTTCTTATTCCACAATACCGAGTCTTTTGGGGTTCAATCTCTAGTCTTATTCTTCTATATCCTTTATCTTTTCTTATTTTCTTCTCTGTTCTTTAGATTTTTTGGGAACATTTCAAAATTGATATTATGTACAGGTAGTCCCCGGGTTACAAAGAAATAGATTCTGTAGGTTTGTTCTTAAATTGAGTTTGTATGTAAGTTGGAACAGGTGCATTTACCTATTAAATACAGCTTAGATGGATGTTTGTCTTAACATAGTATTTATTTTTACCTTTCTGAGCATATCAATACTTAAATATTTTCAAATCTATAGAACCTATCTCATTTGTAATCTGGGGACTGCCTACATTAGTTTTTTTTAGTGTTAATTTTTCTTTTTTATTATGTCCTGATTACTTTTTTTTTAGTAAATAATATTTTATTGGAGCACAACCACAGCTATTAGTTAATGTGTAGTTTATGACTGCTTTCAGGCTATAGTGACATAACTGATTAGTTGCAAAAGACTGTAGACCTACAAAACCTAAAACATTTATTATCTGGCCCTTTATAGAAAAGGTTTGCTGATGTAAACATTTAACATGAATGCCATCATATCCTGAAATATCTAGTGGTATTCAGATTTTCTTGATTGTTTCATATTTTATTGAGATATAATTTACATAGCATTAAATTAGTTTCAGGTGTACAACAAATGATTTGATATGTGCAGTGGTGAGATTCAAATAATTTAGCAATCTGTTCTCTGCCCTAATGACCAGTTTAAGTATAAAAAAAGTTATACTTAAAGGTAGTTTGTTAACTTATGTATTTAATACTTAAGTAAGAACAATAAAAGAGATACACAAAACTGGATTATAAGAAAAAGTTTTAAAATATGAATAAAATATATTAAATAATACCTGACAAAAACAATAAAACTGTTATTTAAGATATTTCCATATTGCTTCTTTTTTTATTAGTATTATTATTTTTTATTTTATTTTATTCATTTTAGAGAGGAGACACAGAGTGTGAGAGAGAGAGAGAGAGAAAGAGAGAAAGGGGGGAGGAGCTGGAAGCATCAACTCCCATATGTGCCTTGACCAGACCAGTGCAGAGTTTTGAACTGGCGACCTCAGTGTTCCCAGGTCGACGCTTTATCCACTGTGCCACCACAGGTTAGGCCCATATTGCTTCTTGATTGGTGTTCTTAGCTGCAATTTTTTTCACTTACAGACGGAATGAACATTACTACGGGTGCTTAGAATATGCCGTTGTGCAGGTGAACGTTAAAAAAGGGTAAGGAACGTAAAGTAAGCCTGTGATTTCTGCATTGGATGGCTGCTCCAGGGGTCTACCTTAGAGCGAATCCTGATTACAAGTGCCATTTTAACAACTGGTTTGCCGAACTCAACTAAAAATTAGGTATTGGTTCTGCCGAACTGGTGCAAAACAGCTGAATCCCACCCCTGGAAGCATGTATATATTATAAAATGACAAACAATAAATCCAGTTAACCACAACACTTACTTACAGTCCTGGTTTCCTCTTAATTCTGCTGTAGAAGTTTTTCAAGCAACTTTTGCTTGCTTCAAAGGATCCAGATTTTGCCAGGGCTTTTCTAATTTTTTCTGTTCACTTTCTGTGGTTTCTAAATTTCATTTATTATAGCCTTTTAATCTCATTATGCTTATTACTTTCCAATTTGTTTCAATAGAGGACATGGTTTCTTATATTCTAAGGAAAACCCAATTGGTTTTCTAAATACTTTCTAGTTTCTGGAGTAAATCATTTTCAAAAGTTTATTGTTAGGTGAAGGTTGCAGGATCATGATTCCCTCTTCACATTTGTAGTATTTTTTAAAAATTAGGGCTTCTATGTTTTTGTTATTGTTGTTTGTTTGTTTTTGTTTTATTTAATTCATGGTCAAATGAGGAACAGTTGCCACTCAGCACAACACAGCAGATGAGTTGGGTAGATTTCCTTTGGCCTAACCCACTCCTGATTTAATTTTGCCATTAAAGGGCAAGTGGCAAATGCCACCAATGCCTGGATGCCAAGAGGCTCTCTGCTGGGAATAACTCAGAGTGAGATCTTTTCACTCCACATATTGAATATTGGACACTAATTTGTATGTCAAAATCAATATACTCCTCAGCATAACAATCACCAGAGATTTCTCCATCTGATCCAATCCACACAACTGTATTTTCAGGAATTTTGCCTCACCACATTAACATCACGGCCAATTTTTCCCCTTCCTACCTTCCTTACCCCAAGGTAAGGAAGGCTCCCTTATTCTTGGAGCTTTGCTCTCTGCACAGGTACAGAAATTGGTGTGTAGCATTGACCCCAAGAAGAAATAACCTGCCAAGAATGCCTTGTGGTTAATTGGGCACAACTTCATAACCAGAGCCTAGCAGTCATCATTGCTAACAGAGGCCTCTGCCTACTGCACTTAAAAGAAAAAGTGGCAGTTTGAGTGGCCAGCCTCACGCTGTATTTCAGCCCAGAGAACTGACCCTTATACGAGAGTTCCTGATACCCTCTTTCAGCCAATGGGGTGAGACTTCTCTGTGCAATCACAAATGTACAGCTATATACATATTTGCATCTTTACCGACCAATTGGAACAGCTTCATAATACCAATCAAAATGTTTGATTTAGACCAATTAGGCCAGTGCTATTTGGACCAATCTGGCTGTGTAAATTTGGATTTCTCATTTGCATAGATGGACCAATCAGGCAGGTAAGGTAGAAACTTGCTTGATATAAGGGGTCTTTCCCTCTACTCTACCTCCTCTGTGATCACTTTTGTTTTATTTTCTGGGTCTCCTCTCTCCAGGTTTGTAAATTGTTTATCTGAATAAAGTTATTCTTGTTTAGAACCCCAGACTCCGAACTTCTGCTGGCATTAGATTGGTGGCAGTGGCTTTTTATTGACAGCGGGTAAGTTTATGTTTGTGTATCCTTGGGTGGAGGAAGGAGGGGTTGGGAACAGTACTCAGGCTGCTGCAGAAAGTACACCTGTGTTGTTTTCTGGTTTTTAAGACTTGGGGTCTCCAGATCAAGGCAAGGCGTGGTAAAGGCACAGCGTATCTTCTGTCTTCTGTACCTCCTTTAGGTAGGCAGTGTGAAGCCTGGGTAACCAACTCACTGGTTTTTCCAGATTCCATTTATTTATAGGAGGCAAAGGTTCCTTCTAGATTCTGGCACAATTAATGTTTTGCTACTGGTCTGTTTTCTGGTCTCTTTATTTGTTCATTGGAATTTTAATCAGGGGTGGTAAAGCAGATGACATTTTATACAAAACGTCTTAAACTGTATATCGAAAAAAACAAAAGCCTAACTACACCAAACAAAAAAATGTGAGCCATTTTATAGAAACACACTTGTAATCTTGATGAAATTAATTGCAGGTGGCACGTTTCTCTGAGGTTATACAGGCTAAAATCAAAGGTGTTCTGGTGCTTACTTCCCAAGCCCATTGCCTTTTCCCCCTGTGAAATGTATGCTACAGTCATAACAACTGTAGTTCTCCAAACTTGCTATGTTTTACTCACTTTTTTTTGTTTTGTTTTGGTACATACTGCTCCTTTTATCTCTGAAATATTCTTTACTATGTCTCATCTGGTTAGTTCCTACAAGTCTCACCAAGCTCAGCTGAGACACAGTATAGAACAGTGCTGAGAGGTCTGTTCAGATAGCTAGACTCCCATGATTTGAAGAGTTTAATCATTTTAGCCATTCCTTTGTGAAACTGTAATCTTCTATTCCAGCTAAGAGGGTATAAAGTATGCTAGAAGGAGGAGACTGTTAGCTGTTAGGGGCTGTAGAGTTTGCTCAGGCTCCCAAAACAAAATACCACCTATTGGGTGGTTTCACCAACAGAAATTTATTTTCTCACAGTTCTGAAGGCTAGAAGTTCAAGATCAAGGTACAGTAAGTTAAGCCTCTTCTGAAGGCTTGCAGATGGCAGGCTTCTTGCTGTGTCTTCACATGGCCTTTTCTCTAGTGGTCCAACATTTCTCTTCTTATAAGAATTCCAATCAGATTGCATTAGGGTTTACGCTAATGAACTCCTTTAACTTAATCACCTCTTTAAAGTATTTATCTCCAAATATAGCCATAGTCTGAAGTCCTCAGAGTAATGGTTTCAACATATGAATTAGGAGTGGGGATACAATTCAGGCCATACAGAAACAGAGATTCAAAGACTTCCAACTTTTGGAACAATTTACTTAATATCCCTGAACCTCAGTTTACTCATCTGTGAAGTGGGTATGGAAAATATATAACTCATGGAGCTGTTGTGAGTATGAAAAGAGATAACCCATGTAAAGCATCTAAGCCCAATGCTTGGGATATTTTAGGCGCCTTGCCATCAATCTCTTACACCCTCAGTTCAGGATGTTATTTGTTTACATTATTTTATTCACTTACTGGGGTGCTCATTTAACTGCACTGTTTTCCTTGGCTTTTACTTCCTTGGTCACATAGCCTGAGTTGTATTCTTCTCCCCTGGCAGTTGGTTCTAAGAAGCAAAGCCCTTTCCCAACACATAGACAATAAACTCAAATTCAGACAAAAGCATTCTTTTGTTCATTTGACAGATGGAAAATAAAGGTTAAGAGAAATTATTTACTTGCCCAAATTCCCAAAGCCAGTGCATTTCTGGGCCAGGATTTCCATCCACCTTGGCCTGTGCGATTTTGGAGCTCCTGCTGCCTTTCTGCATGGATGAGGGCTAAAGGGACAGTGGGAATTTCAAACTGGTGAGAAGAAGCCACCTGCAAGCTCTGGGCTTCTTTGAATCATATTTGTTCCTGGAACTTACAAGCCTCCCTATTTTTGTATCTGTATCCTATGCTTTTCCTGGGTTCTAGAGGAGATGGCAGGAGATACTCAGCTCCTCATTCCAGAAATATATTCAATATCAAGCCCAAAGGTGGAGCTAGCCATGGACCTGAGGCAGTTTGCCTGAGTCTCCTGTGCGTAGTCACCATCCTATAAACTTACGAGTTTCACAGGATTTGTAGGATAGTCAGTATGATGTATGAAGAGCCGAGATCCTGAAGCTAGAGAGCCTGCATTTTCAGTGGTCGGCAAGCTCATTAGTCAACAGAGCCAAATATCAACAGTACAATGACTGAAATTTCTTTTAAGAGCCAAATTGTTTAGATTTAAACCAGGGGTGCTCAATACGTAGATTGCGAAGGAAGTGTGGGTAGATCGCATGACATTAAAAAGACATTTGTCTTTTGATTGGCATACAGGGTAGCCAATCTGATGTCTGAACTTTTGACACCCTATGCATGCGTATTAAACCGTGCTAACTTGTTCCGTTACATTGCTGCGTAGTTAGCCTTCAATTTATTTAAACTAAATACAACAAAGGGTATAAAAATGAGTGCCATAACTGGTCCGAGTAAGAAGCCTAAAACCTACCACTTTCATACAGAATGGGAGGGGATTTTTTTCACTATGTCATATTCTAAGAGTGTTTGCCTCATCTGTCTGTGTGCCATTGCTATTCCAAAGAAGGGAAATGTGGAGCGGCTTTTTCGGACTGTTCATAAAAACTATGACATTGACTTTCCTCCAAAAAGAGAGCTGAGAAGGAGAAAGGTGAAAGAAGAATACACAATATTAAATAGTAATAATAGTAACTTAAATAATGATAATATAGAAGAAATAAATTTATGTTTTGCATTTTTATTGTAGGTAGATCATTTTGACTTGGTCATCTTATAAGTAGCTCGCAAGCTAAAAATGTGTGGGCACCCCTGATTTAAACTATATAGGTAGGTACATTCCTTATCTAGGTAGCGCCCACACATGGTATTTTGTGGAAGAGCCACACTCAAGGGGTCAAAGAGCCATATGTGGCTCGCGAGCTACAGTTTGTCAACCACTGACTTAGCCTATTGATGAATTTATTTTTCAATTACATACTGATTTAGCCCCTCTGTGACTTAGTTTCCTCATCTGAAAAACAATAGTACCAACCTCCTGGGGGCACTTACAAAAATGAAAATAGTCAATATTTATAAGGTGCTTATAACATTGACTGGAATATAGTAAGTAATATATAACTGTTGACTATTGATAATAATAATAATCTTATTATTGTTATTATCTTCACCCCATATGAATTATAGGCTTCTGGAAGAGAAGACTGAAATTAATGAACTCTTAAAAGCCAGGTCCAGTTTCCAAGACCAAATCAATGGGTAGACCTAAACCCCATCTCTAATAGCTCGCTGCCTAACAATTTTCCTATTCCCATTAAAAAGTAATTGCTGAATCAGACACCTCATGTTTCCTTTATCTCCTCAAATCCTCTGGTTGTTCCTGGGATTATCAAACCAGTCCTTTTCAACCTAATTGCACTCTTAATAATGGGCCAGATGTGTAGGATAAGTCCTACTTGTGGCTGTCAATTGCTCCACTTTATTTACGAAGCTTCCATAGCAGCTTCATTATTTATCCCTTACGCCAAAACAATTTGGTTGTGTGCCTGTGTTTTAAACTGGGTTTGAAGCATTTAATTTTGCCAATACAATTTTAAAGTATTAGTTTGCCTCCTGTTCTCTCTCTGCCCTCCTTAATTACCACTTATTGCAAAGTCACACAGAAACATCGAATGCTAATTCTGACTTAACATGTTCCTAGCCAAGAACAGGGATAATAATTTCCATCCAGCACAACCTGAACTCATTTTACATAAGGGCGATTCAGAGTAGAGATTTGAAATCCTAATCAAGTCTTTCTCAAAATCGCCTTACCCTGGCAGTCATTCAGTAATGTCTCTGCTAATTGGTAGGCAAATGGCAAAAAAACAAAATCTCAATGTTACAAAAACACACACACAAAGAACAACTTTGCAACAGCATTCACGAAATTGCTCCTCTCATCAGCTCTTGCAATGTGACAGTTTAAGAAGAGAACACAATTCATTTTATTTGGTTAGATGGAGCTAATCCCACATCACCATAATCCCTCCTGATGTTTTATTGATTCTAAAGGACATTTAATCAGGAAGCAGCTCAGCACTAGAATCCTGCTAATTAGCAAGCAGCCACATTCCAAATGGGTTCCCAATTGAACAGCAGATTAATGGACAATATGTACTAAAATAATGATTCGTGCATTCAGCTCCTGAAATGTGTGTCTAAATTGCATCTTTAATCTCTTAAGGATATAGGTTTGCATACAAAGCCTTTAAGGGAATGGATTTCATTCACCAGAAGAAGCTTTAGCCAATGACTGTTTAAGGATCAAATAGGTTTGTCACTTATACATGCAATTCTTCAGTGGTTTCATGGGTTTGATGCCTTTGAACATTCAAAGGTCAAAAACAGGTGAGTAAAGAAATCAGGGCACTTCTCTGACATGCACATTAAATGATGGGAAAGTGAAAATACTGGTATGTAGGTGGCCTAACCTCATTTTCCCCCCATTCACTCTTAATTTCATATCTCTGATTCTTAGACTCTTGGTTTGAACACACACTTTTAATCAAGGATACTATTCACCAGGTGTAATGTGAGCTTTGATACTTGCATTTCCTCCCTTCATATTATTGCCTTTTGGACCTCCCAATTGGAGCTTATGGTTTTCTACTTGGCTCTTCTTCTACTTCTGTTTTTGCTGCTCAGCCACCCCCCCTCCATCCTAACTCAGCCAACCCCCCAAGGTTTCAGAGAAGGGAAACTCCCATGGGCAAAGCTGGTCTGATTTAAATTCATTGACTAAGCTCAACTTTCTATCATCATTTATTTATCAATTGATGTTTCCCATAACCTTTACCCTTCTTTGTTGTTTTGTACTGCTCTTATCACCAAGTTATATGCCACGTGTTCTAACTTGTTCTTCCCCGTTAGAATATAGGCTTCATGAGGGAAGGGGCTTTGTTTTATTCATATCTGCATTTCCAATGGCTAGAATACTGATTGGTATGCATCAGGCATTCAATAAATGTTAAACAACTAAATTAATCAATATTTATTGTTTACCTACCATGTGCCAGATACCAGCCATCAAGATGTTGAGAATAAAATGTGAGGGAAGCAGTCATGCTCTTTGCCATGACAAGCATGGGGAGATCACTATCTGGACATTAAACTAAAAAATCACACAAATAAATACATAATTACAAATACACTCCTCACAAAAATTAGGGGATATTTTAAAATAAATATGAAGCGATAAAACTTGATTTTTTTTTTTATCAAACAAGAACATCAGAAAAGCAAACAACAAGTCAAAGAAGATTGTTCAATTATGCAAGTGAGATGCAAAAACAACTTTTATTTCATTGGTGAAAATGAACTATACAAAAGGCTGAAAGTACTGGAGTATCTGCACATTCCTTGATCCCCTAATTTTTGTGAGCAGTGTAATAATAAGTGCTAGGAAATATAATAACAAGGGACCTGATTCTGATGAGGTGCTTAGAGCAGGCCTTCTTCAATTTGACCATGAGCTAGGGACTAGTCAGAATTCATGTATCTGTATCCTTAAGGGTATTTTGAGGCTCCATTCCTTTTCTAGTTCACTTAAATTCCATATTTGTAGAATACTTACTATGTGCTGGGCACTGCTCTAGACCCTTGGGATATATCAGTGAATAAAACAAAGATTCTGCCTGCCTTATGACACTATAGTCTATAGTCTATCAGAAATCAACGGATAACAACAATAAACGTCACACATCAGTAAATTACCAAACACATTAGCAGTTGATAAGTGTGTAGAGGAGTGCAAAAGGAAATCAGTTATGGGTAAGAATGGGTGGGGACTACAACTTTAAATAGGGTGGTTAGTGTAGGTCTCACTGATAAAGTGAAATTTGAGCAAAAACTTGAAGAGTGAAGAAGGTATTTGAAGGGAAAGAGCATTTTAGGTAGAGGAAATATTTGGACGATAGGTGCTATGGCGAATGTGTGCGCGGTGTGCTTAAGGAAGCAAGGAGTACAATGTGACCGAAACATAATGAGCAAAGAAAGTTGTAGATGGAGCCAGAGACGTGATGGGGGAGCAGCAGAGCATCTGGAACACTTTATAAGGACTTCAATTTTTTAAAAATTTCTGAGTGAAATAAGATGCTCTTTCACTGTTATGAGAAAAACAATGACATGAACTATTTTAGGTTTTAATATATAACTGCTGTATTGAGGATAAGCTAGAGACAGGAGAAGAGAGTTCAGTTAGAAGGCTATTATAGTAATCCAAGAGAAAGATAATGGTAGCTTGGATGAAGTATAGTTAAGTAACAGTAGAGGTGAGGAGGAGTGACCAGGTTCTGGATGTATTCTGGTCATAGAGTTGATTTATTAATGGGTTACTGATGAATTGAATATAAAATGTGAGAAAATAGAAAAGCCAAGGATTACTGGTACATTGTTTTCATTTTAATTTAGTTCAACATATTTTATAATTTCCCTTGTGATTTCTTGTTTGACCATTGGTTATTTTAAAATGTATTATTAGACTGAGGTTATTGGTTTTGGCTCTCTTTTTATATCTTCCATATCTCTCATTATGTTTATGTTTTTATAAACATGTGAAGAATATTTATAATTGCTCTTTTAATGCCCTGATCTACTATTTATCATCTCTGTTTATGAATTTGCTTCTATTAATTGTTTTTTCTCCCAATAATAAATTATACTTTTATATTTTCACTTCTTTTTATGCCTGCTAATTTTACATGAATGCCAGAAATTGTGAATTTTACATTTTTCATAGTTTTTGATTCCTTTAGAAGTTTTATTTGGGGGGATCGGTTTTTGGATGTTGTTAAGTAAATTAGAAACAGTTTGATCATTTTGAATTTTACTAGGACTTTTAAAATTTGTTAATTTGTCTAAGGTAATTTGGCCTCACTGCAGCCCAGTAACTTTCTGAGGACTCGACTCAAAGCCACATGCGTTCTTTCTGATTTGTGAAAATAGGAACTATTGCCAACCCTGTGTGAGAGCTAAGCATTTTTCCATTTTCTTTTTTCTCTGGACTTGGGTGGTTTCCTCAAATGCTTACATTGGCTAGTACTCACATGAAGACTCAAGGGTAACTCTTTGGAAAATTCCAGAAAGAACTCTCTGGGTATCTCTACTCTCTCCTGTTCTGTACTGTGCATTCTCGCCTTGATGACCTTCTTGAGCTCTATGCTCTTTCTCTTTAGCTCAAGGAGAATGCTGGGCTAAGTTTGGATTACCCCTTTTTGTTCAATAAGCTGAGCTTACCTAATTATTTTTTCATTCAAGAATCACTGCTTTGGCCCTGGCCAATTGCCTTAGTTGCCATATGGATGCCCTGGGTTTGATTTCCAATCAGGGCACACAGAAGAAGCACCCATTTGCTTCCCCACCGCTCCTCCTTCGCTCTCTCTCTCTCTCTCTCTCTTCTTCCAGCAGCCAAGGCTCAAGTGGTTCAAGCACATTGACCCTGGGTGTTGAGGATGGCTCCATGGAGCCTCTGCCTCAGGCCCTAAAAATAGCTCAGTTGCATGCATGGCCCCAGATGGACAGAGCATCGTCCCCAGATGGGGTTTGCCAGGTAGATGCTGGTCAGGATGCATGCAGTAATCTGTCTCTCTATTTCTCCTTCTCTCACTTGGAAAAGAAAGAAAAAGAATCACTGCTCTGTGCTGCCTCTTGTACAGGATCTGAAAACCATTGCTTCATATAGTCCAATCTATATTTTAGTTGTTTAAGGTAAAATGATAAATTTGATTATCAATAATCTGTCATGGCTAAGAAGACCATTTGGTCTTAATATAAGCAAACATTTCTTAACCCTGTCTTTAGGTGATGAAATTGATTGTTTCACATATAAAACTTCAGTTTAAAGACATATCTTTAGTATCTTTTTAGAGGACTCTGTGAATAAAAAATTAATTCACTTTATTTCATTTTGATAAGTCAAATCTTGATGGCTGAGCAATGTTTCCAGGAGGCTCAAAGTCAGATATAATCCATGTTTCCCACATACATCCCTGACCTACAAATAAGAAAGAATATAAAGTGTCACTGTAATGAAATTAAAATTTGAATTTCTTCCCATGATTAGAACCTATATGGTATTGACAAAGAAATAATTCCCTGAAGTGCATTGAATCATTGGGATATCATTTAAGACATGAATGTCCAACTGAATGCTCAGCAAACAGCAAATATTTATTTTGTTGACACACAGGTATAATTCATTATGCGGAAGTCAATGAAATGTACAATTCTGATGTTAAATTCCTGTCAGCCACAAAATGGGTTGGTCAAGGTCTAGAAATTACATATACTTTTATATAGGTAAATTGCAAAATGCTTTTGTACATCTACTTTGATTTATAAAACATTGTATTAGCATGGTAATATTACTATCTGCATTTTATGAGGGATAAAACCAAGTTTTAAAGAGATTAATTGGACTTCCTCAGTGTCACATAGTTAATAAATCATGGAACTTAGTCCAGAAACTAGATGCTCCATAAATGATTTGGATGAATGAATGAAGTCTCATTGCAGTTTCCCGAGTCTAGCTGACAAACCAGTTCAGTTCTTAAGTTGGTGGGTGGGTAACATGTCAAACTTAGGGGTGTGATAGCATATGTTGTATGTTTAGCATAATGTTTAAGCATATAGACTTTGGGATAAAACAGGACATATTCTAAACACCAGATCTGTCTGTGATCTGTGTGTACTCAGGAAGTTACTAACCTTTCCATGACCACTTACTTCATTTACTAAATAAGATTAGAGTTTTCTACTTCTCAGTATTCTGTGAAGATTACATGAAAAAATAAGCAACTAGAATAGTTTCCAACTTCTAGTAGACATTGGATTAATATCTGTTGAATGAAGAAAAGAAGGAATGGAAGGAAACATGAAAAAAAGGGAGAGAGGAGAAAGAGAAGATAAGAGGAAAGAAGTAGGAAGAGGAAGAATGAAAGAGAGAGATAGAGAGAGAGAGAGAGAGAGAGAGAAGGGAGAATGGAGAGAAGGGAGGAAGGGACAAAAAACAAAAAATGAAATGTCTAATTTAGTGTTGGTCTAAATAGTAGCTATTATTATTTTTAGAGCAATTTCAGAATAATAACTACATCGAGTGTGACTTTTTATTTTGAGCTGATGTTTTGACATCATTGGGCTTTGCTGACTCTAGAGATATTGCTCCTCCCAGGGCTAACCAATTCTTAAATATAGTAAAGGAATGGCTTGAAAGTGTGCCTTCCATATTGAAACCAACCACCTCCTTTATTGAGACTTTCATACCCGGGTCACTATTTCCCTGCCCTTGTTACCCCATGGCCGACTACTGGGTTAGTTGGGACAGACCCTATGCACCAGGGCCCAACTTTTTCAATCTAGTCAATCCTAAACCTGGTTACCCTGCCTTTCCTAGTCCACAATGAAGACTTTTGCCCACATTTTCCCCTTATTGTTACTGCTTTCTGATTACCCTGGTGCTTCCCTATGTGGCCTGTGTGCTGGGTGGGACATGCACCTCCTCTTGGGAACTATGAGTAACACATTAGTTTTTCAATAGCAGTTAGCACCTGATCTGTTGGTCTGACCACAATGGAAATAATAATAAAATCTAGACTTTAAAACAGTGACAAAACAATAATATTCATTTGTCCATGCGGAAGGAAACAAACAACAAATCTGGGGTTTGAAACTTGCAGATATTGCTTACTAGATATAGGGAGTTGTGTCAGGGAAGCCTAACAGAAGGAAAAAAAAAAGATGCATTTGAAACACACACACAAACAGCTAAGAGTTTGCCAGAAGAATAAGGGGTTGGGGAGAATTCTGGGAGGACAAAAAGCTTTGTAAATAATGGGTGAGAAAGAGCATAGTGCTGTTTAGAAACTGCATGTGTTTTGACATTATCCAGTTTATTATATTTTTATACCCTTTTCCATGCTGGGCAGTCATTATTCATTAGAGCTTTTCTACAAGACAGTGGCTTACTGATGGTTGGTATTGTGTTTCCTTCATTTTCCTATCCTGACTGCCTAGCACAATTACAAAATAAAAGATCAGTAATTATTGAATAAATGAGTACATGGATGAATGAGGAAGTAAATGAACGAGTTGAAGACACTGAAGAGTGAAGTGTATATGGACAGAGGTTAGCAAAAAGTAAATTTTGAGGGGTAGAAATAGTCACATTATTCCATTTTACTCCATAAATAAGAATTAATTTATCAAGATTAGAGCCTATTCATGTATTTTAAAACATCAATATTAAAAGATTATTCTAAAAATAGCTTATTCTGGCAGTATTGAGTTTGGCTAAAATCTAAAATGAACAGCAGGTTAGAAATAGTAGTACATCAGGATTCCTAGAAATAGTTGAGTGATAGCTACTAAGAACTAACTGCTGACAGTTTAGAGGAGTAACAGAAATGTCTACTAGCAAATCCTGGCAATTTAGTGTTATTCAGGATTATTATTAAAATCCTCTAAAACATGAATATTATAATGATGACCTTTGCTCAATAAGAAAGTGATTATGTGAAGTTTCTTCTGTTTAATAAGGAATTAAAAAAATCAAATGTAACTCAATTATCTTATTTAGAAATAAGATATTCATTTATTCATGGGAAATAATTATTCATTTTCTCAAAATGCTTCTTGAAAGAGTGGTACACAGATGCTCTCTCAACTTCCTCTCTTCCCAGTTTTGGCTTCATTTGCATTTTACCCCATCACTATACTTAAACTGTTTTTACCAAGTCACTAGTAACTTCCATGGTTTCCAATTTAATAAATACTTTTCAGTGCTAATTATAGATGGGTTTTTCATGGCATGGACATTGCTGATCTCTTGGCTTCTTTGGCCACTCCCACGTCTTTTGATTATATTTTTAGTCTTCTTTGATGGCTTCGTTTTGTCTACCTATTCCTTAACAATGAGTGTCTTCCTCAACCTGTCCTTCTCACTTTTCATTATGGCCTTAGTAATCCTAATTACTCCAATGGCTTCAACTCCGTATTCAAGATTCTTAAATTATAATTTAATGTTAACCTTTCTCAACCTGGATCAATATGTTCAAACCTAAACTCATCATCCCTTCCTATATCCTTTCAAACTTCTGTTTCCTGTCTCAGAGACCATTCGCCAAGTTGTCAAAGCCCAAACCCAGGAGTCATTTTTGATTCTTCCTAATTCAGGGCTCACAACCAATTAGTCATCAAGACCTACTTTTGTACCTCCGTAATATCTCCATTTCTTCTGTTACTGCCCTGATTTAGACCCTCATAATTTCTTGCGTGAATTATTGGACTAGCCTTCTAAAGGATCTCTCTGCCTCTAACACTCCATATTCTATTAGAGTGCTCTTTTCAAATTTCACATTTGATCATATCATTCACTTGTTTAATATCATTTGAGGATTCCTCTGTGCCTTCAGGATAAAACTGACACTCCTTGAGAACTTCATAAATGAGCTCCTACTTCCCCTTCTAGCATCAACTTGAGCAGCATCTCCCACCATCCTCAGCCACCATGTGTTCACTATGTTCTGCATTTACAAGTGATTACCAGTTCCCTGAATTAACCATACTCTCTCCTTTTAGGGCCATTTCTCATTGCTCCTCTTACCTAGGATATCTTTCTGATTCCTTCCTCTGCTTCTTCCTCCAATTCCCTGCTAAATTCACCTATCCTCTAAGATTCAGTATTTGCATTTTCTCCTCTGGAGAGTTCTTGAGCTAGGCTAGCTTGATACTTTTTGGTCTTAAAAGTTACTTCCATAACTGCATTTGGTATACAGAATTGTGACAACATGTTTAAAATGTTGCCTTTCCCTGGAGTTCCTGAAATTGTCTATTACAGACTATTCAACAGACTATTGTCTGTTGTCCTCAGCCTTATCACAGTTCCTAGAACACACTGAGTGGATAACATGTTGAATGCGGGAATAGAATAAGTATGCCATATTGCTTAGAAGGATGGCTGTTGAACTGGAGGAAGGGAAGGATTTGAAGCTACTAAAAATAATTCTATAGTTTTAGGGCAGAGTGCAATGATACAGAAACTACCAAATACAAAGAGGTGCTGAAAAACTAGAGAAGACTGTCTTATACTCCTGGTCACTAGGTCAACTTCACATTCACCAACTCCGGGTTTCCTCAGTAATGGGACTCCCTGTTGATGATAAGGAGGAGGTTGCATGAAAATGAAGCAGAGCAATTGGAATTACAGCCATTTGTGTTCTAGCTAGCTCCTCCTGGGAGGAAGCTCTGGGAGTAGTTTGGGATGTACAGCAGAAAGAGAATGAGTTCAAGAGATAGAAAATAGATATTATATCCCAAAGTGGCTAAACTGAACCTGTGTCCATGGGAGTTTCTCAGATTCTACAAACCTACTGAATCTATTTCCGTAATGGGCAGAGCGGCTAATAAAAGTACACGGATCCTTTGCCTCAGCAGTCTTTCCAGAGCCGTCATTACTTCAAAGATGTGGCTAGAGGAACAGGACAAGTGAGTTCATAGAAAGAAGATGATGGGCATTTCATATATTTCATACTGTTCTTTGACAGTGGTCAAAATTCCATTGATCTCAGCGACAGAACACAAGATTATCCATCAGGACTGCATTTATTTATCTGAGAAGCTACAGATCATTTGTGAACCCTCTGAAATGTTAAATATGAGAATGTGCCTCAGCCTCTGACCTCTGTCCAGCACAGAATGCACAGATTTTATGAGCAACGTAAGGTGGTCTGTGATTCTCTGCACTGCACTGTAAAGAGATTTAGTACTGGTCAAAAAGAAAACCCTTCCTAACTCAGGTGCCCCTTCCTGGGACACTCTGAAGTCCTATGTCCAGGAGCAAGGATGCTGGACTGGAACTGCTGCTTTTTGTATCCAGTGTCCCTTGGGCTTCAATTTTTCTCACATTCTGGGAAAACAGGATTGTATTTTACATGCCTCCCAGAACTGTAATATTCTTTGAGTGAGTTCCAGATGTTTTCAGAGATGCCAGATGGCTCACGAGATGCAGGCCAGCTTTAAGGAAAATGTGTCCCATTTCCTTGGATGTGAACCACAAATTGAAGCTTTCAGGGCCAGCTGTGGCTGGAGAAGTTCAAGGCCTGCTCTGATAGCCAGCACTCAGGTATCACGCAGTGCGCTAAGTGCCTTCACAGACTTATCTTGTTTAACAACTGACAGGAGGCAGATATTTGGAACCTAGTTTCTCCAGATGAAAAATCTGAGACTCAAAGGGTTTAAGCAGATTTACTTTGATTTCCAAGTCATTTGTGTTCCATTCTATGAGTATCATCTGAGAACAACCGAGCACTGATGGTGTGATGTAGTTTCT
Organism: Rhynchonycteris naso; assembly: GCA_037038555.1. Classification (NCBI taxonomy): domain Eukaryota; kingdom Metazoa; phylum Chordata; class Mammalia; order Chiroptera; family Emballonuridae; genus Rhynchonycteris; species Rhynchonycteris naso. The sequence goes on along the minus strand of CM072997.1, from coordinate 188,543,488 downwards.
AATAATGAAAAATTTGTATTTCTTAATTTATTCCTACCAATCTATTCCTGAACATAAAAGCATCTATCTAGGATGAATGGAATCTACTGTAGTGTTCTCTCTCTTACTAGTAAAACATGCTTACAGTGTGTGTGTAACAGTCACACACACACTATCATGAGCTTTACCTCGGCACACTTAGTTGACTGTATAAATGAAAGCATAGAGAAAGCTACTTCTGTGCTAGAATAAGAACCCAGCTACAGCATATCGTACCCTTATTTTCTTAGTAAACATCACTTGTTCTTTTAAGTTTTCTGACTTCCAATTCTTTTTTTAAGTGAGAGGAGGGGAGATAGAGAGACAGACACTCACATATGCCCTACCAGGATCCACCTGGTGACTGCCATCTGGGTCTGATGCTTGAATCAACCAAGCTATCCTCAGCATCTGGGGCCGGCTCAGACCAACCAAGCTATCCTCAGCCTCTGGGGCCAGCTCAGACCAACCGAGCTATCTTCAATGACCAGGGCCAACACTCAAAAACAACTGAGCCACTGGCTGTGAGAGGGGAAGAGAGAGGAAACAGGGAGAGAGAGGGAAAGAGAAGCAGATGGTTACTTCTCATGTGTGCCCTGACCATGGATCAAACTGGGAACATCTACAAACCAGGCATCTGATGCTCTATCCACTGAGCAAACCAGCCCAGTTCTAACCACTATTTACCTAGATGAAAGATATTTTTCAATTTTTCCAATGGGACTCAATTCCCCCAACCCCACCCCTTCTGTACTTTCCAATTTGTTCTACTCTTCTGGAATTCTAACTTTTGTGTACTGAGCTCAGTGGATTCTTCCAGATGTCTTCTGCCTAATGGAGTTCCCATTCTGGTTCTTAATTTCCAGTTTTATTTCTGTATTTTGAATCCTGCCTCTGCCACTTGCTAGCTGAGGCCCTTGGGTGACTCAACTGGCTTCTCTGAAACTCAGATTTTAAAATTTATTAAATGGGTATGGTAACAACTACTTAGAGCCTGTCGTTATTTTAAGGGTTGGATGAGATGATGCAAGTAGAGCATTTAGTGCAGCACTTGGTGAGAACTCAGGAAAGCTCGGTGGTGACGGTTGTTGTTAATGGAATTGTAGTATTAGTGGTAATTATTATTTTGCCTGTATCCTAGGTAGCCTCATGACTGGGGTTTATGGTTCTGGACCTTCTTCCATGAAACACATCTGCACTGTTAATTAACGCTCTAAAAGGAGCACGTTCATTTCTTTTAGCAGTAAATCACATAGATCCTTATACATAGTTTCATGTTCCTAAGGACTGGGATATCCCATGCTGACCTCATGGAAGCCGGTAAAAGGTGTGAGAAATGAACATTTGGCCTTGGCAAAATACTTGTTTTTCATCATGAAATATTATTTGGGTATTGCCATATTCTATATTGTTACCATAAAACATAACTTGACATAAGTAATTCCTGGAGCAGTTCTGCAGATTCTACAATTCCTTTTCTATTTTGTTTTTCTCCTTCCTGGCACAGAAAATAAAAAACTGTGCAATACATTCCACAGGCTCCTAACTGTACCTTCTTACTATATACTCAATACTGCAAGGTAGATTTTTAGAGATGAAAAGAATCTGAAATCTAATTTTGGTTACCTTGAGTGGGGTCAAGTAGCCAGAGAACGCACGATCTTCTTTTCGAAAACTCAGATGAAGGCTCTCTATATTGAGTTTGCCATTGGCTGTCCTGAGTGCCATCTTGAAGATCTCCAACAGGCTCTTGTTCATGTCTGACTGCAAGTTGGAATGTTGAGGGGCACTACTGCTTGGAGGGGCAGGGGAAAGTCTATGAAAAGAGGATCCACGCAAAACTTTTGTGTGTTTCCATGTATGTCTCCCAACTCGGTTACATACTGGCAAACCAGAGAACCCACCCAGTATGGCCTTCTGAATCTTGGGAACCTGGCCATGGGACTGTATGTGCTGATTCCAAAGATTATCTCAAACCTATTCTAGTCTAGTGAGCACCATAGCCTCATCTCCAGGAAGAACCAAGCCTTTTTTTTTTTTTAATAGGGACAGAGAGAGAGAGAGTCAGAGAGAGGGATAGATAGGGACAGACAAACAGGAACAGAGAGAGATGAGAAGCATCAATCATTAGTTTTTGTTGCTGTTGTGACACCATAGTTGTTCATTGACTGCTTTCTCACATGTGCCTTGACTGTGGGCCTTCAGCAGACCAAGCCACCCCTCGCTGGAGCCAGCGACCTTGGGTCCAAGCTGGCGAGCTTTTGCTCAAGCCAGATGGGCCCGCGCTCAAGCTGGCGAGCTCGGGGTCTTGAACCTGGGTCCTCTGCATCCCAGTCCGACACTCCATCCACTGTGCCACTGCCTGGTCAGGCAGGAACCAAGCCATTTGACTGTAATATAGACCCAAGTTGGTAACCTCTCTATTTGCCAGGTTGACAGAAAGAATGAGAAGTGTCCATAGTAGTTTCCTTTCCCTGCTTGATCTTACTTTTTAAAGCCCAGATAATCAGATTTCTGAACTGTACGTTATCAAAAAGCAAAGCAGATCCTGGTAGATCCCTGTAACCAGGGATCCTATATTAAAAAAACAAAACAAAACCATGAACCAGGTGAGCTTCCTACATTATCCTTAACTCTGCTATTTGTATCGGGAAAACCCAGGAAAGTTTGGGAGTAATTATGGAGTTACCAGTTGGCATGCCAACGTATGTAATTATTCAGATGGTACCTGACTTTTGTCACTTGGTATAACAGGTGAAAAATACCAGAGTTATTAAATGTTGAAGTCATTTATTTTATGAAACTAGTTTGAGATGTTTACTTATTTAATTTTCAAAGGTGTGTGTCCTTCCAGATCTGACCAAATTATTTTCTCTGCAGTGACTCTTTATCCTTATTTCCACTGTGTCAGCTTAAGTGTCACTTCCCTAGAGAGACATTCTATGACACACCCTAACCCCTACTCATCTAAATTAGTTTACTTTCAGGCATGTGCTGGTGAATCTAACAAACAGCTCTTTCGGATAAAGCCCTAATTTGGAGCACTACTAATTTTCATGGTGTGAATATGCCCACCATGGCTAATTTCAAGCTACCAATATGATGGCACTGAATGAGGAGTTGGGAACTGATGCACATAGTAGGCCCTCAGGATGCTCCAGCACCCCCTGCTTCATAACTCTTATAGATCCTTGTCCTTTTCCTTTCTAAGTCTCCCTCAAGTTGTATTCTCATCTTTATTTTCTCAGTCACTATTTCATGTCTGACTTACCTAGTAGATGCTCCATAAGGTGCGAGTTGAGTCTGTTTTGTTCCTTACTATTTCTGGGAGATGTTGTACCGTCCCTCCAATGGGTTATATTTAGATGTGTTTAACTTTCCAAAAGGTCATACTGTATCTCCTTTTTGCTCTGTAACTCCTACTTGAGCTTTGGCACCATACTATGCTATTCTGAATTACTTAATAATAGCTAATACTTTTCCAGAAGTTTGGTACAGGAAAAAACAAGTGGCTATTTGTCTTTGTTTTGGCCCCCTCACTGTATGCCATTTTTCCCTTATTCATGGAGTTCCCCAGCACTGGAGTCTGCCTCTCACTCTAGCAGGGGAAAATGCCCGCTATTTGCTTTACCATACTACTGAGGGCACATGACTCAGGTCTTGCCAATTACCTGAGTAATTGCCAATTACCTGATTAATTGCCATTCAATCTCAGGCCCAGATTTGAATCAGAAATTTTTCCTCCTCTTTTCTTCTCTTGCAATGTCAGTTTCTGGGAGTAGGAATTCATGAAGCTCTAGCCCCTATCTCTGTACACTGGTTACTGCATGGGCAGATGTTGCATGGAACCCGTTTACTGCAGCTGGCGGGGTTTCTTAGAAAACCTGCCGCAAGAGTTGATTTCATCTGGTCCAACTTAGGTGATGGTAGTATTGCCACTCCTGCTCCCACTGGTGATTCTGGAGGCTTTTTAAACATCACAGAGCTGCCTCATTAGAGGATCTACCTGACAGATCATGGGAGGGCATTTCTCTGAACGGCACATTAATTAACAAAGAACCTGGATTCCTTACAGACCATTAGTCCTGCACTTCTATACACACCATGTCTGGTTTGTGTAAAGCAGCACCTTCTCTGATGAGTTCAAAGTGATCTCTTTATGTACTTTTTTTTATAGGGCAGATACCTAAATGTCTTTGCATTGAAGTGATGCAGGCTCTTTGGATAATTGGAGGTGTCAATTACATTCAACATTGGGCATGTCCCATGTGCCAGGATCTATGCTAGAGCTGTGCTAGACACTGAGTTGGCCAAGACAGAAACTATTCCTAACCTCCTATGTCAAGTAAGTAATTACAAGTGCAATGTCTGTTATGAAAGGGAAAATCTATGGGCCATATAGTAAAAAGACATGACTGAGTCTAGGGCTCTGGAGAAGCCTCCTGCTTAGGACTTATAAGGCCCATATCTGCCAATGAGTGGCCATGTTTTCTGGTGCATAGTCTATTAATTCTCAGGGTCCTAAATCTCACAGTCTGTATTACATAAGTGTGGTTGCTGATTATTGAAAATTTATAGGGCTTTATGGCTTTCAGTAGGTCAGTTCCTCCAAGAGTGGTATTTGTCTGGTATATCTACATGGCCATATCACTTTCTTAAGTCTGTGAGACCTTGAAGGAGTGATTGGGCCTTGCCAACCTCTGAATTCTCTGTGCCCAGAAAAGTGTTGGCAAGCAGCTGATATTCAATGAATTTTTGGTTAATGAAGTGTTAGAGTAAAAAAGGCACACTGTAGGGACATTTGTACAGAAAACCCTACCCTTTTCTTAAAGAAAAGCGGTTAATTCCTATCCCATGGCTCTTAGTCACTATGTCACTTTATCTGTAACTAGAAAGAAAAGAGTATCTTCCAGAAGGACAATTAAAAATAATAACAAACATTTATATAGCATTTACTATGTACCAGGGACTTTTTAGAAAGGACTATGTATTAATGAACTCAGTCACTGTTATAAATCTCTGGAGTTAAGTTAATTCTATTATTATTCCCATTTTACAGTTGGAGAATGGAAGCAACAGAGAGGGTCAGTGGCTAGCCCAAGGTTGCAGAGCCACTTAGTGGCAGAGACAGGGATGAGTCCAGGCTTCCACAGCACTTTGCCCTTTTTCTTGGAGAATGCGGAGACTATCATGCTTGACTGTGTTCCATCACTAATGATATTCCTCACATTCTATTTTTACTTTTATTCATTTCTTTCCCAGGAGAGTATGTGAAGGCATTATTGATTCCTATGCCCCCAATGTTCCTGTGCTAGTCCCTGTAGCCCAGGAGTTCAATGATGACACATATTGCTGGAGTCATAGTCTAGGTCAGTTCTGCTCCAGTAAACAACCATTTCTTATTTCATAATGTTTTTCATTTTCACACAGCAACCTCATAAAAAGACACATGCTTGATGTTAAGAAACTTGTGCAATTGCTGTAACTAATTTCTTGTGTCAACCTATGTACAACATAGAGAGAGAAAACTCTAAGTATAAGCCAAGTCTTGATGGGCAGCAGAGTGTTCCTGCGTTGGTGAGTTTGTTGAGTGAATGGTGGGCTCTGCTCGCCCTACAAGTCTAGGAATAATATGCCCACAAAAAGGGAGAAAGTACCTTTCACTAGGGTGGCTACCACTCTGAGCTTTCTGCAGGTTGCTGTCCACAAGTCTTTTGCTTGGCTGTGAATCATCTGAAGCTGCAACTTTTAAAAAACATAGTAGCTTTTCATAGTTCATCTGAAAATTAAAAATAAAACAGGACATCCTCATTTAATTTACACTTAAGGAAAAAAGGCCTGCTGAAATAAAATGTGTTGAAAATCATTTATCATTAAAAGTTTTTAAAGAAGCTTAAAATATAATTTAATAATTATTAGTGCTTTTAAACCAAATATTCCTATTATTCTCCCTTCTGAGAAAATGGTAAAATTGTACTTTCTGGTTGCTGTGTGGATGGGTAGGGCCACATGACCAGTTCTGGCCAATGAGTTATGAGCAGAAGGGACATGTGCTACTTCTGAGTTGAGGATTAAACTGCTGACCTGAGACCTTCTAGAGCTCTTTCTTTACCCCTTCTTCTATATGTAAAGATATTCCAGAGTGTCTGCGTCATCAGCCTGGGTTTTGGAGCTAAGATAATGACAATGCTAAGAAGAGCCCATGGCTGACTCATTACAGAAGTGTAATACAAACAAAAAATAACCTTTGTTGTTTTAAGCAACTAATATTTGGGGGCTATTTGTTACTACATCATAATCTAGCCTCTACCCTCTCTCTCTCTCTCATCTCTTATATATTAATTATATATAATATTGCTTATATTTAGATATATTCAGATTATTTGAGACAAGGTCTTACTAAACTAGCTTACCACCACCTCCACCACCATCTCCATCACCTCCACCTCCTCCACCACCATCACCATTACCACCTCCACCATCTCCACCTCCATCCCCATCATCTCCCCCTCCACCACCTCCACCTCCACAACCTCCACCACCTCTACCTCTCCCACCACCTCCATTACCACCACCACCTCCACCTCTACCTCCATCACCATCACCATCACCATCACCACCACACACACACACACACACACACACACACACACACACACACACACACATAAATAGAAAGGGATCAAAGAAATGTTGTCAATTTCCATTGCTGGGCTGCAGGACATCCTAGGAACTTTGGTGTGTAGACAACTCTGGGGAAGTAGAAGGGGTAGCAGTGGGGGAAGGAAGGTAGATAGGTCCCTGATATAAACTATGTTTCAGACCAGAATATTTGATTGAATTAAAGACTCATGGAGGTTGTACTAAGTAGTTGACATTGTATTGCTAAATACTTCTTATAAATACACAACTAATTTTATTTTTACAGGTTAAAGGTGGGCAGGACAGAGAACTTACTATATATTTGTGTACCTACTAACTGTTAAGTATGAAACCAGGTAATTTGCATTTATTATATTACTAAATCCTTAGACTGTCCCTATGAGATTGTTTTGGCCTGGCTTTCTATCAACACATGCTCACTAATGATTTTCCCATTGCTATTACTTCTTATTATTTTGGAGCATTTTTCTCCAGCTCCCTGAATTTGGTTACACTTAGACCACACTTTATATTCGCTCATGTGTATGAGCTTGGGAACTGCAAGCAGAGAAAGAACCATGCCCTTGTGTTGGGGAACCTTTATCTTAGCCCTGGATGTGCCATTATTTCTCTGGGTGTCCCAAGCAAGTTCCTTAACCCCTCTGGGTTCAGTTGCCTAATCAGTAAATTGATGTCGATAAGTTACAGTTCAAAAACACCTCCCACTCTCTAGGAACTGTAATACATCTTAGTCAAGTTCACTATTCTTTCCTCAGAGTGTACAGACTTCTCAGCTTGTAAATAGAGTTAAGTGCACCCATTATCTTGAGTCTGTAACTATCCCAGTAGCGTTAGTAGACATTGAAGGTTGGGACAGGAAAGTTCTTAACGAAAAATTAAACAGGATGAAGAGACCTAAATTTACTTTCTAGTCTGGTCTATTCTGACTAGAGGTTCCCACAGATGAATATAAATAAGCTTTGTATCTTAGGGTCAATAAGAAAGGTTATTTTTCAGGAAAGAAACGAGGATTTTAATTCTATTTCTCTGGTGGGCGTAAGTAAAATAAATAAAAGGAATTCACCCTCAAAGTGGCAAAGTGACCATACCATTTCAGGAGAGCCATCCCTGGAGACCCTCTGGCAGAGGATCTTGACTGTCAGTAGCTGGAGAGGGACTCCATGCCTCAGGAAGAGACGACTTAGCTGAGACTGAAGAAGAAATCCTGAAGTGATAGAATCCAGGATTTTCAGCTCTTTTTGAAGCTTGTCTAATAAGCCAGTACTCAAAGGATGTGACTTGAGTTCTCTTCTGACGAGGGTGAGAAGGTAAATGTCTTCTTTTGTAAATCCACTTGACCTCTGGCCAATGTCCTGAGATAACAACAGCAAATTAATGGGGCTCTAAAATATGGCTGAAGGCCAGTGCGAGGAAGCAGTAGCCTAGCAGGGCTGGTATGGGAGCATCCACTTTCAATCCTAGCCTAGAATAAGACAAATTAGTGATAATTTGTAAGTAAGTGTTCAGTCTGAGTGTATTTATTAATTTTTAATGCCTCGGGGCCTTCTCCGTCACAAGACAAGAAGCAAATCATTTCAGGGTACACACTCTGTTAAATGACTCCTTAAGGTATATCATCTATCTTTTACAAAATAACTTTTTGATTATATGAAAATTTAGAATGACATATCTTAGAGACCTACTCAATTTGGGAGGAGGAAGGCGGGAGGAAGAAGTTGAGACAGTTGAGGTTTTTGTCTGAACTCCCCAGGAAATCTTCCTGGAAAGCTAATTAGACATATGGAGTCAGGTGTCCACTGCTCCATCCTCAGACTGTTTATCTGCTTCACATCAAAATATATAGTCAGCAACTAATACTCCTCTATCTGCAATGGAGAACAACTCACTGACTCAGCATACATACCTCAGGTGGGTTGGTCCCCCTTCCCATCTGTTCCAAGGTTCAGTCCTTAAGTTTTCTCCTGGGGAGGCCATGGATATAGGACAGGGACTGGTCTCCAGTTGGTACAGAGATGCAATGGACATGTGCCTGGTTGGAGGTTTGAAAGAATCAAAGACAAATGGTAGTATGTCTCAAAAGGGGGAAGGGAAAAAGAAAGAGGAAAGAAGAAACATTATAAGTGAGCCAACCAATTTCTTAAAACATATCCCTAGTTCCAAATGACTTTAGCCCAGGTAGTTATTAGGTCTCAGTGTCCCCAAAGAAGAAAGTTTGCCTCAACATCAATTTCAGCCTTATGTTAATCAATAAGTGTTTGACAAATATATTAACAATTACATATTGTTTTCTTGGATAAGAAAGAAGGTATCTGTACAAATAAAAGTTAGGTAGAACATAAGGTATTTATAGACAGATTAGGGTTCTTATTGGAGATAAAGGTATCCCTAGGCTCTTTTAATTAGCCTATTTAGAAAGGGCAGCAAAGGCAGTTGAGGACTTTGTCAAGAATGCACTATAGGAGATTAAAAAGCCCAGACTATTACCTCTCAAGAGCAATGTTACTAAAGGGTAACAGAATCAATACTGGAACAAGGGACAATGATAGAAATCCTATTTCCTCTCTCTGTGAGGTATAGTGTGTTTTATTTCCCATATTTAATGATGGTTTGACATCTTAGAGGGCCTGTCTGGCTGGAGGAGACTGTCCCCTTCAGGCCTAGCTAATTCTCTAGAGATAGTGAACAGCTGCCTGCTAACACCCTGCTCATATTCCAGCCAAACACACCTGCGGCCATATCCCCAGCCACCCCATTTATCTAACCTTTTGTGCGCAAACCTGGTCTTCTCTCGCCTAAAATCAACCAAGGTCCTGATACCAGACAGCTAGGGACCCATACCCAAAGCCTGCTGGGATAACTAACCAGTTTACCCTGCCTCTCCTTTCTCGTGGGAACTGCACAAGAGACTGCGGCCTGGGCTGTCCCCTCACTTCTCCTGCGTCCTGACTGACCTTATCACTTCCCTGTGTGGCCATGTGTGGGGTGGTGGGCCTCCTTTTTCTGGAAAACGTAAATAATAAACTCTTCTTTCAAAGGTAGTTGTCTCTTCATCTGTCACTTTGACATAGTTGATTAAAACAAAATCTCAGGTACAAATCAAGGTATACTGCGCTGCCATTGGTCAAGTTTAACACAGATTTTGTATCTCAGGGTGTTGGAACTTGCAAGTATTTGAATTGTAAACAAGTTCTTTTTTTAAAAGACTACTTATAAATTAAACTATTTTAAAGTAGTAATAGAAATGAAAATTCACAGAGACAGCATCAAATGCATACTTATAAAGTCTTATTGCTTATACAATGAATAATATTTCATTGTATGCATACACATTTTGTTTATCCAGTCATCTGTTGATGGACACCTCGGTTGCTCCCCATTTTAGTTACTGTGACTAATACTGCTATGAACAGGGGTGTACTCTTGAAAGCCTTCTTTCAATTATTTTGACTATATATGCAGAAATGGAATAGTGGTATCATATGGTAGTTCTATTTTTAATTTTTGAGAACCCAGCATACTGTTTTCCACAATGGTACAGCCGTTTTGCAATCTACCAACAGATTTTCTTCACATCCTCACTAACGTGTTATTTTATTTTTTAGTAACTCTATTCTAATGGGTATAAGGTGGTATCTCATTACACTATTGATTTACATTTTTCTCATGATTAGTTATGTTGAATATTTTTTATGTGCTTATTTGCCATTTGCTTATCTTCTTTAGATAAATGTCTTCAAGTTCTTCGCTCATTTTTGAGTCTGGTTGTTTGTTTTCTTGTTGGTCTTCAGGAGTTCTCCATTATATTCTGGATATTAATATCTTAATGGATATATATATGATTTCCTTCCATTCTGTGGGCTGCTGTTTTACTCTGTTTATAGCATCTTTTGATGTACAACATTTAAAATGTTTTATGAAATCCAATTTGTCAATTATATATTTTGGTTCTTTTGCCTTTGAAGTCATATCTAAGAAATCATTGCCAGACCCATGGTAAAGATTTTTCCCTGTGTTTCTCTTCTGAGAATTTTATAATTTTATATCATACATTAAAGTCATGGATCCATTTTGAGTTAATTTTATATATAGTTTTAGGTAAGGGTCTAAGAGTACACTTTTGCATGTGACTATTCAATTTTTCCAGTACCAGTTGCTGAAAACACCATCTTTTCTTTTTTGATAATCTTGGTACCCTTGTAAAAAAAAAATTTGGCCGGCCTGACCTGTGGTGGCACAATGAATAGAGTTGACCTGGAATGCTGAGGTCACTGTTTTGAAACCTTGGGTTTGCCCGGTCAAGGAGAAGCAACTGCAAGTTGATGCTACTCCCACCTTCCCCTCTTCTCTCTCGCACTCTCTCTCTCACTCATCCTCTCTCTCCCTTCCTCTGCCTCTCTCTCTCTCCTCCTTCTAAAAATCAACAAATAAAAAATCTTTTAAAAAATCATTTGCCTATTTATGTGAGGGTTCAATTTTGGACTTCCTATTCTGTTCCATTGGTCTATATGTCTATCTTTATGCCAGTACTGTACTGTTTTAATTATTGTAGCTTTATAATTTTGAAATTGGAAAGTGCAAGTTATCCAACTTTGCTCTTTTTTTCCAGGATTGTTTAGAATCTTCAGTGACTCTTGAAATTCCATATAAATTTTAGGATGAGTTTTTCTATTTTTGCAAAAAAGTCATTGGGATTTTGATTGATGTTAACTTTTTCTATACAAGAACATAGCATGCCTTTCCACTGTTCACAGTTACTCTTATGCCTTCCAAGAGTGTTTTAATATTTTTTCCTCAAAGAGGTTTGGGAATTTTTTGTTAAGTTTATGTCTAGGTATTTGATTTATTTATTTAATTTAGTTATCATTTATTTGCTATTATAAAAGGTATCTTACATTTTACATATATGAAGTCCATTGATTTGTGTATATTGATGTTATAACTTTGTTTTGTCAAATTATCTTACTGTTTTAGTAGTTTCTTCATCAGCTGTTTTGAAATTTTATGTGTAACAAACTATAGAAATGATCCCTGAAAGTATAGTCTTTGAGAGTTTATGTGTATAAGCTTATCATCTGAAAACATTTTTCTTCTAATTATGCCAGTCTCTTGTTTAATTATATGGCTAATACTTCAAACATAATATTATGAACCAGTAGAAATAATACATACACTTGAGTTCTTCCAGACTTTAATGTGAAAGCCTCTAGCATTTCTCCATTATATAAAGTGTTGGCTTTGAGTTACTACATAGGGAATTTTGAAAGCAACAGTGAACATGACAAAATCTTGTCCTTAGGGGACTTACAGACTCACTGAAGGAGATAGACAGGAAACAACATACTTTAATGGTATGAAGACATCTACTATAGAGTTATGCACAGATTGATTCTGAAGTACTTTAGGAAAGGCACTTACCTCATTCTTGGTGATCAGACAGTGATGCTTCTTGATAGAGCTGATATCTAAGTTGAGACCCCACTGTAATTAGGATTAAATAAAGATGAAGGGAAGAGAATTTCACATAAAAGGAATAGCATGGGGAAAATATAGGAGGTAAAAGAGACCAAAATACTATTTGGGAAACTGAAGTTCAGTTTAGAGAAAGGTGAAGATGGGAGGGAAGCAGAGAGAGGACAAAGTTGAATTAAAATGTTAAGTCAAGGAGTTTGAATTTTATACTAGGGCAATGAAAATTAAACAGTGGTTTTTAATGTTTTAAGTAGGGGTTACACTTGATTTGTGGTTTGAAGTTTCTCCTAAAAGAGGTAGCATAAATATCCCTGCCCCATAAATGTTATGCTTTGACATGTGGTTTGCTTTGGCCAGTGAGCGATTGGCAGATAGGACACAAACAAAGACTTAAAATTTACTTGTGGTTGAGTTTGTCCTCTTGAAATATGTCCGTTACCATGAGAAGAACTTGTGTTGATGTGCTCATTTATTCAGACCAATAAGAAAAACACAGAGAAGACTTGAACCAAATTTACAGTGAGTAGCCAACCCTAGGAAAGCCCAAGTGAAATAAGTAAATACTGTATTAGTTCACATCTGCAGATGTGGGCATGAATTATTATAAACCACTGAGTATGGGGGTAACTTGTTACACAGAAGTATTATAATAGCTGACCAATGCAGGGAGGGAAGGATAGAAAAGGGGAGCTAATCTGAAGATAATTAAAATCTCCCTGCTGAAATATAATGGTGGTCTGACTATGGTGATGGCAGAGGAAACATAAATAAGTGGGAAGTTTTGAGAGACATAAAGGAGGTACAATTTAAAGGGCTTGGTGAGTAGTTCGTTATCAGAGTTAGGGAGAGAAGGAAGGGAAGCGTGGTCAGTTTACCTGCAGGTGCAACTGGGAGAGCTGTGAGACACAGATCACAAGAAGAAGAGCAGAATAGAAAGTTCTGCTTTGAATATGGTGAATCTGAGCCACCAAGACACAGCCAACTGGAAATGTCCTTGATGTCTGTCTATTGATCTATTATATGAGAATAATATTCTGGGCCTCTCCCTACCTCACAGGGCTATTGTGCAGAATAAGCACTATAAAACACGCAATAGGGGTTTTTAAAAAATTACCAGTCAACTGTGATAATTATTAAAATTAAAGCACTCACACTTTGATTTTCATAGTGCCAGATATAAAAGCACTCTCTAATTTTATTCCTGAAACCCTGCTACTGAGTTTGTTGCTAGTCACACAGTCTTTTTTATTTTCAGAGAGAAGGCAGAGCTGATGATTCTGTGAAACAAATGTAAAAAACCTATATATTTTCAAAGACACATGAGGAGCAGACTTTGGGGACAAAATGACCCCTAGGCCTGTTGGTGAAAAGAGCCAAGGCTCTTTACTTGTGAGACCTTGAACAAATCATTCAACTCTTAGGGACTCTTTCTTCATTTGTGAAATGAAGTTTTATACATGTTAATTTCTAAGATACCTTAATTTTCTTATATACATGAAACAAATTTACTTAACATTTTCTGCTTTACTAACTTCCTAGTAATACAGTGTGTCCGTAAAGTCATGGTGCACTTTTGACTGGTCACAGGTAAAAAAGTGCACCATGACTTTAAGGACACACTGTAGTATTCTCCAAACTGGATCTGTAATTTAGAAAAAAGGTCACATGTGCTCACGCTCACCCACATCATCTCAGTCTTTCTCAGCAACTCTTTTTTTCGGAGAAAATTCAGCCAGTCCAGACTGCCTCTTACATGCCAGGCAGGAGAGCTTATTTTCATCTCTGTGTGAGGGATGAAGGTTTAGAAGGAGTTCTGATTGGTGTGTGTGTGTGTGTGTGTGTGTGTGTGTGTTTCACTGAGGCATGATTCCATTTACCAGTTGTCAAAGTAGTAATGAGGGTCTCTGCACCAGGCAACTGTGGCTGCCATCTGGCAAGCCAGTGCCACACTCTTGGCAGACAGAACCAATTAGGCCCACACCTCCCACAAGGCCTTGCTGTTTGGTGGTTGAGTGTTAGTCCTGCTGAGCCTCCCACAAGAAACCTTGTTAAGTTTTGTGGGGTTATTTTTGGTGGGGATGGGAGGGACATTTTATCTCTCTCTGGTGCTACCGAGTTAGCAAAGAATCCAGATGATGGAGGGAGACTATACTTTCAGGGATAATGTCTATAGTTCATTACTAGAGAAGCTTCTCTGAACATGTAGAGCACCCAACACCATGGGGAGGAGGCACAGCGTTCTCTCCTGAGCGTGAAGCAGGCTCTTGGTGTTGCTTCTGATGATGGAGGTCCATGAATAGCTTACCCAATAAATATGCTGCCCATTGTAATGGCTACTGTAGAGTCCATACCAGTAATGGGCAACTCAGTGTGGTAGGGGCATGTCAAGAAACAAATTTTCATTGATAAGAGAAATACTAGAAATGACTTAAATGCCCAGTAATAAGGAACAAGTTAAATGAGCCATGCTCTAGCTGTATAAAGTAGTGAATACAATTTGGTGATAAGAACCTAGAACCTGGGCTTCAACTGTGATTCTGCCACGTAGCCTTATGATCTGGACAAGGCACTCTGTTCCTCAGTTCCTTCACCTATGAACAGAAGATAATAAGTGTTCCTACCTCATTGGGTGCTTGAGAGTCTTAAATTAGTGAATAATATGTCAAGAGCTTAGACTAGCTCCTGACACATAGTAAATGCTATTTAAGTGTTAGTTCTGAGTATGACTCTCATAGAGCCATTGAAGTATATGTTTAGGATGAAGTTTTTGAAGCTAGGGTAGAATTCTTGCTATCAAGTGAATCAAATGGAATAACAAAAAGTATATACATCATGTTTCTTGTTCTATATGTATCATGTTTCTCATTCTATATGCATGGAGGGAAGAAGAGAAATAAATATACATTTTTCTTTTGTTGTTTTATTTTCTTAATTATATTCTTCTTCCACTTTCCAAAATTCCTGCATGAGTATATAATATTTTATAATTAGAAAATCAGCCTGACTTGTGGTGGTACAGTGGATAAAGCGTCGACCTGAAATGCTGAGGTCACCGGTTTGAATCCCTGGGCTTGCCCTGGTCAAGGCACATACAGGAAGCAACTACTACGAGTTGATGCTTCTTGCTTCTCCCCACCCCCCCACCCCATCCCCGTCTCTCCTCTTTCTAAAAATCAAGAAATAAAATCTAAAAAATAATCAATAAAAATTTTAAGAAAACCTGGGTAAAATCTTATCTGTACATTTATGAATCACTTTAACTTTTCCAAGTATCAGTTTTATCATACCATTGTGATAGACATAACCTCTCAGGTTAATTCCAAGCTGTAAATGATAAAATTTACCTGAAAGCAATCAGGCAATAATAAGGTTTTACTTTTTTTTAATTTGATTTTTTAGAGAGACAGAAAGAGGAAGAGGGAGGAACATTTTTTGTTGTTCCACTCAGTTGTTCATTTATTGGTTGCTTCCTGTATGAGCCCTGACTGGGGATCGAACCTATGACCTTGTTTTGGGCCGGCCCTCGACTGAGCTAACTGACCACAGTCCACAATAAAATGTTTTATAGTTATAACATTTTTACCAACGTCATCCTTGGGGAGCAACAACAACAAATACATTAATGCCAGGGTAACATTAGGTAAAAACTCAGAGGTCTTTAGAGTTCATAATAGATTATTTCACTTCTGCAGATGCATTATGTTCTGCTCCAACCAAGTCCTAAATTCAAGGACTCATTATGAGAAAGTCAAAAGAACATATTAACTGGGGATTAGAAAACCCAAGTCCCAGCATAGGCTGTGACACTGACATATTGTACAAGTCACTTTTATTTCTGGACCCTAGTGTTCAAGTGGACCTTTCAAGTATGGTCTGAGGTCCACTGGTGAGCTGTAACCACTCCAAATATTTTTTCCAGTGTTCTTATGAACAAAAGTCACAAATCCATAGGCCCTTATTTTCTCATATAACTAAAAACTAGCTCGTACCTGAGTGATTTAGTAGGGGCTATTTAAATTATAAACTAAACATAGTTATGTGCAAGTGTACTGCAGACTCTATTCAGTATTCTGCTAAAATATCTGGCTGCCACTTAATGCTTGGCAGCACTGCAAAACTCCTACTTTATGTATCTGTTTAATTTCCATTTCAGCAATTTTAGGAAAGGTCAGTTTGTTATCAATGAATTGTTAGTTTTGTCTTTATTTGGGTCCAGTTTTTAATTGCTGCTATTCTTGTTTTTTAATTAGATTCATCGTTAGCAAGTTAGTTTGTTGTGGGTTGTTTGGTTGATTCTTAACAGATATAGATTTCTATTCAAATAGTTTGGGGCTGTTAACTTTTTCATATCTGGATATAATTGCATGGGAATTTGAAAGTAAACAATCTCTCCTTGTAATGTTAAAGAGACACCACCACCTCATCTCCAGCCTACCTCATATTTGCATGAACAGTGATGATTATCACTATGTGACCATTATTGAGTGAGCCACAGAGTAGGTTGAAAAACTCATTTGGTGATCAAGAAAGATGTAATATACACAATAACCTCAATTCATTTTCAGATTGAAAAAAATCATTCTAATTCTATTTATGCATCATATATTAATTACCACTTGTACGCATGTGTGTTAGTATAAATATATGTTTCTATCCTCATTATGAATTTTCCTGACTAGCCTATTACCAAGAAAAGTTCAGGTATTTGTCACTCGCTTTGTCATCCAGAAAGCTGCTGCTACTGAGTGCTTCTGTTAAAAGTTTCTGGTTGCTCTCTGGGTGCTTGCTGTCTTCCACATCATCTGGGTCATGACTGATTTGATGATCATTGGGATTACTAGGAGCTGGGGGGTCTCTGCTCATCTGCCTTGCATTAACAGTCACAGATTTCTGTAGCACTCTTTGAGTTTCTGCCTTCGAATTCTCATTCTCTTTGCTGTGGAGAAACAATTTTGTCCTTAGTTACGCACAGGGTAGATCTGTATGCACTAGGCTGGCAGAAACAGAAGGTGTTTGGTGGTGTAAACAGTGGTAACCCAGCACGGTAGAATAAAGCAGTAAATGCTGGTTATTTGTCTGTGGATCATTTACCATAGAGAAACCATGTCATTATTTCCTTAGGCTATATTTTCCCCTACCCTCTTCCTCATACCATAAAAATAATCTATCCATCTGCTCCAGAACTCTTACTATAAGTAATAGCAGTGCAAAAACAAGCCCTATAGATGATCACGTATCTTGCTTATATGTCTAAAAGGTATTTTTACGGTTTCTAACTAGAAAAGCAAAAAAGTCAAGGTAGTTTGCCAGATCCTGTTCTGCTCTCTGTCTCTTCTCAACTCCTCACCTTGAGGCTTATTTCTCTCACATTAGTCCTCCATTTCAGTTTAATATTACATAGAGAAAAGAAAAGAAAAACCTATAGGCATGATTTAAAGAAAAGCAAATAATAAAATTAAACAATTACTCAACCTTGTTTAATTACTAAAGACTTGTAACAATTTAATACATCATTTTAAATACAGAAAACTTATTTGAAAATTAAAAAATGCCAGTGACTATATAAATAGATATAATTAATATAGTGGGTGACCTGAACAGACACAGAAAGTTGAAACTCTTTAACTTAGTAAATCAATTTTTAAGATTGTGTATTATAAAAAATGCAGAAAAAGAAAGAGTGAAACCTCTAAATATTTAGTAATAGGTAGATCTTTTGAATATATTATTCTATGTTCCTATGATAAAATGTATAGAGCCATTAAAATAGAAATAATTTAATGATACAAAAAATGTCCAGTTATACAAATAAGTGAAAAATAGAATTATCTCAATTATGTACAAAGCATATATATGATATATGTGTTTTTGTGTGAGAGTACACAATATATCTAGAAGGATATATAACCAGAAGTGAACAGTAAGTCTCTCTGGGTAGTAAAACTCAGTATATTCCATTATATTCAATATTACTTTATAGCTTATAAAACTATTACTCTAAATTTTCTACATGAGGAAATATTTTATATTCAGGAAAAATAAATCTCAGAATAGTTATGCCTTATGATTACAAAGGATTACATCCATTTCAGATGTTGTATTGATACAGTAGAAAGATTTGATTTTAAATCATGTACTACTACCTGAGCATAAAACAATTGCCCCAATATTTGTTTATTTGAATAAAACCAAACCCTAAGCAATGATTTAAATGCATGTGTACTTTTTACAGGAATCCTCCTGGTTGTGGCAGCATGAGAAGGAAAGGCCTTTGGAAAAACTCTGAGAAACACCTACATTTATACAGGGACTAGGAACCCTGAAAGGAGAATTAGAAGAAATCTTCAGTAAGGCAGTGGGGAACTAAGAGTGTGGATTCTTGGCAGCAAAGTGAAGAGAATGTTTCCAGAGAGAGGCCATAGTCACCAGTGTCAGGTACTCCTGAGAAAGGAGAGCTCTGAAAAGTGTGCATTGAATTCAGCCATAAGGACATCAGGAATCTTGTAAAGGAGCTTCCGTGAGCTAATGGAGGTGGATGCTTGGCTGAAGTGGGTTGAGAAAATAGCAGGAATGAGAAATCAAGGACAGGAAGTGTAAAGAACTCTATGAGGAAGTTTGGTTGCAGAAGGGAGAGAGACAGCGTGGTGACTGGGGTGCAATGTGGGTTTCAGACAGAGCTTTGTCATTATCTTGTTGAAAGATAGTAGGGACTTTTAACACTTTTACATTCCAGTGGCGAAGAGCCAACTGAACCAGAGAAAAGTAGAGGATGTCATTGATAAAATAAGATGAACCCCGACAAAGTGACATGGGATATCCCTGAGAGAACGGAGGCAGAAATGAAACCTCAGCATTGGGTAATAAGGAGATAGGTGAGAATGGGGGCAAATTTATTTGTACATTTGGTGACAGGGTGTTGATCAAATTGCTGACATCTTGTATTTTCTTTTTGATATACACATTATGGTCATCTGTTGGCTTTTAAGGGAGAAGTGCTGGAGTAGGAAGTTCACTAAGGGTAGAGGGCTTGTGGCTCTGGCTGGGTAGCTCGGCAGGTTAGAGCATTGTCCCCACATGCCGAGATTGTGGGTTCCATCCCTGGTCAGGGTACATGCAAAATCAACCAATGATGACATGAATAAGTGGAAAAACAGATGTTTCTCTCTCTCTCCCTCTCTGTATCTCTCCCTTCTCTCTAAAAAAAATCAATAAGTCTTTTTTTAAAAGGGTAGATAGCTTGAAATAGCTCCCATGGAGAGTGGAAAACAGCTGATCAGAAAAGAAAACAGGTTGACTGGAGAAAAGTGAGTGGTGAGTGCAGGCTGGAGATGGTGACTTTGTGGCATCAGTCTGAGAAGGTGTATGTTCTCCTCTAGGACTGCTTTGTAGTCCTTGTAGAGATGCAAAGAAGACAGTGGGACACATTCATTAATATGTGGAATATAAATAAAATTATATAAAACAAAACAAAAATAAACTCATAGATACAAAGAATGGACTGGTGGTTATGAAAGGGGAAGGGGTGAAGGGGAGGGTGAAAGGGGAAGAGGCATAGGGGACCAATTATATGGTGATGGATGATAACTAGACTTAAAGTGGTGAGCACCATGTAGTGCATACACACATCGAGTTATAATGTTGTAAAACTGAAATATATATAATCTTGTACACCAATTTTAACCCTAAAATCTTAAATGAGAAATAACTATGGTTTGCAGTAGTTGCAATAATAATGGTATTACTAAGACTTTAACCATGTGACAATCGACCTATAGACACTTACATATACTTTTTTATTTTTACTTATTTATGTTTTTTTTAGAGAGAGAGACAGACAGGAAAAAAGAGAGAAAAGAGGCCTCAGCTCATAGTTGTGGCACTTTAGTTGTTCATTGATTGCTTTCTCATATGTGCCTTGACTGGGATGTTCCAGCCCAGCCAGTGACCTCTTGCTCAAGCTAGCAACCTTTGGCTCAAGTTGGTGACCTCAGGATTGAAGCCAACAACCTTTGGGCTCAAGCCAGCAACCATGGGGTCATGTCTGTAATCCCATGCTCAAGCCAGAGACCCCGCGCTCAAGCTGGTAAACCCGCACTCAAGCTGGATGAGCCCGCACTCAAGCTGAAAACTTTGGGGTTTCAAACCTGGGTGATCATCATCACAGGTTAATGCTCTATCCACTGTGCCACTGCCAGGTCAGGCTACACTAGTTTATTTAATCTTCAGATCAACCCTATAGTTGGGTGCTCATATTATTCCCATTTTAGGATGATGGAATTATCGGTCAGAAAGTTTGATTTGTCTAAAACTGCATGGCTTTTCAGTAATGGAGACAATGCAAACCTAAGTTCTTACTGCCCTTAGATGGGTCAGGAGAGGATCCATAAAAGTTTGGGATTATGTGAGGAGCAGGAAGTAGAGTAGGAGGCAGCCAAAGCAGAAAACTCAGGATTTAAAGGCAAAACTGGGCACAGGGGAAGAGAGTTAGCTCTTTCCTATAAAGTCCAGATTGAGGAATCATCTCTGCTTTAATCACCTTCAAAATCTTTTTGTATGCAGTCTCAGGACAGAATTGCCTGAGAAATGTGAAATGAATCTGCCTGTCTGTTAAAACAGCCACAGTAGAGGTAAAACTAAAAATAACCTGTTAAAGCTGTTCAAAGTAAAAACTGTTAAAAAATCCAAACATACATACACAGTAGTTTAAAATTATCATGGAAACGACTCCCCAGCTGAGAATCGGCATGTGTCTGCTGTTAGCAGAAACATTTCGTCAACACACATTGGTTATTATGCTGTTCACAAACCCACAGATCCTTCTTCTATGCTTGTGTACTACCTACCTGCAGCACTGAAAATAGAAATCTGCCATTTCAGTCGAATTAAAAAAAATTGCCATCATTACTATCTTGGAAGTGAGACACAGCTGGCTTCCTCATGTGTACTTCTGACCTCAGCTGCTGCTCTCAGGGACCCAGTGATGAGTTAGTGTCATCTGGGAACTACAGCAATTAGGGAGTATTATTGTGTTGCTGAATGATAAATAAATGTGGAAAAAAAAGTACTCAATTGTTCCCTCTCTCACACTGGGATCTTCCTGCAAACCGGCTCTTCAGTGCCACTCAGCTCCAGCTCAGTCACAGGATTAGCAAGAAACATTGCAAAGGTGGCTAGATGCATCCCCTGCTCAAAGCAGTGGAGAGATTACCCCATCAGCCTCACTTCCCATGTAACTCCAGCTCACCAGATCTTAAATTTGATTTGGATTACACCCCTGCCGAGAACATCAAATCTCAAAAGGAGGACCCAAGGGGCTCAGCAAAAAGGTCACCAGATGCCATCTTAAAGATCTGCCAGGCTTGGCAGCCACTCAATGCCACCAATTTCCAACTGTGTGCTATCTAACAGGCCCCAAACCCTCTGGAGAAGGCGACTCACACTGTGCCAAGGCAGTGAATGGGGATCTAATTTCAGTAAATGAAAGCATGTTCTTATTTGGAAGTAATAACAGATAATCAACACAACCAGACTTTTCTTTTTTTAAAAAGACAACAAAATAAAAAATAAAGCGGAACTTGGGAGGGAGTGTAACAAAATATCACTTGACTATGGGGAAGCTGTAATGTGAAGCCTGCGCTAATGTAGCAAATGTTATTGTGATGAAGTGTTAGGGGATTTCATCTTTTTTTAATTCCGTGAAGCAATAACGTGGATTATTATCATAGAAATGTATTCTTCAGGAAGAATTTTAAAGAACTTTAACTCCCAAACCTATGCCTGGATCATTTATTTCTTCATCATTGTAATTATACGAACTAACATTTCTAAATGCTACTGTGCCAGCTATCACAGGCAAATTTACATAAATTCTTTCATGTTATACTAATAATCCTGAAAGGTAGGTATTATTGTCACCATTGTACAGATGAGAAGACAGATGCTCAGAGGAATTAATTGTCCAAGGTCACTCGCTATTAAGTACAGATTTAGGACTCATACCCAGGCTTCAAAGCATATACGTACTCCTTCCTCTACAATTACTCCTCAATTTTACATCCATTATTTATGTATATATATATTTCTTTTTTACAGGGACAGAGAGTCAGAGAGAGGATAGATAGGAACGGAGAGAGATGAGAAGCATCAATCATCAGTTTTTCGTTACGACACCTTAGTTGTTCATTGATTGCTTTCTCACATGTGCCTTGACCGCGGGCCTTCAGCAGACCCAGTAACCCCTTGCTCAAGCCAGCGACCTTGGGTCCAAGCTGGCGAGCTTTTTGCAGAAGCCAGATATGACCGCACTCAAGCTGGCGAGCTCGGGGTCTTGAACCTGGGTCTTCCACATCCCAGTCCTATGCTCTATCTACTGCGCCACTGCCTGGTCAGGCCGTAATATATTTGAAACAACAGGATTTGGCTTTTCTTTTAAAATACTCATTTAAAAAAGTGCCATATATAAAGGCATCTAGTTCATCTTCCCATCTAGACCAAAAGTCCCTCTACAGAGCACCTTAGTAGTTATCATTCAGCTTTGGTTTGTAATCTTCCTAGGGACAAGAAATTTAAGTCATTCTTAGAGTTATCCCCAAAACATCCCATTTATTTTTTTATGACTCTGAGTCTAATTCTGATGCCAATGAAAATAACCAAAATTATTTTAAATGGCATCTGCATTGCACTATTTCATGGAATAAAAATAATTTCTCAAATTAAGGTCATTTTGGTTGCAAAATTAGCACCTAGTTAATCAGCAATTGTTCTTTGGTATGATGTTGTGATATCCAACAACCTTCCCTTCTGTAGCCTTCTTTCTTCACTTATATGCAGTTCTACACCATTAGATATGTTTACACCATGGATGTTTCCTTCTGACTTGTCTTTGAGCTATGATTACTACCGTCTTAGTCGAGATTGTAGTGGGTATATAATCCACTCACTGTCTTCAGATTTTGTGTGTCTTTGAATTTATAAAAATAGGTGATGACTGAAAAAATAAAGTATATATAAAGAAATAATGGGCCCTGGCCAATTGGTTCAGTGGTAGAGTGTTGCCCCATCATGTGGACATCCTGAGTTCAATTCCCAGTCAGGGCACACAGGAGAAGCGCCATCTAGTTCTCCACCCTTACCCCTCTCATTTCTCTCTACCTCTCTCTTCCCCTCTTGCAGCCAAGGCTCCATTGGAGCAAAAGTTGGCCCAGGCGCTAAGGATGGATCCATGGCGTCCGCCTCAGGTGCTAGAATGGCTCTGGTTGCAACGGAGCAATGCCCCAGATAGGCAGAGCCTCTCCCCCTAGTGGGCAAGCTGGGTGAATCCTGGTTGGGCACATGTGGGAGTCTGTCTCTCTGCCTCCCTGCTTCTTACTTCAGAAATATAAAAATAAAAAAATGTGATGTGAAAGCCCTGGCCAGATAGCTCAGTTGGTTAGAGCATTTTCCCAAAATGCAGAGGTTGCTGGTTTGATTCTCAGTTGGGGCACAAACAGGAGCAGATTGATGTTCCTGTCTCAGTCTCTGTCTCTCTCCCTCTCTCTATAAAATCAATAAGATAAGGTATTGGCTGGTTGGCTAAGTGGTAGAGCATCAGGCTGGCATGTGGATGTCCCAGGTTTGATTCCTGGTCCGAGCACATAGGAGAAGTGACCATCTGCTTTTCCACCCCTCTCCGTCTCCCTTCTCTATCTCTCTTTTCTCCTTCCACAGCCATGGCTTTGTTGGAGCAAGTTGGTCCCAGGTGCTAAGGATGGTTCAATGACCCCAGTTGTGCAGAGCATCGTCCCATTGGAGGCTTGCTAGGTGGATCCTGAGTGGGGTGCATGTGGGAGTCTGTCTCTCTGCCTTCCTGCTTCTCACTGAAGAAAAATTAAAAAAATAAAATCAATAAAATAAATATTAAAAAATTTTGACCATGGATGTTTCCTTGGTCATTACCAACCTTAGATCTGGGTCTGCAGAGATGAGAAGAGAGAAATATTGAGAAGGGAGCACTCCATAGCTCAGGCCACCTTGAGAAAAGTAGTGACTTTTGGGAAAGAGGCACTGATATCTTGAGGGGATTTTGCAGGGATAAAGCACATTTCTTCAGGATCCTTAATTTTACAGATAAAAAAAAAGCATTATCACAATGTCCTCAGGTGGATTATACCCAGGAGCAGTGCAGACTGCTGCTTTTAAATCTTTGAGTCAACCTTTATCAGCTTGAAATTTAATGTCCTTTTCACTTGCATTCTGTTTCGCTTTTGCAAGTCTAAGCAAAATAATTGTGCAACTGCCTGATCTCTTCACCAATTATCTCAGTGCTTTCAGACACAGTTTCTGAGCCAGGTCTTCTGTCCATACAGTGAGAGGATGCAACACAAACAGTTCTCTCTCCATGCCACCCTCTGGATACATACACATGGTCCATGGCAATGGGGAACAAGAATTATTGCTATGGTATTTTCTTTAATTAGGTTGAACTTATTTAGGGGTATATAAAGAGCATGGATTTAAAAATGTACTATAGGGAAGGAGGAGAGGGATAAATAGAAAACAGGATTTTTAGGACAGTGAAACTATTCTGTATGATGTTATAATGATGGATACATGTCATTATACATTTGTCCAAACTCATAGAATGTACAACACTTAAGGTAAAATATATAAGACTTTGAGTGATTATGTTGGGTCAATCTAGGTTCATCAATTTTAACAAATATATGACTGTGGTGGGGGTTGTTAATATTGGGCAGGCTACACCTATGTAGGGAGAGGTGTATATGTGTTATCTCTGTACCTTACCCTTAATTTTGCTGTGAATGTAAAACTACTCTAAAAAATCAAGTTCTAAAGAGTGTACTAGACAAATATAAACAAATTCTTTCTCAAAATTATAAGTTGTTAAACTAAATGTGGCAGAGTATATTATCCCTTTAGAGAAATTTTCCACATATACAGTGTGTCTGTAAAGTCATGGTGCACGTTTGACCAGTGACAGGTAAAAAGTGCACCATGACTTTACGGGCACACTGTATACACAACAACTTACGTTTTATTTGGCTTTTAAACCAAGATAGAATTAATCACAGTTTTGTAATAATTTTTTTAAAAATCCAGTTAATAATACAATAAGATAACTTTACATATTATATATCTCTCTAAGAATATTTTAAATGTCTTAATATTATTTTATTGTATGCATATGCAAGATTTTATTAAAGAGTCCTATATTGTTGAATATTTATTCCCCAATTTTTACCAATTTAAATATTGCTGCTCTGTTGGATTTGTTCCTTTGTGGTTAGTGCCTTGCCTACTTCTCCATGCCAGAAAGCTGACATATGCATAATTAATTAGTTGATTAGTTCCCATGTCTGCTAATCTAGCTGGTTTTGAACAATGGGTAGCCCAAGCAAGAGATGGCTTTTTCCCTTCAAAATTCCCTCAAGATATCTGTGCCTCTTTCCCAAAAGTCACTATCCTTTTCAAGATGGCCTGAGCTATAGAGTGCTCCCTTCTCAATATTTCTCCCTTCCCATCTCCGCAGACCCAGACCTAGGGTTGGTAATGACCTCGTGGTAAGATGCTATATAGCCCATGGTTCCTGCACTCTACCTCATCAGTTTTCTTACTCTTGAAGCCAAACACTCCTTGACTCATCCTAACTTGAGTTATGTAATGTTTCCTCCTGAACCCAGACATATACATTCTTGTGCAAATTTTTGAAACCAAATCATTCCATTAGGTTATAATGGCTTCCACAGTATTCATTCGTATATGGAGATTTTATGCCAAAGTGCATGCACTTTTACGGCTTTTGATAAATATTCTTAAAAATAGTAGGATATGAGTACTATTTTTTCTAAATGCTTGTCAACACTGGGTATTTTCATTATAAAAACATTTCCAATTTGATTGGTAAAAAATATCTTATCATTGTTTAAATTTTTTTTATTACCACTTAGGTTGAGCACCTCCTCCCCTATATCTAGTGTTCATTTTTATTTCTTCTTTTGGGATTTGCCTGTCTAGACCTTTGGAAAAGTTTTTGAAACTGAGCTGCTTATCTTTTTCCTATTGATTTGTAAGAGCTATTTATATATTAAGAGGATTTAATTTTTTACTGTCATACATATTGTGAAAGTATTGTTTTTACATTTTATTTTTTATTATAATTTTTGAAATATAGAATTTCAAGTGGTAAAGTAACTACTGTTACTTCAGAGATTCAATTTTTAGGATTAATGAGCATCTATTTTTTATAACATTGATTTGATGTTCATTCATATAGTGCTGTATCCTCTTATTAAAACTGCATGCCTATGTCTTGTGCTAGAGTCATAGGTCTTCAGCATCTCATGCTTCGTTATACCCCTCACAATGCATATATTTCTGTTGATTTCATTTTCTTTTAGCTCATTTTCCTGCCAAGGCTCCCAGCATTCTACTACCTACATGTTTACTGAAGTGATTTGTCTGTTTCCTTTCAAGTGGAGATTAAAGAATGTTGACTAAGAACAGGGTTAAACAGAAATCCTCTCTATTTCCCTAACTCCAACACGTAGTGTTTGCATCAGTTGTTCAATCACCACCAGGCTGGTGTTTCTCCTATCTTAATACTATCTAGTCCAGAATTATCTGCTTTATTTCAAATCTTTGTGAGAGATGTGGGTCTAATGACTCACTGAAATGAATAAATATGATGTCTTCACAGTTCCCTTCATTTGGACTGAAGTAACATCATCAAATAAAAGGAATGAAACCAATTTGATATCATCTCTCCCTTTAATTAACACAGATCAACCCTTAGTGACCATCTCCTTTGTGTTTTGTTTTTATGACTAGTATATTTAATTCTTTGGCCTGCTGTTTTGCCAGGCATTGTTCACAAGCCTCAAGTTCTGCGGTTTTATTACCTCCTTTTGTCTCCTTTTAAAAAGTGAGAATATTTTTCTCCTGTCACCTGGCATATCTTCTTCTCCATGAGCAATTGAAGATTATGCATCAGAGTTCCATAGTAATGTCTGCATGCTCTTTTAGCAACATGGGTCTATAGACTTGCCTTTAAAGCAACTAAAGATTGTTTTCCTAGACATTTACTCTTGGTGTACACTGTGCTCAAATTTGTTTATCAGGCTTTCAATTTCTACAAGACTTTGTACACAGTACTAAGGGTAAAGTTGTGTGCAAAATGTTTAGAGTTAAATGGGGGGACAGAAATGCATAGGAAATTGTCATAGAGTGTCATAATTCCTAAGGGGGTTACAGGAATATATAGAGAGAGGGCAGGAGAAGCTGGGGCTGGTTAGATTTGCATTTTAGGAAGAGGATACTGGCAGTACTTGAGAATCAGGCTTCGCTGTAATGTTGCATAGGACTCACCTGGAATTGACAAAAATGCACATTCTGACTCTGTATGTCTGGAGAGGGGCCTGAGATTCTGCATTTCTACCAAGATCGCAGGTGAGGCTGATGGAGGTGATCCATGGATTACATTTCAAGGAACAAGGCTTTAGTGAGCGGGTTAGAGAATGAGAAGAGTAGAGGCAAGGAGCTGCCTTGGAATGCTGGTGAGCGATCCAGGGAAAAATGATGATGGCACCAACCAGGGGATTCTTATTTCACTCTTGAAGCCTATAGATTGGTATCCTTTATAAAAAATATGTAAGTAGTTATGGAGTGTTTTCCTTTCATCTGTCAATGAGTGTACTGGATAAGCTACGGAAAGAAGGAGGGCACTCACTTCCAGTCTTCATTCTAATTAACTGATTTCACTTTAAGGCCAACAAGGCCTCAGCTGCCTCAACTCATCTGTAAAATTGAAAACTGGTTTTTATGGGTTGAGTGTGCACTCCCCAAAAGTTATATGTCGAAGTCCTAACTATCAGCACCTCAGAATGTGACCTTATTTGGAAATAGGATAATTGCAGATGTAATTAGTTAAGATGATGCCATGCTAGAGTAAAATGGGTCCAAATCCAATTGTCTGGGGTCCTTGTAAAAGGAGGAAATATGTACACAGACACATCTACCACATATGTCATGTGAAGCTGCCACAAACCAAGGAAATACCAGGAGCAAGGAGAGAGTCCTAGTACAGATAGATCCTTACAGTGCTGATTTAATGTACTCTTTTATTTCCTGGATTCTCAGTTTAAAGAATAAGTAGAAAAAATAAAAGGCACCTTCTTCTAAGACAAAGGGAATTTCTCTCTATTTAAAAGGACAAGCATCAAGACTATACTTTCAGGGATCATTTCTGTAGTTCTTTAAAAGGACAAGCATCCCTGTACCCATCCATTTCGGAACATATTAGACTTCTGAAAAGAAGGAGGGGCTTCTTCTCTTGTGAACCACCACAACTTTGGAAAGAAGAGCTAGTCATTCCTTTCTGTGCCAAACATCTAGTTAATTATAGAGACATATGCGTGTCCTCCCTTACATGTAGCTGTGATGACCTTGGAAGGGAAGAAAGACCTCTTAGTTCTGCTCTGAGAAGCTTGGAGAAGTATAGAATAAGAAGTAAAAAATCTTACAATTTATAATTTATTATTAATCCCACTCCTACAAATTGACTAACAACTTTCCTTCCTCTCCCCCCTAAAACTACTACATGTGGTAGATTACAAATCTGATGAGGAGAAGCAGCAATACTCTATTAATATTTATAAATGTCTCAATGCTTATATTGCCCATCTATTTGGAAAATCAGCCCAAGTAATTAAGGAGTATGGGGAATTATAAAGATGAAAAATATCAGGAAAACAGTGCACACAGAAATTATCAACACTATTTTAGTTCTACTGTTACATCTTAATGACCTAATTTTCCATGAACAGCATTGTTAAAATGTAAATTTCTAGATTAAAAAACCCCCCAAATTTTGTCATCATTCAGGCAAAACATATTTTTTCAATGGTAAACTTACATCTCGGGCTTCTCCACAAGGTACTGAAAGTGTTTACTTCCAATGATTTTTACCACCGTCTTGGGTATTGCATGTGACCCATGAGGAGTCTTCCACGCTGAAGACATGATTCTTATAAAAACTCCTCAAATCCTTAGGGTGAAAAATAAGTAAATCTCTCCTTTGGACTTTCCAGGCAACTGTAGCATCCTTATCCATAGTAACAACAATAAGAATAGTGGTTCTAATGTAATGCTTTGCCTATATTATCTCACTTAACACTCCCAATAAAAAACATGAGTAAAATAGTCTTCATTACTGTTATCATTCTTGTTTTACAGTGGAGGGAACAGGCATGATGAAGTTATGTAACTAACTCAATATCACATAACCAGTAATTAGCAGCTTTGGGATTCCCATCTAAGAGGTCTGCATAATTGGTCTACTGAGCCATTGGAAGCTACCTTCCTGCCTCATCAGATGGCATTCTTGTGAGGTTAGGGTGGTAACCAGGACTTTAGTGGGACATATGAAGATTTTATATTCAGCTCTGATGCTCAGTTTTCCCTATTACAAAACCCGGATAATTTCAATTTTATTCTAGGGTGCTCAGGGTGAATCTAATGAAATAATGCACCGGAAGAAGCACCATACATAGGAAAGAAGGTTTTTGTTTGTTGTTATGGCTAATCTGCTTTTGCAACAAGCCAATGGATCTGAACTTGAGATCTTGCACTAGCTAAGCACTGGTTGTTTAAGCAGGTCTGATGCCAAGGGGAACTTAGTTCAGTAAACCCTGCCTCAGGCTGAGTAGTCCCTTCCGGAGCCTCTCAGAGATTGAAGGTTCTTTAGAAATCATTCTAATCCAAATGCTTACTTTACAGACTAGAAAATTGAAGCCCAGAGAGGGTGTGCTATTTGAACCAAGTCCCACTGAGAATGAGAGTACATGTTTCCAGTACTGAGGTCTGATAACTAGGCCAGTGTCTTCCTAAGACCCCCAACTTCATTTGGTGTGTGGTCTGCACTAAGACCTGCTCTATCACGGTAGCCCCATCCAGCGGGACCGGCAACCTTTGAAGTTGTCTGGAAACTTCAAGGAGCAAAATTTATGAATGTGGAGTCCCCTCTCTTTCCAGCATCTGTGCTTCAGTCCCGCCCCCTTTCCCAGGAGAGAACAGAGGGGGTGTCCTTACCGCAGAGTTTGCGTTCCCCCACCCAAGCAGCTCGGAAGTGCCCCTTAGCGCCCTCCCCAGGAAC
Organism: Rhynchonycteris naso; assembly: GCA_037038555.1. Lineage (NCBI taxonomy): Eukaryota > Metazoa > Chordata > Mammalia > Chiroptera > Emballonuridae > Rhynchonycteris > Rhynchonycteris naso. The sequence continues at coordinate 188,513,190 of CM072997.1, read as the reverse complement.
CCCAAGCTGAGGGCGGGTAAACAGGGCGGGGCTGGACTGGGGATTGGAGCCCAGGAGTCAGGCCAATCAGCAGGGCTTAGCTCACAGGCGGAACCTGCTCCAGCCCAGATTGCTAAGGACACTGAGGGCTGTTGCTGGGCGAGGACCAAGTTTCTATCCACCTGGGAGAAGCAAGGCCCCTCTTCCACATGTGCCCAGGGTGCGTGGCTGTTGACTGGCTTATGAGTTCTCAAATCTATGTTTTGGAGCTTCTTCAACGATCTGTGAGTGCCTTCCTTGAAGCCCACGTAGCTCACTTCTTGTAATGATTGTCCCTTTCTTTGCCTTAAGCTCTTTTCCCCTTTATGAGATTTGCACGTAGGTAGAAGTCTTGCATTTACTGGTTCAAATCCAGGTGTTCCACTGTACAGCTTTGAATAAATCCCTACATTTCCCTGAGATTCCATTTCCTCATCTTTAAAATGGAGAAAAATCATAACATAAACCTAAAATTAAGTTGGTGATGAAATAAAAAAAATGCGAAAAAATATTTTTTTTGTTATATCAATGTCAGATCCCTCATTTGAACAAGATAACTATTACCTTGTAACTTAACAATTTGCAATAAAATAATTTTAATTCTATTTTAAAGATTATGAAAACAAGTCTTGGGGTGTTGAGAAATTTCCCAAGATTCCACAGGAGCAATTGACAGAGCTGAGATTTGAATATGACCCACATTACAAATATCCAGGTACTTTTTACTGTGCTAAAGACTTTAGCAAATGTGGGTAAAAGCACTTTACATTGACTCCAAAATTGTTTTTTTCCCCCATCATCAGCAGCAGCCCCTGCATCCATACCAGCTGCCTCCAGCCCTCTAGCTGTGCTGTATTGTGTGGTTTACTGTGTTATGCAGCCAGAAATGCATAATGCAGTCAGCTCCCCTCCAGGGATCTCCTTCTAGTGGAGAGGACACACAGGCACATTCTATGGTATACAAAATGCCATGACAGTAGAGAAGACGGGCCAGATCCCTTCTAACTTCTCCAGTCCAGTCTTCACATTGTCACCAAATCAGTCCTCAGAAGGCACAATTCTGATAGCGCCTTTCTCTAGTTCAATATCTCAAAGGGCTCCCATCAGACATGGAGGCTGTCCATGGTTTCGATATCTATGCCATGACCTCAACCTTGTTCTCTAGCTTGATCTCGCATTACGTCTCCCAGGTTTGCTATTCCTCACTGTGACTTTTTTATTTTATAACTGGAAATTTGTGCTTTTTAATCCCCTTCACCTTTTTGCTCATTTCCCCCACTGTTATTCATTTATTAAATTTCATCTCAAATGATCAAGAATATACACCTTAGGTTCAAATTCTGGCTCTTCTAATCCAATGTGATCTTGGGAAAATCACTTAACATCTTTGTACTTCATTTTCCTTTTCTGTAAAATGTGCATGCCTTTTTTTGGGGAGATTAATTGAGTTATATAAGTAAGGCACTTAAAACAATTCCTGACACATAATGAGCAATATCAATATTTGCTATCATCATTATTATAATTATCTGTCAAGAAGCCAAACCAGATCCCAGAAGCTGAAAATGATTTCTCCATTCTTTGTATAATTTGTGATTTCTCTCATAAAATGTGTCTTTCTTTGCCTGAAATGATGACTATTTGTTTGCATCAGTTTTCATATCTTCTTGGACTATGCTTGTGGTGGGCTGAATAGTGGTCCCCCAGATATCTACTTCTTAATTCCTGGAACCTATTCATGTTACTGCTGTGGTGAAAGAGATTTTGTAGATGTGATTAAGTTAACAACCTTGAGATGGGGTGATTATCCTGGATTATCCAAGTGAATCCTAAATATACTTCCAAATATTCTTAGAAAAGAGGGATATTTGACAACAGAAGAGGAAATAGGAGATACAATCATAGAAGCAAGAGGGCAGAGTGATTTAAAGAAGGGGTCTTGAGCCAAGGAATGCAGGTGGCCTCCAGAAGCTAGAGAAAGCAAAGAAACATATTTTCTTCTAGAACCTCCAGAAGTCACCCCTTGACTTTAGCCCATGGAGACTGATGTGGGGCATCTGACCTTCAAAACTATAAGAGAATAAATCTGTGTTGTTATAAACCACCAGCTTTGTGATAATTTATCATGGCAGTTATAGGAAACTAATGTAATGCTATTGAAGGATCCATTTCTTCATAGAACTGATCATACTGTATGCCTTAAGTAGGCCAAGGTTCTTATCAATAGCTGGTATACAAATATTGAAAGAAAAGGAAGTCTTCTATCTGTTGGGGTTACTAAACTGTGAGGTTTTGAGGTTGTTGGCTAATATCTACGCCAACACAAATTGCCTTTTCAGTAGAAGAAGAGGAAGCCAGGTCAGAGCTGAAAATAGAGCCCACGTATTAAAGGGAAGGAGAGCAAGGATCCTGGATCCAGCGGTGCTTAAAGTGAGATTCTAGAATTCCCAGACAGAGGAGGGATACCTTTTCCTATCACTTAAGTTGCTTTGAGATGAGCTTCATTAATCTTTACCCAAAGAGTCCTGGCTAATTCTCTTAAACTTTATGTTGGTAGGGTTTATATATGGGATGCAGTTAATTAAATGACATTTCAAGAGTCACAGTAGATTCTGTGATAAAGTTTGAAGGAGTAAATTAATTTTGATCAAATCCAATATTCTGCTACTGAAGACTATCCTTTGACTTTATCTTGACTTCAAGTTTTATGAATGTCAGTTTGAACATGACAGTGGAAGGAGCTTTCCATTGTGCTGCACTTTCATCAGTTAGGATGTATTTAGATAAAATTTGATATATTTTTTTAGACCCCCAAAATTCTAGTTTGCCATTTCCTATTCAAGTGACTTTGAAAAAGCAATTTCATTCTGTTATCTTTAAGGCAGAAACAAACAATTATCCTGAAGATTGCAGTCAGGGTTAGATATGATTCTTAAAGCCCCTGACATGCAATAGGCTTCCAATAAATTGTGTCCTTGTTCATAAAAATAGCAGCCAATGTTTAGTGAATATTTATTATGTGTCAGATACTGTGCTAAGTGATTTTCATTCATTATCTCATTTAATCTTCCCAAGAATCATATGAAATAAAGGAAATTAATATCCCATTTTAGAGATGAGGAGCCTGAGGCTGAGAGAACATAAATTACTTTCTCAAAGGAGCATACCTACCTAGAAGAGTTAGGGCTGCAATGAAAATCCAGATGTATCTGACTCTAGAATTATCCTTTATAGTCAGTACTCCACTCCTCCTCTGTGGATGTTAGTTAACCATTATTGTTATTGTTATTATTACTATTAATGTTGTCAGGGGCATTGTTTTAAGGCTCCAGGCCCCTTAGAGGATACATATTCTATGACAGGATACTTAAGGAGTAGTGGCCTTTTTAAATCTGGGATTTTCTTCTTCACACTCTGCTCTGTGAAATGATATAACTAGGAAACTCTCCAGTGGTTTTTATTAAACAAGGCAAAACAAAAAGCTGTGCAATAAATGCCTCCATAAGATTAAATACTGTGGTTAAATCTGCCTTCCTTGAATTCAACAGCTTTAGATTACGAGTCACTAGAGAAATATTCTGGAGAAACATCTTCATCCAATAGAGTAAGTGCTCTCTTTTCTCCCCCCAAAGAAAGATGAATGGCTGTAATAAGGGAACCAAAGAATGCCATCTCTGAAAACTTCATGATTTTATGTTTACCGTTGAACAGAGTAAGGAAGAGAAAAAAGAATGACTCCAGTGTTTTGTTTTTGCCCATATAAGTCAAGGTGAAATGAGTTTATAAACAGAAAGCAATAAAGCACTGCTCTTTTGAACAGTTTAATCATAGATCTATAAAAATGAGACATTTTGTAGTGAAGTCCCTATCCAAAAAGAGAAGGAGCAAATACTGACATTAAATGGAGCTGTACTGAAAATAATAGGGGGCATGACACTGCCCTCCACCCCCGCCCAACAAAAAACATACAGAACCCAAACCAATGATCTCTCTGACTAGGGGGGTCATCAGGTAAAAAGATGAGCAAGGGCAGGATGATTTAAGAATAGAATGTAAATATGGCCAAGTTTCTTTTCTCTTTAAAATGCTATCATGACTCTTGGGAAACAGGACTGTGTAGCATACCAATTAGATATATCAATTTGGGGCCATATATTAATTTAGTAGGGTTGCAGTAACAAAGTACTGCAAAGAGGGTGGATTAAACAGCAGACATTTATTTTCTTAGGGTTGGAGGCTAGAAGGCTGAGAAGGTGTCACAAGGATTGGTGCCTTCTGGAAACAGTGAGGGAGAAGCTGTTCCATCCTGTGCCCTTGCTTCTCATGATTCACTGAACATTTTTGGAGTTCCTTGGCTTGTGGGTCTCTGCCTTCATGTTCATGTAGCATTCTCCTTGCTGTGTATGGGTCTGTGTCCAAACTTCCCCTTTGATCAGGACACAGGTCATTTTGCATCAGGGACACATTCTACTCCCGTGTGACCTCATCTTAACTAATTACATCTGCAATCACCTTATTTTCAGAAAAGATCACATTCTCTGATGCTGAAGATTAGGAGTTCAACATATGAAGTTTGCAGGGCACACTTTGCTATCCACTGAATACTTGTGTCCCTCCCTTCCACTCTCCTCCAGGGACCTTTGGGACATAGTTGGATAAGGTTTAGATGAGGCCATGAGGATGGAGCTCTTGTGATTGGATTAGTGCTCTTATAAGGAAATAAAGGAATCAGAGCTTACTCTCTCCACCATGTAAAGGTAAAGCAAAAAGGTATACCTCTGAAAACTAGGAAGATGGCTCTCTCCAGGGAGCAGATTGGCTGGCACCTTGATCCTGGACTTCCCAGAGTTCAGAACTGAGAGAAAAAATGTTTGTTGTGACACTTAACCTTTTGAGTAGTGAGTTTTTTTTCATGTTCTCTGACCCCTGGGAGTGAGATTTAAAAAAATTAATAAAATTAGTTCCAGTTACTCTGGATGGTCAGGAGGCATGAGGATGTACATGAACGTTCATGCTACTCAAAGGGTTAATCTATTTCTTTTATTTTAATTATTTTATAGCAGCAAACTAAGACACGTTTCAACCTATATAGGTCGTGTTGCTTTGGTCTAAAATCTGGCTCTGCACTTAGTATGGTGTTATTCAGGCAAACTACTTTGCCCTCTGGAACTTTATTTCTTTCAGTCAATACCAATGCCTACCATCATGTGAGGATAAAAGGGGTTAACAAATGTTTAGACTAGTGTTTGGTATGTGGAAAGGGTTTGTTGCCATCAACCTTACCTCCTGCGGAGAATACACATGTTCTTTACTCTGCCTCCTTGGATTGGCTCTTGCTCACTTTCACAACTTCACCTCTCCTTCTTTCTCTTCCTGTTAATTAACTGATCCTGCACCAAGTCACCTGCAGTTTCTTAAACTTTCTATGAAATTTTATCTATCATATCTTTGAAAACATTGCTATTTTTGCTTGAAACATCTGCCTCATGGCCCTGTCTCTAACTTTCAAATGTGACCAACTCTATGAATCTGTCCGTTCCCAACATGCCTAGGCAGATGGTCTTCTCTCTTTATTAAACCTGCAGCCTTTTTTTTCCTTTTTTTGTGTGACAGAGACAGAGAGAGACAGATAGGGACAGTCAGACAGGAAGGAAGAGAGATGAGAAGCACCAATTCTTTATTGTGGCACCTTAGTTGTTCATTGATTGCTTTCTCATATATGCCTTGACCAGGAAACTACAGCAGACAGAGTAACCCCTTGCTCAAGCCAGTGACCTTGGGCTCAAGATGGTGAGCTGTGCTCAAACCAGATGAGCCTGTGCTCAAGCTGGCCACCTCGGGGTTTCAAACCTGGGTCCTTTGCATCCCAGTTTGAAACTCTATCCACTGCGCCACCATCTGGTCAGGCTAAACCTACCACTCTCAATTGTAATTACTGGTTTAATATATTTCTTCCCTGTTCAGTTGCTCCCATTGATAGTAAATACTATGTCTTCTTTATTGTATAGCCAATTCTACGCACAGCGCTAGCACAGAGTATGAGATTATTAATATATATTAAATATATCAGTATATGTTAAATATAAAAATATATTTATATAAAAATATAATATGTGTTAAATATAAATGTATAAAAATACATTAATACAGTATATGTTAAATATATATGTTGGATAATTTGTAATAGTATAATAATACTAATTATGATAAGTAAACAGAATTTAACAAATGATAGCATCTACTATTTAAGATTTGCCATGTGCCAGTTCCTCATGTGTAGTATTTTATTTGATTTCAAAAATGATCCTATAAGAGAGATATTATTTTCTGTGTTCTACTGATGAGAAATCTGGCCTCAAAGTGTTGAATTAGACAGGACGCTTGGTGGTAAATAGCATAAGCTCCATGAACATCAGCTCAAGCAAAAGGGCATTTATTAGGGAAACCAAGTGTAGAAACATACCTAGGCCTCCAAAACAGTCAAGAAGATGGATAATTTACTTTTACTAACTCTTGTCTCTGCAGCTTTTTGTGAATCAGTCTCCCTTTCTCTTTTCTCTGATACACATTGATGTTTTCTGATTCTCCAGATCATGGGAAAGAAAGTCACCCATCACAGTTCATGAGTTTATATAATTTCATTTAAGAGACTAGTAAACTCCAAAATTATTAGTCTCATTTGCTAGGAGAAAATTGTTTGACCTAGCTTGGAGTAGGAATCTGAACCAATGAATTGCCATACTGGGGAAAGGGAAATAATAGTAGAATCAAGTAGAAACTTGATTTGTACAAACCCCCTTTGCTATGAGGAAGGACAGAACCCATAAAGTTATAAGATGCAGGAACCTGGTAGAGGTTAATCTGATAGGATGTTAGATAACTTGCTTAAGGGCTTGCAGCAAATAAATGGTAGAGCAAAGATTCAAATTCACCTCTGTCTAACTCTAAAGCATTGCGTTTTTCTATTGAAGTATATGATTTTAACCTCTACAGTATAATAAAAGAGGTCTGGGAAAATGTGGTTGAAATAAAAGCTTCTAGAGAGCCACTTCAAAATAGAAGTTCTGAACCGACAAAATACCATTCTGGTCACCTCTGCCATGGGTCCCTAGATTGTTAGGAACCTTACTTGCTTTTAAGTGTTATCATCTAGAAATCACAGAATCTTATGGTTGAAAAGAACCTTTCCTGACCTGTGGTGGTGCAGTGGATAAATCATCGATCTGGAACGCTGAGGTCTCCGGTTCAAAACCCTGCACTTGTCTGGTCGAGGCACCTATGGGACTTGATGCTTCCTGCTCCTCCCCCCTTTCCCTCTTTCTCTCACTCGCTCCATCACTCACTCACTCTCCTCTCTAAAATGAATAAATAAAAATTAAATAAAAGAAAAGAACCTTACAAGTTATCTTGTCTAACCATTCTTCTACCCATTCAGTTAAAGAATGGATTTTCTTTGTCACATTCTTGCTCAGTGATTCTGAGGGTCTCAAAGAGGTTGTATGGTAGAAGTATTAAGAACATTGATTATGAGGCTAGAAGACTTGGATTCCAATCTCAACTGTACCACTTATTACTTGCATGTCCTTGGGTCTTAGTATCCTAATCTATAAAGGGAAGATAGTAATAACTGCATCACTCGTTCTTTCAAAGCAATATCTTTTATGCACTTGTCATGTGTGGGCCCTCTTCTAAGTGTTTTATACTTACAAATTTATCATCCTCATCATCATTCTATGATGTAGGGAGTATTATTCTCAATGAAAGAAACTGAGGCAGAGGGAAGTTAAGTACCTTGTCCTAGATCACACAATTAGTTTGTGGTAAGGCTGTGATTTAAACATAAGCAGTGTGGTTACAGATATTATGCACTACCCACTATGTTATATATAGGTTCTTGGGAAGAGAAAGTGGTAAAACATACATAAAGGACAGGTCCTGCCATACTCTGAGTTCTCTGTGAATATCAATGCTGCTGCTGCTGCTCTCCTCCCAGTTCTAGTCTTCTGACTACCAGCTACCAAGCCCAAGTGCCATAAGCTCCTCAATTCCAGAATGCTTCTGGAAAAGAGGGGGAAGCCTGCTCCATTCCATTTCCTAATAGTGCTTCATGACCTAAGAGGACATCATGTAGGTGTAGACCAAGGGTCCCAAACGTTTTACACAGGGGGCCAGTTCACTGTCCCTCAGACTGTTGGAGGGCTAGACTATAAAAGGAAGTATGAACAAATCCCTATGCACACTGCACATATCTTATTTTAAAGTAAAAGAAACAAAACGGGAACAAATACAATATTTAAAATAAAGAACAAGTAAATTTAAATCAACAAACTGACCAGTATTTCAATGGAAACTATGGGTGCAGACGCATCCTGTGCTCCCCTCACTGACCACCAATGAAAGAGGTGCCCCTTCGGAAGTGCGGCGAGGGCCGGATAAATGGCCTCAGGGGCCCACATGCGGCCTGTGGGCTGTAGTTTGGGGACCCTTGGTGTAGACTCTTCAGTGTTCAATAGCTCCACCCACTACTACACGTGACCTGGGGAGTATAAATGCTTTCTCTTTGGAGGGTGGCAGTAAGAAAGTGGTGGAGAAAAGGAGTGCTTCTTGACAGCATCCCCAAGGATCCAAATTGATTTTGTAATAAAACTGACTCTATGGGCATCACTGATATATCTATATTTATTAAATATTTAGTGAGTATAATTTTAAGGCTCTGGGTTGAGTTGCTTAGGAGAAAATGATGAGTCATATTTAAATCTCCCTCTCACAATTACCATGAGGAGAGGTGAAGTATGCTCATAAATAACCATAATAGGGGATAAAAAGTGAAAGGATTAACAAGAAACAAACATAAGAATTTGAAGAAAAGAAAACTTACCTCAGAATAATGGGACTAGGGGAGATTTCATAGAAGAATTAGAATATAAACTGGGTCTTTAAAAAATAGGTAGTAATTTGACATGTGAAAATGGAAGAGACGATGTCTATGCAAAGGGAATAATCTAAGGAGCGGTAAAAAAAAAGGAAAGGTGAGAAATTGTGTAGTGTGGTCAAGCGTAGTGTTTAGTTTCATTTGGAGGGTGGTGGGAGGCAAAATTGGGAAGGTAGCTTTGGACCAGATTGTAGAAGACATTGAGTATCAGATTAAGTGCATATATTATTTTTGAGGGAGTTATTTGTGCTGTTCTACAAAATGAAGGAAAGCTGACCCACAGTATAGTGAGGAGAGTTTAAGTTATACTGTGGTAAGAGGCAACAGCTAAATCTCAGTGGTGCAAGAAAACAAAAATTTACTTTAATTCACGCAAACTCTCCTGTGGATTTGGACTATTCTCCTGGACAATTATCTTCTACATGTTGTCTCAGCTATCTGGTCTTTGTGGACCCTGTGACACCTCCATTTCAACACATGATTCCGTGATGGCTGTGACCAGAGAAGAAAGCTTGAAAGGTTATCCACCTTGAACTTGGTACTTTATTCTAGAAGTCATATATGCACTGTTTTCTGTGATTCACCCCTTGCCCAGATGAGTGAGTGACATGTCTCTACCTGATAAAATAGGGCAGTGATGGGATTCAAATAATTTGACAACTGGTTCTCTGCTCTGATGACCATTTCAAGTATAAAAATACGGTAGTTTATTATTTATGCATTTAATTCTTAAATAAGAACAATAAAAGAATTCACAAAACTAGATTTTGTTATAAGAAAAAAATTAAAAATATAAATGAAAAAATATTAACTAATATCTGACAAAAAAACAATAAAACTGTTATTAAGATATTTCCATATTGCTTCTTGATTGGCATCCTCACTTGCTATTATTTTCACCTATGGACAGAATGAATATTACTACAGGCGCTTAGAATACGCTCTTGTGCAGATGAATGTTTAAAAAGAGTAAGGAATATTAATTTGTGATTTCCACATTGGGTGGCTGCCCAGGTGCCCACCTTAGAGAGAACCCTGATTACTAGCGCCATTTTAACAACCAGATCGCTGATCTCAACTAAAAATTAGGTATTGATTCTGCCGAACCAGTGTGAACCAGCTGAGTCCCACCACTGAAATAAGGGGCTGAGAAGAATAGTCTCCTTGAAACTGGGAAGAGAGAAAGACTGGATGCTGATGAGCCCTAGTTATATCTACCAGAGCCACATTGGCAGAAAAATCACTATGATTTAGATCAAGGTAGTATTCACAAACAAAATAGAGTTATGTAAGACTTCGAATTTACTATTAATGGAAAATTTCCCATTTCAAAATATTTCTTTTACAGAGTGGAATGTAGAGCCGGTATAGTTTAATCAATTAAAGTACCTGACCTTTGAAGTCAGAGAGAACTAAGTTCCTAATCCTATGAACTAATTATTTTGTGACTTTTGAGACTCAGTTTCTTCACTTTTATTATTTTCTTTTCTTTTTTCTTCTTTTCCAAGTGAGAAGTGGGGAGACAGAGAGACTCTCCATGCACCCCAGTTGAGATCTACTTGGCAACTCTTGTCTGGGGCCAATGCTCTACCCATTTGGGCCATGCTCACAACCCAGCTATTTTCAGCACCTGAGTTAGAGGCCCCACAAAACCAACCATCCTTAGCACCTGGGGCTGATGCACTCAAACCAATCGAGCCATTGCTGTGGGAGGAGAGAGAGAGATGGAGAGAGAGAAGGGGAGGGGGAGGGGTGGAGAAGCGGATGGTCACTTCTCTTGTGTGCCCTGACCAGAAATCAAACCCAGGACATCCACCTGTCGGGGTGACAATCTACCACTGAGCCAACCATCCAGGGCCTCAGTTTCTTCACTTTTAAAGTGACATTGATAACAACAGAGTTGTTGAAAATGTATTCATGATAATTGCTAAAATTATTTGAGAGCCTGATGTGTGTCAACTATTTTACATGTGATATTCTGTCATATATGTATATCTATCATCTATCTACAATCAACATATGTAAGGACTCTAATTCAGTTCATATGTAGTGGGAGGTGTGTTAGAGATTGAACCTAAACTGGGATTTAGAAGTATCTGATGAGCTGAACTGGTGAGTAAGGCCTCAGAAGTGGGATTGCTCCAGGGGTGGAGAGGAGTTGCTGAAGGAAAATAATAAAATAATTTCATGTGACTGTCTAGGATTGAGCCTGAAATAGAACAGACATTACAGTGCCTGTCTGGACTTTAGAGATCTCACCCATTACCCAAGTCTGTATGCAACTAGTTGTCAATAGTAAAGGAGATGATTAGAGGAGACTTAGAGACACAAGCAGTGCTTGTTTGGTGAGCAGGCGATAAAGCGTAACCCAAAAGAGCAAAGAGAGGTAATTTCCCTCCACTTGGTCTGAACACCATGAAAACCAGAATGCAGCTCTGCTAGCGTCTCTTGAGGGTGTGTTGCTTTGAGTGTTCTGGACCACAGCATCCTTGGCCAGCAATCAACATCCTCCTGGAGAGTACCCTCATCTATGACTGTGGCAAGATTGTGTTATCTTTAAGTGGCTTCCTGGCCAGTAACCATATCCTCAAGGGAAGAAAAGAAAATCAACAAAAGTACAGTGTTGGTATGTTGATGAGAATGCTAGAATATCTACTGGGATCCTTTGAAATGAATGGGAGGCTGCGTCTTTATTATTAGACATATAGATTCTAATACAAGGTCTGACATGAAGGAGTTTAGAAAAAAAATTTTTTTAAATAAAGAATAAAAGAAGGACTACATAATTATCTCAGCCTTTAAGTGAATGTTACATTTCTCTATGGGGATACTATTGGCATTCTAGATGGAGCAGTTTTTATTCCGCAGGACTCTCTAGGTGATTTAAGGCCAATTTTCAACCCTAACCCCTGAGCACTAGATTCTAAAACTTCACTCCCTTTATTGTGTCGCTCAAAATATTCATCCCACCTCCACTGCAAATGCTTGTTTTGGGGATGCTACTTCCTGAGATTGAAAATTATTGATCTAATGGGACTCAAAATTTCTTTGTGGTCTTAGAACCAGTATTTCTGTGGAAACCCAGAGAGCCACTGTGGAATGGGAACTTTCTTTTTCATACACTTAGTACATTGTACCTGGGGCTTTTTTTTTACTTTCTTTACTTGGCATACCTTGGGCTGTCCTAGAAAGGAGCTTCCCTCGACATCCCAGTGTGCTTGTCCTGGGCAATAAGTCAGCTAGAGTCAGCCCAGTATTCTCTGGATCAGCCAACTCTTGTTCCTCTACATCAACGACTTTTGGATCTCTGTTGTCAAAAGACTAGAAGCTTCTCTGTACTACATTCCAACTGGTAGAAATTTTAGGTATATGGATAAGGTGACCAGACGTCCCGCTTTTGGCGGGACAGTCCCAATTTTGAACAATTTGTCCCATGTCCCGCGGCATTTTAAAAAAGTCCTGATTAAAAAAAAAAGTCCCAATTAAAAAAAATATATTACAATACTATTTTTGCATTCTATAAAAAATTTTTTTTGCTCCATATAGACCAAATTTTTAATGAAGAACCCCCCCCCCCATCAATGGTGTCCTGCTTTACCAACTTTAAAATCTGGTCACCTTATTATGGATCAAAACGGTAGTAAAAGAGTTGATGATGTTTTGGTAGATATTAAACATCAGGGTTCTTTAGCATAAAAAGATCTGGGACCTATTCTTATAGGGCATAATCCATACTAGAGACTAGAGCCTGGCAGGAGAGAGAGAGAGAGAGAGAGAGAGAGAGAGAGAGAGAGAGAGAGAGAGAGAGAGAGAGAGTTTAGAGGGGGTTACATGGATGGGGGAGATGAGTGAGGCAACAGAGAAAGATGCCTATCAGAATCATTAGTCTGTATCTTATACTTCAAAAAAATCTTTTCTGCCTCCTGTGTAACTCCTGCAGCAAAGCTGCCAGTACTTATATACATCACTAGGTGGCAGTAAAACAGAAACGTCTACAAGGAAAGCAGAAATCCCTTCAGAATTATAATAAGTTTTATAGACCAAGACAACTGCAGTTGTAAAACATTATGATGTATCAATTGGCATATTTGCTGATCAAATCTTTACAAGGTTTGAATAGGCTCATAAATACTGGGTTCTCTAGTTTGGCCTATTCATGCTTCATGCTTCTGTTTAAGACATTGTGGAGGGCTGGGAATTCAGCAAATGGTTGAAATATCAAAGCAATATGCCACTGACAATTTGTTTTGCTGTGATTGAGGGAAAATATATATTCCTCGATTAGAAGCACTACCCAAATAGACAGAATCTGCTACATTCAAAGATGAACTAATTTCTCATGCAAAGCACAGCCCAGGCTAGAGCAAACCAACAGCCATATCATTTTGCTACTTGATTTTTTATAAGTGAGTTCCAATTCCCTTACCATTCCCATAAGAGATTTATGCAGGAGTGTTTCTATTTTTTTTAATAAGTGGTAACTGGCTGATGATAAAACCAGGTTTTATGATAAATGCATAAAATCACGGGGCAAGAGGTGACATCAGAACTCTCCTTTTATTTAAGTGTTGGTCTTAGGTAGAATGTTGAAAAGAAGAGTGAACTGGTTTATAACCGTCAACATTTAACAATGGGGAAACTGAGGCCTAAGTGTTAAGGGATTTGCCCAAAGACAGATGATTAGTGAATGATTTAGCCAGACTGTGAAATCAGATTTCCCATAAACATTGAGACCCATTCAAGAAGTTTTGGCTATCAAAGCGAGTTGAGCAGCTAAGCCTCTCTGCTTTGTTTTTGTAGATGGGCACACTGAGGGTTTAAGGAAAAAGAGTAAAATTCCCAGGAAAGATTGACCTTCATTATGGTAGCTGTTTATCATATATTATTAGGTAAGGATCTTGTCTCTGGCCGATCAGTTCCCCCAGGTTTTGCTTAGGAAGGTCTTTCATCATCTTCCTCAAGGCTAATGCACGCATGCCCTTTGCTCTATCTAGAATCTTCTGCCTCTGTTTTTCATTCACCTGGCTAAATTCTGTTCAGGATGAGTATGGTGGCCCTCTGATGTGTTCCCCAGGTACTCTCCCTAGGTACTTTCCCCAGGAGGAGTGACCCTTTGTCATTTTCTTAACATCGGACATCCAGTTAGTGGCAGAACTGAGTGGTAGAATCAGGGAATCCTGACCTTTACCCAGATGAGAACTCTCCATTCTGCTTAGACTTTCAGCTCTGCATAATGAAAAAAGAAGATAAGGACTCATTTTCACATAGCTAGAGTAATTTGGCAGATTTCAAGATTTTATGCATTGAGAAGTGCATTCATTTGGCAACTGCCTGGGACCCATGTGAACAGCTGCTAACTTGTGGTGTTAGCTAGTTCACAGATTCTTTGGTCCTCCTGACTTAAACTTCTGCAAAAGTTCAGGATTGGGAAACCTAGATTTTGTAATCCATTTGCATGTAGTAAAAATGCTTTTCCAACTCTTCCCCTCCTTAGTGTTTTTTTTTCCCTGAGCCATCTGCATTTGTCAAGGAAGTTTGCCATTTTTAATACACAGACAACAATTAAGTCAGGGAAAGCTAAGCACCAGGATTCATGAAAAAATATATTACAAACAGTTTAAAAATGGGAATGACTGTATTTGCTCTATAACAAACAGAGCATTAAAAAAATCAATAATAACAACAACTAATGGTGATAATGTCTTCCCTGACTCATAGGGATATTTAAAATTAAAATGATGTAATTGATGGGAAATACTTTGAAAAATAAAAGCACCATGCAGCACAAGACATTACGATTATTATACGATTGGCCTTAAGCACAGCTAAAAGTGAGCCTTTTCTCCCTCAGGACCAGATGTCATAATTGATAAATCATTTGTGCAATTCCCAGAGTGCAAAGGCTGTCTGCAGGGCTCTAGGCTCTTGTACTTGTTGTCGTGATCATCCAGTCATCAGAGTGTTCAGTGGATGTGGCCAAGGGCAAGTCACAACCTTTATGGGCCTTTGTTCCCATGTCTTTGAGATGGGGATTAATGTTATTACTAATGGCAACCATCTACAGAGCAATTCTATGTTTAGGATACAAAGTATCTTGGGTTTATTATTTCATTTACTGCTTACAAATGGCCCTGTTGGGAACCTCATTTTATACACTGCTCACAAAAATTAGGGGATAAGGGTATGTGCAGATACTCCAGTATTTTTAGCCTTTTGTATAGTGCATTTTCACCAATGAAATAAAAGTTGGTTTTGCATCTCATTTGCATAATCAAACAGCTTTCTTTGACTTGTCTTTTGCTTTTCTGGTGTTCTTGTTTAATAAAAAGAAATCAAATGCTTCTTTTTTTATAGATGTGGAGAATGAAAAGGAAGTATTTAGGCTGAGATCACACAGCGAGTGTATTGTGAGGTGTTTGTAGAAATCCACAGGTCTTGAGTATTTTGTGTGTGTGTGTGTGTGTGTGTATGTGTATGTGTGTGTGTGTGTATGTGTATGTGTGTGTATGTGTGTGCGTATGTGTATGTGTGTGTATGTGTGTGTATGTGTATGTGCGTGTATGTGTGTATGTGCGTGCGTGTATGTGTGTGTATGTGTGTGTATGTGTATGTGTGTGTGTATATGTGTATGTGTGTATGTGTGTATGTGTGTGTATGTGTGTGTGTGTGTGTGTGTGTAGACTTGATTCTCCGGATTACTTTCCTCTATCCTCCCTTTGGAGAATTGCCTCTCCCCCATTTACAGTACTCTGATAGGGCTGCTAATCTCGTGTTCCTGTCCTGTCATTACAGGGTAAAAATATGACCAGGTCTATTCAATCACAATGATTCACTCTGTCCTGTTAATTGACTCGGGTTGGTACAGGACGAAAGCCTTGTGAGTTAGAATCCCTGGGATTTATACATACAACAGTGGATGGAGAGACCTTTTTTCCTATAGGTTTGTCAACAGGACAAGGTAAGAAGGCTCAAGAAAACTGTCTTATAGTATAAAATAATGAAGCCAACAGAGTACCAAAGACAAGAGATGGAGAACATTCTGATTGTATTGTTTAGGCCCCTAGGGTCCATCATTGCATGCGATGAGATCTACCACATCCTTTCTAGTCACCAAAATTGGTAAATATTATTTTTAAAAAATACATTTTTTAAAAAAGAATAGTTTTAAATTCACAAAAAACATTGAGAGGAAAGTACAGATATTTTTCATATCCCCCTGCTCCCACCATACACAGCTTCCCACATATCCCCCACCAGAGTGGTATGTTGGTTACAACTGATGAAATCTACACTGATGTGTCACAATCACCCCAAGTCCACAGTTCACATTACAGTTCACGCTCAGTGTTGTACATTCTATGGGTCTGGACAAATGTATAATGACCTATACCCACCATCACAGTACACACAAAATGTGTTCAGAGCCCAAAAAGTCCTCTAGTCCCCTGCCCCTCTCCCCCAATCTATGGCAACCACTGATCTGTTACCTTTTCCAGAATGTCATATAGTTAGAATCATAGTATGTGGCCTTTTCAGATTGACTTCTTTCACTTGAAAGTATGCATTTAAGTTTTCTCTTTTCTTTCTTTCTTTTTCTTTTTTTTTTTTTTGGAGAGAGAGAGACAAGGAAAGGGATAGACAGGGACAGATAGAAAGGGAGAGAAATGAGAAGCATCAATTCTTTATTGCAGCTCCTTACTTGTTCATTGATTACTTTCTCATATATGTCTTGATCGGGGGGCTATAGCAGAGCAAGTGACCCCTTGTTCAAGCCAGCAACATTGGACTCTAGCCAGTGACCTTGAGCTTCAAGCCAGCGACCTCTGGGCTCAAACCAGTGAACATGGGGTCATGTCTATGATCCCACACTAAAGCCAGCAACCCCACTCTCAAGCTGGATGAGCCCACACTCAAGCCCACACTTAAGCCAGCAACCTCGAGGTTTTGAACCTGGGTCCTCTGCATCCCAGTCTGACACTCTATCCACTGTGCCAGTGCCTCTCAGGCAAGTTTCCCCCATTTTTCATGGCATAGTAGCTGATTTCTATTTAGAGCTAAATAATATTTTGTTGCCTGGATGTTCTACAGTTTACTAATCCATTCACCTACTGAGGGACATCTTGGTTGCTACTAGATTTTGGAAATTTTAGTAAAGCTGGTTTAAACATCTGTATGCAAGTTTTATATGGACATAGTTTTCAATAAATAAATTTTAAAGCTAATTTAAATTAGATTTTTGGCACTTGTAGACTAAAGTTTCTGATTAATACAATATGTAACAAAATATGTTTATATTCATATGTTGTCCTCAGTTCCACAAGCTTGTACCCAGTATTTTTGAGTGTTTTTTTTCTAATAGAAATAAAATAAAGAACTAGGAAACCTAGTGATACATTTGATATTTATACTCAGTGTTGATGTCTTCAAGGGCCTTGCTCTTTCCACAATATCCTGCTAGATAAAGATGGTGGCAACAGACATGCTAATGAGCTTTGATTTTACTCTAGAGCAAAGGCATATAATCAATCTCATTAAAATTGTCTCATTTATTTTGCATCATTCAAAAAAGTTAACTATATTTCTAGTTATTAAGGCACACACATGGAAGAGCCCAAACTTACTTGAATAAAGTTTTGCTTTAAATCTAAAGTTTTTATACTTTCATGCCTTCTTGACAACAGAATTCTAATCATGATTTTACTTCCTACTTGATAATGTTGGTCACAGTTTTTCCTACCATAACAGACAACACACTTTATCATGTTGCTAATTTAATTGTTTATCTTTCCAGTAAAATGGTAAGGTCCATGAGGGTAGGTAGCATGCTGTCATGATAATAATAATCCCATCTGAGTTTCCGTTCTTAGCCCAGTACTTGGCATCTATTGTTATCTAATGGTCTAACTAATGGATTGCATGTATAAGTGTACCTGAAAAATTATGAAATGAATCTGAGTAATTATAATGCGATTCAATTACTAATAGTTTAGAGATTAATGAAATATGCAAGATTGGCCCTTTACTTAGCTTTTTAGTTTTCCACATTCCTTTTTCTTTTTCAAGGTTTTCTGCTGTTCAGACCAGCCTGTACCTGCGGGCCTTATGAAGGCAGTGTGTGGAAAGGAAACAGGTCTGTGGTGTCTGATAGATCCTGGCCCTGTCACTTCATATTTGTGTGACCTTGAATACATTCCTTCACAGCTCCTACCTGATCAGGAATCCAATTAGCTACCCCAAAGATGTGTGATGAGGATTGAGATGAGGCCCTAAAGTCACCTCATAGGTGAACAACAAACACAATTTTGATGAGATTTGAAGAAGAGTAGGAAATGAAATGACAACGTGTTAAATGAGGCAAGTGAAGTCTTGAATGCTGCCTCCATGAAAGCGGTGCATAAGAAACTGAAGATGTCACACACAAGGGTTTTCAGTGTGGCCTTGACACTGGAGGTGCCAATGAGGCCAAGGCCAGGATGAGGATAAGGAGGTCCTTCTGCGTGATGGAAGAAATACAATGTGCTTCCAGACAAAGGAATGTTTTCTTTTTTGAGTAATGCAGTTCATGCACATGTGTAACACTGTCTACACCCATGTGTGCCAACCCTGCTTACACTTCAGGTGACCCGATTTCAGACAGCTTTGTAGGAAATCAAGTTGTTGCTGTGTCTTACCACCTTTCCTTTCTTAACATCCTCACTGTTCATCAGAGATAAAGGAAAATAAGTGTGAGGAAGACAGCTTGGGAAGTGGAAGATCCTTTGGCCTTGTGATTTAGTCAGGCTTTCAAACATATATCTAAATAAGTAACTACTGACTATTGTGTTAGGGGCAGACAGTGGCAGTTAAGTATATATGGTCTGAAAGTCACATAGGGATTCATATTTTTGCTTCTGTCTTTATTAGTTTTATGACTTTGCACAGTTATCTCACCTCTCCAAGCCTCATTATACTCACCTATGTTATGGGTAATAAATACCTAGTTGGTATAATTGAAGAAAACCCAGAGCTTGGTACTTGGAAGATAATTGAATGCTGCAGTTGTAAAGCTTTTTGTGCAAGTACAGATTATCTCAGCGAGTCAGACATCTAGTAGGAAGGAGGTTGCCCAAGGTGTAACATCCATGTCTATAGTGCAATGTCGGCCTTTCCCTCCCTCTTTCCTTCCTTTTCTACCAGTCTTTTTCTAACTTGTATACTTCTTTATTACTTTCTATTGGACTTTACCAAGCACCTCTTGATCATTTACCATATTTCTACAACTGAGAAATGAGAAGTTGTTCACCAAGTACTTTCATGTGCAGTCATTTTTCTTTTTACATATTTTTCCTTTTACAAAGTATATGAATATATGCATTATATTTCAATACATTTTATTTACCTAATACATTCAGAAAAATGCACAAGCACAAGTGATCAATTAATTTTTACACAGTCTATGCAAGCACCAAGATCAAGGGAAAGAACATTTCTTGTATCAAAAAATCCTTTAGTGACGTCAGAGAAATGGCATTGTGAGGGGTGCTCCCGAAATCTCCCCCTGAAATTTCTACAACTAGTGACAGAAAAACAATCTCAGGATCTGAAATATACATGCACCAAACAAAGGTATGATTGTGCAAAAAAATGGCTGAATATATAATCCACTCTGAAGGAAATAAGATGGAGAACAGAGTATTCCGCTTTCCTCACTGATCTGAGGAAAGGCCTCTTTCACTTGGAACCAAGAGAAAGGAGGATTAGGGATGAGGGAAGAAGCTGGGTTAGGGCAGATGATCAAGCCGAGGAGAGAGTGCACTGGCTGCTCAGCCCGAGATTGTGGACATGGAGCTAGCACGAGCGGCAGACTCTGGTGGAGGTGGCTGAGCGGGTTTCCTGAGGAGTCCAGCACCAAAGTGGCCTTTTGGCTTTGTTTACTCCTAGTCTGCAATTGTAGGTGGTGTGCGAGTGGCCCACCTGGTACCTCTGGCATGGGTGCATGCATTCAGGGGTTGAGGGGCTAGGCCAGAGATAGTCAGCAGTGGATTTCTGCATGGACTGTAGCCAGAGTTTCTGTGTGGTCCTGGCTTCCTGACCAACAGCATGGGAAGTATGTAAGGGCTGGGATCCCTAGGTCTGGACCTGTCTGGGTGGAATGCCTCCATGAGCCGATACAAGTTACAAAACATTCCCACAGAGCAGACCTGAGAGCACTGTGGAAGTTGTGGGGGCTGAGCTGTGAGCTTCCAAACAGGGCAAAGAGAGAAAAGCCTGTGGAGATTAGACCTGCAGAGTGCTGAGCCATACTAGACATGCCTGGGGCCGTTAGAAATGCACCTGAACAGCAATTGGCTCCATAACCTGTCTGCTTATGCTAGCAGCTCTGGTTGACAAAGCTTTACCCAGAACTGTGCTTTGAGCAGTGCTGGAGTGGTGACTTGGCAGCTCTTAGAAACTCTTGCTCTGTAAGCAGTAGCTGGAGCAACTTCACAGCTGAGTCCCCAGGCTGCTGGGTCAGGAAAGAGAGATGTGGGGAATGGCACCTGGAAAACTGACTCTCCAATTGTCAGAGCCTGCAAACCCTAACAAGCTCCACCTACCAATGGGACTGAGGCCTAGTTTACATCATTGCCATAGTGACAAATCAATTGCAAATCTCTACTCAAGAGTGCCACAGGGGCAAAACCTGTGGTACAGTGCCACCTGCTGAAAAGAAAAAGGAAAAAAAAGAAGCTACCTCTCAAAACCAGAAAAAAATACATTTTTATAACCTTTTTTCATTTTCTTCTTGTTTTTTTTATCTTTTCTTTTTTCTCTTTGTTCATTTTATCTTCTTTCCATCTTATTCTTTTTTAAATTTTTTAATTTTTTATTTTATTCATTTTAGAGAGGAGACACAGAGTGAGAGAGAGAGAGAGGGAGAGAGAAAGGGGGGAGGAGCTGGAAGCATCAACTCCCATATGTGCCTTGACCAGACAGTACAGGGTTTTGAACTGGTGACCTCAGTGTTCCCAGGTCGACGCTTTATCCACTGTGCCACCACAGGTCAGGCCTCCATCTTATTCTTTCCTTTTCATTTTGAACTTTATTACCCATAGGTGTTACATTTCCCATTATTTTTTTTAATTATTTATTTATTTATTCATTTTAGAGAGGAGACAGAGTGAGAGAGAGAGAGAGAAAGAGAGAAAGGGGGGAGGAGCTGGAAGCATCAACTCCCATATGTGCCTTGACCAGACCAGTGCCAGACCAGTGCAGGGTTTTGAACTTGCGGCGACCTCAGTGTTCCCAGGTCGACGCTTTATCCACTGTGCCACCACAGGTCAGGCTGTGTTTTTTTTTTTTGTTTTTTTTTTATGAGGGTTACATTTTAAAAACCTTAAACTTTTTCTTTTCTTTTCCTTTTTTTATTCTTTTACTTTTTCTCTCATTTGATCATCATTTATAAACAAATTATTTTTATTCTGGACTTATCTTTTTTTGTGGCATTTTTTGTGTTTTTTACTTCATTTTTTATCTGTTTGTCATTTTCCCCCAGCTCTGGCTTTTCATTCTATGTAGTTTTTGTTCCACTTAGCATAATAGAATTTTCATTTCTTCACTGTAATTTTCCATTTAAAAAAAAACTTTTTAATTATCTCTTATTAGTGTTATTAAGAATACCACACTCAAATGCAATTAAGAAAAAATAAATCAAATATCATGAATATAAAAGACAGAGATGTAGAGCAGATAGATAAGAAAAAATCTCTAGAAAAATATTTCAATCATTTGGAAACCTTGGAGTTAAATGATAGAGAATTAAAAATTGAAGTTCTAAAAATACTCAGGGAAATACAAGCACAGAAAGGCAATGTAGAGAGCTCAAAAAACAATTCAATGAACAAAAAAGAATACATCACCAAGGAAATTGAAAGTATGAAAATGAATCAAACAGAGATGAGGAACTCAATACATGAATTGAAAAATGAGGTAAAAAGCTTAGCTAATAGAACAGGCCAGATAGAGGAGAAAATTAGTGAGATAGAAGACAGACAACTAGAGACACTACAGAGAGAAGAGGAGAGAGGTTCATGAATTAAAAAAGAGAGAGAGAAAGCATGACAGAATTGTCTGACTTCATCAGAAAGAGCAACATAAGAATAATGGGTATATCAAAAGGAAAAGAGAGAAAATGGAATGGAAAACATATTGAAACAAATAATAGATGAGAACTTACCAAGCCTGTGAAAGAATTAGAGCCTCGAATCCAAGAAGCAAACAGAACACTGAGTTATCTTAACCCAAACAGACCTACTTCAAGGTACATCATAATAAAATTATCATAAACAAATGTCAAAGAAAAAATCCTCAAGGCAGCCAGGGAAAAGAAGAATACAACATATAAAAGAAGGCCCATTGGACTATCATCAGATTTCTCAGCAGAAACTCTAGAAGCCAGAAGAGAGTGGACCCCAATATTTTAAGTTCTGAAAGAGAGAAACTTCCAGCCAGGAATATTATATCAATCAATTTTCCTTAAAGCTATCCTTCAAATATCAAGGAGAAATAGAAACATTCAAAGATATAGAAAAGATGAGGGAATTTATCACCAGAAAAACATCACTTCAGAAAATAGTAAATGGGTTATCCAATCAGATACAAAGAACAAAACACAACAAAATTACAAGGAAAAGCTCCATCAATATCACAATAAAAATATTAATCTGTGACAACAAAAACAAAAAAGGGGGAGGACAAAGAATAATAGTAGCAAAGGAGGATGGAGTGTAGAAGCACTCATGAGATAATGTACTACAATGAATATGATATGTACCCTTTCTATTACTCAGTGGAAACCACCCCTGAGAAAAACTACTATGAAACACATGGCTTAAAAAAAGAAGAAACAGAGGAAAGAAGTATGGAATACAACCAAACAAAACAAATGACAGAGAAATAAAAGAGAAAAACAAACAAGATACAGGGCTATCAGAAAGCAATATATAAAATGGCAATAGGGGACCCTCAAATTTCAATAATTACACTAAATGTCAAAGAACTGAACTCACCAATAAAAAGACACAGAGTAGCAGAATGGATTAAAAAAGAAAATCCAACTGTATGCTGCCTTCAAGAAATACATCTAAGCTACAAGGAAAAAAACAAATCCAAAGTGAAAGGTTGGAAAATGATTCTCCAAGCAAATAACATCCAAAGAAAAGCAGGTGTAGCCATACTCATATCTAATAATGCTGACTATAAGACAGCAAAAGTAATCAGAGACAAAGATGGTCATTTCAGCCTGACCTGTGGTAGTGCAGTGGATAAAGCATCGACCTGGGAACACTGAGGTTGCCAGTTCAAAACCCTGCACTGGTCTGGTCAAAGCACATATGGGAGTTGATGCTTCTAGCTCCTCCCCCTTTCTCTCTCTCTCTCTCTCTCTCTCTCTCTCTCTGTCTCCTCTCTAAAATAAATAAATAAAAAGAAATTTTTAAAAAATGGTCATTTCATAATGATAAAGAGGACATTGAATCAAGAAGACATAATACTTCTTAATATATATACACCAAACCAAGGAGCACCAAAGTATATCGGATATCTACTAACTGACCTAAAAATAAGAACCAACAAAAATGCAATCATACTTGGAGGCTTCAATACAGCGCTGATGGCTCTAGATTGTTCATCCAAACAGAAAATAAATAAAAAAATATTGGCCTTAAACAAAACACTAGAACAACTGGGTATGATAGACTTCTATAGGACATTTTATCCCAAAAAGCCAGAGTATAAATTTTTCTCCCATGTACATGGAACATTCTAAATAATTGACCATATGTTGAGCCACAAAACTAACATTAACAAATTCAGAAAGATTGAAATTATATCAAGCATATTTTCTGACCATAAAGCTTTGAAACTAGAATTTAACTGCAAAAAAGAAGTAAACAAATCCACAAAAATATGAAAATTAAACAACATATTTTTAAAAAATGAGTGGGTCAAACAAGAAATAAAAGCAGAGATCAAAAGATACAGACAAATAAAAATGACAATATGATATATCAGAATCTGGGATGCAGCAAAAGCAGTAATAAGAGGGAAGTTCATATTATTACAGGCTTATATGAACAAACAAGAGAGAGCTCAAGTGAACAACTTAACTTTACATCCTTTTTTTTAAACAGGGACAGAGAGAGAGTCAGAGAGAGGGATAGATAGGGACAGACAGACAGGAACGAAGAAAGATGAGAAGCATCAATCATTAGTTTTTCATTGCCTTTGTGACACCATAGTTGTTCATTGATTGCTTTCTCACATGTGCCTTGACTGCAGGCCTTCAGCAAACCGAGCCACCCCTTGCTAGAGCCAGCGACCTTGGGTCCAAGCTGGTGAGCTTTTGCTCAAGCCAGATGGCCTCGTGCTCAAGCTGGCAACCTCGAGGTCTCGAACCTGGGTCTTCTGCATCCCAGTCTGATGCTCTATCCACTGCGCCACTGCCTGGTCATTAACTTTACATCTTAAGGAACTAGAAAAAAAAGAACTAAAGCAACCCAAAACCAGCAGAAGAAAGGAAATAATAAAAATCAGAGCAGAAATAAATAAAATAGAGAACAGAAAAACTGTAGAAAAAAATTAATAAAAGAAGGAGCTGGTTCTATGAAAAAAGCAACAAAATTGAGAAACCCTTGGCAAAACTCACTAAGGAAAAAAGAGAAAGGACTCATATAAACAAAATCCAAAGTGAAAGAGGAGAAATCACCACAGATATAGATATGCAAAGAATTATTGTAGAATACTATGAAAAACTATATGCCACCAAATTTAACAATCTAGAAGAAATGGATAAACCTAGAACAATACAATCTTTCTAGACTGAGTCATGAAGAAGCATAAAGCCTAAACAAACCCATAAGCAGGGAGGAAATAGAAAAAGCTATTATAAACCTCCCCAAAAATAAAAGTCCAGGCCCAGATGGCTATGAGGCTATACTAGTGAATTCTATCAAACATTCAAAGAGGACTTGGTTCCTATTCTACTCAGTCTTTCAAATAATTGAAGAAGAAGCAATACTTCCAAACACATTTTATGAGGCCAACATAAACCTCATTCTGAAACCTGGCAAGGACAATACAAAGAAAGAAAACTACAGACCAATATCTCTGATGAATACAGATGCTAAAATACTAAACAAAATACTAGCAAATCAAATACAACAATACATTAAAAAAAATTCATCGTGATCAAGTGGGATTCATCCCAGAATCACAAGGATGGCTCAACATACATAAAGCAGTTAACATAATATACCATATCAACAAAACAAAAAACAAAAATCATATGATCTTATCAATAGATGCAGAAAAGGCATTCGATAAAATACAACATTATTTTATGTTTAAAACACTCAACATAATGGGTTTTGAAGGAAAATATCTCAACATAATACAGGCCATTTATAACAAACCATCACCTAACATCATATTAAATGGCAATAAACTGAAGACTTTTCCTCTAAAATTAGGAACAAGACAAGTTTGCCCACTCTCACCACTCGTATTCAACGTAGTGCTGGAAGTTCTAGCCAGAGCTATTAGACAAGAAAAAGAAATAAAAGGCATTCATATTGGGAAAGAAGAAGTAAAGGTTTCTCTTTTAGCAGATGATATGATCCTATACATGAACAACCCAAAGACTCCACAAAAAGACTATTAGTAACAATAAACCAATACAATAAGGTTGCAGGATAAAAAATTAATATACAGAAATCTATTGCCTTCTTATATGCCAACAATGAAACATCAGAAAACAAACAAAAAATAATCTCTTTTATGGTTGCAACAACAACAGGAATAAAATATCTAGGATTAAACGTAATAAAGAATGTAAAGGACCTATATAATGAAAACTACGAAGCATTGTTAAGGGAATTTGAAAAAGATACAATGAAATAGAAAAAATATTTCTTGGTTTTGGATAGGAAAAATAAATATAATGTAAATGACCATATTACCCAAAGCGATATACAAATTTAATGCAATTCCCATCAAAATTCCAATGTCATTTTTAAAGAAATGGAACAAAGAATTATTAGCTTTATATGGAATTATAAAAAACTCCAAATAGTCGAAGTAATCTTAAAGAAAAATAACAAAGCTGGGGCATTATAATACCCGACTTCAAATTACATTATAGAGCCATGATAATCAAAACAGCATGGTATTGGCAGAAAAATAGACAGACCAATGGAAAAGAATAGAGAACCAAATCATCTTTGATAAAGGAGACAACAACACACAGTGGAGAAAAGAAAGCCTCTTCAATAAATGGTGCTGGGAAAACTGGAGAGGCACATGCAAAGGAATGAAACTCGACTACAGTTTGTCCCTTGTACTAAAGTTAATTCAAAATGGATCAAAGACCTAAATATAAGACCTGAAACAATAAATTACATAGAAGAAAACATAGGTACTTAACTCATGATCCTTGGGCATAAAGAGCACTTTATGAATTTGACTCCAAAAGCAAGGGAAGTGAAGGCAAAGATAAATGAATGGGACCACATCAGACTAAGAAGCTTTTGCACAGCAAAAGAAACTGACAAAAAAACAGACAGACAGACAGCCAACTAAATGGGAAATGGTATTTTTAAACAACAGCACAGATAAGGGCCTAATAATATCCAAAATATACAAAGAACTCACAAAACTCAACAACAAAGAAGCAAAAATTTTAATAAAAAATGGAGAGAGGAGATGAACAGATACTTCTCTCAGGAAGAAATACAAATGGCCAACAGATATATGAAAAGATGCTTATCTTCACTAGTTATTAGAGAAATGCAAATCAAAACTACAATGAGATACCACCACATACCTGTTAGATTAGCTATTATCAACAAGACAGGTAATAACAAGTGTTGGAGAGTTTGTGGAGAAAAAGAAACCCTCATTCACTGTTGGTGGGAATGTAAAGTAGTACAACCATTATGGAAGAAAGTATGGTGATTTCTCAAAAATTAAGAATAGAACTACCATATGACCCAGCGATCCCTCTACTGGGTATATACCTCCCAAACTCAAAAACATTGGTACGTAAAGACACATGCAGCCCCATGTTCACTGCAGCATTGTTTACAGTGGCCAAGACATGGAAACAATCCAAATGCCCTTCAATAGATGTATGTTTAAAGTAGATGTGGTACATATATACTATGGAATACTACTCAGCCATAAGAAATGATGACATAGAATCATTTACGACAACATGGATGGACCTTGATAACATTATGCTGAGTTAACTAAGTAAATCAGAAAAGCTAAGAACTGTATGATTCCATACATAGGTGGGACACAAAATTGAGACTCAAGGACATGCACAAGAGTGAGGTGGTTACCAGGGGTAGGGAAAGGGAGTAGAGAGAGGGGGTTTGGGGAGGGGAAGGGCACAAAGAAAACTAGATAGAAGGTGACTGAAGACAATTTGACTTTGGGTGATGTGTATACAACATAATCAAATGTCAAAATGATCTGGAGATGTTTTCTCTGAATCTATGTACTCTAATTGATCAATGTCACCTGGTTAAAAGTAATTGTTTAAATAAAAAAAGTTAAACATTAAAAAAATTCTTTAGTACCACTTTTTCCCCCCTCCTCCTCTTCCTCCTCCTCTTCCTCCTTCTCTTCTTTCTCCTCTTCCTCCTCCTCCTCTTTTTTTATTAATTTTTAATTTTAATGGGGTGACATTGATAAATCAGAGTACATATGTTCAGAGAAAACCTCTGCAGGTTATTTTGACATTTGATTATAATGCATACCCATCACCCAAAGTCAAATTGTCCTCTGTCACCTTCTATCTTGTTTTATTTGTGCCCCTCCACTCCCCATACTCCCTCTCTCTCCTCCCTCTTACCCCCACTCCCTGGATAGCCAGCACACTCTTGCCCATGTCTCTGAGTCTCATTTTTATGTCCCATCTATGTATGGAACATTTATTCTTAGTTTTTTAAAATTTACTTATTTCACTCAGTATAATGTTATCAAGGTTCATCCATGTTGTTGTAAATGCTCCAATGTCATAATTTCTTATGGTTGAGTAGTATTCCTTAGAATATATGTACCAAAGCTTTTTAATCCACTCGTCCACCGAAGGACACTTGGGCTGTTTCCAGATCTTCACTATTGTGAACAATGCTGCCAATAGGCATATGAAAAAATGCTCAACATCACTAATCATTAGAGAAATGCAAATTGAAACCACAATGAGATATCACCTCACACCAGTCAGAATGGAGCTCATCAGCAAAACAACACAGAACAAGTGCTGGCGAGGATGCGGAGAAAAGGGAACCCTCCTGCACTGCTGGTGGGAATGCAGACTGGTGCAGCCACTGTGGAAAACAGTTTGGAGATTCCTCAAAAAATTAAAAATCGAACTTCCTTTGGACCCAGCTACTCCACTTTTAGGAATATACCCTAAGAACACCATAGCACTGTTTGAAAAGAAGAAATGTGCCCCCATGTTTGTGGCAGCATTGTTCTTCCTCCTCTTCCTCCTCTTCCTCTTCCTCTTTCATCTCCTCTTCCTCCTCTTCTTCTTCCTCCTCCTTTTCCTCCTCTTGCTCTTCCTCTTTCTCATTCTCCTCTTCCTCTTTTTCATCCTCCTCTTCCTCCTCTTCCTCCTCTTCTTCCTCCTCTTTCTCCTCCTCCTCCTCCTCCTCCTCCTCCTCTTTCTTTTCTTCCTCCTTCACCTTGTCTTTCATTTTCTCTGTCTCTTCCTTTCTCCTCTCCCTCTCTCCTTTTCTCCCTCTCTCCCTTTCTTTATCCCTTCATCCCTCTCTCCCTTGCTCAATCTTGCTAGGCATTTATTCATTTTGTTATTCAAATAACCACTTTTGTGTCATTCTATTTTATTATTTTCTACTTTTCTTCTTTCTAGTTTTTTGAGTAGATTATTTAAAACATTGGATTTTGACCTTTAAAAATTTCTAATATACACATTTGAGGCTACACATCACCTTCAGGCCAATACATCAGCAGCACTCTGAAGGTTTTCATATGTCGTGTTATTAAAATTTAGTAAAAATATTTTCTACTTTTCACTGTGATTTATTTTTTGTATTTAAGGGCCATTTGGAAATAATTTGCATTATCTTTAGTTTCAAGGATTTTCTATTCAGCTTTTTATTGTTTTATAGATGTAAAGCACTGTATTCATGAAGTATATTTCATATGACTTCAGTTATTTGCAAGTTTTTGAGACTTGCTTGACAGTCTAGCATCTGGTCAGTTTTCATGTGTGTTCTATGTACACTTGAAAATAATGTGTGTTTTGTTGCTATTGCTTCCACTTGTAGTGGTCTATATCTTTTCATTAGTTCTAGAGTGTCCTTTGTGTTTTTTAGATCTTTTTTCTTACTGATATCTTTGTTATTGCACATATCAGTTTTTGAGAGTCATGTTAATATTTAAAGCTATGATTCTAGGTTTATTTTGCCTTTTACTTATGTCAATTTATATTTCATATGCTACGATGCTATGCAATTGTGTTCTATTAATTAATAAGTACTAAATCTTCCTTTTATCCTATTAAGTATTTTTTTAAAGATTTATACTAATGTGTCTTAACTTAAAGCCTAAAATATCTGATACTAG
The DNA here is from genome assembly GCA_037038555.1 of Rhynchonycteris naso. Classification (NCBI taxonomy): domain Eukaryota; kingdom Metazoa; phylum Chordata; class Mammalia; order Chiroptera; family Emballonuridae; genus Rhynchonycteris; species Rhynchonycteris naso. The sequence continues at coordinate 188,483,624 of CM072997.1, read as the reverse complement.
TATGGCTACACTATTTTTGTTAATTAAGGGTTTCATGATATATATTCTTTCATTTTTGGCAGGAGGTATTGATGTCTTTCTCACATCTTCTTAACAGTCACTCAGCATCCTACTGAGTCCTTCTGAAGGCACCTTCAATCCTCCACCTGAGTCTTTTATTTTAATTTACTTGTATGGGAGGCCAGAGATATGGGAGAATGGATAGTCCTCCAGGCTCAGCCTGCCACCAACAAAGTGTGAGAGTTTAGGGAGAAATGCCTCAGCCTCCTCACCCCTCAGTTGAGACAACTTTTTTATACAGGGTGGGAAAAAAGTAGGTTTTCAGTTGTGAGAATGGGAAACACAGAGTTTATTCTTGTATTATTATTTATTAATTATTTTCCATATGAACAACTATAAACCTCCTTTTGCCCTACTCTATATATATTCCATACCATCTCTCAGCAGTACATAGCACGATTCAGTTATACTTGCCCCAAGAATTAAACTGTTCATTGATGCAGTATTCCTTCTTTTCCTTGTCTTATTTTTTTCACTCTCCTACATATAATCCTGGCATTAACTTATACTAAACTATTTGTACTCAAATTCTCATGTCAGTGCCTGCATCTGAGGAAATCTAGCCAAAAAAGCTTTCCTTCTATTTATCGTTTGTCAATGTCTTTATATTTAAAGAATGTTTATTACAAGAAGCATATTGCTGTGTTTTGTTTTATTCAGTCTGATAACCTTTGTGTTTAATCGAAATATTTAGTTCACTTACACTAATGTATTTACTGTTATATTTTTGGGTTCTATTTTCTCTACCATGTCTATCATATTATTATTTGCCTTCTGTTAGCTTGTTAATTATACAGTATACCATAATTTTAGTGGGTATCCTAGTAATTAAAAATGCATTCTTAACTAATTATAGTCTAATATAAATGAGATCTTTCACCACTTCTCAGACATTGCTAGGATTTAAAACATTTGTACTCTCCTTATTCTTTCCCTGATTTAGTGTTATTAATGTCAGTAAAAGTACTACATACATTTTGGTGTTCACAAGACATTATTACTGTTTTGTATAGACAATATTTATTTGGATATTTTTTACTTAGGTACCTTTATTAATTGCCCTTAATTTCTTCCTGCATTTTTATTTTATCATATATGATCATTTTCTTATTGTCTGAAGAACTTTATTTAACATTTCTTTTTTATTTTTTAATTCAGTGAGAGGAGGGGAGGCAGAGAGACAGATTCCCATATGTGCCCTGACAGTGATCCACCCAGCAAGCTCACTAGAGGGTGATGCTCTGTTGTTCAGCAACCGAGCTCTTTTTAGCACCTGAGGCAGAGGCCATAAAGCCATACTCAGTGCTCAGGGCCAACTTGCTTCAATTGAGCCATGGCTGCAGGAAAAGAAAGACAGAGAGAGAGAGAGATAGAGAGAGAGAGAGAGAGACAGAAAGAGAGAAGCGAGAGGTAGAAGAGTGAAGATGCATATGGGCACTTCTCCTCTGTGTCCTGACTGGGAATTGAACCTGGAAAATCCACATGCCAGGTTGATGCTCTACCACTGAGCAAACTGGCCAGGGCCTTTACATTTCCTTTAGTGTGATTCTGTTGACATTTTTTTTCCTCAGGGTTTTTTGTTTTGTTAGCTTCTATGGAAATGCTTTATTTAAACTTTGCTTTTTTATTTTTATATAAGAAATGGTTTTATTATTATTATTGAGAAATAACTTACATACATTCAAAAGCACAAATCTCAAGTGTCTAGCTTGATAAAATTTTTCATTTGCACAATTCAAATCAAGGTTTTGAACATATAGAGTTTCCAGAAAACTCTCCCATACTTCCTCCTACAATTCTGTGTTCTCTAACCCATGAGTTAGTCTTGTCTGTTCTTGAATTTTATATAAATGGAATCATATAATGTGTACTTTTGTTTTTGACTGCTTTTAGTTAATGTTCTGTGGAATCATTCATTTTTATGTACAATAAGAAATGATAATAACTGTACCTGTGAGCATCAGTACTTTATCCTGATTTATTTTGTGCATTCCTGCTTTTGCCATGCATTAGTGTTATTTCAGGTTCAAAGTGTTATTTGGTATGATTGAATAGGTTCCTTTTGGGTCTGGAAATAGTCAAACACGTTTTCATATAAATTAGTGGTAACTGATTTTTCAGTTTACACTATTTCAGCTCACAAAAGAGTTCATAAGAATGCTCTACTTTTGGGTAGTGGGAGAAACCTATATTGTCTTTGACTATTTCTCAGTATTCTCCCTTTATGTGATTCTAATAATATATATTTCAGACCTTTTAATCATCTTTCAAATGTCTCTCATAATATTTTCTTAAATTTCCATTTACTTTTGCTCTCCTTGTTTTAGCTTTGGGTTCACTGTTGTACCCATATTAAGTTACTAATTTTGATTATTATGTATTTTGGTTCTAGAATTTTTATTTAATTTTTTATAGATTCCAGTTCTCTAATTATATTCTCCACATTGTCATCTATTTTTCTAAATGTGTTACTAATATTTTATTATTTATTTATTTATATTTATTTTATTCATTTTAATTTATTGTGTTAATGTGAATTCAATTGCCCCACTCATTATAACACCTTCACCCCTAACCACATGCTCCCCATTACACCGTTTGTCCCCTCCCCCAAACTCTCTCCCCCCTTTCCTCTGGGATTTGCTGTCCTGTTGTCTGTGTCTATGTGTTATGTATATAAAATTTCATTAATCCCTTCACCTTCTTTGGTTCTGTTCCCTCATCCCCCTAATAGCAGTTATTTTAAAGTTTATGCCCAATGACTCCCCAAACCAGATCACCTCTGGTTGTTTTTATGTTGTCTGTGTTTTTGTGTTAGTCCTGCTTCTTGATATGGCTGGCATGTCTAACTGAATGCCGGACATTGTGTATAGGAACTTGTAGAAGCTCTCAGTTGGTGTCATTTTCCTCCAGAGTGAGTTTATGCTTAAGATGGTAAATAGCGAATAGATCGTGCTAATACCATCTGAGACTGAGATGACTGGAAGCTGGGTTTCAACTTTGGTAAGGTTCCCTTTTGTGGGGGGAGGGAGAGAGGGACATAGAGACAGAAAGGAAGGGAGAGAGAGGGTGGAGAGAGAGAGATGAGAAGCATCAACTCATAGTTACATTACCTTAGTTGCTCGTTGTTTGTTTCTCTTACGTGCCTTGACCGGGAGGTTCAAGCTGAGCCATTGACCCCTCACTCAAGCCAGCAACTTAGGATCATGTTGATGATACCATACGCAAGCTCACAATCCCATGCTCAAGTCAGTGATCTCACACCTTGGTGTCTTGAACCTGAGACCTTAGCATGCCAAGCTGATGCTCTATCCACCGTGCCACCACCTGTCAGGTGGTAAATTTCCCTTTGCCACTGGTTCTTCCTCTCTCCAGAGTGTCATTTTCCAGAGGCATTACTTATTTGCTTTTTACATGGTTTTAGGTAGGATTCCTTTGGCTGCTTCAAGTAAAAATAAGTAGCTGAAACACAATAAGTTCATCATCTTACAGGATGAGAACTCCAGAGATAAGATGGTATTTTGGCTGTTAATTCATGAACTCATTCTGTCCCTGATCTTCTCTGAAGTTCTTTGGCTTTGTTCTCCTGGTCCTTTAATGGATGCTGCAGTTGTAGGTGTCATGTGTAGCTGACTCCATCATTTTTTTAAAAATTATTTTTAATACATTTTTTAACTGACTCTATCTTAAGGTAGGAAAGTGAAATTTGTCTTTATGAAGTTCTGTATAAGGGTAAATAATTTATTTATTACAGATCTTGTTTTCCTCATCTTGCCTCTTTGGCCAGAATTGTGTTGCATGCCTATACCTAAACTAGATTTTGTCAGGGGCAGTGAAACGGTGTGTTTGACGTAGATAGGTCAAAATAAACCACTTTGGCCTGGGGAAGGGTCCTTTCTCTGAACATGTAGCCAGCAGTATATGAATGCCTAAGCAAAACTGAGACCTGATTAACAAGGGAGAAGGGAACAATAGCTATGTCACATGGAGAGAAAGCTGCCTGTCACATCCAGCAATCCTATGAGAGGCATATGATTGTTATCCATCCAGTTTTGATTATGAGGATTCCGTGATTCAGGGAGTTTAAATACCCAAACAAGGTCAGATAGTTAGTGGCAGAGTCTCTATTCAAACAAGCACCTTTGATTCCAGATTCTGTGCCGTTTTTAATGTCCTGAAGTCTTCTGACTGGGTTGTAAGTTTCCTTTTTTGTAACTATCCCTACAATATGTTTATATATACAAGTTGAGGTAGATAGCACTGTTTTTTTCCCCCCGCTTTTCCAGACCTTAGCAGAAGCATCACAAATTGGCAACCAGGACAAGAAAGCTGTGTGTAAAGAGTGTTAATCACCTATAGAACTGTGATAGCCTGAAACTTTAATTCACATATTTATGTGCTCATTCCTCAATAAGTAATAGACATAAGCCACCTAAGACCTAAGCATTATAAGGTGTTTCTATTCAAGCTGAAACCACTAGGGACCAATTAGATTTTTTCACTTCCATTACCAAATATGATTTGTGTCCTCTCCCGACTGCCATTCATAATCTTGAATTCCACTCTACTTAAAATGTTCTCTCTCAGCTTCAGCTGAACGGTTTTCACAAGAATCTGTCTCTTTGAGAAGTACCCTTAGAGTGATGGATTAACGGCCCCATCAGTGTTTGCTAAGTTGGGAGCACATTAGCCATTTCCGTCACTCTCCTTCGGAGTGGAGGTGGGAGGTGGGAGGTGGGGAGCCAAAAAGCTCTGCTGTCAGAAGGATTGGGGAATAGACCGCTTCACAACAAAGCAGCTGGAACAACCACAATTGCAGCCCTTGAGAGTAGCTCACGCCACGGGGTCAGAGGTGCAGCATTTTATGTTCCTTTGTAGAATAAACTGAATATTTTTATAAGAAACAAATCTTCCATCTATGATCCTGTTCCCATTAGTGGGTCAAGGCAAGAGCAAACCAGAGAGGTTTAATTTACTTAGGAGACATTCAGTATAAATACTATATTCCCTTGTGGGATGTTCTTGTTCTGTTAGCCTTAATATGTGCAAACAAAGATGACTTACTCAAAGTTTTGATATGCGCAAAGACCATCCATTTCATAACACGGTGTTCCTTTTCAGCTGGGTGTCAAGAAGATGCGGAAAGTCTACATCAACACAGCATGTATTTTCCCTCCACGAAACTACTATACAATCTGTAATTGCTAACCCCACAAGTTTGAAAGTTTACCTTAACATTTGTGGGAAGCAGATGGTTTCCATACACTGCCAACCTGTTGTTATCAAAGCATTTTCCAAGAATTGTTTCCCAACCAGTCTCTAGCACAATTAACCTTTCTAAGGATTGAATAAACAAACAAACAAAAAATGATCCCCAATCTGCATGAAAGCCAAATGTGACACTCAAGATTCTGCCTCACAGACTCCGGGACACACATAACCCTCACAATGGGATAAATACTATTTTTTGTATGTTTTCTGGTGGCCACTCTTTTTCCACCTGTCACCTCCTCCATTTCATAGTGCACCCCCTCTGTCTAGTCACCTGTTTCCATTTAACGATTTCTATCTGTAGCCATTGCTCTGGTGAGTCCAGAGGTATTTTTTAAAGCAGAACACTAGCCAGGAAAAAAATTCCAGGCTGCAAACAGCCTCAAATTTGAGACGTTAGGACTAAAGGTCCATAGCTGTTTGCTTCCCTACAGGCTCATCCTGCCTTTTTCAGTGCCTGTGGGTTTCCCGTCTTCTCTTCTCTAACATCCTGGTCTTTGCCTTTTTTTTTTTCTATTAGGGTCTTGATGATCTCCGTCTTTCTCTCTCTCATTTGTATTTCGCTGTTTTCTCTGACTTTTTAAAAAGGTCTTTTAATTTGAAACAATTATAGATTCATAGAAATTCGCCAAAAAAATGTGCAGAGAGGTCTACTACATGTACCTTTCAGCTAGTTTTCCCCAATGGTTACATCTCTCACAGATCAGTATTATATGCAAACCAGGAAATTGACGTTGGTACAGTCCACAGAGCTTGTTCACGTTTCACAGTTTTAGATGCATTCAGGTGCGCATGGTGGGAGTATTTTCTGAGAATTAAAGAGGAAACATTTTCATTCTTCTGCCTGGCTCACAATGACTCGGAGTCAGATTTAATAAACATAAGGGTGCATATGAGACGTTTTCAGATAATTCACATGAGCTGGTTCAGTCCATCTCACTTCACCTCTTTCAAGCAGATTATGTTTGTTACTCATTTTATCCTTGAGAAAGTCAGTGATAGTGCCACAGTCATGTAATAAATGGCCTGACTTTTGCTTGTTCCTTCAACTTCTATGTAGACCATGGCTGTTTTCATGGACTCTTCCATTTACAGCCTGAAATGGACTTTCAGATTTGCAGGGGCCTCCTGAGTACTGACCCACAGCCTGGCTTCACTCCTAACCAGTATGCCCTTTGCTTTTCTGATTCTGACAACTGATTGAGGGTCAGAATGTCCAATGACCCATGGTGACATTTGTAATTGTGCTTTCAATCATGGGAGGAGTTTCTCAAGTTCTCCTACACATAGCTGTGTTGATTTCCCCAAGGCGCATTGAGGGAGGTAGGGCTAGTATTACTATTCCAGAAACGGAGCCTAGAATAAAACTTGGGTATTTTGACTCATGGTGAAAGTTCTCCACAGTTTCCTGTCAAAGCATGGGAGGATATTTTTCCCCCATAATGAAAAGTAAGATTGATTGAGCACCTATATGTATCATGAACTATGCTAGGCTTCTTCTGCACATCATCTGATTTTTTTTTCTCCCAGCAGTCCTATAAGGTAACTACTATTGTTAACCTCATTTTGCAGATGAGGCTCACAGAGCGGAAGGGTATATATGACTTAGCATAAGGCACAGAGTTAACAAGTGGCAAAGCTGGGACTGGAACCTGGGACTGTCTGACTCCTAACCTGAATTTGTAATATAGACTACTTGCTTTGAAGAAAACAATTACCTCAAGACACAAAAATGAAACAAACGTGCAAATTGTGTGATATACAGTAAAGATAGCAGGCTATATATTAAAATTTTGAATTATTTACTGATAATTAAAAATTGGAATATTTCAGATAAAAATGTCTATATTTTCAGGATAGATGGACAGAGTTGGCAGCGGATTCTTGGTCTAGCCTTGAGTCTGTGCATTTCCATCTGCCAGTTGCCTGCTAGTCTCTTTCCTCGTACCTGCCCAGCTCTGCAGGCTCATAAGGTATTTTCCGACTCCTTAAGCAGTGAATCAATGATTGGGATTAGGAGTCAAAGTTGTGGGTTTAAATTGCAGTTTCAGTATTTTCTGTGAGTCTATGGCAGTGTTGAAACGTCTTCGTACGTCCTTTAACATCTCCTCCTCATTAGAGTTGGAGTTTTTGCTTTCTCCCCTTGAGTTTATCTGAGCTTTAATTGCTTTGGCCAATAGAATCTGGGAGAATTAGCTATGCGATTTTCAAAGTTCGGTTATAAATGTCATGTAGTTTCTGCCTTGTTCATTGATTGGATCACTCTCTTTTGGAACTAACCTGAAACTTTCATCCTAGAGAGGTCATAGGTGGGCACTGTGGTCAGAAGTTCTCTTGATCTTGGTAATCATTCCACAATGTCTAAGTATATAAAATCATCACATTGTACACTTTCAGTATATAGTTCTTTTGTCAATTACTTCCTAATAAAGTTGTATAAAATATTCCCAGCCGAGTTCAGCATTTCAGCTATCCCTGCCAAGGTACCTGACATGAGGGAAGCCATCTTTGAGTTTTTAAACCAGCCATCTTCCAGGTGAATACCACCGAGAGATCTCAGTGCTCTGTGGGAAGAAGCAAATTATATTACTGAAACCTGCTCAAATACTTAACTGCAGAATTGTGAGATATAAGAAAATTGTTTCTGTTTTAAACTTTGGCAGTGGGGTTTTTCAGTGAAAAATTAGACAAAGCACTTAAAGCTCTGTGCCCCAGTTTGATCGTGTGTAAAGTAGAATTCGTAGTAAGTCTCTCCACACAGATAAAAGTTGGAGGGGCAAATAAAAGAGTGGTTTTAACAATATATTATAAACTACCAAGTGCTATATGGAAGGCTGATGGCTTTAGGAAAATCTTCAAGCCTTCTTTCAAGGAAGCTACAAAGACTGTAGCCCACAATGAGAGAGTGAACAGGTTAAATTCTTTATAAATGCTTGTGTAGGATTTTAATTAGTCACACGTCTTAGTAATATGCTCCTATAGCACCATGGCCTTTTCAGTATGCAGTCTCCCCACCAAATGGCCTTTTTATGTCAGCAGTAATGGAGAGCATAGTGGCAGGACTCGAATGAAACTTCGCAAATTCCAGTTATGTTGAGACATTAAAATAACCAGAATAAGGGCCTTACGGAAAGTCAGCCAAGCAGATGGTACTAGACGATGAGCTAGTGTTGGAAAAAGAAATCAAGTCACTTTGTAAGATTGTTTAGAGAACACTGGGCTGAAGGCTTTTAACCAATCAGCTGACCAAAGGTTGAGACAATTGTTTTCTTTCTATTTTTATGCAACAAATTTCTAGAGAGCACTTTTGGCTCTGATAGTAGCTCTAACATAGTGACAAGGTCTTGTTCAGGCATTTCCCTTTGCTTCATTCTACCACTGGTGGCTTTTTCATAGGTTGCTATTTTGTTTAAGATACTCCTTAACTTTGCTGTCTAGTTGATTCTTTTTTTATATTAATTAAAAAATTATTTGGGTGACATTACTCAATATTATATAGGATTCAGGTACACAATTCTATAATCTACCATCTGTATATTATATTGTGGGTGTACCACTTTAAGTCAAGTCTTGTTCTGTCACCATTTATCCCCTTTACCCTCTCCTACCTCCTCCCACCCCCTTTTCCCTCTGGTAAACATCATACTGTTTGTGCCCATGAGTTGTTGGGTTTTTTGCTTAGTCCCTTCATCTTTTTCACTGAGCTCCTCATTCCCCTCCCCCCTGACAGCTGTTATTCTGTTCTCTGTATCTATGAGTCTGTTTCTATTTTGTTAGTTTGTTCTGTTTATTAGATTCCACACATAAATTAAATCATATGGTATTTGTTTTTCTCTGACTGGCTTACTTCACTTAGCATAATGCTCTGTAGGTCCATCCATGCTGTCACTAAAGGTAAGATTTTCTTATTTTTTATGGCCAAGTAGTATTCTACTGTGAAAATGTGCCACAGCTTTTCATTCACTTGGGTTGCTTCCAAATCTTGGCTATTGTAAATGATGCTACAATGAACATAGGGGTGCATATATTCTTTCCAATTAGTGTATTAGGTTTCTTGTGTGCAGTGTCGGTGGGAATGCCAATTGGTGTAGGTGTAGCCACTGTGGAAAGCAAAATGGAGTTACCTCAAAAAAATAAAAAATGGAACTACCTTATTATATCCCAGAGATTCCACTTCTGAAAACATATCCCAAGTAACTCTTACTTTTTCTAATTTCAGTGCAAACATCATCTCCACAGCTTTACCTGATCCCACAAATTAGTTGAGGTTTTTCTGTCACAGATTACACAGCTGCCTATGTGTTTACTGTACTATATTTATTAGGATCACATCTGTATTCAATGAGGGGGGACATAGTTACTATATTTTATATAATGGATCTGATCCTTTCAAGAAGTGGCAACTCTGTTAGCTTAGCAGAAATACTCTTTTGACTGATCACAATGTATCAGCTGCTGCCAGTGTGAAGTATCTGGCCTTATTTAGCCACTACTGGTTTAAATGCTCAGTTGTTCCAAATGCTTCTGCCACTCCACATTCACAATGGTGTCCAAATGGTTGGAGGAGCAAGTTAGAGTAACTTTGTTACTTTGGGAAGAAGCATGGTCTCTGGCTAGGAGCTTAATCTTGGCTGTTCTATGTATATTGTGTCTTGCACACTGTGTGTTCTATAAACTGTAAAGTATATTGTATAAACAATTTGGTTACATATATACTTTTTTTTAGAATAGAAGAGTAGTCAAGAGCATTTGCTTTGAAATCAGATTTATTTTAATTTCAGTCTCTACTCTGCCTTTTATTATTCTTTGACTAGGTGCTTCATGACCCAAAGTCTCAGTTTCTTTTTATTTATAATAGAGATAGCAATGGCTATCATTGGCTTTGATTAAGTACTTTGCACAGTGCCAGGAACATCATTTTCTTTCCTTGGCCTCTTTTTAGCTCTTTCTAGTGACAGTTTCTTCTTTTTAGGGCCTTCTATCATTGCATATTCTTGGACATGTCCTTAATCCTACCCTTTTCTCATTAAAATGTTACAATCCTGAGTTTCATTTACTTAGGGTCCTTCTAAAAGGCATGCCTGAGTTGAGGAAAATGGCATGCTTATTCTTTCAAAAGCAACAAATTGCTGTGAAATGAGCACAAGTCTTGAAACCAAGAATTTGGTACTTGTAGATTTTCATTAATGCCTCTTATATCCAGGCACCTTCAAATCAAGTCAGCGTATTAGAACACTCTTCAAGAAAGGAGATGCAGTAGGATGGCAATGGGGATGAGACAGTTTGCTGTCTTTGACTCTAAATCAAAGTAACTTGTTTAACTGAGGAAAAGTATACTTCACTGACTTATTTAATACACAGCTTCTGATGTGTATTCCAAAGTATCTGATTCTCGATGTTTTGGATTTGCTGGTTGTGCTGTGACTATTTGTTACCTTAGCTAAGGTGCTCAGCAGTTTCCTTAGAGGCACATAATTTGTTTCATTTCCTGTGAAAAATAGTTCAGAAAATATAAGATCCAGCACTCATCTCCATATCTATCATGCTGAAGGGGCTTGTAATTTCTCTGCTTTCTATAGACAAAGAAAAAAAGGGCCTTTGAATGAAGTTAATGTGGTAAACACAAACTTGGTGAGAAACTTCTCTTCAGAGGGGACAACCTCTTCTTCCAAGATTAGATTACTGATGGTCTGGTCCTCCAGTGCTTACTTTCTTAGAGCCTGGGCAAGATTAAGGACACAAAGACCATAGAGAATGGTCAGGCCCCGTTAAATGGACCACGGAGTTTCCTGAGGAGATTGCTATGTAGTAACAATGCTTGCTGTAGGTGTCTCTGCAGTTGTTCTCAGTGTGTGTGGATTAAAAAGTATATTATAAAGCATGAGCTACAAAAAACACTTCATTAGTGATATCTGTGAATGTACTGTATAGGCTTTCTGTTTGTTTGCTTGAAATGGTTTTTCCTTCACATTTAAAACCATATAAACCCTAATAACTCTCATCTATCTTTTAAGACCTACTTTTTGCTCCCTCTGTGAAAAATTTTGCCTGAGCCATTTAAGAGAAACCAGTTATTCTACCTGTTGTGGTTCTTCTCTTTGTATTAACTACTTTGATTGTAGGATGGCCGTATAGCATTTGTTTATACATTGGTCTTCCCTCACACACTATGAGCTCTTTCTAGATAATTATCATGCTTGATTTGTCTATGATTTAGAGAAAGTACTTGATAAATAGTTGAATACATAATGATTTGCAAGGCTTTGGAGGAAAAAAATTAAAGCACAGAAGGCTTAAAAAACTTTGGAGAAAAGAAGAAAACCTAACCAATGTTTATTAAATACCTAATATATCTGTCACCTAATAGAATAATTAGTATTCCTCACAGCACCCTTTGAAAAAAAGGTATTATTGTGCTCATTTGATGGCCCAGGGACTGAAGCTTAGAAAGTTTAATAAATGTATCAAATCACACAACCAAAAATAGGTGAATTCAGAATTTGATTCAAAATTTGTACGATTACAAAACCATAGTCTTTTATACAATTTTTTTCTGCTTCTTAGTGATATAGGAATTCATAGTTTGTGCTCCTAGTGACCAGCCTTTCAGGAAATCTGTTTTTGTTTTTTTTTTTTTTGTCAGGAGAAAATACGTAACTACTTTTCAAATATCAGACCTATCTCTACCCCATGATTTTCTGGCTTCTTGTTTACTTCTAAGATGAAATATTGCCAGGCTGATTCTGGAGAGCCCTAGATTAAGGTGACCAGATTTTAAAATTGGTAAAGTGGGACACCATTGATTGGGGGGGCAGTTTCTTGATTAAAAATTTGGTCTATATGGAGCAAAAAAATTTTTCATAGAATGCAAAAATAGTATTGTAATATATTTTTTAAAATTTCAACATAAGTACAATTTACAAATATAATACATTAAAATTATGTATAGTATTATTTTATTCTTTGGCATATATCTCATTTTTTTAGTAGATTGCTGTCGTTGTTTAAAAGGTCATGAAATTTTTCACAAGAATTTGCTAAATTATATTTCACTCATAAAATGGCTTTCAAAGTGTCAACACTTAATTGTGATTTTTCTAATGTCAACACTTTATTTACCATAGAAAAAACATGTTCAGTCGCAGCATTAGTTCCTGGTAAAGAGAGCGCGTATTCCACAATTTTTAGTGCATTATTGTATGGAACATGGTTTGTTTGAAAATGATGAAATATTTCTAACCATTTGTTCTCTATTGTGATTTTTGCTGATGCCCAAGATTTAACCTTTTCCTTATCAATCTATTTTTTTAATAATCATACCTCATTAAAAAGATCATTTTTGGAAATATTGCCATATGGGGAATTTTGAGTGAGTAAGAGGGATCGGGTTACATGGTCCCAAAACCAACGCCAGAGCTGCACAAGCGTGCGGGAGCAGGCAGGGCAGTGCCTCCAGCGCGCTCCCCATGTCCAGCCCCGCTGCCCACTGGAGACCTGCAGCTTGTGCCTCACGGAGCCTGGAGCCCCACGCAGGCGTCCAGGACGCAGGCCTATGGGTAGTTAGGGGACTTGACAGCTGCCGCCCCAGCAGGTACGTCCAGCCAGAAGTTCTTTGTTTGGGGCCGCACGGGGCAGCCAGCTCTTGCAGCAGTGCGGGCACTTCCAGATTTAAGCGGGGTCTCCCGGCAGAAAACCATATATTCCCTTCCCATTCTCCCGCCATTCCCTAGCTTTTCGTGCATTCTTTCCAAAAACTGGGACATTTTTAAAATGCTGTGGGATGCAGGACAAATTGTTAAAAATCAGGACTGTCCCGCCAAAAGCGGGACGTCTGGTCACCTTACTCTAGATCTTCATTAGGCTTTGGTTACCAGTGGGTGAGGTCACTGTGCTTAAATTGCATAGGTTTTTTTTAAACCTTCATTGAGGTTTAGTTGATGGACAAAAACCCACACATATTTGAAGTGTATGATTTGGTAAATATCCATGAAAGAATTTTATATACATACATGGAAAAAATGACCAGAATCAAGATAATAAAATATCCTCATGCCCCTGGATAGAACATCCAGTAAAAAGTTGAAGAGAAGTGGTCCATCTCTTGACTTATTTCTCATATTAGGGGAAAACATTCAATCTTTTACTATTAAGTATAAGTTTAGCATTAATTTTTTTTTTGTTTTTTGTAGATGTGGTCCATCTGGTTGAGGAAGTTCCCTTGTATGTGTTTTGTGCTGAGGGTTTTTTTCCCCTTAAGTTAGAATTGGATGTCAGATATTGTTAAATGATTTTTCTGAATCTTGAAATGATTTTGTATTTTTTCTTGTTAATCTGTTAATCTAATGCTGAATTACGCTCAAGATCCTTTACAACTTTTAGATTCTATGTTTCTTCACACCTTGCAAATGAATTACATAGACTTTAAAAATTATGTTTTTACATAAAATTAATTCCTGACAGTAAAAATCTGTTGGGTTTTGATTAACACATAAAGTCATGTAAATACTCCTAAAATCATCATACAGATTCATCAGTCTCTTTTCACCAAAATCCCTTCATGTACTTTCTTTATAGGCAAGCGCAGCACCCCCTCCCAGCCTTGGCAACCACAGGTTTGTTCTCCATCCCTATAGCTTCTCTTTTTTCTCAATAGTGCATGTACATATGCACAGTCTTTTTGGAAGGGCTTCTTTTCTCTAATAAAATAAATTTGAGATTTGTTGATGTTTCATATATCAATAGCTTAAAAGCACATTTCCCTATAAACCTTCTAAAAGGGAAGAAAAAAAGAGCTGTTGGGAATATGGTATATTTATCAAAGAAAAAAAAAAAAGGAACCAGATACATAGGTAGTAAAGTGGAGAGGCTACTATTTGCTTTGCTGTAGTACAAAAGTCACATTTTTTTTTCAATATGTAAAAAAAAAAACCCAGTGAACTGTTTGGGTCAACAGGTGATGGTATCCTTCCATCAGAGAATCGGGGGCAACCGTGTAGCAGGTGCAAGTCCTTGTCACTGTTGCTGGCAGTTATCTCTGCCTGTTTTACATACCCAGCAGTAATTCATTAAATTCTTGCTTGGTGAACTGAGCTGGATTAGATAACATTGCTCTACATGTAACCTATATGGTATTGAGAGTGAAATAATGACATAGAGGAGGGGTAGGTGGGGTCAGACTTAGTAAGTGGATTTCTGTTGTTCTCCCCAGTGTGAGATACATTTCCAGCTCAGGACTCCACTGGTTGAGTACTCTGACTGAGCAGGAAATGTAGGACAGGAATGGTGTGAGTCCCAGAAAAGAAGTTTAAACAATAACAGGGACAAAGGATGGATAGAATAGATCTCACATACTTTGACATTTTACTCTAAAGGTTTTCTCTAACCCTTTAGGGAAGTTGAATAGGACACAAGTCTCAGATTCCTATTGCATTATATTTACAAAAAAATTTAACGTATGTTTTGTTAATTGTATTACAAACTGTATATGTTTAGTCTGTGAAGTAGGTTCAGCTCTCAACATCTTTCACAGATAGCTTTATAAGGACCTAAATAAAACAAACAACACAAAATAAAGCATAAAAATATAATGCTTTAAAGACTGGCCAGTGCATCTCAGAAGCCCTCACAATCAATCATAATACAAGTCACATCTGACCCATAGCTTGGGGTCAGGCTAGTTGGTGTTGGTGAGAAGTAGTAAGTTGTTGGGGTGGGTTGGGAGATTGACACTGACACTTTGTAGGGCATCTTGGAAAGTAAAGTCCCACCCACCCACTCACCCAGTGGCAGGGAGCAAGTTACTAGGCAAAAAAAGGCCAAATTTACAACAAAAGCTGTCAGGCACTCATTCACAGCAAATGTCAGACTCCAGACACCAACTGCTAATGTGTTAGAAAATGCTGATTAGGGATTACTGAGGCTGCCTATAAACTTTCTATTACCATTATTTAAGAATGTCTGAAATGAGTTGATGCTAATTCCATCAGCATTTTATGTTTTTCTTATAGGTTTCAAATCTGTGAATGTCAGCATTTACAGAATTTAGATGAGCATATATTCAAATAAATGCATTATAAAAGACGCAGCCAGGTATTTAATGAATATAAGCATCAACTTTAGACCATATATACTGCATTAATTTTGAAATTGATTTGTATAACGTACATAAAAATTATATGCCTCTAAATGTAGTAAGTTTAATGAGGGTAGAATTTTAATTCTGTATTGTTTTAATTGTGTCTTGTTAATTGGTATACACCTATCTCCCAGAACAGTTCTTGCATATAATAGCTTTCAATAAATGCTGTTCAATTAAAGACTAGAAAATACAATAAAAATATAAATAAGCAAACTAAAGAATTTACAGAGTTGCAGTGGTTGGACAAGAATCTTGACTCTGAAATTCCTAAAAGCTAAAGTGGAAATGAAATTATACTTGGTTATATAGTTTATATTGTCAAAGAGGAGAAAGGATACCAATTCCTTAAGGCAGGGGTGCCCACACTTTTTCAGCTTGCGAGCTACTTATAAGATGACCAAGTCAAAATGATCTACCTACAAAAAAAATGCAAAACATAAATTTATTTCTTCTATATTATCATTATTTAAGTTACTATTATTACTATTTAATATTGTGTATTCTTCTTTCACCTTTCTCCTTCTCAGCTCTCTTTTCGGAGGAAAGTCAATGTCATAGTTTTTATGAACAGTTCAAAAAAGCTGCTCCACATTTCCCTTCTTTGGAATAGCAATGGCACACAGACAGATGAGGCAAACACACTTAGAATATGACATAGTGAAAAAAATCCTCTCCCATTCTGTATGAAAGTGGTAGGTTTTAGGCTTCTTACTCAGACCAGCTACAGCACTCATTTTTATACCCTTTGTTGTATTTAGTTTAAATAAATTAAGGCTAACTACGCAGCAATGTAACTGAACAAGTTAGCGCAATTTAACGTGCATGTGTAGGGCGTCAAAAGTTCAGACGTCAGATTGGGTACCCTGTATGCCAATCAAAAGACAAATGTCTTTTTAATGTCATGCGATCTACCCACACTTCCTTCGTGATCGACCAGTAGATCGTGATGGACGTATTGAGCACCCCTGCATTAAGGGAAAAGTAAGCTTCCCTAGGGCTAAACTCTGTAAGACTTCCCAATGTAGAAATTCATAAGAAGCAGTAATGAGTTTTTAGGATGAGTTTTTATAGCAATTGTCAGTAGAAGTTGAAAGCATATGCTAAACTTTAAGATGTTAAATCATGAATGGGTTTAGAAAAGGCCATTCTATAATAAGATAGAAGGCAGTCTGGAGCGGCAGATCAAGTTGTACAGGTAGGTAAAACCCTACTCTGGATGAAAGAATTTGGCTTCTCAGTAATGGAGATTATTTACTATTTGTCCTTTTTAGCCATTTTTCTGATTGCTCTTATTTTAATTATTTTTCATTCAAAATCATTTATTAATCATATTTATGCGCTAGTTGCTATGATAAATACTGAAGATACCAGATAAATTCAACCTAGTCTTGTCCTTAGGGTGTTCTGACTCTGGTAAGGGAGAATAGCAAGTCAATTGGCTATTATGCAGCTTTGCTACGAGTATAGTCCCCATCGTGTGTGTGAGGACACAGAGGAGAGGCATCTAAATTAGTCTGGAGTCCAGGTAGGCTGTCCAGAAGAGGAGACAGACTATGGAGTTGATGTTTAAAGATATGTGTGAGTATTGGGATGAACAAAGGAAAGAAAGCACCATAGGTGAAGGAGTGGCATGCAGACTGGGAAATGCCATTACTGGCTGGGGTGCAGAGCTGTAGAGTGAGGCAGGCTTCCAGGGATCAAGAAAAGAGGGCAAAAGGCATTGAAGGAAGGGCCTTTTAAATTAAGGTAAGAACTTTGAACTTTATTCTAAAAGCTATGGGCAGCTGTTTTCATTGGAAAATGAGATTTTAGTGATTACAAGGCTCTTTTTAATAATAATTCTTGATCAAAGAAGGGTTTTAATACTGTCCCTTCAGTTCTGAGAGTCAGTCAGTAATAATTCTTTTTATGCCAGATAGGCAGGGAATTCTTCCTCTTTGGTGCATCATGGGACTGGAACAGTACTCTGGCCCATCCTCAAAATTTTAAAGAAAAGGCTCAAAGAGAGTAAAGTGGTTTAACCAGTTACCAGATAGCAGAAGCAGGATCCCAGCCTTATTGAGGAACCACTATAATATGATGAAAGAACAGAAATGTGAGTCAGGAGCTATGGGTTCACATTTCAACTCTGAAGCAAGTTTGTGATTTTTAGAAAGTCATGTAAACTTTCTAAGCTTCAGTGCCCTCATTATAAAATAAAGTTAGCGATGCTACCTTAAAATATAGCTTTTGTGTTCAAATAATGTAAATCTGCCCCAGATTATAGTGGGTGCTCAATCATTGTCTGAAATGCAAGCACTCTGACTTCTACATTGGAATTGTTTTCCTGCAGACTTCTTTGTAGGGTGATGTCTATCTCAGCTCTTTCTTTTAGTCCACAGTATCTCTATCTTTTGGACTCAAGCTCCAGTCATATCCAAAAGGATCTTTCTGACTTGGGGCAACTTGGTTCTATAGAAAGTTCCTAAAAAGTTTCAGTGTAGCAGACATTATGAATTACTGGAATTAGAACAAGTGGCAGAAACACGTGGTTCTCAGTGAAACCTCTGGATAAGACCATTTCAAAGCTGATAGCCAGGATCTGCCAGTGCATCTGCGACCGAGACCTGAAATCACTAGGAACCTGGATGCTCCTTATTTATGCTGAAGGTGCTGAGAGAATGCTGTAGGAGTGAAGCAAGGGGTAGGGGGCTGTGACTTAAATACAGACATAGAGGCAGAGATGTATTTTTGAAATCAATTTTTCTTAAAATCAATCCCTCCACACTAAGTCATTATAAAGGTAACCAAGGATGACAACTCTATCAATCAAATCTTTTGTCTTCACAGTTGAGTGAGATCTTTGACTTCCCTTTATAATAAAATCTGAGCAGGTAGTTTAATTTCTCAGTTAGAGGCAAAGGAGTCTTTTCTTGACCCCTAGCTCTTCATATCCACTGAATAGCTCACCCCACTTTAATGTGATGCTTTACTATTCATATTATTATTTTTTAAAATTATTCCCAGAGGAAAAAGAATATGATGAAAAGGTGTCAAACTTCTTATTTGAAGAACTAATCAGATTTTAGGAAGATTCACTACCAAGCTGTAGGGTTTCTCGGCAGAAAGCTGAAATGCTCTATTTGCCCCTATGGTTAGGAAAGGGCACATTTAGCAAAGAATGAGTTTCTTAAGCTTTGGAAGGAGGGCTTATAGAAGGAGGTAGAAGACACTATTGTGTAGCAGCAGGAGGGATACCAGGCCACTGTTAAGAACACTCCCTTTCAAAAAATTGAAATATTATCCTAATAGCTGCAGTGTATGAATTCTTCAGTCCTATTCTAGGAAGAAATGAAGTTATGGTGGAAGAGGTCAGCCTCAAAGAGGATACCTGCATTGTCATCATGATAGGCAGATTGTGGCTTATCAAAGCTCACAAAGCCCAAAGTATACAATAATAATAGGCTCCTAAAACCAAGTCAGACTCAGCCACGTGCTAGGATTCTACCTATAATGGTCAGAAAAATCAATAAGGAAGTGTAGGTTTTTCTATCTAATATTTTTCTAAGTTTCAAAGTGTAGGTGAACTGAGCTTTCTGCAGAAGTACCTTTTCTTTAGGATTTGAGAGACTCCAAGGAATCAGTTAATCTAAGGCCTTCATGTTAATACTGAACAACCAGAGGCTAATCTGCTGAAAGTCACAGAGGTTGTTAAGGCCAGTGACAGACTGAGGGACCAGGTCTGAATCATGTTACCATCCTTTCTCATACTGCATTTGTGAGGAATTCCTTAACTAATATATCTTTATTAAGATTGTAAATTTGGCCCTGGCTGGTGAGCTCAGTCAGTTAAGAGCATCATCCAGAAAGGACAAGGTTACAGGTTCGATCCCTGGTCAGGGCACACACGTGAAGCAACCAAGGAATGCACAACCGCACGGAACAACACATGAATGCTTCCCTTCCCCCTCCCCTCTCTCTTCCTTTCTCTCTCTGTCTCTCTAAAAATCAATCACTAAATTAAAAACATTAAGCTCTGGCTGGATAGCTCAGTTGGTTGAAGTGTTATCCTGGAGTGCAGAGGTTGCCGGTTTGATTCCCTGGTCACGTACAGGAACAGCTTGATGTTCCTGTCCCTCTCTCTCCCTACCCCTCTCAAAACAAACAAACAAACAAACAAATTATAGATTTAAGGAGTGGGATATATAAGGAATCTACTATTTGTTAAACAGTTAATAGATACTTAGAGTGGTGCTTAAGGGCTCTTATATTTGTTATCTCATTTAATCCACAATAATCCAGGGCAGTCAGTTTTATGTTCACGCTACAGATGTAGAAAATTAGTCTGAGAGAAGCTGGCTTAGTCAAGGCCCCAAAGCTAGCGTATTGGAACTGAAATCAGCTACAAGATAGATTTGGTTCTCACATTGCCACAAACCACTACTTAGCACTCTGGCATTATAAATTGGAATTAAATTAGAGGTAGCCAAGTTCTTCCTTCAATTTGCTGCAGTATTTCTCCCTACAGAATTCTTGACAGATGTTTACCAGTATTGACTTTAATACCTCTAGTCATGAAGAACTCAGTCCCTCACATGATATTTGACCCTTGTAGATATATAGTAAAAAATATTTCCCATACTTGACTTTTTAGTTTATCCTTATAACTCTTATTTTCTAGGTTGTCCTCTGATATTCCGTTTTGCATGGTATACTCAATCATACATTTGTTAATTTAAAAATATTTATTGAGTATCTATTATATGCCAGGCACTATGCTCTATTTGGAGAGTACAGTGATGAAACAAGCAAATATTCCCATCTTTATGACTTTTGCATGGTATAAGCAAGGACTTGCGTGTAATTCATATTTAAGGAGGTGGCAGAGAAACGTATTAATAACAGGGCACACAGAATTAACAAAGAAAAGATAAACTGGGCTCTAAAATGTAGTTTTCTCAACCCTATAATAAAATGTTTATATGGAAGGCAACTGACATGCCTTTGAGGATCACTTAAAAAATAAAATATGAGGAGAATATTTTTCTCTGAGAAAGCAATGAAAAAAATTTGCTTAGAGCATCTAAATGGTTCCTCAGAGATCTTGATGAGTTATGGCTGGTGACATAAAGGAATCCCTGGCCAACAGGCCTGGAGGTTTGTCTGCAGGCAAATTTTGCAACATGCAAATATTGACTTCAGAACTTGGTGTGAACAGGGCCATGGTCTGATTTGAAATAGCAGCTGCTTAGACTGGCTCTCAGAGGACTCTGGTGAAAATCCAATTTGATCATAACAGGAAGCAGATCTGGGGAGTGTTTGGAGGGAAGCTGTCACAGCAAAACTGAACAA
Organism: Rhynchonycteris naso; assembly: GCA_037038555.1. Taxonomy (NCBI): domain Eukaryota; kingdom Metazoa; phylum Chordata; class Mammalia; order Chiroptera; family Emballonuridae; genus Rhynchonycteris; species Rhynchonycteris naso. Next base: position 188,462,824 of record CM072997.1, on the reverse strand, counting down.
TTGCTAAGCACCTATTGCATGCCAAAACCTTTACATAGTCATTTCAGGTAATCGTCTCTGTTATAGGTGAAGTAGAACAACTCTTCTGGAGGTTAAGTACCCTATCCAAGTGTAAAACCAATAAGCAGAGGAGTTGGAACCCCCACCCCTGTGTATCTGATTCCCAGTTCTATATTTCTTGCATCACAACATGCTGCTCTCTTCATGTTTTTGTGACTGTAACTGGCAGATTCTTTGAAACTCTTGAGTTGAGATTCAAGAAGTGACAGTTAGAAGCTAGAGAAGCTTAAATTTCAGGTACCTACATTTGTGCAGGGTCCATTTAAGGTCTTAGCTATAAGGTCTCATATATTTCTCACCACTGAGATATTTGTGCATTCTTTTGCTAAAGAGAGCCTCTGAAATTATAAAAGTCTTTGGCTCCATAACCTGTGCTAACACCCTATTTAGAGAACAGTCATTCATTCAAAAAATATTTCTTGAGTGCCTAATACATGCCAGGCAATGTACAAAGGGGCTGGGAAGACAGCACTGAACAACCCAAAATAAAGATCCCTGTCCTCGTGGAACTGATAGTCTAGAGACCGTGTATTTTGTCAGGGTCCTGGCAAGAAAGGCATGCCATGCTTACACTAGATAATTTGAAGGAAGTTTAATAAATAGGCTATTGTTGGATTCCTGTAAATGACAAAGAATAGGGTAGTGTTTCCTGGTTAGTAACAGGAAAGCACTAGCTCAATGGGCAAGGGGAGGAGTGGTTACTAATATGAAAAAACAAAAGCTGGGTGAAGATAAATGCCTGATAGGAGATGAGACCTTTGGTTGATGGCAACTGACCAATCACAGTAGGAGGGAGTGGGGCAATACATACTCAGCCTTCTTTGCTCTTGCTCTTTGATGTCCTATTGGTATTCCCTATTGATCAAACCCAAGTAGAGTTTGAGAGCACTTTAGCCCATTTATATATTCATACAGATCAGTCACCTGAATCACATGATGCAGAAGGGTGGAGCATAGTTCTGGAGGAGAAACAGATGATATCCAACATATTATATGTATTCAGTTCAATCCTTAGAACTTTGATGAGGATGTGGTTTGGAAAAAAGAGTTACAACAAGTAGAATGCCAATTGTTTAGTATTAATAATACTGCTGAGAATCAGAGGCGGATTTAACGGTGAGCACATTGGACGCGTGCCCTGGGCCCTGACTTCTGAAGGGCCCCGCAAACCCCAACTTTACACTTTTTTCTAATGATACCAAGTTTGGTTTCATATATGCAATTTGAACATTAATAGTACATAATATTTATTTATTTAAAAATATGGCTAAGATGTATTTTTACTTTCCCTATCTCTTTTTTTTAAGGGGCCCAATATTTTCTTCTGTGCCCAGGGCCTCAACTGACTTTAATCACCTCTGAGAGAATAATAATATTAATAGCAATAACAAAATAATAGTAATAAGAAGAGAAAATATTCATTGAAAGCATACTCTGTTGTAGACATGAGCTGAGAATTTGCAGTATCTGATATCACATAAGCTCTCTCCTTCAAACAATGTTCTAAAAGGGCTCTAGGAGTTGGTGTTTTGCCAACTTTGAAGAATTTTCCACCAATGTAAGAAGAGTTAAACTTCCTGAGGGACCCTTCTATGTCCATGTTTTATATATTAGTGTCTGTGAAAAAAAAAGGGAAACCTTTGGGTAACTGTATATGTGAAGAATTCACATTCAGTCAGCCATAGTGAGGATAATAAAAGATTGAAAAGCACTAATTACTGAATCCAAATGGGTACTCTTTTGTAAATGCCTTAGTAACCCCTTGATTCTTTCTCTGATTGGACACTTGCTAAAGGTCCATTGGACCTAGGAGGCAGAGTATGAAAGACACAAGGCATTGAATAGTACCCATTTTCTTCTTAAAATATTCTAAAGCAGAAAGGCTATTCTCAAAGAGGACCAACAGGGACCAACCCATTTATGAGACCAAGTTGATAATATCTGACTCAGAGACATGTTTCAAATTATTCAGGCTACTAAGATTGGATATGCAAGTGAGTTCTTCCAGACTTCCTCAAAAGTACTTAAAGTAAACTTGAAAAATTTTACAAATTTAAAAAAAGTTAGCAATGATTTTTTCCATGCCCATGACATCAGATGTGCATTAATCATATGTAATATCCAGAAAGTCTAATTTTTCTTGGAGTTAATGAGGTATCTAAAAGTATCAGAGAATCTAGACTCCAACTACAATTTGAATTAAAGAACCTTTAATTTGTAAAATGAGTTTACAAATTATTCATTGGTAGATGAGGAAAATGAAAAGGAAAATGACTAGTTCAAGGTCATAATGTGAGTTAGTGGCAGAGCTATGCTCAAGGGCAGCCCTTGTGTCTTGTCTCCAGCCCTATGTGGTCTCTATAGTTAGGTCACACTAGTTTTCAGAGACAGAGACAGGGAGACCAACAGGCTGAGGAACGCTGAAGGTTACTCAGTCCATGGGAGAAATAATATCAATCACTTCTTCAATGATATGGAGGAAAAACTTCAGTGTTCCTCCCTCCCCCCCCACACACACAGTGTTAAAGAATCCAAATGGAGAAAAACTACAGGAGAAAAAAAGTACTTCTAAAATAGTCTCTTCTTTCTACACACAAAGAAGAACTTCTCAACCTGTGCAATTTTCTTTGACATCGTCAGGTTGTTAGCTTCATGGAAAGTAGGCAGGAACAATATTTATTTCTGATACTACCTATAATTTGGGCAAGTGATCTTATCTCAAAAATATTAAGAAGTTTAATCAGCAGATCATGCTTTACAACACTAGATTAAATGAGAAATGAATACATCTAGGCTCTGACAATTCCTGGACTACTTAATGCTTCAAGGACCATTCACACATTGATGCTTTCTTTGTTCTTCCTGAGCAGACATGGAAAACTTGACAGACATCTGTGTTCAGACTCCCAGCTTTTCCCAGACTTCAGTATGTGAATTTAGTTTTGGATAAAACATTAAAATTAAGCTCTGTTCCCTTTTAACTACCACCTTCCCATTTAACTGGGTCTGGTCCCACTGAGTTTGCCTGAGCTGTGATTCAGTCACACCTTGCTTTCAAAGAAGCCTTTGACCCCACCTGCTTTGACTCATACTGACTCTTTAAGTAAATAATATTTTAATTTGTATGTTTATAGTTATATCATTGCCATTTCATTGTAGTAGAAGAAGAAATTTATTTTTTGGGTAGAATTATATAAACTATATTGTGACTTTTAGTTTTTGATTTTTAAAATAATCACAAATATTTAAACATATTTTCATGGCAATCAGAAGAAAATTTCAAAGAATTCTCTATGGATTTCTGTTCCCACTGGCTCTTTATTTCCCAAATCTCTCTGTGTAATATTAATTACCTAGAATACCTTAGTTAAGAGTCAGTTTGATATATCTATTTTATTTCATGATTTATTACTGATTTATGTGGGTTCCAAACATTAGTCACTTTTCAGGTTGGATATTCTTGTAAACAGGATCCTGTAGCTCATATTTGCTGTACAAGTTGATCTAGTGCAGTGGGGCAAACAAAGAGTAATGACAAATGAGAAATAGAAGGGAACTAGTCAGGTAATTCCACCTCATTTATCTTTTGGGGGATTTCTCTGAAGTGAAATATTTCTCTGTAAACCTTCCAAAGAAGTTCCGCAGGTCAGGCAAACACATCTGACAACAAGTTCCTGTAAGTCTTCTGGACTTATTGAGAAAGAGTGACCAGTGTGATTACACTTCATTGCTTCTCATATTTCCTTGCCCCATTTCTCCTTTCTCACCTTCATATCTCTAGGCTTGTTTCTTCTGAATAAAGTATCACCACTTCAATCCTTGCCTCAGGCTCTGCTTCATAAAGACTTGGTTAAAACCAGAAGTAATTCTAGAAAACAAGATTTTAAAATGGTATTGCCCACTTCTCCAGAAGCAGTAAGACCCATCGCTGCATACTGTAGCAAGATGCTATGCATGGCAATAGCTTAAGTTCCCCCCCCCCCCCATGGATAGTGGGATAGTTCAGTTGGAGAGCAAGGCATTGGGAGATCAAGGAGTCATAAACCTTAGTTGGTATAGGAAGAAGTTTTTTTTTTTTTGTATGTTTTGGTTCTTGTTTGTTTATAAAGGCTATAAAGTGAGGTGGCTGCTTTTGATAGCACTGGAGATCTGGTAGAAAAGATGAAATACAAAGGAGAGTCCATTTCAACTTAGGGAAGAAGATGAAAACCAGAAGGCTTCTATCAAAGCTTTAAATGTCAGTTTTCTTTCCTGAAATCTTAGGATACAACTGTGATGAAAATCAGGCACAGGAACTGATGGCGAAGGTGTCTGAGTTACAAAGGGGATGCATGCATAGTCTCAGTAAGGCTGCTATACCAAAGTCAGGGCCTTGATAGAAAAAGAGTAGAACATTGAGACCTGGGATGATGACATTTGAGTAAACAAATATGAGAATTTTGAACCAACCTCCAATTCTCTTGAAACTTTCTGGCCAGGAAAGGCAGCATCTTCATCTTTTCCAGAGGAAAATAACCTCCCCTTTCCTAGAGACCATATTATTATTTCACTTGAAGCAGGTGCCTCATAAGATGAATCTCAAGCCTCTTCCCTACCACCCCTTATTCCCTCTTGGATGCGAATCAGAGCTTTGTCTCAGTGCAGCAGCCCTGTCAGAAAGGTACAAGCCTAACCCTGTGTACCAGGAAGAAGAGGAGGAATAGTCATTGAAATGTGCAGTTCCCTATATCACACATTTATTGCCAACAGAAAGCACCTAATGCAGGAGGACAGAATGACCTATGTTTAGAATGCCAGCCATATTCCTTCTTCAGTGTCCCAGTGCTTATGCAATTACTAGATAGGCCATGGTGGCAGATACATAGGCAAGAGCTAAAAAACATAAGCTCCCCCTCACCAAGGCTGATCTAACAATTGTCACTGCTAATGCAAAGCTGCCAGCAGCAAAGACCAAGGAGAAATTTCTCAAGGGTACCAGGCAATCACTTACTAGCAGACAATAGCATCAGAATCCTTCTACTTTGGAGGAGGAAGTAATTTATCTTTAGTGCAATTGACACATACTCCAGATATTGGTTTAGCCTCCCTTCTTATTGAGCCTATCCCATTAGCACCACCTGAAAGGTTACAAAAAGTCTTATCCATTGGTGTGGGTTCAACACAACATTGCCTCTGATCAAGGGGCTCATTTTATAGCAAGGAAACTGTGACAATTGGCTTATGATTATGAATGTCTGGCCTTACTATATATTCTATCATGCAGAAACAGCCAGCCTGATATGAGAAGGGAATGACCTGTGCAGACTCAGCTAAGGCGCTGACAGTGTGATGACGCTTCAAGATGTGGCTTATACCTTTGATAGTATTTTTTCCTGTTTGACTAAAGTACATTGTTCTGAAAAACAAGAAATAAAAGTGGAAGTGGCCAACCTAACTCTTATGCCCAGTGATCCACTGTGGATTCTGTGCTTCCATTCCTTTAATCTTAGGCTCTGTCAGTTCACAGAACTTCATTCTGTGGTAGAGACACACTCTTTTCCAGGGGATAGAGTTCTACTAAACCGGATGCTATAACTACCATCAAAACCCTAAGGATTCCTCATATATGAGTAGACCAATGGGCTGAGAAGAGTATTACTGTACTGACTACACTAATTTATCCTGTCACTATAAAGCGAAAGGGTGACTACTACACTAAAGAGCTATACATGGAAACTAGGAGAGTCATCGGGGTATCTCTTTGTACTTCCATGCCTCGTTAAGACTATGGCCAATAACAGCAAACATACCTGAACAAGGGAGGAGCAACGAAGTATGCAGATCTCTTAGAGATTAAAGTCTGGGTCACTCTATTAGGCAAACAATTGAAACCAGATAGTATTCTAGACAAGGGTGAGAGAAATCTAGGATGGATAGTTCAAGGAACTAATCAATATTAATTTTGCCTTCAAGAAAAACTACAGCAGTAAACTGTAGCTTGTTTCATAAACTCTTGCTATAGTCTTCCAAGAGATCACAAGTGGCTACCATGTTGAATGACAGTCATTAGACTTGCACTTCTACTGTTAGATAATTAGTGAGAACAACTCCATTTTAAGAAATGGAGCTATATTATACTCTTGGAGTTTTTTGTGATATGAGAGAATGAATGGATCTGAGTAGTACAAGAGATTGTCAGTAATCAAAGTAAACCTTTTTAGTTGTTCAACAGTACCCAGGACTTAACAGTCCCTGGTTGAACTTTCTCAATCCAGTCCTGTTTTTCTTTGTGAATTTATCCCAGATGCTCACAGCGAGCTCACACTATAACTGGTTGCAAGCAGACACATAACCTAAGACTTTTTGGTTAGCTTACTAATAATAAGTATCATAATTCAACTTCTATCTCATAACTATATAACCTTGGTCTTAAAGGATACTTAGAAATAAAGCAGCACAGCAGGAAAGGTAACACAGAACACTGATTTGCTTGTGGTGCGTCACTAGACATTTTATCAATCATTAAGTGCCAGACATTGAATGTTATAACAATATACAATAAGGACAATTTCTACACATAATAAGGAAAATCTTGCAAAGGTGATAAGAAGAAAAATGGCAATATAAGCTCAAAAGATTCATACTCTCTTACAGACTGGAGAACAGAGTATTTCAGAATTTCTCAGGGTCTCAGGAAAAACTATAATGGAGAGCTATTAAAAAAAAACTGGCAGCTGTAAATATTTATTTATTTGTTGGAGTTTTGAAAGATGACATGGAGATCCTAAGGAAGGCAGAAAGTTCCTATTGGCTAAAGGGTTTCATTAGGACATGCTGTAGTACTTTGGAGTGTTACGAGATCCTTCTGATCTTTCAAGTAAGAACAGCTACTTTCTGCGTGCTCCCAAAGGGACATTTATTGACATCTCAGACAGATACATCCTCTCGTCAAGTTGTGAGCTGTGGTGGGTACGGGGAAGCTGAACCCAGTGGCTCTCTAGCTGGAAGAGCCCTTTGTGTGAGCTGAAGAGACTCAGTTTTGAATCCTAATTAGCACCGGTTGCTGGTAGCCATAGTTCAGATCATTTCAGGTTTCATTGTTCCAGCTTGGAGCTTACATGAAACTCAATAGGAAGACAAACATTGTAGGAGAAAGACTGGTACCAAATGTATCTTTCATAAACCTAAGAAAAGGGAATTTGACTACTGTTTCTTAATATAGCTTTCCAATTTCTAGTTAGACTTATGAATTCGTTTCAAAGTTTAATTTTTATTCCATTAGACAATTAATTGTTATTACTCTGTTTTGCCTCACCTGTCCAACTCTGAGAATAAAGGAATCTCATGTAATTGGAGTAGACTGAAATAAGAAATGGTAAAAATCTCTTCATCGTGGAGTTAGGAAGGATATGGAATGCAAGTAAGTTACCAGGATGTTGGCTCCTGCTTTAAGGCCATGTGGCTGCCAGTTAAACACTAGCTCTCATTTCATGTTTATCACATCTGTGGGACACAGTTCTAAGAATGACTCAGTGATCCTCATCCTTGTATAATACCCTTTCCCTTGAAGGTGGGTAGAACCTGTGGCTATGATGAGCTATCACTTCCATGATCAAGCTATATATTTTTATGTGGCAAAAAGAAATGATCTGTGTGGGTCTAATATAATTATATGAGCCCTTTAAAAGTAGAGAGTTTTCTCTGACTGGTATCAGAAGAGGTCAGAGAGATTATAAGCCTGAGAAAGACTCGATGTACTATTACTGGCTTGAGGGCCCTATGATGAGAAATGTGGGCAGTTTCTAGGAACTGAGTAGAGCCCCAAGTGGCAGCCAGGGAGAAAATGGGACTTCAATCCTATAACTGCAAGAAATTGAATTCTACTAGTAATAAGGTTAACCTTGAAATAAGTTCCCGAGTTCCAATAAGAGAATATAACTGACTGATATTATTTCAGCCTGAGCAGAAAACCTGGCCATACTATACAGAGAGGGTATTGTGTTAATCTCCTAAATATTATGTTTTCTTTTTAGCAGTGGAAAATGAATGCAATGTCCAAGGGTGGAAATAGTTTGACTTACAGATGTATAGTCAAATGTGGGTTCAGTCTGAACATTATTTCTTACACACTGGATGACTTCAGGCTTAATTTATCCAAATATTTACTTCCATATCTGTAATAGGGATAGAATACTACTCACCTGATTCTTAGAATTGTTGCCACAATTAAATGAGATATAATTTATAGAATGCCTAGTACACAATAAATGTTACTTTCCATTCCCCAATAAGACTGAACATGGCAATCAATTCAGGACTGATAGAAACAGACTGATAAATATTATGACTTACAGAAATTGGAACCACAGACTTCTCTAAAAGGGAAGCAGGAAGGGGACCAGGAGAGGAACATTTGGATTCAAAGTTGGAAAATCACATTATTCTCCCCGTGATTTGGAACTGGACTAGATGGAACTTAGTGACTCAAAACCAGTTGTCATAGAGTCCCACATGTCATGGTCTAAATGTGACTGAGAAATCTACAGACTGGCAGTGGCTCCAACTTGCTCCCCCCTGGGAAAAAGTCTATTTATTTATTTACTTATTCTTCAATTTACCAAATATTAATGGTGCACCTGTATGGAGCATAGTGTGGTAACTCTTCGAGATACTGGATTACAGCAGTGAACAAAGCAGATAAAGCTATTTGCTATTTTGAATTTAGGCAGGCAATAGACATGATCTTTTGTCTGGTGGTGGTAAGTGCTAAGGAGCAAAGTAGGTCCAGAAAGAAGAATAAGACATATAAGAAAAGAGCTCCTCTTCATCACAATTGTAAATAAAGTAGTTAATGTATGTGTCACAAAGCAGGGACCATGAGGCAAAGACCCAGGGAGTGAGCTAGATGAATATTTGGGGGAAAAGCCCTCTAAAAAGAGGACACCTGGTTCAAAAGGTTTGTATAATCTGACTTCTGCTAAGCAAAAAAGTAGTATCAGAACCATTCTTGCCACAGTGCCTGGACAAGCTTTATTGATCCATTGAAGTAGGTGTTTAAGAAACACCTTCCTTGCCCCAAGTTTAAGTGGAGCAAAGGATTGAGTTTGTAACATCTCCAAAGCCCATTCAGCTCAATATCTCCAGTATCGGGTATTTATCACACTCGTTATATGGCAGGCAGTGACATTAGTGCTGAGAACAACTCCTCAGTGAATAAACAGATAGGGTCTATTAAGGAGTAAACGAGACAGGAATTAAAAAAAACAACAACAACAAATTATACTGATTGTGATGAAGACAGGAAACGAGAAAGAGCCTGGAATAGAGACTGGCAGGGCAAGGAACTGCTTTACACAGAAACTCTGAGAAGATAAACTTGGAGCTATTCCTGCAGTGAGGGAGTGGAGCTGCAGCTGGTGCAATGTGGCCCTTAGGAAAAGTGGGGGGTTCTTATAGCCTTCCTCAAGACCTGACAAATAACTTTGAGCAGATCTAAAATGATCTCTAAGCACTAGTCCTAATAACCAAGAGCTGGAAACAATCCAAATGTTCATCAGCTGATGAATGAACAAACAAAATGTTGAATGTCCATTTGTCGGAATATAATTTAGCTATATAAAGGAATGAAGCACTGACTTGGGTGCTACAGCGTGGATAAATATTGAAAACATGGTGCTGAATGAAAGTCACCAGTCCTGAAAGACCAACTATTGTATGATTCCATTTATACAAAGTGCTCAGACTAAGTAAATCTGTAGAGGCGGAGGAAAGATGAGTGATTGCTAGGGGCTAGGGACAGGGAGAAATGGGAAGTGACTACTACTGGATATGGCGTTTCCACTTGGGGCAAAGAAAAGTGTCTGGAACTAGGTAGTGGTTATGGTTGCACAACATTGTAAATGTAATGCCATTGAACTATAGCCTTCGAAATGGTGAAAATAGTTATGTATATTTTATCACAGTATAAGCGTATTAAAGAAGTGATCCCAAAGGCAGACCAGTCCATAACAACTGTTGAAATCTCCAGTTTCTCTTAATTCTTACACTTCAAGTCACACACTTGAAAGGCAGACAGTGACTGGCAGCGGAAGTGGGCGGACTACCTTTTCTGTCCCTTCCAAATCACTTTCTTGATGTGAAACAACCTACAAAACTTTGAAACTACAAAAAAATGGGAGAGTTTCCACCCCTTCACTCATGAAAAACATGTGAGCAGGGCAACACTGTATCTCCCTAGAATTGCACCATAAAGAGTGAAAGCCAGAAAAAGTTTATCATTTACCAGTTGCTTATGCTTTATGTCTTTTGTGGGCACCTAGAAGCCTCTCCCAGGTCTCCCTGGTCTTGCTTTAATTGAACGGATTTTTTTTTTATGTGTGTGCTTCTAATTCTTAATTAGAAGGTCAACATCTTTCCTGACTGGTACCATAAATGTTTAACCAGTATGACTAAACCGTTTCTGGTTTCCTACTTTTATTTTCCAGCATGTGTCAGAAAGCATGCTGGCAGGAAATCAAACACCCAGGTTTAACGCTTTGAAGTTGATGTCATGGTAGATGTTGTAGATGCAGATACCCAATACCTTCTTCCAAGATGCTAAAACAGGAGAAGGCAAGGATATTAACCCCATAGAGACTGGGCAGCCATGTCTCATTGATTCACATGTTCCAGGGCACCAGCTCTACCTTTCTCTGCACCAGCATGGGGTTGTGGAGTCAGACAGGTTTTTTCTAATCCCAGTTCACTTACTCAGATAGCTGTTGTATAGTAAACAAAAAACTAAATTTTCTTGAAATATTTCTCCCTTTATTATATGGAGAGGGTTCTTAAAAGAAGTAAACAGTACATATCAAAAGCAGCTAATTCAGCATAATAACTTATAGAAAATACTCAATAAAAGGACTTAATATTTTTTTAATTAATTAATTTTTTAAAATTTTTTAATTAATTTTAATTTATTGAGTTAACACGGATTCAAATGTTCCATTGTATATAACACCCTTACCCTCCACTCATGTGTCCCCCATTACACACCCTTTGATCCTCTCCCCCTGCCTCCTGCCCACCTTCCACCTGGGATTTGCTGTCCTGTTATCTGTATCTATGTGTTATGTATATATAATTTCACTCGTCCCTAAAAGGACTTAATATTGACCATAAAAATAATCAGAAACTTCTTTCCAGAGAAGAAAGTGAGTAGATGTTTGAAATAGTGAGCCACCAACATAGAGCAGACAAGAACCAGTTCTAGCCAGACTCAATGTCCTTAATAGATGTAGGCCTATTCAGATTGTTTATTTCTTCTCATGTGATTTTGGAAAATGTATCTGTCAAGTTACTGGCCCATTTCATCTAAGTTATCAAATTTGTGGGCATAGAATTGTTCGTAGTGTTTTTGTATTTTTCTTTTAATGTCCATTGGCTCTATTGCGATATTCCCTCTTTCAAAATGGACTGTTCATTTAGAGATTGGGGAAGATTAAGAGAGAAGGGATATGGGGGGGGGGAAGCAAACTCCAAGTTTTGGACTGGTTAAATCTGAGGTACAACCCTCCGCCCCAAAACAAAAAACAGATCTATCTAAATGGAGAAGTTGAGTAGAAGTTGAGTAAATAAGTTGCAGTTTCGTGTGCCCTGTCAGCCAACTGTATTACGGAAGAGGGTGGGATAAACTACACCAAATGTTGCTGGTAGAGCAATTAAGATGTGATTGGAATGGAGAGGAATTGGAGACTGAGAAAAGTAAAGTCCTTAGAAAAATGCATTATTAGTCCTCTGAGGAGCAAGCTCCATGATGAGATTAAATGTGCAAGAGTTTTATTATGAGATATACCAGTTTTAGAAAAAAATGGAGAGTGAGCTTTAAAAGATTAAGGTAGTCCTCTGACTGACTGCCTTGTAAGTCTGAGCCTGAATGTGGAATGGGACGGAGGTTGTATGGACACATCATAGCTGCTATGCAGCTTATGGACATTACCACAGGCTTTCAAAGAGTCCTTGAACCAAATTCAAGCATCAGAGGAATTCCATTTTAGTGAACTAAACGTAGTGTTCCCTGTTGTAGTCAGAATTAAGAGTAGTTGGTGGGAAATATGGCCTTGGGGAAAATGTAGAGGTAGATTTTAGACCATAGCAAATGGACTTTTGGTCAGTTATACTTCTTGTAGTTGGAGATCAGTACATGCTTTCTCATGGACCCCATCTCTTTTATTTTTACTTATTTTTTGTAAAGGGGAGAGAATAATGTAATACATGAAGGAAAGTCTGTCCTCTTTTTAAAATGGGAATATTTGAATGTCTATGTGCTTATGAAAATTGGTGATGTAGGAAATAAAATGGAGGATTGCTGGAGCTGTGTCTTTGAGTAGTTGACAGAAGATGGGATCTGGTGTAAAGTAAAAGGGTTGTGGTCTAGATGGGGCATGAAGAGTTTATGTATCAAAACAGAAGCTAAAGGAGAAATAAGTGAATATATTTTATAATCTGAGCTTGTTAAAGGTGTATTGTGATTTCTTCTTTCTGCTGAGGGAAATAGTAAGCAAGGTGTTAAGCTAAAAGGAATGTCAGAGTAGGTAGAGTGACTTGAAGAGGGACACAAGGGTGTGGAATTGTCATATTTATGAGAGTATGAAAGTGAGTGAAATCAACATGATTACCAAGCAAACTTTTTTAAATTGTGCTTGAGTTTAATTTATATTTCCACAGTAACTTCTCACTGTATTAGCTACAATGTGGTCAGAGAATATAATCCTTTTGATGACAATTCTTGGAAATTGGTTGAGATTGTTTTATGGCCTAACACATAATTTTATAAAAGATCCAAACATGCTTAAACAGGATGTGTACTCTCTAATGTTGATGAAAGACTCTTTGTAGAGATGTTCTATCAAGTTTGTCAGTTGTGTTGTTCAATTTTTTAAAATATTTACCGATTTTTGTGCTTAATTTTGCACAGATATTTGTTAAAATATTCTAATAGGTCTTAGATTTATCCATTTCTTTCTTAAGTTTCACTTTTATTTTTCCTTATGTATTTGAAGGTCATTTTCTGAAGTGCATACAGACTAGAATCATTAAAATTACAAAGGAATTCAAACTTTTAATATTCTGTAGTAGCCTTTTCTATTTTTGAAAGTGCTTTTGGCCTACATATAAGTTTTATTTAATTTTGATAAAGCTGACTTAAATTTTTATTAGATAATATTTACCTAAGAAATTTTATTCCTTCCATTTCATTTTAACTTTTTAGTGTCCTATGCTTTACTTAAACTATGTTTTTAATTAAAAAAAAATTGTTCTTCCAGACTTGATTCATTTTAGAAAGGAGAGAGAGAAGGGGGGAGGAGCAGGAAGCGTCAACTTTCATTTGTGCCTTGACCAGGCAAACCCTGGGTTTTGAACCTGCGACTTCAGCATTCCAGGTTGATGCTTTTATTCACTGTGCCACCACAGGTCAGTCTTTTTTTTTTTTTTTCATTTATTGATTTTAGAGAGAGGAGAGGGAGAGAGAGAAAGGCCGAGGGGGTAGGGAACCCGAAGTATCACCTTACTTCGCTTATGTGCGTTGACGGGGCAAGCCCAGGGCCTTAAACCAGTGACCTCAGTATTCCAGGTCAACGCTTTATCCACTGCACTACTGCAGGTAGGTCATTTAAACTATTTATAAATAAGTTGTATTAGCATTTTTAAAAATCCAATCTGGAAAATTTTGCTTTTACTTAGAAATTTTAATTCAGTCACAATTGTAGTTATTGATATGTTTGGATATATGTTTAGCAACTTTTTATGCTTTTTGTTAATTTTACTTTTTCTATGTATTTATGAAATTTAAATATGGTCACTTTGTGAAACAAATATGTATTCTTAAAATCTAAATTATATTTAAATATTTATACTTGAAGTCTAAATTATAATTAATATGTTTATCCCCTTGAATAATATAAGCATCTTAAAATATTCTAATAGTTTAACAACCAGTTTACATGGTGTTTTTATAATATTTTAGCTTTAATTTTATTTTAAACCTACAATTTGAAAATTATTGTTTCATAGAGTCAGTGTGTGTTTTTATTTTCCACATGTTAAACATGTTCTTTGCTCAGTATTCCTTCTTGTATCTTCAACTTTTTTGTAGGGCTAGTCTCCTTTTTTCCTGACATACCTCTTTTATAAGTCCCTTTATAGAGAGTCTGTTGGTGATAAACTTAGTTTTGTTTACCTGAAAGCCTATTTTTTTCTTGATCTTGACAAATAGTTTCATTGGGTATATAGCTCTAAATTTCCAGTTATTTTCTCCTAGTCTTCTAAATATATTTTTCCCATTCTTTTTAGTTTCTGTAATGGTTTTTGAGAAGCTAATTGTCAGTCTGATTACTGTTTCCTTGTAGATGAGTTAACTTTTCCCTTTAATTACTTTTAAGATTGCTTTTTTATCTTTAGTGCTTTTTTGTGTTACTATGACAGTATAGGTATAGATTTGTTTTATTTATCCAGCTTCAGATTCATTGGACTTCTGTCATCAACAGCCAGAAATTTCTAGTGATTGTCTTTTCAACCATCCTCCCCTCTTTTACTAAAAAAGAATTATCTTTGACAGAAGTATAATTAGAAATATATTAGACCTCCTCATTTTATTCCCGTGCTCTCATCTGTATTGTCCATATCTCAGTGCATATGTATTACATTGTGAGTAATTCCATTAGATGCTTCTCCAATTCATTCAGTCACTCTTCAACTATCTTATCTGATATGAAATATATTAAGTTTTTACACTCACTTATTATATATTCAACATTTAGAATAAAAAAAAAAGATTTATTTAGCCTAACCTATGGTGGCACAGTGGGTAAAGCATTCAAACTGGAGTATTAAAGTCACCCGTTTGAAACCCTGGGCTTGCCTAGTTAAGGCACATATGGGAAGCAACTACTATGAGTTGATGTTGCTCACTCCTCTCCATCCTCCTTTCTCTCTCTCTCTCTCCGTGTCTCTAAAAATAAAGAAAAATATAATCTTTAAAAAATTTTATTGAATTTATTGGAGTAACATTTGTTAATAAAATTATACAGGTTTCAGGTGCACAGTTCAATAATACATCCTCTGTATATTGCATTGTGTATTCACCACCCCAAGTCAAGTTTCTCTTCATCACCATCTATCCCCCCTTCCCAACTCCACCTCCCCCCTTTCCCTCCTGCAATCCCAACACCTGTCGGTATCTATGAGGTTTTTCTCTCTTTCTTTGCTCATTCCCAAGCCTCCTGGTTCATTTTTAATAATTGCTTGAACCTTACTTTAAATTCTTCTTTCATTTTTTTAAACATATTGAAAATACTTACCTTTGCTGTAGGTGTTTTCTGCTGACTCCCACTCATATTGTTTTTGCTTTGTAATTTTTTGTGCGCTGTGTTATATGTAACTTAGGCATGTTTCTTATGAACTTACATTTGTTGGGGTTTTACATTTGAGATTTCCATAGGACCTGGACGAAGAGTATTTTTTTTTTTAAGAGAGGAATTTTGTTTGCTTATTTTGAAAATACTGTTTACAAAGAACAGCTTTAATTTAAATTCCTAAGTTTTGGTTTTGGGCATAATAATACTGTTGGTATCCTTGAGAAGAGAAACCACACAAAACTGGTAATAAAATGAAAGGCAGGAACAGTCTTGGTACCTGATGACTGTGTAAAGTCACCAGACTAATCCTGAATGCCTATATTACGATATACAGCATGTCCGTAAAGTCATGGTGCACTTTTGACCGTGTGACCAGTCAAAAGTGCACCTTGACTTTACGGACACACTGTATTTTATGTGGAAAAATAAAATTTCTATCATTTATGCTGCTGATATTTCTATTCTGTGCTACTATCAGCCAGATACAGTTCCTACCTGCTATATTCCGAATCCAGCACCCTCTGCAGGAATATAGGTGACTAGGCCTCTTACAGATGCTTATGCCTAGAAATTGCTACTGGGAAAATTCACAGAAATACCGAGAGCATTTTCCAGCTGGACCCCGTTCCCAAGGTGGACCTCAAAGGCAGTTTTATAACAACCATGTAACCTGGAGGAATTCCAGATGCCTTTTAGAGAGAGAAAGTGGCTGCTGTTGCTGCTGATACGGCTGCAGTTTAGTGAAAACTGAAAGGCCGGAATGATGACCTTTCAAGAAGAACAAATGTTATTAAATAATGGATTTTGTCCCACCTCCTACAACAGTCAAGAGCAAAAGGATGAAAAGGGAATCTTATTCTTCTATTAATACCTGCTTAGTCGGTCTCATGCTGACAAAGCAGAAATCAACTGTAAAATTAGCAATTTTGCCCGCAAATTAGCCCCTTGCAAAGTCATAAAAAAGAAGAAAGGAATTAAGAAAAATTCTATTAATGGAGTCAAGGATGGAAAAACCACGAGTAATAGAGCATAAATACCCAGACAACTGATACTTATTTTAAGGAAGATATTACCCAGGTTTTAAATAGCTGCTTATAGCTGTGTAGGAGGAAAGTGTTAATTTATAGCCCTTGGATCAGTGGCCTTTCTTAATGGCTCCTTGGAGCAAATCTATCAGAATTTGAGGAGCACAAGGTTTAAGTTGATGTTAATAAAAACTACCCCATCCACTCCTATCTGAGATATTGCTATTTCATTTTAGAAAGGCACTGCTGTCAGTGGAAAGAGATTAAACTTCAGAGGCAGACAAAGTTAGGTTTGAATCTGGTTGGGCTCCCTCACTGGCCTTGGGAATGTCTTTTCACCATTCTGGGCCTCTTACTTTGTCTTCCATCAAAGCAGAGGGTGACTGTGCTTCATTGTGTTAGTTGCATGCAAAGAATTTGGTTCCTAATAGGTTGTTAGCAAATGTTACTCTCTTTCTTCTCTCCCTTCAAAATCAGAGGACCAGGAAAAAAAAAAAAAAACATTCTCACATACCCATGCAAAGCAGTTCCATTTAGCTCTGTGACATTCTCCTCATAAGAAGATCAGTGCATAAGGAGGAGCTGAACATGTTTTCATAATTTATGACTGGTCTCAGTCAACAGGCTTCCATTTGCAGTTTTATGAAAACGATAAATCAATATCCAATAGTGGGGGCAGATAATCAGAAGAAAGAAACTGGGATCCTTTTAATACTAAAAAGCAAGAATCCCCAAACTTTTTACACAGGGGGCCAGTTCACTGTCCCTCAGACCGTTGGAGGGCCGGACTATAAAAAAAACTATGGCCTGACCAGGTGGGGGCGCAGTGGATAGAGCGTCGAACTGGGATGCAAAATACCCAGGTTCGAGACCCCGAGCTCGCCAGCTTGAGCGCGGGCCCATCTGGCTTGACCAAAAGCTCATCAGCTTGGACCCAAGGTTGCTGGCTCCAGCAAGGGGTTGCTCGGTCTGCTGAAGGCCCGAGGTCAAGGCACATGTGAGAAAACAATCAATGAACAACTAAGGTGTTGCGACGGCAACGAAAAACTAATGATTGATGCTTCTCACCTCTCTCTGTTTCTGTCTGTCCCTATCTATCCCTCTCTCTGCCCTCTGTCCCTGTACAAAAAAAACACAAAAAAACTATGAACAAATCCCTATGCACACTGCACATATCTTATTTTAAAGTAAAAAAACAAAATGGGAACAAATACAATATTTAAAACAAAGAACAAGTAAATTTAAATCAACAAGCTGATCAGTATTTCAATGGGAACTATGGGTGCGGATGCATCCTGTGCTCCTCTCATTGACCACCAATAAAAGAGGTGCCTCTTCCGGAAGTGCGGAAGTGTGACAGGTGCCGGATAAATGGCCTCAGGTGGCTGCATGCGACCCGCGGGCTGTAGTTTAGAGACCCCTGCTAAAAAGGCAGGGGTCCCATTTCTAAGAAGAGACATGCACAGGAGAAAAAATTTGAACTTGGTATAATTTGCTTGATTTGTAGCTTTATTAGTTTCCACCATCATAGTCTCATCTAATACTTCTTAAGTTCCAAGAGGGTATGAGGAGTTTGAGACTCCTTTGGAGGTCCTGGGTGAGTCTCAGTCATTCCTGCTTTCTTAGTTCAAGAAGATGTATTTCATATCTGAAACACATATTTTCTGTGCTAGGGCTGAAAAATGGCAAGATATGTAGACAAGGCAATTAAATCCACAATGCCCATGGAAGATAGACAGATACTATTCGAAGGTGAATAAATCATTGAGAAAAACCTGAATAGCACTTTCAAAAAGAAGTCTTTTTCTAATTGATGGCTGTAGCTTACAAGACTGAGCAAATCCAACTATATTAGAAACACAGATCAGTCACATTTGAATGTTGTATTGTAATCCCAGAATTATTTCCCTTCAGATTTGAAGATCATAGGATCTAGTTTAGGTGGGATTCTTGGAAATAATTTAACTTCCTCCACAACCTTTCCATCGAGTGGTTTTTGTACTTGTGTTCGAGTACCTCTAGCAACAGAAAATAATATTCTCCCCAGAGCAGTTCAGGTCACGTGTACCCTGAGAAGCTCTAATGTGTTAGGCAATTATTTGGGCAGAGGAAATGTATTGGTTTTCCAGGACTGCCGTAACACAATACAGTAGGTTCCCCCCACTCCCTACCTTTAAAATGTAATTTTATTTAAAATATTTAATTGAATTTATTGGGGTAACATTAGTTAAGAATTATATAGGTTTCAAGCGTACAATTCTATCATTCATTATCTGTATATTGTATTGTGTGTTCACCGCCCTAAGTCAAGTCTCTTTCTGTCACCCCCATTGCCCCTTTACACTCCCCATCCCTCTTTCCTCTTGTACTCCTCTAGTCTGTGAGGGTTTTTCTTAGTTGTCCTCCTTATTCACAGTTTTGCATTTCATAGTTTCAGTCACCCCTTACCCAAGTCAACCATGATCTGAAAATATTAAATGAAAAATTCCAGAAAGAAACAATTTATTGGTTTTAAATGGTACACTATTTTGGAGAGTATGAGAAAATCTTGTGCTGTCAGCTCTGCCCTGCCCAGGACGTAAATCTTCTCTGTCCAGTGTATCCATGCTGCGCATGCTCCCGCCCACTCCTGCCCACTTGTCACTAGTAGCCATCTCAGCTATTAGATTAATTGTCAAAGGATTGCAGAGATTGTGTTCAAGTAACCCTTGTTTCACTTATGAATGGCCCTGTGCCTCTCTAGGCGGTAGCTCAGTGGATAGAGCATCGGACTGGGATGCAGAGGACCCAGATTTGAAAATTTGTGGTTGTCAGCTTGAGCGCAGGCTCATCTGGCTTGGTCATGGGCTTGCCAGCTTGAGTGCTGGGTTGCTGGCTTGAGTGTGGGATCATGGACATGACCCCACGGTTACTGGCTTAAGCTCAAAGGTCGTTGGCTTAAAGCCCAAGGTTGGTGGCTTGAGCAAGAGGTCACTCGCTCTGCTGGAGCCCCCTGGTCAAGGCACATATGAGAAAGCAATCAATGAACAGCTAAAGTGCCACAACAAAGAATTAATGCTTCTCATCTCTCTCCCTTCCTCTCTGTCTGCCCCTATCTTTCTCTCTCTCTGACTCTGACACACACACACACACACACACACACACTAACCCTATAAGGCTGGTGGCCATGGCCATGCAGGTTCCCACTGGATTCAGGCAGATGGTAAAGGAATTGTGGAGCTGTAGGATGATGGGTCATTCTGTTTATTAGAGTCTCGCACAGCTGGCCAGCAAGGAGGCAAGAAAAACTGTTTCTCTCTCTTTTTCTCAGGACTCACAAGCAAAACAGGTGGAGGGTGGGAGGGAACCCTTCTCCAGCAAACAATAGCAAACAATGGCCTCTCCCAATGGTGGCAGGTAATCTACTGCCCTGAGGGCAAGCAGCCGCAACCTTACATAGACTATACCAGGGACATCGATCGCGATCTACTGGTCGATCGCGAAGGAAGTGTGGGTAGATCGCATGACATTAAAAAGACATTTGTCTTTTGATTGGCATACAGGGTACCCAATCTGACGTCTGAACTTTTGATGCCCTACGCATGCGCGTTAAACTGCGCTAACTTGTTCAGTTACATTGCTGCGTAGTTAGCCTTCAATTTATTTAAACTAAATACAACAAAGGGTATAAAAATGAGTGCCGTAGCTGGTCCGAGTAAGAAGCCTAAAACCTACCACTTTCATACAGAATGGGAGGGGATTTTTTCCACTATGTCATATTCTAAGTGCGTTTGCCTCATCTGTCTGTGTGCCATTGCTATTCCAAAGAAGGGAAATGTGGAGCGGCTTTTTGGGACTGTTCATAAAAACTATGACATTGACTTTCCTCCGAAAAGAGAGCTGAGAAGGATAAAGGTGAAAGAAGAATACACAATATTAAATAGTAATAATAGTAACTTAAATAATGATAATATAGAAGAAATAAATTTATGTTTTGCATTTTTATTGTAGGTAGATCATTTTGACTTGGTCATCTTATAAGTAGCTCGCAAGCTGAAAAAGTGTGGGCATCCCTGGACTACACACATGGTGCTGCCCAATGCTCCTGCACCAGTCAGGCACAGTAAAAGTAAGCAAGTCTGACACACTTGTCTGCCCAACAGGCCTTAAAGTGCAAGGGAAATGTTGCTGGCAATTCGGATATGTCAAAGAAAAGCCAAAAGTGCTTCCTTTAAGTGAAAAAGTGAGTATAGTATAGGAAGATTTTGAGGGAGACCATGTTTGCATAACTTTTATTATGGTATTCAGTACTTTTTTAATTGTTCTATTTTATTATTAATTGTTTTTAATTTTTCATTGTGCCTATTTTATAAATTAAACTCTAACACAGGTATGTTTGTGTAGAAAACAAAATATTATATATATATATATATATATATATATATATATATATATATATATATATAATTTGGTACTATCCACGGTTTCAGGCATCCACTGAGAGTCTTAGAACATATCTCTGTGGTTAAAAGAAAACCTGGTCTTACATCACAAACTAGGTGACATTAACAACAGAAGATAATTGTGTCACAGTTCTGAAGGCTAGATGTTGGAAATCAAGGTGTTGGCAGGACCATGCTTCCTGTAGGGGAGAATATCCTTAGACATCTTTTCCAACCTCCTTAATGAGCAAGACCAGGACTTTCTGAGCATGTGTGTGTCTACATAAGAAACTTCCAAACCTGTAAGAATTTTTATGAGTTTATTTGAGCCAAACTGTCGACAGTTGCCAGGAAGCAAAGTCTCAATGGATTAAAAAAATGCTCCAGAAATTGGTGGTTTCACCACTTATTTTATACATGAGAAGCAAAGAGAGAAAAAATGGTGGGGAAATCTCTGGGATTGGTTAAAAAGTAAAAATGTACTGTATGGCCAGGGGCTGCCACCATTGTGGCCATTCATGTGCAGGTTCACGTTAGATTTGGGCAGACGGTAAAGAAACAGTGGAGCCAAAAATGGTGGGTGATTCCTTTATTCTAGCCTTGCACTCGGCTGACGAGTAAACACACACACATAGAAAACACTTCCCTTTCGCTCAGAGTTCACAAAGCTACTGACACATACAGTTTTTCCTAGAATCAAAGGCCCCCACCAGTCTCAGTCACTTCTGGTTCCCCATCTTCACACTTTCTCCTGTGTTCTCTCTGCACAAACTGGCTTCTCCTTCAGCACCCTGCCATCTTGGCTTTCTTCTTCCTTCTCCTTCTTCTTCTCTTTTCCTTTTTTAAATTTTTTGGTGTGAAACCCCTCCTCCAGCAAACATTAGCATAACAATGGCCCTTCCCAAGCAGGAAGGTAATCTGCAATTTGCAAACAACTGCCCAGCTCTGAGAGCAAGCACACACATGGCTTCCCAGCACCTTTTGTAGCAATAAAAGTGAGCAAACTCAAATAACACTAATTTTACAAACTTATTTGCCCAACATGTATACACTGAAACTACTTTTACATAGGCAGAAATAAGATAGTTGATAATTAATATGATAATAACAATGAGGGTTTTGTTGGTTCCTGCTCAGGAGAGATGCCTGCCCTAAGAAGGGCAGCAAAAGAATATTACCCTTATTTCAAAGGCATGTTATCAAGTACCTTATTGTAGGTGCAAAAGACAACAGGCTCAATTAAGGTAAGCATAGACCTTTGTTTAGAGAAAAATACCTCCCTAAGACAGGACTACCCACCATGAACTGCTTTTAGTTAGAAATTTTTCATTTCAGACCATCCTGGTTGGTTACTTTAGGTCTCTGAGTTTGCAAGGCCACCATGCAGGGCTCACCTGAGCTTGTCGGGGTTAGTCTGTGGCCCTGTCCTTTTCTTTTTTCTTTTTTTTTTATCCACAATGGTGACAGTGCTGGACATGGCCATGAAGCAGACGGATGCCTTCAATCAGAAAAAGGTGAAACAGATTGAAAAGATCTTGACTGAACCTTTAAAAAGTTTGGCAGTGTCTTCCCAAGCCTCAGTGTGGCAATGAAACAGCCAAAGCAGGTCTTACAGGACTGTAGGACATTGAAGGCCAAGGTAGAGAAGTATAAGGAAAAGGAAAAAACAGAGTCAGTGCTTGCTAAACTCCACCAGGCCCAAGATGAGCTTCAGCTTGTGCAGAATAACTTGGAAGCCAAGTTCAAGCAGCTCCTGGATGAGATGTTGTGTTTCTACAACAGCCAACTTGACTACTTCCAGTCTAGCGTTGAGTTCCTGATCCTAACACAGATGGTATACTACTCTAAAATACCTGAAATCATTGGAGACTTGACCCAAAAACTTGACCAGCCTGACCACCCAGATAAGCAGTAGGATTGGGAGAATGTGATCAAATTGAGTGAGCCAAGAGCCCTCTTATTATGGTTAATGACTGAATGACCTGTTACCCTGGGAAGACTCCTGGGACATAAAGACAGTTTCTCTAGTCTTTTCAAGCTTAATTTCAGGCAGCCCAGGAAAAAAGCTGTCCCCAGGGGAAAGGATGGTAGCTGGAGGATTGGGGACAATGGTGCTCCTGCTCTACCTCACCATCTCTTTAGAATGAGACCAGTACCAGAAATCCCAAGTAGGCTACTCTTTCTACACCCAATAGCAAAAGCCTGTTGACATAGGTAAGCAGTGTAGAAAATTCCCAGGGGTTTTCTTATTTCTTACTTCCCAAAATATTCATCCAAAACGCATCCTGGACCAGGGCCAAAGCTTCCAGTCTTCGAAAGGCATGGGTTTTGTCAGCTCACTTGAGGTCTTAACCTTGCTTGAATGGTTGGGATCACATCTATCTCCATAAGAGTGTTGTGGGGAGTCCATCCATTCTCATTTCCTTTTTCCACTTCAAAGGCCTTTTCTTTGTTTTTTCTGGGAGAGGCCTTGGATGCTACCCTGAGAAACGTGAGAAAACCTGGTCTTTCATCTTAAAAGATTCAGCCTCCAAGGTCAACAAAGGTGGTTGAACCCACTTCTATCCCTTAGGTCAAGTATAGGAGAGAGCCCCAAGTCTTGTAGGTTTCTTAGGTAACCTGGAATTAACTCATATAAATATCCTAACACAGAAAATGTCACAGATTAATTTACAGGCCTCAAGGTAAAAATAGTGAATTTGTGCTGGGCCATATGGACAGAGTAATGCCCTGAGGCTGTTCTTCTGGGGAGGAACAGGCAGTGATTGCTCCCTGGGAAGAATTCTAGATACCTGGAGCCTCAAGGGGCAACAGCTGCCCCCAGAATTTGCAATGGATGGGTGCTTCAATGCCTCAGATTAGAATCCCAGAGAACCTTGCCAGAAGCCTACATTGCTCCTCCATCCTTGGGGTTTTGGCCTGCTGTATTCTGTTGACTAATGACAATGGAGGAGAGGTTCTAGCCTAAAGGCCAAAAAGCACCTTTGCAGTGACTGGCCTCACAAGGTCAAGATTGGCCTGACATGACAACTTGCTCCATAATTTTGCGCCTAACCCCCACTTTAGGACCAACAGGGGAAAGTCAGATATGCTCCCCCTCGGCAATTATGTTGTATGCCTCTTCTAGTCAGCCCACCACCAGGCCAACAACCTTGCTTTAGAATGGACCTTCCTCCTTTGCCACTCTAAAGCTTTCTCACTCCTCAGCCCACCTTCCATTTGAGTCTCAGCCAAATACAAATGCTAGTGGTCATTGATGCTCTTGCTGTCAATAAGTAACATTTGTGCTCATTGAGTGATCTTTGTTTAGCTCTGCAGAGGTTATTGGCTCCAGGAGCAAATAAAGCACTCAGAAAAATACCTCTACCCTCCAAATAGGAAAAAAAACCCCACCCATCTAGGTAGGTTTTGTTATAATTATTGATGAAATAGTGCCATTTATGAACTTTTATACACCAAAATGTTTTTAATTTGACCAGGCTATCCATTAATTCATCTCTGAAAAAAGTAAGTGGCATTCAATTTTAGGTACTATATCCGATAGTATTGAAAAGCTTATGCATTAGGATGTTTCTGAGAATGTTGTTCTGTGCACAGAGGCCTAAGGCAGGGAGAGTCAATCACCTGACCCGGATTCACACTGACAGGTCTCATTTGAGAGCTGTATGGTCAACAGCTAGTTATTAGTGACAGAAGTACTCTCAGCCTGAGTTTCCTACCAGCAATGGGGACTTATTGCTCTGAGATCTGGTCTTCTCTGTCACATTTTGTAGTGCTCAGGAAGACATGCTGATGATTGTAACTTTGCATTAGAGCACCACGTCTGTCTGATGGTGGTGGCGACCACTATGATTATATCCAGGTAAATAAAGGCCTATTTATTAAAATACCAATCTGAGGTGCAAACTATGGGTTTAACATACTCACCATTGAGTTTTGAGCAATCTGGTGTCCTGGATGCTCCCAGGCTCTGTCAGTTGCCAGCCATTGTTGGCATTCCTTGTCTTCTCTCCAGCCTTGGCCCCTGTCATCACATAGCCATCTTCTTCCTGTGTGTTTCTCTCCTCTTATTATAAGAATGCCAGTCATTGTGAAGGGCCCACCCTATTACAGAATGACCTTATTTAAACTAATTACATATGCAATGACTATTTCCAAATAAGTTCACATTCTGAGGTACTTGGGCTTAGGACTTCAGAATGTCATATTGGGGACACAGTTTAATTTGCAAGAAGATATAAAGATGATTAATGATTGGTTCTTGCTTTACATAGCCCCTCGTGCTTTAGTTTATACACATGCTGGCTTAGGAGTTAGGCAAACAAGGCTTTGGAGCTCAGCCAAACCTGCGTAGTAGCCACATGACCTTAGCCAAGTTACTAAAGCCATAATTTCATCTTCTAAAAAATAGGACAGAATTTTGAGAAAATTAAATAAATCAAAGGCTAGAGAGTGTGTATCAAAGTGATTAGCAAAGGGAAGACACCGAATAAATGCTAATTTTTTCTTTCCCGATACCATAAGTCTATTGTCTGATCAGTTTATTCAACCATATTGTCATTCTCTCAGCAAAGATTTATTTAGCACCCACTATATGCCAAGCACTAAGATAGCATTCGTATAGTATAGATGGAAAAGACAGACAAGATCCCTTCTCTCACAATAATTTTCATTCAACTCTAACCTGAATTTTAATTGAAAAGTTTATTTAGCAAAATACCAAATATATAATTTTTTTCAAGATAAAAAGAATGATTACTAACACACAGCCTGAATACTGAAAAGTGAGAAAGGGAACAAGAATTAACATTTATTGAGTGTTTATCAGGTAGCATACACTGTTCCTAGATGAGTTATATATTAATTATCTCACTGAATCCTAAGTCAACCTGGGGAAGTAGTTGTTCAGTTTAGTAAAATGGGGCTCAGGGAAGTGAAGAAACCTGCCTGTGAACACTCAGCTAGTAATTACCAAGAGCCTTTACCCCCACTGCTGCACCCAGGAGTCATACTGTTGGTCAGACATGTTGTTGTCAACTTGAAAACGCAGGATGCAGAAGTGAGTGAGGATGAACAGTGGCTTAGTCTTCCTTTGCCAAAACCATTGACTCTATGCTTTTATATGGCAGTTTATCTTCAAGCAAACTCCCAGGCCATTTTTCTACCCCGTTCTGACTTCTCTTTCCATATTACATATGAGAGCAATTCAAGCAAAGCTTAAATTGTGCCAGACTCTGTTTACTTTATGCTGAATGGGTTTGGAGAGGTCCACCCGCATGCTTTAACTACGGTCTCTTGAAATCAGAGTGGCAAGCGATGCAGTCAGTGATCACAAATCAGTACCCATTGCAAGATGTTGTTTGCCTTAATTCAGTGTTCTAAGAAACCAGACAGCTATGCATTAGCTGAAAGTGATTCCTCCAGCTTTACAGTTTCCCCACTGACTGCCAGCATCTTCCCAAGGCCCTGCCTCGCTACCTAAGGCCTCATAAACACTAATGCCAGGTAACAAGCTCTCCATATGGTTTGTCATTTCAGAGAAATCCTAGGAGATCAGCAGCTTGGAAGACCATGATAGCCATAGAGTTGACGTCTGTTTCTACATTCTTTTCCTTCATTTTATTGTCTGTGTGGTTTGTATATTCTCCCGGACGCCAGCAGGAATTTTAAAAGCCTTTCAAAAATAATATATTCCTTCTGTTCCTTGGGGTAATCTACTTCAAAACTCTTACAGGTATTTTATCCTGAATTTGCTGAGGTTTAATATGTAGGTTTTACTTGATTCATTTGTCCACATGTGGTGGTGAATCAAAGTCTATTCAGTATTGAAAAGAAAGACTTCTTACTGGCACTGTCAATGAGGATCTGCATTCAGAAACTAAGCAGCAGGAATCCTCTAAAGCAGTGGTTCTTAACCAAGGGCAATTTTGCCATGCCCGTCCATGGAACATTTGGCAATGTTTGAAGATATTTTTGGTTGTCATAACTGGTATGCATATGGGTGCTATTCGTATCTAGTGGGTAGAGGCAAAGGGTGCTGCTAAACATTCTACAATCACAGGACACTGTTCCATAAGAAAGAGTTATCTGGTCCCAATATCAATAATACAACACTGAGAAACCCTGACCTAGAGGAATACTTTTCCTCCTACAGTCTTTAGGAATCACCTTGAAAACTCTATGACCTGTTTTCCAGGCTCAGATCAACTATTTATTAATTATTTTAATATGGTCAAATGGCTTAATACTTTTGGACATTAGCTTGCTTGTATGTAAAATGAGGGAAGTGGCTTTGGGGGAATAAACTGGAACAAGTTGAGCAACTAACTGTATTTTATGGTGAAAGGAAAACAAATGTCTAATATTTATGGATGTTCATTGAAGAATTATTTGTCGTAGTTAGTATTATAGAACAGCTCTGTTTAAATGAGAACTCACTTATATCATAGATCATTATGAGGACCATACCAAACAAACAAACAAACAAAAAAAAAAACCCCACAAAGACCAGTTCTCATAACATGGAAAATGCCTTTACGGTAATATTAAGAAAAAGAGCAATGGGATTCAAATTTGTATGTAAAGTGGAGTGGAGAGAGATTTGTTACTTCATTTGCTGAGCTGCCTCTACCATGTTTCTTACTGTTGCATTCATCACCACGTCTACGGTCCCCTTGTTTATGTGTGTGTCTCCACACCCAAACTGTATACTCTTGAGTGGAGGATAGTGAGATTTTCATCACCCTCTGTTTCCCCAGTGTTCTGTGCATAACCGACTGCATGGTGTCTTGTGAGACAGGTAAGTGCTTCATGCTCTGGTCTCCTCATCTGAAAAAAGCAGACAAAATTTTGTATACCTCAGAATTGTTGAGAACAACAAATGAAGCAGTACTTATAATGATTATACATACTATGTCTGATACATAATAGCCATTCACTAAAATTAGTTCTCCTCATTACTTGTATCCCAGCTCTGCCAGTAAACAACATATGTAACCTTGGCAAAGTAAATTCAGATCTTGTCTTGTCTTTTTTGTTTTCTGTCCCCCAACCTTGTAAATGTTGACCTGTACTAGACTTTCTCAATTCTCTTTCCCACAATCTAGATTCTTATGTTTTTTTATTCTAAGTATTAAAGGTTTCAGGAGCCTTGTTGGAAGTCTATTCCTGTGCAGACTTGATAGAACTTAAAATGGTTCCATTGATGTGGTCCAAGGAGGCTTTGAGGCTAGAGCAAGTCATCAGGAGGGAGAACGGCAGCAGGTGGGTGGGACAGTGTGGTGCAGGGGAAAGAACACTGGGTTATGTGTCAGAGAACTGGGATCTAACTCAGGTATTGTGTGGCTGCATATATCATTTTTCCATGGTAACTTCCAAATTTGTCACCAGTGATATCAGCACAAAACATATAGCAAAGTCAAGAACTCTCCAAGCTTTTACCTTGTCTGATTTTGCCATATTCATGTCCTGCCAGTCATGTTATTCTGAATTTGTTCTTATGAGTAGTTTCCCCCAACCCACCATGTGGTTGCCCTTCTCCCACAATCTGTATCTCTAGGTTTTTAAGACAACTTGTGTTGTCTTCTTGTTTAGACGCTAGCTTATTAACCACTCTTGTCTGCTGCATAGAAATCCCAGACTATTACACGGTATGGGCCTGAATGTCTTAGGGTGCTTCCTTTCTGCATCAGAATGACCATAATGAGGCTCAAGGGACTAACTTAAAGAAAAAACATCTGGTTCTGAGAAATCAAAGCAGTGGGAAAATTCTTCACAGGAACCAGAGATGTTAAAGAAATAACAGATCAGAAGCCCCCTGGAAACTGATTAATAAAAATGAATAAATCATTAAGTCTTTGACTTATCTAGTCTTGCTCCTTAAAGAACAACAAATTGATGAAGGCAAATGTAGACTCAGTGTTTGAGTCAAATTTATAACAACTGTCATTGTATAAAACAATGAAACCAACTACCTCTTGAGTAGGGAGACTCAGGCTAGAGAGTAGCAAGTTTTAATGCTGGAGAAGATTCTTGCTTCTGATGAGAAAAAAGATTTAATTGTCTCCAGAGCCATTTTTTTTTTAGCTCTGAAACAGTGGTTTTGCCCCTGAATGTAGCAATGCTCAGAGAGCACAGATCTACCATGGATCAGCCTCGGTGTCAGGTGCCAGACAGGATGCTAGAAGAAACCTTGATATTTTTACAATGATTCTAAAAAGAGGGCCTTAACAATCCCATTTCTGCAGGCAGGAAAATTATGGCTCAGTCAGGGAGACTTAAGTGTTTTTCCCAAGTGTGTCCGAGTTGCAGTAGGGCAAAGAATCCTTAAGAAGCCAGAAATCAGTGGCTCCCACGGTTTTGACCGCACTGGTTTGGGCTCCGGGACTTCTCATAGGAGCCCGAATTAAACGGCAGATTGTTAGCTCCTTTGCACATAGAGGAGGGAAGAATAAGTTTACTTCTTGACGATGAGGAGGAAGAAGGATTTCTGAGGTGAAATGTCTGGGAGCTCCTGCCACCCGGAGCGACTCATTTCACCCCCTTGGAAGCTGGACTTCAGGCCCCATTCCCAGCCTGCCAGTACAGAATCTGGCTAGCAGAGCACTCAGGCTCTCAGACACAAGAGCCAGGCCACAGGTTACCCTGCGAGATGGGGGACTCAGGAGCTGAGAGCAATGGCCAATCCCAGCAGAGAGCAGGAGAAAGAGGAAAAGGAAGGGAGGGCTGAAATCTGTACAGTGTGTCTACCTTGTGTTAAGCACTGTGTTGTGCTCAGCACTTTTTAAATATTTCCTCTTTTAATTCCTCTCCACAGTCCTATTAAGTAGGCATTATGTTCTTCATTTTTCTAAGGGAAGATGTTAAGACCAAAGCAGTTTAAGTAAATTGTCTTACATTATTTAGAAGGCCTTGGGGTTTAATCCAATTTTATTTAACTCCAAATTCCACGATTCCTAACAAATTATGGCTTACCAAATTCTATTCGTGGCTGTTCCCTTTCATGTTTCACCATGTCTATAAAGCATTTATACTTATATTTAACACTTTCCTGTATATCAACTGCTCTTCTTAAATTTTATTTACATGAATGCATTTCACAAAAATATAGATGTATAATGTCATCATGAAGGGGAAGCAATTTCACTTGCCATAAATTATGATAATAACAAAAATATATAAATGAAAACAAAATAGTATTATTAAATTCTTGCAATAAAGTCTATGTCTGGAAGGCTCTATGCCTAAGTTATACTTTCTTTGTGAAAAAACAATTAGCACAGTGTTAGAGAGGCACTAAAAATAGGGAGCACTAATCTCATGTTGTCCCCTTTGGTATGATTGAACAGATTTAAAGATAACCGAATTCATATTATGTATTTCAGAGCTACTTTTGTTAACCTACCCTTCACCATCTCGAGGACGACCATCAATTTGTATTTCAAGTGCACACTTTGGGAAGCTTATCAGGATTGTAGTGATAATATCAGCTTCTGTTCCGATATCAAGCTAGTGCTCACTTTGAATACCATCTCCTGGAGTGAAACCACACAGATTATTAGATAGGAAGCAAAGAGAAGTTTGCAGAAAATAAATATATTTGGATTGTTGCAGTAACTGCCTAAATTGTTTCCTTACCCCAAGTCTTCCATCCAGTGTATTACAATTAAAGATCATGACAATTTTCTAGGCAGAAACATGAGATCGTTTCTTGTTGCAAATATGAGAAATTCTCAAACCCTTAGCTTGGAATTTAGGCTTTGCCTAGTTCTGTTACACCCTGATCACTAACATTGTACTTAGGGCAGAGTGAGCCGAAACAAACCACTCATCATTTCTCTTATGTGTCCTCAAAATGTCCAATCTCCATATTATTGCTAAACTGTTCTTATCTTTAGCGAACCTCTCTCTATTTCTACACTGTACAAAATACCTACATGTGCAAAGGTTTCGGACAGAGAAAAAGAAGCCTTTAAGAGTAAGAACAGTGTAGTGTATAAAGGTCTGAAAGATGACTGTTGGCATTTGTTAGTATCAAATTTCTGAGAAACTGTTGCTGGGATTGTGTTTGATGGGGTTGTTGGTGGACGAAGGAGTAGATGGAAGCTGAGTCACTGGAGACAGCAGGAGCATGTGACTGAGATGAAAGATAATAAGTGAAGTGTTGGAGGAACACAGGAGAGCCTTGAGTATCTTTCGAGGTTTCAATTTGGCCCCTTTTTGGAGGAGGCAAAAAGTTGGAGAGGAAGGAGCTAAGATCTCAACTTAGAGAACTGGGGAGGGAACGAAATCAAAAGGAAATGTGAAGGGCTTGGCTTTGTCCTCGAGGAAGGACACTTGGTGAAGCTCACAGTGAAGAGATGACTTTCTATAAATGAAGTGGAGTTAGCAGAGTGAATTGTAATGTACACTTACCACCAAGTAGCCGGAGAGTCAGGATCTCTCTGGATTGCTGCCATTCAATATATAATATTAGGAGAGTCAGCCTGCTAATACTCATGTGTACTCACAGAACACTGAAGGTTGAAGGAAGTCCAGTCCTTGACCTTGTGCTTGGATCTGCATCACAGAGAGGAAGCCTACTCTCTGAGCTTCAGTGTCAGGAGATTAATTTCTGTACAAAACATTCCATTTTCAGGACGCCTTAAGTAGCTGAAAGTCCTCTTCCTAAATAAAAGCAGTGTCTATTTTCCTGTCAAATGGAGCCAGTTTTGCTCTCACCCCTCCCCCCCCTCCAGGACTGGACTTTCTCCTCAAATGTTTTCCCTTAAACTAAAAGATTAGGTTATTCATCCCTTTTCCATATAAAATGATTTCAAAACCATTCACTGTCTCAGGGATTCTTTTTTGGATATACCAAGATCTGTTTAAGTTGTAATGTCAAAAATTAAAAATATCGTCCCAGCTATAGTTCGATCAGGAAAAATTAGTGAAGTGTTCATTGTAGGCGCAAGATTTCATTAAGCCCAGCCAAGTCACTGCTTGAGATTTATGGAGTACTTATCCCATGCAGGCAATTTCTTAAGAGTTTTAATGCATCATCTTATTTAATCTTTTCAATAACCCTATGAGATAGAAACTATTAATATTCCATTTTAGAAATTGATCATCGGAGGCCAAGATGGGCTAAATAATTTTCTCAGTGTCACTAACCCAGCAAGTAGCTAGGTTGGAATTTGAACTCAAGTTTGCTTGACTTTACTACATTATGATCTCCTCATGTATTGGTGCATTTTTATTCATTTCCCTTCTACGTATAGGTTTTGTGAACCAAGTGCTTAGCAAAGAATATGGTATACTGAAGCTCTTATTAAATGTGAGTTAAATCTTTATGGTGTAGATGTTACGAGATCCCATTTTGCCGGTGAGAAAACCAAGGTTCAGATTAATAACAAATACTTACTGAGAGCCTGCTAAGTACCAGACACAGCACTGTTGCCAACAGTGTGACAAAAGTAAGCCAAGAGTTGTAGTGAAAGAAACAGTCCTATCTCTAGACTTCAAAGTCAACACTATTTCCATAACACCACAGCTTTATCATTCCACAAAATTGCTCAGAATCAGTTTATAAGAATGGAATTTTCCCTCTTTGTGGAAAAAATTAAATAATAAAACAACAGAAAAACTGTTCAGAAAAATGAGTATCTCTTTAGAGAGAGAGAAAGGACTCTAATAAGGGAAACACAATAATGGATATGTCAAGGAGTAGAGGCTCTCTTTACCCTCTCCCCACAAATCTAAGTTTTTTTATTAGTGCCCTCCCCACACCAGCAAATGTGGTATTCTTTTAAGTATGCACTGAAAGTGTAAATCAGAGTAAAGACCATATTTCACGCCAAGTGGCTTGTATATCTATCAGGTATTTATGGCACTGCTGTTAGCCAACTCCTCCATCTGGGATGTCTTTAGCCATCTTTCATCTGGTACACCTATTAGAAGAACTCCAGAGCCATCCATAACAAAGGGGCTCATCTTTTAGAACTCCTTTGGCAGGAGGAAGAAAACCAAAGTTTTCCCATAAAGCCTGTGTTTCACATTGTGTTTAAAGCAATTGTTTGTTATGATAATGTCTTTAGGGGAAAACTTGGCCCTGCCTCTCAAGCATAATAGAACACGATTATTTTATTCTGTTGTGTCTAATGAGGAAACATCTATTAAAAGCACAAGGGTTTGTCTAATCTACAAATTATGAAGAGATTGCAGATCGTCTCTGCATCCCTCCTCCCTAACCCAATGAAGCTAAAGCTTTGGCCATAAAAAAAGAAAAGAAAAAGAGATTTTTATCCATTCTAAATGAATTAATGAATACTTGCTATGACCTGAAGCTAGTTTAAAAAAGAGCAGAAGAGGAAAGATTTAATGGATTCTCCCATTAAATACGATCAAATATTCCTGGAACCAAGTTGTTTCCCATATGCTTTCCAGTTTGAGTCTGTTCAAGTAAAGTTGAAATCTGAAATCTAAACAAGAGCGCTTTCATTTTTTAAAAATTTTAATAATCATTTTGAGAGAGCGATTCCCATGCATCACTGGGAAAAAGAAACAACAGCTTTAATTGTCACTTTAAACACCACAATGCCATCTCATTAATCCCTTAGCAGAATGCCTCATTATTAAAATAATATGTGGGGAGTTTATAGTCCAAAAAAGCCAGGAGACATATCCACTGCTAAAATGTTCCAGAATGTCTCAGAGAGAAATAAAACTACCAGAACTTTTATCCTGTTCCAAACATAGACACAATATCCATGAGGAACTATAATTCATTTTGACATGACTACTCAGATGGTTCCAAACACACGAAGTCATGGTGGAAACCACTCTGGCTATTCCCACCTTCAGCCTGGATGCAGAGACACAGGGCTGCAAGTGTCTCTTATCAATTAGACGTTCAAAACACAGAAGGGCTGGCTAAATGCATAGGGTCGAGGAAACTGCAGGGTTTTATGCCTTATTAATTGGACTTTGCTATTTAAACCCTCGATGACTCCAAATGGCTTTGGCATACAGTCAGAACCATAAAATAAATGGTCTTAAGAAGTGAAAAGGAATACTCTAAGTGAGGCCATTTCCTGTTCCTCCTTAGAATCCTAAACTGTAGCTGGTACCAGAATTTCAAGCTCAAATCTCAGCTGAGCACTCAGCCATCCATTAAATACTGCTGCAACTGTAATAGAGACTTGTCTTCCTCTTCTTTTAGTTCTGGCCTCTTCAAGAGATGGTGGAATGAATAAATAACCACCTCGATTTATAACAGGTCAACAGGTACGCATATGTTGAAAGCATTTGCTCAGCAAAATAAAACCTCACTTCCCTCCCCCCCCCCTTTTTTGTGGCTAGTATTTTTGTCAAGCAATAGTGCTTCCTCTGCCTATCATATCAGTCTTTCTGAGTAAATCACCCCAAAAAGAAGGTTACCTCTGGACTGAGAAAAATTCTGTTTTGGGAGAGAAGGTGGTGGGAGAGATCAGTGTTTGTTTCCTTCTGTCGTTGCTTCCTTTGGAATCAAGACAGGCTCCTGAGACTAGATAGCTTTATCACATGAAAATGAGCAGAGTCAGGCCACAAAGCCGACATCTCTGTCATTAGCATCACCCCTATCACTGCCCCTCCTCATGCTTGTCCAGCATCTTATGCTTCATACCTGGTCCACGTATGGTGGGCTAACAGAGACCTTGAGGGTAAAATGAGGAAGCCACATTATAGGTTGATGGCATGCTACTTAGAGTGTAAAGAGAGAACTTGATTGGAACCACTAGGAAAAGTTAGAGGTAAGAACTCTGCACCACTAAGTCCAGTTCAGGGGATCCTCAGTATAGGCTCTTCTAAGAAAGATTAGAGAGGAAAGAAATAAAAAACCTTTCTTACACACCTCCTGTACACCAGATGGTCCCTTAAGAGCTTCACAGACATTGTCACATTTTTAAAATAAATAAATAAATAAATAAACAAACAAACAAATAAATAAATAATTTGTGTATTTAATTTAGGTGAGAGAAGGGGAGATAGTGAGACAGACTATTGCATGTGCCACAACTGGGATTCACCCAGCAACCCAGTCTTGAGCCGATGCTTAACAACCGAGCTATTTTTAGTGCCTGAGGCTGATGCACTCAAACCAACCAAGCTATCCTCAGCATTTGGGGCCAATGTTCGAACCAGTAAAGCCACTAGCTACTGGAGAGAAAAAGAGAGAGAAGGAGGGGTAGAGGGGGTGAGAAACATATGGTCACTTCTTCTGTGTGCCTTGACTAGGAATCAAACCAGGGATGTCCATAAACCAGGCCGATGCTCTATTCACTGAGCCACTGTCCAGGGCTATTGTTATATTTAAACCTCACAACAGCATTTTGAGAGTCATGTCTGTCTCCATTTTATAGATGAGGAATCCGAGGCTTAGACATTTTAAATGATGTGCTCAAGGTGCATTATGTGGACCTTAAGGTTGAAAAGTATGTCTATGTAAGGTTGAAAAGTATGTCTGTGTATCCCCCAAATCCTGGCAGTTACCTCCTCAGGATCTTTGTGCCACTTTCTATGGACACCAGTACACACAACCCCATACTTCCCACCTTCCCTGGTATTCATCTCCACCAGATCTCTTCTCAGTGCTTCATACTGGGGTCTGCTTGGTGTCTCAGACCACCAGGTCTCTGCTCTTTGTCTTAGTGTTGGTAACCAATATTCTTTTCCCTCCAAATTAAACCTCACCTTGGCCCCAACATCCTGCTTCCCTGCATTGTGTTGGCACACTGTGAGCACGAATAAGCCCAGACAATAGGCAGGAAGGTGTTTTGTAGTTTCCAACCAACCTCTAAATACTTTTTATTAACTTATGGTATACTTTTCTATTAAGACCATGGGCTTTGGGTTTACTCAGAACTGGGTTCAAATTCTGAAATCATTTCTCATTAGGTGGGTCACCTTGAACAAGTGTCTATGTCTATTAGCCTCAGTATTCTCATTCACAAATTGGGGATGGAAATGAATTTCTCACAGATTTATTAAATTATGCGAGACAATGTCTAAAGCACTAAGTTTAGTGCAGAGTGTTTAGTGACTACTTAACAAACGGAAGCAATTATTTAGGGTAGATATTTAAAGTTAAATGGTCTCCATATTTATTTTAGAGTTGATAAATAAAGCTAACATTCCGGGGAATGAATGAGACAATACTATTAGAAAATACTGACCCACCCTCCCCTAAGATGCTGCAGTGGCAATAATTCTTTGCACTGCATTTTTTTTCACGTCTTGCAAGGTGCAATCAATACAATTGATTTAATGATTAATTTATTGTGTTTCTCAGTAAAAGCCCTCTGCATTGACTTCTTAAAATGGAATCTTATTGCATTTCAGACAAACAAAACTAATTGGCAGTAATCATGTAAAGGGGAAGAACAAAGTGTTCTAAATACACATAAACAAAACCAATAATAATGAAAAAACAAAAAGGAGCCTTGTACTATTTTGAGAATGCAAAAGTGGAGAGACGAGTTAGAGTGTCATAGTAGTTTCTGAGCTGCTGAGCCACCAAGAAAGCTCCTGGGGGCCAGAGATGCTGCTCTGCACTGACGTTATTCGTGACCTTTACATCTCGCCTCCTCGGTGGGATCGTCAGGGTGGGTTCTTTTTCTGACTGTTAGTATTAGTAATAATTGTGTTCCTCTTTGACTTACGGTTTGTTTTCATTCCGTAGACTGTAACCAGTGAGGCCTCCATCCTTCCACTGGCTTGTAGAAGAACCTGAGACAGATGTGTGTCCTCTCCACATTCCGGGATGGCATGTTATAGTTATACGTCTCGTACACGTGTCATTGCTGGATCTGTGCTTCCGTGTATCCCACGGTCTACCTTTGCTTCATCTTGTCCGCTCAATTACAAAAAGGTTAATCAAACTGAAGGTCCATGTATCTTGTTAAGTGGCCTATAAGTATATTTGGAATAAGGTAAAAGATATATAAACTGGTGCATAAATAAAACAAAAAATTAGCTGGGGTTAAGGGGTGAGGGACATCAGTTTCCTGTTCACCCTTGCCACAAACCAGCTTTGTCGTCGGGTGCAGCAATGTTTGCCTTCTGATGAGAACAAAGTGAACTCTACCAGCAGCTGTCCTAACCCAGGTATTGGTTCTGTCTGCTCAGTGGTGAGTGCCCCCTTTCTGAAAGGCTGAGAGGGCTGGTGGGCCCCCAACCTGAGGCGGTGGGAGAGGGAATCGGGGATGGCCCAGAGAGGGCTCACTTGGCCACAGGGTGTCAGTGTTGCGGCACTGGAGAGAGGCGGCTGGACCTCGTCTTTGGCAGCAGAAAATGCTTCCTGCTTTTCTCCCACAGCTAAGTCTTAGGCAACCAGGATAAAACAGCATACATTCGATTTTTATCCTGCTCCAGATAAGAAATCTCTTTGATATATGCTTTCCCAACTGCTGTGAGTGTTAAGTTTAAGGCAATGGAAGAGTCAGTGATTTTTAAAATTAATTTTTTTCACCAGCAGGCTGTCTCCATGGGATTGTCTATCCAGCCCCACACTGACAGAGCCTGCTGAGACAGCCAAGTGCCTTAGCCAAATCCTATACTTTGGAGCCTGGCAGGCTTGGGTTTGCATTGAGTATTCTTACCTCCACACTGGTACCCGGACTAGCAGTGTGGCCATAAACAATTTGAAACTTTCTGTGCCTTAGTTTCCTCGTCTCCAAAATGTAATGTATCATACCTATTTCAGAGGAATTTTATGAGAATGAAATTGAGTAGGCATATAGAACAGAGGCTCGTAATTGGTATTCAGTAAATTAGAGCTATTGTTGATAAAATGTGAGCTGGGGATAGCTATTTGGTAACTCAAAATTTTTTCGATGTCCACAGACACTAGACAGATGGTATGTGTGTTTGTGTGTGTGTGTGTGTGTGTGTGTGTGTGTGTGTAGAGAGAGAGAAAGAGAGAGAGAGAGAGAGAGGGTTGAAGAGAGAGGAGAGAGAGAATGGCTTTCAAATACAGTGATTAAATAATTAAACACAGTTTCCCTAAAGGTAAGAATCAGCTATATTAAATCTATGCTGGACATCCTATATACTTGTCTGGTCTTGGCCAAAATTTCCTAGTGCAATTTTGGGATATGAGCCCTTTGGGATGCTTAGTTAGGAAAAAAAAAAAGTTTTGGAAAAAGTGGAATGTACTCTCCCCTTTAAAGGCTCACAATAAAAATCGGCATATTAAAAGCTCCAGTTCTTCCTGACCAGGAGGTGGCGCAGTGGATAGAGCCTCGGACTGGGATGCGGAAGACCCAGATTCGAGACCCCGAGCTCACCAGCTTGAGCGCGGGCCCATATGGC
The DNA here is from genome assembly GCA_037038555.1 of Rhynchonycteris naso. Classification (NCBI taxonomy): domain Eukaryota; kingdom Metazoa; phylum Chordata; class Mammalia; order Chiroptera; family Emballonuridae; genus Rhynchonycteris; species Rhynchonycteris naso. The sequence goes on along the minus strand of CM072997.1, from coordinate 188,424,616 downwards.
TTGAGCAAAAAAAGCTTGCCAGCTTGGACCCAAGGTCGCTGGTTCCAGCAAGGGGTTGCTTGGTCTGCCGAAGGGCCGCAGTCAAGGCACGTGTGAGAAAGCAATCAATGAACAACTAAGGTGTCACAACAGCAATGAAAAACTAATGATTGATGCTTCTCACCTCTCTCCATTCCTGTCTGTCCCTATCTATTCCTCTCTGTGTCCCTGTAAAAAAAGAAAGAAAATAAAAGCTTTAGTTCTAAGCAAATCTACTCAAACTTTGTCCGTAGTTTAACTCCATATTTCTAAGTCATAACTGACCATGAAATAAAAAAAAAAAATCTTTTATCCCATAGAACAAGTGTTTTATAAATTCTACTTCAAATTTCAGACACAAACACTGTTCTGGATACTTTCTGGGTTTTCATCTTTGATCTTTGCCATCAGCCAGTGACATAGACATTATTTAAAATCATTTTATGATAAGAAAACTAGGACTAGGAAAGGTAAGGGAATTTTTTCAGACTCATGAGTCAATATGCCTTTTCATTTTATGTTTTTAATTTTTCATATATCTGCTGTAAGTCCTTCTTCTGTGCCTTCATTCACAGTATTCTCATCTGGAATTTGTCTCTCACCATTCCTGCCTGGGATATCTTCCTCATCGCTTCAGATCTAGGTCAGCAATCACCCCAGTTGTGCTAAGTGTTTCTTCTCTCTGCTCTCATATCACTTTTACTTCTATCAGAATATTGCCAACTTTATTTTGAGAGTGTTTATCTATGTACCTCCTCTTCCCAATAATAAGTTATGAGTTCTGTAAGAGCAGGTGTTGTGTCTTCATTTTTCCTTATATAACTACTCACAAACATAGTGTAATGTAGTGAGCTCACATTTATTAATACTCCTAACATAGAGGTTTAATGTCTCTCTGTTGCTCTGAATTGACTGAACTGAAACCAGTTTTCTCATCTTCAAAGCCTTAAACATTTCCCATTATACCTCACTACCTCCCATTCTAGCTGTAAAAGTTCTACTATGTTTTGGCCCAAATAAACAATGGACCAGTTTTTCTCCCAGGAGAGTTTGTAATACTGTGGAGAATTATAAGGAGCAAATTTGGAAAGAGACTTGCCTTCTAAACTCAAATTTGTATTACATCAGCCTGACCAGGCGGTGGCGCAGTGGATGGAGTGTTGGACTGGGATGAGGAAGACCCAGGTTTGAGACCCCGAGCTTGCCAGCTTGAGTGCAGGCCCTCTGGCTTGAGCAAAGAGCTCACCAGCTTGGACCCAAGGTCGCTGGTTCCAGCAAGGGGGTGCTCGGTCTGCTGAAGGCCTGCGGTCAAGGCACATGTGAGAAAGCAGTCAATGAACAACTAAGGTGTTGCAACAGCAACGAAAAACTAATGATTGATGCTTCTCACCTCTCTTCGTTCCTGTCTGTCTGTCCCTATCTATCCCTCTCTCTGACTCTTTCTCTGTCCTTGTAAAAAAAAAAAATTGTATTACATCAAAGATTGTAATAGCAGGCTATATATAAATCTCTTAGTGCAAGGCTAAGAACAAAGAAAGCTCTCAGTACATATTAGCTCTTATTTCAACTAATTTCAGAGAATGGGTTCTGTCAGTGTCAATAATATATATATATATATATATATATATATATATTTTCATGCCTTGAGTTAAAGATTACAGGGTAAAAGGGGTCAAATACAAGGTGACAGAAGGAGACGAGACTTCGGGTGGTAAGCACACAATAGAGTATACAGATGTTGTATTATAAAGTTGTTCACCTGAAATTTACATAATGTTATTAACCAATGCTACTCCAATAAATGTAATGTAGAAGATTAGATTACAGCATTTGTTGTTGATGAAATCCTTGGTTGGGTAGATTCAATCTGAAAGTTAAGATTCTAGTAGTGCTCAGAGTGAATACAAATGTATCAGAAGCCAGTGGTGGGGCTTCTGATATAAGCAGGTTTATTCTCTCTGATTGGGCTATCAACTTACTCTGGACACTATAGTAGGCAATGGAAGTGTCATTAGGACTGGACAGAGGGTTCCACCTGGAAGTCAAGTTCAATCTCCCTCTCTATCTGCCTTGCCACACACTTGCCCATCAGGAGAACAGGAGTCTGAAGCTTAAGCTTGTCCATATTTTTTTGCAATTTTGCCAGTATAATTCTTTAAGAATAGATTTATAGGATTTTATGGTTTGCATATTTATGCATTCCTTTCCTTTCATTGAAGGCTTTGAGGCATACTCTTTTCTCTCTGCTCCTTCTCTTCCCATATCTGACACTAAACCATGAGGTTGTTCATAAATAGCCCCCACTCCTGGTCTCTGGCTTGTTCATAGTCTTATACTTTCTGAAAAATTGATAGAAGCTCCTGACTTTTCTTCCTGCCCTTGATTATATTAAAATGAATCATGCCATTTATATGACGATTAGTGACATTGAGTATCTTTTCATATGTCCATTGGCCATTTGTATGTCCTCTTTAGGAAAGTGTCTATTTAGGTTCTTTGCCCATTTTTTAATTGGATTGTTTGTTGTTTTCTTTTGGTATTGAGTTTTTTAGTTCTATATATATATTGGATAAAACCTCTTATCATATGTATTGGTGAATATGTTCTCCCATTCTGTGGGTTGTCTTTCCATTTTGTTGATGATTTTTTTTTTGCTGGGCCAAATTTTTTTAGTTTTATGTGGTACCAATTTTTTTATTTCTTTATTTTAGTTTGTTTCCCTTGCCCAATGTGATATATCAAAAAAATATTGCTATAAGAAATGTCTGAGATTTTACTGCCTATGTTTTATTCTAAGATTTTTTATGGTTTCAAGTCTAACATTTAAGTCTTCAATCCATTTTGAGTTTATTCTTATGTATGGTTTAAGAAAGTGGTCTAGTTTCATTTTTTGCATCTATCTGTCCAATTTTCCCAACACTATTTACTGAATAAACTATCTTTACCATATCATATGTTTTTTCCTCCTTTGTTGAATATTAGGTGACCATAAAGGAGTGACTTTATTTCTAGGCTCTCTATTCTGTTCCATTGATCTATATATGTTTTTATGCCAGTACCATGCTGTTTTGATTACTATGACCTTGTAGAATAGTTAGGGGTAGTATGATTTCTCAAACTTTATTTTTTCTCAAGATTGCTGTGGCCATTTGTGGTCTTTTGTTGTTCCATATAAATTTTTAGAATATTTTTTCTAGTTCTGCGAAATATGCCTTTGGTATCTTGATAGGAGTCGCATTGCGTCTATAGATTATTTTGGGCAGTATAAACATTTTAAGGATGTTAAGTCTTCTGATCCATGAAGATGGTATATGCTTCCACTTATTTGTATCTTCTTCAGTTTTTTTCTTCAGTGTCTTACAATTTTCCAAGTACAAGTCTTTTACATGTTTGGTTAATTTTATTCCTAGGTTTTTTATTCTGTTTGAAGAAATTGCAAATGATTGTTTTCTTAGTTTTTCTTTCTGGTAGTTTATTATTGGGGTATAAAAATGCAACTGATTTCTGGATATTTATTTTATATCCTGCTACTTTAATGAATTATTCATTTATTATTTCTAGTAGTCTTTTTGGTGGAATCTTTAAGGTTTTTTATATATAGTGTCATGCCATCTACAAATAATGACAATTTTACTTATTTCTTTCCAATTTTGATGTCTTTATTACTTATTTTTGACTGCTGTGGCTAGGACTTCTAATACTATGATGAATAAGAGTGGTAAAAGCGGACATTCATATCTTGTTGCCGACGATAAAGGAAATGCTTTTACTTTTGGTTCATTGAGTATGGTGTTGGCTATGGGTTTGCCATATATGGCCTTTATTACATTGAAGTATATTGCCTCTATTCCCATTTTGCTGGGTGTTTTAAACACAAATGGGTGCTGGGTTTTATCAAATGCTTTTTCTGCATTTATTGATTTGATTATGTGGTTTTTATTCTTCATTTTATTTATATGGTATATCATGTTTATTGATTTGTGGATATTGTACCAACCTTGCATCTTGGGATAAAACCTACTTGATCATGGAGTATGACTCTTTTAATGTATTGCTGAATCTGGTTTGCTAATATTTTTGTTTTGGTTTGGTTTGGTGTGCCAGTATTTTGTTAAGGATTTTAGCATCTGTGTTTATCAGGGATATTGGCCTATAATTTTCTATTTTTGTAGTGTCTTCATAAAGCTGAATTTGCCTCACAAGGTTGGTGTCTGTCAAATTCTCCCTTTGGATATGATGCTTGTGAAGCATATTGGATCCTACTCTGATGTTTTCAAAATCTGGCCCTGGGTATGTTGTTTCTGGAACTCTTGGGAAGAACTCCAGTGTTGGCCAATATCAGACACTGCTTGTGCCTGGTCCTTGGTAACCTGTTTGAAGCTATAAGCAATTCACAGTTTGTGGCTGCCTTTGCTGGGCTTGGGTGCATGTTAGAAAGACCAAGATGTGCAATAATACCTGCTTTTACCAGCATTGGACCTGGGGGCAGATCTGCAAAAGTCCCAATGCACACCAAGATTTGCATTCAGCTGTTTCCACCAGCTGACTGCTTGTAAGACTCAGTCACTGAAAAAGCCTCTGGAAGAATTGAGAGGATGATGCTTGTGGATTTTCCATTATTAGGAGTTGTTCATCTGACTCCAGTGAAGGTGGTGGGTGTAGCCTCTGCTTCAGAGCCACAGGACTCAGTCTATCTCAGATTTTTTCCCCAACCTCATTAGGGCAGGGCCACTAGCAGTTGGAAAGGTGAGGTCTCTGAAGCCCAGAGTATTGGTCTTCTGGAAGCCAGGATGGTGGTTCTAACAGACCTCTTATGAGGGGGGAAATGACAGTCAGATTTATGGGAAAGTTGGGGGGAATGGCCTCTGTCCTGAAGCCAGACAATTCAGTCACCAACACCCCCCTCCCTTTATGCCCTGACCAAGGCAGCTGTCCCCTCAGCAGGGCTCCACAGGGTGGGCTAAGAGGGAGCCCAGAGTGGCGGCACTTGCTTTCTCTCTGGCTGATGCCACATAGAGGGGAGTGCTCCACCCAAGAGAAATAGCATCTGTGGTACTGGAAAATGACTCAGCACAGGGATCCTGTGGCTGTCCCCCAGGTTTTCTCCTCAGAGCCACAAACGTTATACTCTCCTCATACAACTCTAGTGGGTCCCATCCTTCCTTCGCCAAAGACCAGGTGAGTGGCCACAAACTAAATGTTTTGTGTTGCCCTTTTAAGAGGGTGCTTATGTCTTTAGCAGTCTCCCTTTTCCTGGCTCTGGCTCTCTGGACTGGGAAGCCCAGCTTAAGGTTTAGGTCCTGCACTTCTTAGGGGGAACCTCTTGCAATTGAGATATCTCTGTGAATCTCAGCTACCACCTGTAGGAGCAACACCAGCCCTTTTCACATTTACACCCTTCCTGCCAGTCTCAATGTGGCTTCTTCTGTGAATCCTTGGTTATAAGATTCCTTTTCAGCTAGTCTGCAGTTGGTTATTCAGTATGACTGCTCTTTAATTTGTAATTCCAGTTTGGTCCTGGGAGGAGGTGACTGTAGCAAGATGGTCACCTACTTTGCCACCATCTTGACTGGGACAGCAATAGTATACTTTCTCCCAACATTTCTATTTCCAGATCTCTTATCACTTACATCTTTCTCCCTATACAGGTACCTAGGTGCACACTGAATTTTTTATTATTTCTTATTCTGTGCATCTGAACATTGCTGACAGTAGAATTCTCTTCTTTACTGTAAGTTTGGCATTTCAAATACTCCTCATCTGTGCAGCATCTCCTTAAAGGTAGTGTGCATTGCTGTTACTCTGGGCTTCTAGAGAGACCTCTATACCTAGAGTCCTCTCCTCTTTTTTTTTTATATATATATTTTATTATTATTAATTCTAATGGGGTGACACCAATAAATCAGGGTACATATGTACAATGAAAACATCTCCAGGTTATCTTATCATTCAATTGTGTTGCATACCCATCACCAAAAGTCAAATTGTCCTCTGTCACCTTCAATCTGGTTTTCCCTGTGTCCCTCCCCTCCTCCCTATTCCACTCTTCCCTCCCTCCCCCCATCCCATAACCACCACTCTCTTGTCCATGTCTCATATTCTCACTTTTATGTCCCACCTCTGTATGGAATCATGCTGTTCTCAGTTTTTCTTTTTTTCTGATTTACTTATTTCACTCCGTATAATGTTATCTAGGTACATCCATTTTGTTATAAATGATCCGATGTCATCGTTTCTTATGGCTGAGTAGTATTCCATAGTATATATGTACCATAGCTTTTTAATCCACTCGTCTTCTGATGGACACTTGGGCTGGTTCCAGATCTTCGCTATTGTGAACAATGCTGCCACGAACATGGGGGCGCATTTCTTCTTTTCGAACAGTGCTATGGTGTTCTTAGGGTATATTCCTAAAAGTGGGATAGCTGGGTAAAAAGGCAGTTCGATTTTTAATTTTCTGAGGAATCTCCAAACTGTTTTCCACAGTGGCTGCACCAGTCTGCATTCCCACCAGCAATGCAGAAGGGTTCCCTTTTCTCCACATCCTCGCCAGCACTTATTCTGTGTTGTTTTGCTGATGAGTGCCATTCTGACTGGTGTGAGGTGATATCTCATTGTGGTTTTAATTTGCATTTCTCTAATGATTAGTGATGTTGAGCATTTTTTCATATGCCTATTGGCCATCTGTATGTCCTCTTTGGAGAAATTTCTATTCATTTCTTTTGCCCATTTTTTGATTGGGTTGTTTGTCTTCCTGGTGTTGAGTTTTATAAGTTCTTTATAAATTTTAGTTATTAACCCCTTATCAGATGTGCTGTCGAATATGTTCTCCCATTGTGTGGTTTGTCTTTTTATTCTGTTCCTATTGTCTTTAGCTGTGCAAAAACTTTTTAGTTTGATATAGTCCCATTTGTTTATCTTGCCTTTTATTTCATTTGCCCATGGAGATAAATCGGCAAATATACCGCTGCTATAGTGGTCGGAGAGCCTGCTGCCTATGTTTTCTTCTAAGATGCTTATGGTTTCACGGCTTACATTGAAGTCTTTTATCCATTTTGAGTTTGTTTTTGTGAATGGTGTAAGTTGATGGTCTAGTTTCATTTTTTTGCAGGTGGATGTCCAATTTTCCCAACACCATTTGTTAAAGAGGCTGTCTTTACTCCATTGTATGTTCTTTCCTCCTTTGTCAAATATCAGTTGTCCATAAAGCTGTGGGTTTATTTCTGGGTCCTCTGTTCTGTTCCATTGATCTATGTGCCTGTTCTTATGCCAGTACCAGGCTGTCTTGAGTATAATGGCCTTATAGTAAACCTTGATATCTGGAAGAGTGATACCTCTTGCTTTATTTTTTCTTTTTAAGATTGCTGAGGCTATTCGTGTTCTTTTTTGGTTCCATATAAATTTTTGGAATATGTTTTCTATATCTTTGAAGTATGTCATTGGTATCTTAATTGGTATTGCATTGAATTCATAAATTGCTTTGGGTAATATAGACATTTTAATGATGTTTATTCTTCCTAGCCATGAGCACGGTATATGCTTCCACTTGTTTGTATCTTCCTTGATTTCTTTTATCAGTGTTCTATAATTTTCCGAGTACAAGTCCTTAACCTCCTTTGTTAAATTTACTCCTAGGTACTTTATTTTTTTGGCTGCAATAGTGAAGGGGATTGTTTCCTTAATTTCTTTTGCTGACAGTTCATTGTTGGTATATAGAAATGCCTCTGATTTCTGAGTATTAATTTTATATCCTGCCACCTTGCTGAATTCATTTATAAGGTCCAGTAGTTTTTTGACTGAGACTTTAGGGTTTTCAATATACAATATCATATCATCTGCAAATAGTGACAGTTTTACTTCTTCTTTTCCAATTTGTATGCCCTTTATTTCTTCTTCTTGTCTGATTGCTGTAGCTAGGACTTCCAGAACTATGTTGAATAAGAGTGGTGAAAGGGGGCATTCCTGCCTGGTTCCTGATCTTAAGGGGATTGCTTTTAATCTTTGTCCATTTAGTATGATGTTTGCTGTGGGTTTATCGTAGATGGCCTTTATCATGTTAAGGAATATCCCTGTATTCCCACTTTACTGAGAGTTTTGAGCATGAATGGGTGCTGGATTTTATCAAATGCCTTTTCTGCATCTATTGAAATTATCATGTGATTTTTGTCCTTCCTTTTGTTTATGTGATGAATCACATTGATTGATTTGCGAATATTGAACCAGCCTTGCCTCTCCAGAATAAATCCCACTTGATCATGGTGTACGATTTTTTTCATATCTTGTTGGATCCGGTTGGCTAATATTTTGTTGAGAATTTTAGCGTCTAAATTCATCAGGGATATAGGCCTATAATTTTCTTTCTTTGTGTTGTCTTCGCCCGGTTTTGGAATCAGAATTATGCTCGCCTCATAAAAGGAGTTTGGAAGTCTTCCTTCCTCTTGAATTTTTTGAAATAGCTTGAGGAGGATAGGAGTTAGTTCTTCTTTGAATTTTTGATAGAATTCACTTGTGAAGCCATCAGGCCCAGGACTTTTTTTTGGGGGGAGTTTTTTGATAACTGTTTCGATCTCATTTGCTGTAATTGGTCTGTTTAGGTGTTCTGATTCTTCCAGATTGATTTTTGGAAGGTTATATGATTCAAGAAATTTGTCCATTTCACCAAGATTGTCTCATTTTTTGGCATATAGTTCTTCATAGTATTTTCTTACAATGCTTTGTATTTCTGTTGTGTCAGTTGTTATTTCTCCACTGTCCTTTCTAATTTTATTTATTTGAGTCCTCTCTCTTTTTTTCTTGGTGAGTCTAGTTAAAGGTTCATCAATCTTGTTTACCTTTTCAAAGAACCAGCTTCTGGTTTCATTGATCCTCTGTATTGTTTCCTTCGCCTCTATGTCATTTATTTCTTCTCTGATCTTTATTATTTCTTTCCTTCTACTTGTCTTGGGTTTTATTTGTTGTTGTTTTTCTAGTTCTTTTAGATGCAGGGTCAGGTTGCTTATCTGAGCTTTTTCTAGCTTCTTATGATATGCCTGTAGTGCAATAAACTTCCCTCTCAGGAATGCTTTTGCTGTGTCCCATAAATTTTGAGTTGATGTATGTTCATTATCATTTGTTTCTAGAAACGTTTTTATTTCTTCTTTGATCTCAATGTTAATCCATTCATTATTTAATAACATGCTATTTAGTTTCCAAGTGTTTGAGTATTTTTCAGTTTTTCTTTTGTGGTTAATTTCTAGTTTCATAGCATTGTGATCAGAGAAAATTCTTGATATGATTTCAATCTTCTTAAATTTATTGAGACCATTTTTGTGTCCTAACATGTGGTCTATCCTAGAAAACGTACCATGAGCGCTTGAGAAGAATGTATATTCTACTGCTTTAGGGTGAAAAGTTCTGAAGATATCTATTAAATCAAGTTGATCTAGTGTCTCCTTTAAGTCTGCTGTTTCTTTATTAATTTTCTTTCTTGAGGATCTATCCAGTGTTGTTAGTGGGGTATTGAAATCCCCTACTATGATAGTATTGCTGTTAATCTCGCCCTTTAAATCCATCAAAGTCTGCTTTATGTATGTCGGGGCTCCTATATTTGGTGCATAGATATTTATAATAGTTATATCTTCCTTTTGAATTGTTCCCTTTATCATTATGTAGTGTCCTTCTTTATCTCTTACTACAGCCTTTGTTTTAAAGTCCATTTTGTCTGATATAAGTATTGCTACCCCTGCTTCTTTTTCATTTCCATTTGCATGAAATATTTTTTTCCATTCTTTTACCTTCAGTCTATGAGCATCTTTTGTTTTAAGGTGTGTCTCTTGTAGACAGCATATGTATGGGTCCTGTTTCTTTATCCACACAGCTACCCTATGTCTTTTGATTGGATCATTTAATCCATTTACATTTAAGGTTATTATTGATATGTAGTTGTTTATTGCCATTTTATTCTTTAAAGCTGTATTCTTCTTTTGCTCTATTCATTCCTCCCTTTAAACTGTTCACAACAGGCCTCTTAGTATCTCTTGCAGAATTGGTTTGGTTTTTATGAATTCCTTGAGGCTTTCTTTTTCTGGGAAGCTCTTTATTTCTCCTTCAATTTTAAACGTTAGCCTTGCTGGATAAAGTAGTCTTGGTTGTAGGTTCTTGTTCTGCATTACTTTGATTATATCTTGCCATTCCCTTTTGGCCTCAAGTGTTTCTGTTGAGAAGTCCGATGTCATCCTTATGGGGGCTCCTTTGTAGGTGATAGTCTTTTTTTCTCTAGCAGCTTTTAAAATTTTTTCTTTATCCATTAGCTTTGGTATTTTAACTATGATGTGTCTTGGTGTAGATCTTTTTGGGTTTCTCTTTAATGGAGTTCTGTGTGCTTCTTGAATGTGTGGAGTGTTTCCCAGCCTTAATTTAGGAAAGTTTTCTGCTATGATTTGATTGAACAAAGTTTCCATTTCCTGTCCTCTCTCCTCTTCTTCAGGCACTCCTATGATGCGAATGTTGATTCTCTTCATGTTGTCACAAAGCTCCCTTAGAGTTTCCTCACATTTTTTAAGTCTCTTTTCCTTCTTCTTCTCTGCTTCTGTGCCTTTGTTTATTGTGTCCTCTAACTCGCTTATTCGATCCTCAGCGTGATTCATCCTGCTTTTAATTCCCTCCATTGTGTTCTTCAATTCTGATACTGTATTTGTCATTTCTGTCTGATTCTTTTTTATTATTTCAATTTTGTTTTTTATACTTGTTATCTCTTTATTTAGGTGTTCATAATGACTATCCATTGTTGCTCTAATTTCTTTGAACATCCTAACTATCATTATTCTAAATTCTGCTTCTGGTAATTTGGTTATATCTGGTTCCTTCAGGTCCTTCTCTGGGGATTTCTCTTGATTCATTTGGTTTGCATTCCTCTGCCTGCCCATTTTTTCTGTGTATAAGCAAGTTGTGGCGACTGGAGTCCAGTAGGTGTTGCCTTTGTGTTCTCTAGGTGTGGTCTGTCTGCAGGCTCCCCACCCCCTCTGCCGTTGCCTAGGGTGGTTGGGTATGAGCGTTACCAGCGCCGGCCAACTGTGGCTTTTGCTGTGGTTTCTGCCTCTCCTCTGTGGGAGGGGCTGTCACTGAAGCCACAAGTCTTAGCACCAAGGGTAGAGGTGAGCACCTTTGCTCAGCTGCAGACCCAGCCTATTTCCGGACTTCCGCCCAGAACCCTCAGTCAGAGCCTGCTCGCCACAGTTTCGCGGGTTGGGCGGGGCTTTTGATGTGCTCTCAGCTGTGAGCGTTTGCCCGTCTGGAGATTTAGCCCCGCCCTCAAGGCCAGGGCCCTCCTGCGCAGGGTCGGAAACCAAGGTTTATTGGGCCGGGCGTGTTTGCTGGCTTCCGCTCAGCTGCGGACTTCCGCTCGTCCCGGACTCTACCCCGCCCCCGCGTTCGGAGCCCGCTCGTGCACGTGTGAATGCAATCCGCCCTTTCTCCGGCCGGGCGGGGATAGTAGCGTGAGCTCAACTGCGAGCTTCCACTTGTCTCGGGGTCTACCCCGTTCCCGCGCTCGGAACCCGCTCGTGCACGTATACTGGCCAGCCGGGGTTTCTCCAGCCCGGGGGGTGGGGGGCTGGTAGCGTCAGCTCAGCCACGAGCCCCTGCCCGTCCCTGGTCCTAGCCCGGTCCCCGCGGTCAGGGCCGGCCTGCGCAGGGTTGTAGGGCAGATTTCTGCCCGTTCCTGGCCTCCCGCTTTGTCCCCGTAAGTGGGGTTAAAGGCGTGCCCGCAGCTGCCGGTCCGCTTTTGCGCGTCCCCTCTGGGCTAGACTGAGCTCACACCGGCTTGGCCTCCGCCCACGCCGACAGAACCGCGTTTCAGCGTCCTGCCGCCCACCATACCCTTAAGCAGCCCTCAGCAGAGTAGGAAGGGACCTAATACTCCACACTGTAGGCCTGGGAGCTCCCTCACTTGTTTCACAGCTCAAAACTGTCCAAACGCCTCTTCTAGGCTCTGAGACTGCAGGCTGGGGCTTGGTTCCTGGGACCCAGGTCCCTCCCTCTCCGCCAAACTTTCCTCCCGCCCCGCGGGTCTCTCCGGGCTGCCGTTTGCTCCGGGGAGCTGGGCAGCCCTCTTCGCGTTTTCGCTATTCCTACCAGTCTCAGTGTGGCTTCTTCTGTGTTCCTTGGTTGAAGAGTCCACTTAGTTTAGTTCATAGTTGGTTTATCCAGATGATGGTTCTTTAAATTGAGTTATAATCCACTTTGGTTCTGGGAGTTGGAAGTTGGTACGTCTGCCTACTCCATCGCCATCTTGTAACTCGAGTCCTCTCCTCTTTTTAACTAGAAGGATAGTTCTGGTGATGTGTGAAGAACCTTCCATTCGTGGAAAAGAGAGGACAAAATGATTACTTGCCCTGTGACACTCTCTCTCCTCCGCTGTGGCCGGAATGTAAAAATTAGGCTGAGTAAACCTTTTGCTAGGGAGTTTCTAAAACTCAGAGGCTGAGATGGGACCATCTGGCTACCATGAGAGATTGAAAAAGAAGAAACTAGTTACTTAGGATTGATTCTGAGCTCTGTCTTAGAGTTACCCCTCAAGTTTACTTTTGATTCTCTTGCTCCATGTAGGATTTATCCCAGATACCTAGAGTAGTCAGGGATTAGGACAAAAACCATGTCAAAGAATAACCAGGGCACATATGGTTGGTACTGTTCATGTTATATTTTCTCAGGAGGATTAAGTGAGCAGGGATTTGGGATCCTGGCTCTCTTACAACCACACATCATAACATCCAGCATATTGAGTGATATTTGTTTCTGTGTCTTTCTTCCCTATTAGACTATGACCTCATCGTATGTAGGGTTTGGAGCATAATTGCCATCATTCTAGTCTTATCCTGAGCCCTGAAGGTATCTCAGCAAAAATAAATAAATAAATAAAAATAAAAAGAACAGAGCAAGGCTGATGGCTAACAGTGTGGACTTTGGAGATAGCTGAGATTTGATTCTCCCTTATACCATTAATGAGATGTACATCAAACAGGTTATATGTTCTTTGTGCCTCAGTCTCTTCATGCATTTAGTGAGAATAATAATACTCTTTTTCCCATATTGTTGTTGAGATGATCCAATGAACTGCACAGAAAATTTGTGCCTACCAAACAGCAGACATTGAATAGGTGCTAGTTATACATAATTTTATTCTTTCAGGGCATAATATCTTAGCATATAGTAGACATTTTTATAAATATAAACAAATAATAGAACATTAGATGGAAAGTGTTTCAAAGTACTGTGTAAATTGGTGTGAGGCAAGGTGGTGTTCTCTAAAGAACATGGTTTGGCCTGACCAGGTGGTGGCGCAGTGGATAGAGCATCGGACTGGGACACAGAGGACTCAGGTTTGACACCCTGAGGTCCCAGGCTTGAGTGCAGGCTCATCTGGTTTGGGCAAGGCTCATCAGCTTGAGCCCAAGGTTGCTGGCTTGAGCAAGGGGTCACTTGGTCTGCTGTAGCCCCCTGGTTAAGGCACATATGAGAAAGCAATCAATGAATAACTAAGGTGCCACAACGAAGAACTGATGCTTCTCATCTCTGTCCCTTTCTGTTCCTCTCTCTCATGTCACAAAACAAACAAACAAACAAAAAATAAAAAGAATGTGGTTTGGAAGTCAGAATGATGCATTTGAATTATAGCTCTGTCTTCTACTTTTTTTTTTAGCATGAACAAGTCATGTAGTCTGTCTCAGCCTGTAGAATCCATTATTTAATCCTAGAGGTAGCTGTTATTTTTATCTTCTATTTTATTTGTGTTCCTGCACACTGTCTGGCACCATGTTCTCCAGACAGAAAGCCACTTCCTTATAAACTGAAGCTTTTGTGACAGGGCTTAAAGAGCAGAGAGCAGAGTGAGGCCAGTTCACATTTACAATGACCAGGAACTGCCAGGACTTCTAAATTCTACCTTTGAAGTGGATACACTTTGTGTAACCATGACCCATTAAAACAAAATTTGACATTGGTTGTAGTAAAATAGTAAACAGATAAAGCTTATGTATTTTATTTATCTCTGCCACCTCAGGTATTAGGGGTACCATTTACCAAAATTGTTCATCTTAATATATTTTGGAAAAGGGCCTTTTGATTTAGTTAAAACCTCTGAGAATTAATAAAAAACAACACAGTTATTTTTATTTTATCTCTATCCAGTAATTTTAACAATCCCAAATAGAGATTTTGGAAACTATTTTGGTGAAGAGATGAAAGAGTTAAAACTAATTGGAGCCTGGGGGTGGGGCCAGCCAGTGGCTGGGTGTTAAAGCATTAGAGTTGATTGAGTGCTTATTTTATGCCAAGTCTTTTCATTATCTGTCATCCTAATGGCCACCCTGTTAGGCATTATTAGGTCCATTTTATAGTTTAGGAAACTGGCATGAAATCACAGACCCAAACAGTAACAGTTTCAGAATTTGAAACCCGATTCATGCTCTTTGGACCTGACCACATTGGTTTATGAAGCAGCGACTATGGACTCTCAGGCAGGACTGGCATATAGGAGGGGTTCCGTGAATACTTCTGGCATGATGGATGAATGGATTTGTGGATTATGGATGGATGGATGGATGGTTGGATAGATGGATACTCCCAAAATTCCCAACAAGGTAAAATGTGTTAAAAATCACAAGAAGAACAAAGAGATTTAGAGAGGCAGAAAATGTTTCAGCCTCTAGGTTAAGTACCAAGTGACTGAGAGAAGGATGCTACCAAGTTCAACAAGTGTAGACTGAACCCACAGACATCTGTAAGGAAAGGAGCAAGCATTTCAGATGCCTCCCCTCCAGCCCCATTTGCTTAGTTGACAAGTTAATTACTCAGCTATCAGGAGATAACTTGGTAGCAATAACACGTGTAAGTGTGTAATTATCAAGGGTTCCAGTAGTTGCTGTGTAATTATCAAGTAGTTTTCATGAAACAACATGTGTTTGCTTGTAAATATACAATTAAGTGGTGTCGCCACAGTTAACTATAAAACGAAACCAGCATCTGGCACTTAAGGTACCAGCTGTGGGTCCCTACAATTAAACTTTTCTTTAAATAGGACTAACTTTTAAAAGGCGCCAAGTCCCCAAAACTCACAGAAGCACATCGGATACCACCATTCTGTTTCTTTTGCCTGAAATGATACTTTTCTATTTTCCTTTCATACTTTAAAAAATATGATCTATTCTTAAGGTCAAGCTTAAATGCTCACTCTTTTCCTTGTATTTTGAAGATTTTTTTAAACAGGATGTAATTTCTGCTTTCCTAAAGTTGCTAACTGTCTTTGTGTCTCTTATGATTTTTAATACATTCTACCTAGCTGGGAATTGTGAGCATAGCCATCTATCAATCATGTCACAAATCTTCATTGCTCCCATTTATGTGGCAGGCCCTGGGCTAGGTAATGGAAATAGAATAATAGATATGGCCTTTGTCACCACAAACTTTATAGTATAGGAGGAAAGACATGTATCAAATAATTACCAGTGTGATAAATCTTGAAAAAGATGAAGCAAGGTCTAGTGCTATGGATGTTCATTCTCATTTAGCCTAAGTTACTTGAGGATGGTGGTTCCATTTCCTCAGTTGTTTAATAATTACTTATTTAGCACATACTTTGTGCTATTTACCATGTTATGTGCAAAGGACTTCATAATATATACGATAAGTATTACCTCTGCTTATACTCTAAACTCTCAAGTTATCTACCTCAGAAACTGGAGCATATCAAGTACTCAGTGTATATTTGTTCTTGCTTCTGAACAAATATAATCTAACAACCGTAATATAAAATAATTAGCATCTTTATGTTGACTAAGAGAATCTGGTGACATGTATTGTGGGTATTTGTATTATTAATACATATATGTTAATATATAAAAAGATGATACCTTTTATTATTGGTCATATGCTATATTGACCTAGAACTAAAAACTTAGATTTATAATTTGATAATATATTTTCTTAAAATTCCCCTACTTATTATAAAAGTTAAAAAACTTGAAAAAATATACAAAAATAGAACATGATCACACAAAATTCTCTCATTCAGAAGGGCCTGTTAAGATTCATTTCCTCCCTATTTTAACTCATATTTTTTTCCAAAGGTAAAGATTTAATGTCTTTTTTTTACTTATCATTAAAGTATTAGCATTTCTTTATATTATTAAATATTATTTCCATTTTTAATAACTGTTTTGAATTTTATTATAGATAGGCCATTGTTTTTAACATTTTCTTAATGCCCAAATATATCATTCATTCATTCAACTTTATTTAGTGACTTTTTTAGCTCTGTTCTTGGCACTGGAACTATAATAAAAGTTAACACTGAAGAGAACCCATAAGGAGTTTATATTCTAGAAGATGGATCCTAAACAAAACAGCAACTACCTATTGTGGCGGATGATGTCAAGCAAAGTAGGGTAAGAAGGTAGAGCATATTGGGGGAGGTGCTGATTTCCATAGAGTGGTTAGAAGAGTGTCACTGATTAGGGGATATTTGAGTAAGACCTGAAGGAGATGTAGTTCACATGCAGGAGTTTGGGGCAACAGAGGGAAAAGCAAGTGTCAAGGGCCCATGGTGGGAGTATGCTAGGCTTGTTCCAGGTTCAGCAAAAAGATCAGTATGTCTGAAGGAGAATCAGCAAAGGGGAAGAGTAGTAAATGGGAGTGATGGTATATGGGCCTTGTAGACCACTGAGTACTTTATGTCAAAAGGGGAGCCCAAATGCTTACATTTTAAGAGATCATTCTAGTTGTCATGTTGAGACTAGATTGTAGGACAGAAGAGTGGCACAGAATGTACAGTTAGAAGACTATACCAAAGATGCAAAACTATTTCTCTTGTCTTTGAAATAGAAATAACTTTTAAAATATTTGAGTAGAGCAAATAAAGACCGTTTTTAAAAAAGCTTAAACATGACATGAAAAACTAATCACACAGGAAATCAAAAACAAACTAAAATAACAAGCTCTCCCCCATCACCTCCTAACATTCTTTCCTTCAGTAAAACAAAGGGTATAAAGTGAGGGTGCAGGGAATGCATATTCAAGTACTACTAGAGGGTAAGCTAATGGACTCTATGTAGCAGGACCTTTGCAATTATATTCCTTGTGACCTAGTAACTCACTCCACCCTTTTGGTATTCCTTCCAGCATTATTTAGATTGCATAAAAATTAGACCGTCATTGGTGCCCAACTTCTTTGAGGTACTTTATACTTAGTGTTGAATCACATACATGAATATGAATTATAGTCTGCCTGATGTTCTGTGATTCATCGATACTAGATCTGTCTTCCAGTCAGTCCCATCTCATGCATATAGTGGTACCTTCCCTGGAGCAAGTTGACTATAAAATACTTGTCTAGATCTGCCAAACCTCTATTTGGAAATTGCAATTTGATTTCTGGTTCCTTGTCTTATTCCCCAAATGTTATCAATCAGCAGGTAAGCTCTTGTCAGATTTAAAGCAGATAATCATTGGATGATGTGTGTATTTTCCCTGAGACCTAGCATTCCAGTGTTCAGAATTCATCTAGTCAGAAAGCCACAAATCTTGGTACCTCTTGGGGCCCCACTCCCATATCTAATCTATTAACAATTCCTATTAAATTTACCACTAAAATTTTTCCAATCTGCTTACTTCTCTTTACCATCACCTAACTCTATTCCATCGTCACTTTTTTCTCTAGATTACCTTCTAACTGGGTCTGTCTACTTACACCCATATATTTCTTCAATTAAATCTCCATATTGCACCAGGAAAAAAATCTTTTTTTTTTTTTTTTTTTTTTTTTTTACAGAGACAGAGAGAGAGTTAGAGAGAGGGATAGGTAGGGACAGACAGACAGGAACAGAGAGAGATGAGAAGCATCAATCATCAGTATTTTGTTTTGACACCTTAGTTGTTCATTGATTGCTTTCTCACATGTGCCTTGACTGCGGGCCTTCAGCAGACCAAGTAACAACCTCTTGCTGGAGCCAGCGAGCTTGGGTCCAAGCTGGTGAGCTATTTTTTTTTTAAGCTGGTGAGCTTTTTGCTCAAACCAGATGAGCCCATGCTCAAGCTGGTGACCTCAGGGTCTCAAACCTGGGCCCCTCCATATCCCAGTCCGATGCTCTATCCGCTGTGCCACCGCCTGATCAGGCAGGAAAATATCTTTAAATGCAAATCCAAATATGTTCCTCCCCTGCTCAGAACCATTTAGTGGCCTCACATTGATCTTGGATAAAAGTCATGGCCTTAACCCAATGTTCGACCTGCCTTTACCTGCCTCCCCACCTCAGTCCAGCCCACCCCATCCTAACCCATCCCTTGCCACACCATGCCACGCCATGCCACGCCACGCCACGCCATACCACACCACACCAATCTATCCTGTAGTCTTGGCTGGCTCCAACCACTTTGCTTTTCCTACAGTTCCTCATCCTGGCATCATTCCAGTCTACCAGAGAAGCTATGCATATATGGGAACACTTTGCCCCCATCTAATGTAAAGGACAATGCTAGTCTTACCCCTACTTCCTAGTAATGATTTCTGTCACTTCTTTGCACCTTCTCCTGTGTGCTTTCACACCACACAGCACCTTCAACTCCTATGGAGGATTGCCCTCTGGTTACTGTGGCTACTTTGATGGCATAAAGTACCTGTGAGTTTAAGCCCCCTCTTACAGGGGCCTTTAATCAATGCCCCTAGGTGAGAATTTGAAAGACCCATAATCTTTTCATAGATTGGGACAACTCTGATGCAAGACTTAAGATCAGAGCCCTTGAAGAGTCTGGCTGAAGATGTTCTCTGCACAGCTGTGCCTAAGATTACACTAGCCAGACTTTCTCCTCTTCTCTGTCCTACTCCTCCTGCTCTTACCATCTCTCTGTGATGCATCTTTAGTGCAGGAACCTGTGTCTCTGGGCCGCCTGCTGATAGGGAGTCCCTTCTAAGACACCTAACAGCTTATACTCATTCTTTAGAAATCAGGCCAAGTGTCACTTCTTAAGAATTCCTGACTATCTAATGTTCTCCCTCCATCCACTCTAACTGATGAAAGTCTCTCCTTCATAGCACATCCCAATAAATGTTTTATATGTATTGGTGAGAGTCTTTGATCATAAGCCCCATAAGGCAAGGACTATGTATCTTTGGCTTATCCTTGCATTCTCAGTGCTTGGCATAGTAGCTTAAGAACAATCAATAAAGATTTATTCAATAAATAAATAAAAGTTGACACACTATAAGTGATAAATGTTATAGAAACAGATAAAAATGTTGCATTATTCAAACTATTTTTACTGAGTGGCTGTTATATGCCAGGCAGGCACTGAAGTATTAAATACAAGTTTTCGTATTTTCTTATCCATAGTAGGCACTCAATAAATATTTGTGAAAAGAACAAATGAATACATAATGTGTAAATGAGTTATATAACAAAAAATTATACTATAGTTGAAAAACAAACAAAATAAACCATAATTATGGAAAAAAGTTTTTAAAACTCAGGATTTGTTACCATATCCCTGAGGTTGTTTAGTTGGTCTTAAAGTTACCTTAACAAGGGAAGAGTTTATTCTCTTTGAATGTCAGCCAAATGGACTATTGCCAATGTTATTTGAACATATTTAGCTGAATAAGGTGGCTAAGAAGGCAAGGCTCATTATAGCCCACAATTTTGTTTCTTCGCCCTTACTTCTGAGGTTTTGCTTGGCAGAATCTCCCCTTACAACTGCTTAGAATTGAAAACAGTTGAAGTTTCATAAATTTATGGCTAGTTGTTCTTATAGGGTATAGGTCAATTTGATAAACTGTAAGTTGTAAGATTCCCATACCCATATTTTAAAGTATTCTGATTGCCGAGGGAAAAATCAGCATCTTAAAATGTAAGGTGAAATTTTTCTCAAGTATTGATTAGTTCTGAATGTAGAGATTCCTGCTCCAACTTATGCCCCATCCCCAAAGTTATAAAAATGAGCTCTTACCTTGTAACAATAATAATATTACAGACCTAATTCCAAGAAGTTTTGGTTGGTTTTTATATGAAAATATTAACCCGTTTACCGCACTGAGATGAAACTGGGCCGAGCTAAAGGTGTTGAGGATAAATTCCAAGGCAACTCTTGTTGAAACTCTTCTCTGGAATATTGTATATTATGCCAAGAAAACACAGGCAATTGGCCAACTGAATAATTAGAAATTGCTTTGATTTATGCTCTATTTTGAATTTCTTGATATTACTCAGATTATGTTTTACAACATATACTTCAGTCATAACATCAGCAAAAATTATTGGGCATATACCAAAGGTCGCATATCATTGTGCTAACCTAGACATAAAAACAAAAAAAATCAAATATTTCATAAAGCACATCTATGCATCAATTCTACCGTACCTCAATTTTTAGGCACCTACTCACTAACTCAACCAATTCCAACCAAAGAAGGCCCAACAGAAGTAGTATTTCCTTTCACTTCATGTTTAGGTTTTTGGGAAGTACTGCAGCAATATGGCCAAGTGCAGGGATTCTGTGTATTTAATTCCTACTTCTCTGTTATTTACTGTCTGAGTTCAGATGCAAATCACTTAATCTCTAATTATTGTTGTGACCTTGATAAAATCATCTACCTTTTTTGGTCCCAAATTTCCTCATCCAAAAGCTGATGATGATAATAGTAATCACCTGAAGCATTTTTAAAATAAGGATTAAGTGAATTTAATATATATAAAGTGCTTACAATAGTGTCTGCAGCAATAAGCGCTATATAAAAATATCTTAAATCTTAAAAATTATCTATCATTTCACCTTTTCACTGACATTTGTGTGACTATAGAGAAAAATTTTAATGACTGTAAGTTCCAATTTTCTTATTTTAAGATGGGCATAATGCAAAGTCTCCCCACAGTGTTTTATGAAGACTGGATGAGATAGTCTAGGAGAATATTGCTTTAACAACCACAAAACATATGGCCTTGAGTACATATCAGGCATTTAAAATATTTATTATATAAATGATTGTAAAAAATATTAATTTCTGAGCCACTCCTATATTGTATTCAATGATCCATTTCACAAAAGTTATTGAATATCTGCTAGGTACTAGATGCTATACTAGGACCTAGGGCAGTGGTTCTTAACCTGGGTTCTATCGAACCCTAGGGGTTCGATGAGTTGGTCTCAGGGGTTCGAAGAAACCTCTGCCGTGGAGGCCAGAATAAAGTAATGCACTTTGTTGGTTTTGTTCTTTGAGCAAGGTGATGTTCATGCATGGCTCATTTTGTGCATCAGTAAAAAAACCTATGTCTTGAATTTGGGAAAAAAATCATATTTTATTTATCACTAAAGAAGGGTTCGGTGAATGCGCATATGAAACTGGTGGGTTTGGTACCTCAGAAAAGGTTAAGAACCACTGACCTAGGGGATGGTGAGATAAACCAGATAGTCTCTCAAGGAGAGTGAGAATCTGATGTAAGAGATGGATATAACTCAAATCTTTAATCAATTTCATAAAAACTATGACATGTGCTATAAACCCTATAAAATAAGATGTGTGACTATTAGATTCATTAGGTACATTTTCCTCACTTTATAGATAAAGAATGGCAGGAATTGCCTGACCTGTGGTGGCGCAGTGGATAAAGCGCCAACCTGGAACTCTGAGGTTGCTGGTTCAAAACCCTGGGCTTGCCCAGTCAAGGCACATATGGGAGTTGATGCTTCCTGTTCCTCCCCCTGTTCTCTCTGTCTCTTTCCTCTCTCTCTAATAAAAATGAAAAAATAAAATCTAAAAAAGGAAAAAGAATGGCAGAAATAAATAGTTGTGACTGGACCAAGTTCAAAGTGTTATATATATTTTTTAATTACGACTATTATTTTACAGTAGTTTAAGGTTCACAACAAAAGTAAGAGGGAGATACAAAGATTTTGCATATGCCTCTTAATTTCACACATGCATACCCTCCCCCATTATCAACACCCTCCACCAGAGTAATACATTATACTTGTTGCAGTTGAACCTACACTAACACATCATAGTCACCCAAAGTCCATTGTTTACATTAGAGTTCACTCTTGGTGTTGTATATTCTGTGCATTTAGATAAATCTATAATAAAATATATCTACCATTATGACATCACGCACCGAAAGATTCTCTGTGCTCTATCAATCTTTCCTTAACTCATGCAACTCCTGGCAACTGGTGACCTTTTTATTGTCTCCATAGTTTTGCCTTTCCAGAATGTCATATAGTTAGAATAATATGGTATGTGGCCTTTTCAGATTGGCTTTTCTCACTTGGCAAAATATGCATTTAATATTCTTTCATGTTTATTCATGGTTTAATAGTTCATTTCTTTTGCTAGCACTGAATAATATTCCATTATCTAGCTGTACCACAGTTTATCCATTCACCTACTGAAGGACATCTTGATGAATGTTTATTTTTTCATTGAACTTTACGTTAGATGAATTCAACTCATAGCTACTTATGGTGCCTAATAACATAGAGTAAAATTTTGTTTTTCAGGTCAAGGTGTGGAGCTTAGCAACAGATAAAAAAGTAGGGAAAATAAAAAAAAAACCTACCTCACATAAAAATATTCATGGTTTCCAAGTGTTGAATACCTCCCACATACCAAACACTTTATATTCATCATTTGATTAAATCCTTAGAACTGTGAATAACCATTAATGACAACTAAGGCTTAAAGGGATTCCGAGCGAGATTGCTTTAAGACCACATGGCCAGAAAGTGCAGCAGTCTGCTTGACTATAAAATTCATGCTCTTTCTAACACAGCAAGATACTCTCCTTGGGAATAATTTGGGCTTATATCTGAGCCTCACAATGTGCAATTTTGTAGATCTTTAGGTTTTGGAATCAGCTCCTGAATTTCTGACTGAGGAAGAATGTGCATATTGAAACATACATTTTATTGCTTTCTTCCGCTGGGCACATAACTTACTTTTGTTCTGTCATGTGAAATGCATGCATGACATGTTGGTATAAAGGGGAAAAGGAAAAATAAAAGATTAGAATATCAACATCATAGAGAAATTGGGAAGTGAATGTAGAATCTTTTTGGTGTTCTGAAATTCTTTAATTTTTCCAGCCAGCATCAATATGAGTAGATAGTGGGGACAAACTTGAGGGAAATTCCCAACAATCATTTTTTATCAACAACATTCTTGAGGAGTCAATGCGCTTTACTTTCCAGAGACCCTGTTTCTAGAGGGATACACAATAATATGGAATACACAATAATATAAGAGTGTTATGATGGTCCCTCACCCCTGGAAGTTTCTGAAGAAGAGCAAAAGAGAACCTTTTTTTCTCAAGAATAAAGCTTAATTATGTAGAAGGGGAAGAGGTAAATAATTTAAGCATTTTGGAGGGTCATGTGCCAATCACTATGCTAAGACTTTTTTTTTTTTTAATTTTTATTTTATTCATTTTAGAGAGGAGACACAGAGTGAGAGAGAGAGAGAGAGAGAGAGAGAGAGAAAGGGGGGAGGAGCTGGAAGCATCAACTCCCATATGTGCCTTGACCAGACCAGTGCAGGGTTTTGAACTGGCGACCTCAGTGTTCCCAGGTCGACACTTTATCCACTGCACCACCACAGGCCAGGCTATGCTAAGACTTTTTATGCATATTTTTTCACTTTATTTTCTCAATAACTCATTATATCTCCACTTATGGGTGAAGAAACTGAAGCACAGCTAGGGATTGTCCAAACAAGCTGATATTTAGCTTATTGAGGTGAAGCTGAGACTCCAATCTGTTTCTGAGTGACTCTTAATCCAGTCTTCATTCCCCCCACCCACCATGGAACATATCCAAGAAATACTTGGTTAAATAGGAGAGAAGGCAGAAAAGACAGAAAGAAGGAAAGCAGACAGACAAACCTGACCCACAGGCATGTTGTGTTTTATTTGTCCTTAAGTCTGTGGTATCATTTTGCCCTACATCTCCTATTGATCCAGTAACAAACATAAATTTAAAATGGTCCTAGAATGTTTGACTTATTTAGTGACTTCATCGTTAAAAGGACACTGGGGAGAGAAGCAAGAGTAGAGTTTTCCAAGATCCATTACTATGTGCAAACTGTCTTTCCCCACATCTCTCTTGAAATAGCACCCCTCGTTCAGTTTCTTGCTATCACAGGAGCAATAAAGCAGCTCTCTGCAAGATACATGGAAAGCCCATTATTCTCTACTAGGGTAGAGAACTTTTAATATACAAGGCCAAAAAGAAGAGGCATCATTGTGGTAAATTTAAGCTAAAAAAAATGCATATACATATAGTGATAGCATTAACAATCATTTCACATGTAAACATTTTAAATGATCACAGCAGCTTTTAAATAGAAGAATGTGAGAATTTAGTCTCCTTGTTTTTGTGTGTGTGTGTGTGTGTGTGTGTGTGTGTGTGTGTGTGACAGAGAGAGAAAGAGAGACAGAGAGAGGGACAGATAGGGACAGACAGACAGGAGGGGAGATGAGAAACATCAATTCTTTATTGCGACACCTTAATTGTTCTTTGATTGCTTCTCATATGGGCCTTGATGCGGGGTGGGCTACAGCAGACCAAGTGACCCCTTGCTCAAGCCAGCAACCTTGGGCTCAAGCTGGTGAGTCTTGCTCAAACCAGATGAGCCTGCGCTCAAGCCTGCAACCTCGGGGTTTTAAACCTGAGTCCTCTGCGTCCCAGTTCAACACTCTATTCTCTGTGCCACTGCCTGGTCAGGCTGGTCTCCTCGTTAATCAGACTTGCTTGAACATGCAAAAGAAATAAACAAAAACAAACCCAGAAGCAATAGTCACTGTAATTATTTTTAGGGGCATTCAGATTCTTTTCCAAGCTAACTCCAGAAGTGCTAGAATTGACAGAGTACAAATAATAGTAAACCTTTTGTACTGTAAATGTGTATGCTCATTATTGCAACAACATAATTATTACCATGCATATCATGACAGAGGGTCATTATTTAACTTCCACCTTAAATCCTTCTTGTATATCTGTCCTCTGTGGATCCCAGTATTCCTAGGGTTAATTGAATAAAGAAGTGGTTGTGGGCTAGGAGCCAGGCCAGGGAAAGGAGACAGTGGTTTCTACCTATCTTCCTGTGGCTTTTTCTGCTGTGGGGTGGAGTCTCGCTTTTTCACTCATCTGTCTCCAAACAGATCTCATCTGCTCCACCTGAAGCTAAATTCCGACCTCCTCCTCCTGCCTCCAGTGTATGTCCTATCTCATTTTTTTCTTTTTGGAAGAGTCACACAGAATCCTCATGTGACATAATTCAGTGCCTTGGAGAGGAGGTTCCTATTTCAGCAGGTAGGTGGTATAGTGTAGATCAGTGGTTCTCAAACATTAGCATGTATCAGAATTACCTGAAAGATGTGTTATAACCTACGCCCCAGAATTTCTGATTCATTAGTTCTGGGTTAGGGCCTCAAATTTTGTGCTTCCAACAGGTTCCCACATGGTGCTGATACTAGTAGTCTGGGATCACACTTTGAGAACCACTGTTGTAGAGGTTAACTACAATCACAGGCTTTAATGTTGGACAGACTGGTGTTCCTATTCTAGCTCTTCCACTTGCGTGGTGCCGGGAAAATGACCTGACCCCTCCAAACTGCAGTCTTCTCAGCTGTAAAATGGGCCCAGCTCCCAGCATTAGTGTGTAGATTCAATAAGATAATGCAGGCAAATTTCTCATCACAGTGCTTGAAGTTTGGTAAGCATTTTGTAAGTGTTAGCAATGTTTTAATAATACTTTGTTGCCATTCTTGGTAAAACATTGCCTACAAATTATTTTCTCTAGCTACCAGCTGGAGAGGAAAAACCAAATCTAGGAAGCACCAGGGCTGAGTAATAGATATGACTTACATTTAGGTCACAGCAAGTGATTAGATTGCGTTGTACATTAGTGCCACATAGACTGTATAAAAATCATCTGAGAGACGTGCTAAAAATATATATTCTAGATCCTACTTCCAGAAATTCTGATTAAGAAGACCTGAGACATGCTCTAGAATCTGTATTTCTAACAAATATAGATTGTGTTTTCCTATGTGTTTGTTACTGGCATTAGCCACTAGATTTCTTTTCTTTTTTTTTAGTTTATTATTTTGTGGATTTAATACTTAAATAAGAACAATAAAAGGGTCACACAAAACTAGATGTTATAAAAAAGTTTTAAAATATTAATGAAAAATATTAAATAATACCCGATAAAAAACAATAAAGCTGTTATTTGAGATATTTTCGTATTATTTCTTTTTATTATTAATTTTTTTATTGTATTCATTTTAGAGAGGAGACAGAGAGTAAGAGAGAGAGAGAGAGAGAAAGAGAGAAGGGGGGAGGAGCAGGAAGCATCAACTCCCATATGTGCCTTGACCAGACCAGTGCAGGGTTTTGAACTGGCGACCTCAGTGTTCCCAGGTCGACGCTTTATCCACTGTGCCACCACAGGTCAGGCTTTATTATTAATTTTAATTTATTATGTTTACATGGATTTAAGTGCCCCACTGAATATAACACCCTCACCCCCCATCCCCGTGTCCCTATTTGTATATACCCCTTTTCTTCTCCTCTTCCTAGCTCCCTCCCCGCTTCCCTATGGAGTTTGCTGTCCTGTTACCTGTATCTCTGTGTTATGTATACATAATTTTACTAATCCCTCCACCTTCTCTGATCCCATCCCATCTTCCCCCTTCCCTCTGACTGCCATCCCTCTGGTAACTGTGACCCCACCTCTGCCTCTATTCTGTTCCTCAGTTCACTTTGTTCATTAGGTTCCACATATAAGTGAGATCATATGATATTTGTCTTTCTCTGCCTGGATTATTTCACTTACATAATAATATCCAGGTCCATCCATGCTGTTGCAACTGGTAAGATTTTCTTCTTTTTTCATGGCAATGTAGTATTCCACTGTGTATATGTACCACTGCTTTTTAATCTACTTGTCCACTGATGGACACTTGGTCTGTTTCCAGACCTTGGCTATTTTAAACAATGCTGCAATAAACATGGGGGTGCATATCTCTTTTGAATCAGTGATTTGGTGTTCTTGGGATATATTCCTAAAAGTGGGATGGCTGGGTCAAAAGGCAGTTCCATTTATAATTTTTTGAGGATTCTCCATACAGTTCTCCACAGCGGCTGTACCAGTCTGCATTCCCACCAGCAGTGCAGGAGGGTTCCCTTTTCTCCGCATCCTCACCAGCACTTATTCTGTGTTGTTTTGTTAATGAGCACCATTCTGACAGGTGTAAACTGGTATCTCATTGTGGTTTTAACTTGCATATCTCTGATGATTAGTGATGTTGAACATTTTTTCATATGCCTTTTGGCCATCTGTATGTCCTCTTTGGAGAAGTATCTATTCTGTTCTTTTGCCCATTTTTTAATTGGATTGTTTACCTTCCTGCTGTTGAGTTTTAGAAGTTCTTTATAAATTTTGGTTATTAATCTCTTATCAGATGTATTGGCAAATATCTTCTCCCATTGTGTGGTTTGTCTTTTTATTTTGTTCATATTGTCTTTTGCTGTGCAAAAGCTTTTTAGTTTGATATAGTCCCATGTGTTCATCCTGTTCTTTATTTCACTTGCCTGTGGAGATAAATCGGTAAAAATATTGCTACGAGTGATATTGGAGAGTTTACTGCCTATGTTTTCTTCCAAGATGTTTATGGTTTTATGCCTACATTTAAGTTTTTATCCACTTTGAGTTTATTTTTGTGAATGGTGTAAGTTGGTGGTCTAGTTTTATATTTTGCATGTACCTGTTCAGTTTTCCCAACACTATTTATTAAAGAGACTATCTTTACTCCGTTGTGTGCTCTTACCTCCTTTGTCAAATATTAATTTTCCATAAAGTCATGGGTTTATTTCTGGGTTCTCTGTTCTGTTCTATTGATATGTATGCCTGTTCATATGCCAATACTAAGCTGATTTGAGTACAATGGCCTTGTAGTATAACTTGATATCAGAAAGTGTCATACCTCCCACTTTATTCTTCTTTTTCTAGTTTGCTGAGGTTATTCTTGTCCTTTTTCGGTTCATATAAATTTTTGGAATATTTGTTCTATATCTCTGAAGTATGGCATTGATATTTTTATAGGAATTCATTGAATTTATAGATTCCTTTGGGTAATAGAGACATTTTAATGATATTTATTCTTCCTATCTATGAACATAATATATGCTTCCACTTGTTTGTATCTTGCTTGAATTCTTTTTTCAATGTGTTATAATTTTCTGAGCACAGGTTTTTTACCTCCTTGGCTAGATTGCTTTTCTGATATTCAACCTCCAAGTCATTGTATTCAACTTTAGCTACACATCAGAATCATCTGGGGAGTTTTCAGAAACTCCAGTGGCTAGGTTCTCCCCAGGCCAATTACTTTAGAATGTCTGTGGGTTGAATTCTGGCATCAGGTGTTTTGTTGTTGCTGTTATTTGCTGGTTTTGTCAGATCCCAGGTAGTTTTTATGGCAGCCTAACTTGCGGATCATTGTTCTGAAGAAAGGAGAGTTTTCTTGGGTGAATATATACTGGGAAGAAGTAACTTTGAAATATTAAGCACTATTGTATTAGGCAAAACTTGATGTTGTTGATAAAGAAGGGTTGCTCACCCGAGGAGAGTACAAAGGCATTCATAGTCCTGGCAGTGCACTAGGCATTAGAAGGTGGGAGAAGGCTACGGAAGGAGTAGGCCCTAAAATATGTTGGCCTGTTAAAATCATATTAGGGCAGTCCTTGCCTCCTTTATATCTCAGATAAGATGTTTCCTATTTGTTAGTCACATTTCCCTCATTACAAAGTGTGAGTAAATGTTGTTTTGCCTGCAATGAGCTCAATCCTCTGCTAAGTGTTTTCATATATGTAATGTCATTAAAGTCTCAAATTATCAGTCTGAATTACATATTATCTCTCTCCTTTAGTTATGAAGCCAGAACTCAGTCATACAAGTAGTAACTTGCAGTGTTATCCCAAGCCCCACACTACCTCTGCAACTGAGCAGCAATAACTTTCTTAAAATGGCCTCAAATTTTCTTTCTCAAATTCTTCTTAAATATTTGCCAAATGTCTTTGAACAGACTGGGATTAAAACTGAATGTCAGTAGAAGAGAGGAGGGCAGCTATTCTTGACCATAGGCAGAAAATCCGGTTTCTTCTCTTTCCTAGGAAGGGATTAAAAATATGGTATGATTTCACTAATATGTGGAATCTTAAAACAAAACAAATAAAACAACAAAACAAAACAAAAAGAGACCCATAGATACAGAAATCAAACTGATGGCTGCTGGAGGGGAGGGGAGTGGTGGGCATGGGTGAAAAGGGGAAGGAGACAATGTCATAATATTGTGAGAACTTCGCACAGTGACAGTCACTAGACTTAGTGTGGTGATCACATTGTAAGGTATATAAGTGTCAAGTCACTTTGTTGCACGACTGAAACTAAGGCAATAATGAATGCCAACTTTATTTAAAGATAAGGAAGTGTCAGCACAAATGTCCTCTGGTGACTGCTTATTGTACGTATGTAGAAAGAGTGAGTTTGGAGAAGAATACAGCTTTTATTAAATTGATTTGCTTATTTTTTAAGATATTTGTTTAGCCTCAAAGGTTTCCATCATCTTCTTACCATTGGCAATATTGGACATAAAAGTCAAAACTTTTATTGAACAATAAAAATGCTCTAATAAAGTAATGGCAGTAATAGAGGCAGCTCCATGAAAGCAAGGGGCATGGGCCAGCCTGGAGAATGAATTCCAGTTATAGGGTAATGCTGACTCTTATTTCTAAAAATTAAAACAAATGGAGCATTCTTGTATACATAGACCAACAGCAGAGACACAAACCACTGTCTGTAAGGGATAAAACAAGGCCTTGGAATGTATAGAAGCAAGCTTTAGTATTTCCACGATGTGTGTCCGGCATTGACACAGCACGTTCAAAGTTATCTAAGGTCACTTTAATGGAGGAATTTATAAGGTAGTGAATGGCCAGCTGATTTAAATAAGTCTCTGCAAATATGCACTTGGTGTAAACTTACCTGTCGTAGGCAAGAGCACCGTTTTAAGAGGGTTTTCAGATTCATCATACTCTACGGTATTTTCTTTTAATAATGCATCTTGAAAAATAAGATGTTTAGCTAAGGCTGCTAATTCTTTGAAACTCTCATCATTTAAGCTGTCTACCCTGTTCAGGGCAATTATTTCTATCCACTATCCATCATGCTAAGAAATGACAGCTCAGGGACAAAGAGACTTTTCAAGCAAATGCTTTAAGACAGTGTTTTAGTTTGCAGGCACTGGCCAATGTTAATTAAATTATATAAACAATGACTCATGGTATAAATACAGTGCAGAGAAACTTGAAAGAAAAAAGGCAGTTCAATAACTTTAAAAATATTTATTCTTCTCAAAAAATAAAAGGAGGCCTTTGTTCTCTTGGCATTATTATTATATTCTGTCCTAAATTTTAGGTGTTGTCAATATAAAGTGTCTCTGCAAGCCTTACTTCTAAGATTAGCAGGGGAATCTTTCTGGATTATATTTGTGGAGTACATTTTGGATTGGAGCAAAAGAAAAGGAAGAAAAGTAAGCTCCCTGAGGAGCCACAGAACCATGAGTGAAGGTCCTAGACATTTGCAAAGTGGGAATCGATTCTCAGTGGATGGGAGATTAGTTTAACTGCCAACGGTGCTCTCACAATGCATCATTGTTGAGTGTAACCTTTGATGTCTAATGCACATGTCACTCCTTTCTGGCAAGTTTTAGAAGGTCACTACTTTTTTGAAATTTTGTCTTCTACGACGGGTAATAATATCAGAACCAATGGCACCACCCATTGTCCACCTTCTCTACTCTGAGGAGAAGAATATTGGACAGTCTATACATGACCTTAAATTTACTGCAAAATTGACAGCTTACCAACCTCCTAGAAATTCAGAATTTTTGAGTGCTGAATTGGAAACAACAAAAAGAAAAAATATTGCTAGAAGATCCTTACTTTCTGTTCATTTCCCTTTGTCCTTTTGCTGTGCCTAGTAAAGCCACAGGAAAAATTAACGCTTTGCAAACTTATCAGTGACCTGTGTTATAGGAAGACATCTTGCTAATTTGGGGGATTCAGGTACAGTAACTTGTAAATTCTTGAGGTCACTTTGTGTCATGACCTACAGAGCCTGACGGGCCCCATATGCCCTCAGTGGGAATGATATATGTAGCATGGTTGCAGTTTGAGCTTAAGTGGGATCATTATAGGGTTCAACATGTTTAGTGTAGTCAGGAGAGTGTGCACAGAAGTGTGTTGTTGAGGACTCAGTGAACTTGAAAAGAATGTGTTTGAAAGGAAGAGAAAACCAGGGGCCACAAGTTGGCTTCAAATTTAGTACTGGAGAAGAATGATTAATTTCACATCTCTCAATCAGATTTGTTTATTCGCCCAATCCCAATCAATTTATGATTGAATTCCAGCTTTCTGTCACTCCCATAAAACAATGAGTAGTCCCTAAGTAAACAGACACATTGATAAACAAATAGGTGTAAATTACAGTGTGAACAGCAACTCCTATAGTGAGAGGAAACAACTCCAGTGGCTGTAGCAATAATGGAAGACAGATATCCTTTGATGCAAAATTCAGCATCCTCAATGGTTAGCAACCTTGACACAGATATCAGTGGGGCAGATGCATCGGTAGAAATACTTTCATAGACACTAGCAGACTGTATGACAATGTGATCAACAATAAGTGTCAGACTTGGGCAATATTCTTGATGGCTACTAAATGTGGTATTGGCCTAGTTACCAAGGACACACGATGGCACACTGAAATCTTTAGCTCCCCCAGTCCCTCTCCTGCCTTAAAGAGAACAGTATCTAAAAGGTCAGATAATTTTCACTAAACGGCATGAACTGGTATATTGGATTTAAACTAGGCATTTGCTAGTATTTCAAGATCATTCTATTGACATGGGGATATATACCTTGGTGGTTCTAAGTTGTTTGAGCTATTTGCTCGAGGTAAAAGGCCTTCAATATTATACCTTCTCACATGATGGATGGAGAAAACATGTGGGAATAAGCTTACCCAAGGAAAGAGGACCATGTTGCACAAACTGTTTTAATGACAGGAAAGCAGGATCAAGGTATGAATGATGTCTAAAAGATGTTTATAAAATGTACCCATTTTGACAATCACATCAGATACAAAGAGTTCCCATAGGCTGCACCATTGGACCAAATCTAACACGAGGAGTATGAAAAAAAAAGTTTTTTAAAAACATATGCAGGCCTGACCAAGCGGTGGCGCAGTGGATAGAGCGTCGGACTGGGATGCGGAAGACCCAGATTCGAAATCCCGAGTTCGCCAGCTTGAGCATGGACCCATCTGGCTTGAGCTAAAGCTCGCCAGCTTGGACCCAAGGTCGCTGGCTCCAGCAAGGGGTGGCTCGGTCTGCTGAAGGCCCGCGGTCAAGGTACATGTGAGAAAGCAATCAATGAACAACTATGGTGTTGCAACAGCAACGAAAACTAATGATTGATGCTTCTCACCTCTCTCTGTTCCTGTCTGTCTGTCTCTATCTATCCCTCTCTCTGACTCTCTCTCTGTTCCTGTAAAAACAAAACAAAACAAAACAAAAAAACATATGCAGGATGCAGTAGTAAGAATTATATGATCTGTTCAAACAGAATAAAGGAAGTTGCATAATTTTTTGGTTATATTCTTAACATTAAGTCCAACTTATTTCTCAAATAAAATAAATTATATGCAGTTGCCTTTTCAAGTCTTAGGAAACTACTATTTTCTGGGACAATAATAAGTATGGGTGAAGTTTGTGAGTTCTTTACATGTGGAAATTAGCTGTTGCATGCTAAGTGACGATGAAGAGGAGGGATAATCTTTAGTTGGGAGATATTAGATTATTAAATGTGAAATTAAAACAAACTATGCCCTATATTCTCAGGCATTTTTTAAACATGCATTTGCCTCAGGCAAATTTCCAAATGTTTGAGGATATTCCAGATATTGTTCTTATGCTGATGCTTGATTTAATTATGTTGTGGTCAGAGAAGATACTCTTTGTAATTTCAGTTTGTTGAAATGCATTTAGACTTGTTTTATAGCCCAGAATATCATCTAGTATAGTGACTGTTTCATGTGCAATTGAAAAGAATGTGCATTCTGCATTGTTGGGTATAATGTTCTATAAATGTCAATTAGGTGAAATTGGTTGATAGTGTTGTTCAATACTTTTATATTCCTACTGATTTTCTGTCTACTTACTCTACCAATTATTGAGAGAAGGCTTGCTGAAATCTTCAACTATAACTGTGGATCTGCTTATCTTTTTAGATTTCAGGGTTTGCTTCATGTATTTGGAAGCTCTATTATTAAGTGCATACACATAAAGACTATCTTGATGAGTTGGTGACCCTTTTGTAACTATGACTGACCCTTTTTATATCTGGCAATATCCTTTGATATCTATTTTGTTTGATAGTAATATAGCCATTCTAGTTTTCTT
The DNA here is from genome assembly GCA_037038555.1 of Rhynchonycteris naso. Lineage (NCBI taxonomy): Eukaryota > Metazoa > Chordata > Mammalia > Chiroptera > Emballonuridae > Rhynchonycteris > Rhynchonycteris naso. Next base: position 188,391,059 of record CM072997.1, on the reverse strand, counting down.
CTGATGCTTGTATGGTATATCTTTCATTCTGTTTTTACTTTTAATTTGTGTCTTTCTATTTAACATGAGTTTCTTGCTATATAGAATAACATGAGTTTCTTGGCAATATAGGATAATCTTGCTTTTTTACCCAGTCTGACAATCTCTGCCTTTTGATTGGGGTTTTTAGGCTATATAATGTTAATATTTCTATGATTCAGTTTAGATATATCATTTGCAATTCTTTTTTATTTGTTCCATTTGTTCTTGTTACATTTTCCTCTTTTCTGAAGAAATTCTTGTATTTGTTCACATGTATATAATGTGTCTATCACCCAAGTCTCTTCCTGGCTGCCTTTAAGATTTTTCTCAATCACTAATTTTCAGCAATTTAATTATTATATATCTTTGTGTGATTTTTGTTTTTGTTTATCCTGCTTTGTTTTTTTGCTTTGTAGATATGTGGTTTTATAAAATTCAACCATTATTTTTTTAAATGAGTTTTCTGACCATTCCCTTTCCTTTTCTGGGACTTAAATATACATCAGCATACAGAATATTGCTTCTTATGTCGTTGCAGCTTTAATCATTTTTTTCAACCTTTTTTCTTTGTCTTTCAATTTGGATATATTCCATTGCTATATCTACAAGTTCACTGTCCTTTGCCATGTCTACTCTGTTGTTATATCATCCAGTAATTTTAAAAACATTTTTAGGTATTATATTTTTTACTCTAGGTATTATTTTTTATATTCCATTTCTCTATTTGTTCAATTATATTTTTAATCCTTAGTCTTTATTTATAATAACTGTTTTAAAATCCCTATCTTCTAAGTTTTTCAGTTCTTACACTCCTGGGTTTGTTTTATCAACTGCTTTCTTCCCCTTGTTATGGGTCAGGTTTTTTTCTGCTTCTTCACATGTACTATACTTTTTCTTAAATACTAAACTCATGGACATCACATTGTTGAACACATGGATTTTGTTGTCTTCTCCTAACAATTGCTGAATTTGGTTTGGGCGGGTCATTAAGTCCTTTGCAGATCAACTTAATTCTTTTGAGCCTCATTTTCAAGATTTTTATGAGGTGACTAAAAGTAGCCTTTACTCTATGTCTAATTTAGATTTCCTAAGCAGGCATGACCCTTGTAAGGTCATGCCCTGGGTATTCAGCTATTTTTCTCCACTCTGGATGGTTAGATCTTGAAAGTCTTCCAGCCTGGTGTGAGCTACAGAAATTGTTCAGCATACAGCCTTAAGGTAATTATTCTTATTTATTTATTTATTTATTTTGGAGTGGTTTTGGACATACTGCTTAGTGGTTAGACAATCATATACTTATACAGTGTTCCCTTCAATCTTCCCAAATGGCATCATAAGTTGTTCTTTCTGTGATAGTAATTGTTTGTTTGGTCTCAGGTAGTCTCACATAATATATATGCAGCTTCATGTTCAACCGGACTTAGGGGACTCAATATAGACTTATTAAGCTTTTTTTCTGTATAACTCATTTTCTATTACTTTCCCTTGCAATTACATGAGCTTCAGCCTTTCAAATTCATAGATCTGTCTCATTTCAGAGAGCCCATTATTCTGTTTGGGTTCCCCCTGTATCTGTAGTGATACCAAAGATATCTTCATGTAGAAAATATGGACAGCTACATGACTTACTTTGTTTAGTTCCCTTTTTCATGGATTACATTCCTATGCTTCCTATTGTTCAGTGTCAAAGAATAGTTGTTTACATGGTGCAGTTTTCTAGTTGTATGCCATAAGAAGGCAGGTCTGCTACTAGTTATTCCATTATGGTTGGTACAAAGTTGATAGTGTAGGTTTTAATCTGTTATCTTGATGTAACATTTTCAGTTTTTACATTCTCCCTGAACAAAAAGATATTAAAAAATTTTTAGTTTATTTCATGTTACTTTGGACAGTTCTATTGTATATGTCATGCTTACAAGTTGTATGAACTTAAGTAAATTCTTAAACATATCTGAGACTCGATTCTTCACTTATAATGTGGGAATAATAGTATTAATCTCATGAGCCTGTAAGGTATATAAAGCCTGGGCCTTACAAGAAGATTGATAAATGGTTCTGACATATAATTAACAGTAACAGAAACTATAGCTTAAAAAGAGGTAAAATTTTATAGCTACTTATATTTGTCTCCAGTCAATTGTAAAAAATCTTATCTTTCCTATAAATCAAACAACCAAGTAGAAACAAGAAAAACAGTAATCACATATCACTATATTTTAATTACTCCTCCATATTACCAAAGAATAAACTGGTGTTCCCTTGGTGCCAAAATTTAATTGACTTCTTAGGTTAATAATAATTTTATATAGCACCTTTCAGAAACCACAAGGAATTAAAAATTACACATATACGATCATTTAAATATTTTATACCACTAGCTTTTGGCCACCACTTTATGACTTGTTCCCACACAGGAGTCTAAAATGATATTCCAATTTCAAAGCCAAGATACACATATCATTCTTTTTCTTTATTAGGAAGATAGAATACAGACCCCAATAAACCAGTCAACAAATATTCTGAATGCCAAACAAAGCTTATTGACTTCCAGAATAACTTGACTTCATTACTCTGTTAGGTGAACAAAAAATAAAACTCAGTGAGAATAGAGGTGGATCCCAGGGCCTGGGAAAGGGGTATAGCAATGAGAAAAAGGTCAGTTCAATTCACTGCATCAATAATTCAAGAGTGTTTCGGATGGTTGGTATCTTACAGATCACTTAGTTCTATAGTTTTCAAACTCTGTTCCAAGAATTGAAGTGGCTAGGGTGGGGCAAATGGAAAGAGGAGTGGGAATTGACAGGGCTCTGGACAGTCTCCTTTTTTTAACATACAGAATAGCGCTAGTGTTTCATCTGGACTTTACAGTATGATTTTATTGAAAACAAAAGTGTTGCTGCTAATAAAAAATATTGACCAATTATGATTTAGTCATTAACAACCTCATTTATAGATGGATAATGACAACCAAAGAGTGACTTTCATGCAAGTTTACACAGCTAGTTAATGGCATTTCTATGACTAGAATTCAAGTTTCAGGCTGCTGTTTCTTTCTTTTTTTATAGGGACAGAGAGAGAGTCAGAGAGAGGGATAGATAGGGACAGACAGACAGGAACGGAGAGAGGTGAGAAGCATCAATCATTAGTTTTTCGTTGCCGTTGTGACACCTTAGTTGTTCATTGATTGCTTTCTCACATGTGCCTTGACCGAGGGCCTTCAGCAGACCGAGCAACCCCTTGCTGGAGCCAGCGACCTTGGGTCCAAGCTGACGAGCTTTTTACTCAAGCCAGATGGGCCAGCGCTCAACCTGGCAAGCTCGGGGTCTCGAACCTGGGTCTTCCACATCCCAGTCCAACTCTCTATCCACTGCGTCACTGCCTGGTCAGGTCAGGCTGCTGTTTCTTATGAAGAAAGAGGATCTTTCTGAAGGGTATGTTTTATCTGTCTTACTGGTTTTTCACACTGTGTTCCAGTCAATAAGCCAGGTTCTAGCAGAAGGAAGGTTAATGTCTGATGGGAAAAAGCACATCAGCACAACAATAATTATAAGAGAGTGTTATGTGTTTTGAAGGTAAGCACAGGGTGGTGCAAGAATGCGAAGGAGGGACATATATATTTGACTATGGGTAAGGCAATAGGTGATCTCAGGGCAGAGGCTTGAAGGATATTTAGCAGAAAAAGCAGGTAAATTTCCTTCCCAACAGAGGAAACAATATATGCAAAAGCATGAAGGTGAGAGAAAGAACTGTGTTCCAGGGCCATGATGTCAATAAGAGGAAGGAATAAGAAGCCTTGCACCCTCCTTCTCCTCATGTGCACACCTGTGGAACAATATTACAAGAACCATTCCCTTAATGGCCAATCCACAAACCTACTGAGAGGCTCCCAAACTCCAGGCAGGCATGAAACCAACTGCAGTGAAGAGGCTGGTAGCAAAAGCCCAGACACTCACCATAATCCCGGCCTAGCACACAGCATTATATGATTAAAAAGAAATCCCCGGGTCCCAGATTCTCCTTGGGAAGGGAAGAAAAAGACTGGCCCAGACCTCTAGTGTTCTGATTTTCATGGGGGTTGCCTGACTGGTTTCTGTTTTGCCTGCATCTGAGTGCTGACAGGAAAGGATCCCAAGTTGAGAACTCCTGAGAGCAAAGAGGGTGGTTTGAATAGTACGTGAGCATGTGCCATTAGCCCCTCTTCCTTGTTCAGCACAGAAAACCTTCTTGCCGGGGAGGGAAGCAGTTAAACTTTCCCTCCATTCTCCAGCTTTTCCAGGGACTACCCAAGGGATTGGCTCTGTCTGAGTGCTGACAAACCTGGTATACTCTAGAATATGGAGAGTGTTGATGGTAAATAGGGCAGTCTTCACTAACTACAGACATCCAAGCACTCCCTATAGCCCCTCCCACTGTCTCAGCACAGAGCAAGAGGCTTAAATATCCCAGGTCCCAGAATCTCTCTGAGGAGAGAAAAAGTTGGCCATGTTTCTAATGATCCTGCATTCCAGGGAGCTGCCCACGTTGGCCTCTGTCTCACGTCTCTCAGAGCACTGAGTAGATCTGACCTACTCTAGATGACAGAGGACCGCTGAGAACAAAGATGGAGCCTTGGACTAGGACAAAATCACTCACCAAAGCTCCTCTCCCCAGCTCAGTGCAACGTGTTCAGCAAGATTCCCAGCCCCTGACTTATCTCTGGGGATGGAGATAAAAGGCTGAAACATGGCAATGCTCAGACTTTTTAGGTAGCTGCCCAAGGTATAAGCTTTAGTCACCAATATCAGATTATGGATGGACCCAGCATTCTCTAGGTGCCTGGAAGCAACTGAGAACACAGAAATAGTCTGGGCATGCTGTTGCTCCAGAAGACCTCTGGTACAATAAACAGATACCAAAGGGAACAAGAAATTATGAACTTCTGAAAAAGAGAAGAAAAAAAGAAAACCAGCAAATCCCTCCAATTGGGACACAAGTCCAGAGAAGATGCATACATAGAGCAAGTCTGAGAGGACTCCATAAACTCTGGTCAAGCTGAGTGGTGAGGGCTTCTCCTGGACAAGGCCTAACCATGAAGACTGAGAGAGGTGACTATTTTCCTAATGCACATATGCCAACACTGGGAAGAGAATGAATGAGTAAATGAATGAAGGAAGAAACAAACAAATGAATGAAATCAACATAAATAGGACAATATTGAATTCTTATACCATGTACAAAAATCAACTCAAAATTAACTAAAGACAAACATAAAACTAAAACTACTAGAAGAAAACATAGAGGAAAAGCTTCATAGCATTGGTTTTGGCAATGAATTCTTAAATGTGACACCAAAATCACAGGCAATAAAAGCAGAAATAAGCAAAAGGGATTACATCAAACAAAGGAATTTCTACACAGCAAAGAGAACAATCAACTGAGTGGAAGGGTAACCTCTGAAATGGAAGAAAGTATTTAGAAACCATATAGCTGATCATGGATAATCCAAAATACCTACCTAATTCCTACAACTCAATAGCAATAAAAACAAATGGCTTGTTTAAAAACAGACAAAAGACTTGAATTGACATTTTTCTAAAGAAATATACAAGTAGTAAACAAATACTGTATATAAAAAAATGTTGAACATCACTGACCATCATGGAAATGCAAATTAAACCACAGTTAACATCATCTGACACCCATTAGGATGGCTAATGTAAAAAAAAAAACATTTTGGAGAGGATGTGGAAAAACTGGAATCCTTATGTTTGAGAAATGAAAAATAGTAGCTATTCAGAAAAGAATATTGGAGGTTTCCATAAAATTAAAATAGAACTGCTCTATAACCTAACAATCTCATTTTGGGGTATTTATCTAAAACAATTGCAATCAGGCCTGACCTGTGGTGGCGCAGTGGATAAAGCGTCGACCTGGAAATGCTGAGGTCGCCAGTTCAGAACCCTGCACTGGTCTGGTCAAGGCACATGTGGGAGTTGATGCTTCCAGCTCCTCCCCCTTTCTCTCTCTCTCTTTCTCTCTCTCTGTGTCTCCTCTCTAAAATGAATAAAAAAAAAAAAATTAAAACAATTGCAATCAGGATCTCAAAGAGATATGTTCCTTGCAGCATTATTCACAATATCAAAGATAAGGAAATGACCTAAATGTTCATTGAAGGATAGAAGAGTGAATAAAGAAAACGTGGTACGTACATAAAATGTAATACTAATCATTCTTAAAAAAAAAGAAGGAAATTCTTTTATATGTGACAACATGGATGATATTTGGGGACATTATGTTAAATGGAATAAGCCAGTTACAGGGCAAATACTGCACAGTTCCACTTATGTGAAATATCTGAAGTAGTCAAACTCAAAGAAACAGACACTGGAGTGGTAGCTAACAGGACCTGGTTCGGGGGGAATGGGAGTTGCTCTTCAAAGGGTATAACTGCAGTTATGCAAGATGAATAAGTTCTATAGGTGTGCTGTAAACATTGTACCTGTATTTAACAATACTGGATTGTACACTTAAAATTATTTTAGAAGGGCAGATCTCATGTTATGTGTTCTTGCCATTAAGACAAAATCGTGTTTCGGAAAGGCAAGCAGATTAGTGTAGCAGGGAAGCAGGCTACAAAGGAGGGAATAGTGTAAGAATCGAGAGGTATACAGAGGTCAGGTCAAAGAGGCCTTGAAGTTATTAACCCAAAGAAGCTGAGGAAGCAGCCACAGTCACCACCACTTGCTACTCAATCTCTCTGGACCCCACACTTTCTGATCACTTGCCTCATAAGGAACAAAGCCTATCTCCAAGCCTTTGTCCACTTCCTTGTGACACTGCCTCTCTCTACTGTTCTTAAGGGACATTTCTTCAGCTGTAATCCCATGATAATTAATTAGTGAACTATGGAAAGGGGCTTAAGAAATGTATAAATTGGATATTGGTTTCCATTGAGTCTTTCTGTGCTCATCTATAAAACTATTTCAGTGAAGAGAAAAATAGTTAAGGCATTTGCGCCTGAAGACAGATTATATCATCAGCTGAGCATGGGTCAGATCTTTAGCTATACCATCCATGAAAAATATATTTTGAATCAAAGCTCTGCTTTTACACCACTCTTGAGATGCAAAATAAAATCAACAGCAGTAATAACACAGGTGCTAAAGGTAAAAGTATTAATACAATCTGAAATAGGATCCTCTTACAATAAAATGTCTATAACAGCAGTGATGTTACAGTTCCCAGTGGAAATACATTCTGACGTGCATCTACCCACAGAGGTAGAGATATGCCTGTAAGTGCCAAAGTCACAACACAAGCTGACAAGTTTTGTTTCTCTTTTACTCCTGCCTCAGTATAATTTTGGAACTCCATGGTCTCCAGGTTCAATGTGCTTTAGGGTATACATACCTGTGTTCAGATTTCAGTTTTGTTTCTTGCTAACAAGTTTAGACACAGGTTATGTAACCCTTTGAATTTCAGTGTTTATATCTACCAAATGAAAACAATTCTTTTTTCCTGAGAAGTAAATTAAACTTATTTAATTAAAAAGGATACTGTCTTATTTATAGTTGAATGTAGGCAACATATTAGAAGGTATAGGGTTAAGATTTGACTGTGATTGTTCTGGGACTGTGACTGAGAGTGGGTCAGAACTAATCTTTCTACAAGACTGGCTCTTGATCCAGTATCCAAGCCCCCCTCTCTGGTGGTTGTGTGCTGATTTAACTGACATGTTAACACTGGCAGGTTTGAGGGGGCAGCTGAAGGACTACTACAACAGTCAGAACCATTAAATGTAAATCCGTAATTTAAGTAAAAACCCCATGACTTGGCCTGGCACCAGAGGCGAGTGATGGCTATATTACATAATCTGAATCCTTTGCCTTAAAAAAAAAAGTAAAAGACAGTAATTAGCTATTCACTGCCACATAAACCTTAGGTAATTACAGATTCTGAAAAATTAAAATAAACATCATTAAAAATTTGGGAAAAGTAATGAGAACTATCTGCACGGCCCCTGAAGTGCTTTCCAGCAGACCAGGCTAGCAGAACTGTCAAGATCACATCTCAAATCATGTTAATGTGAACATTTATCACTCAAACCTCATCCCTACATTAGCTAATTGAAGCCATTTAAATTAAGCAACAGGGCAATTTAGGCTAGACACAGGCTTAAAACTTGTCAGTGAAGTTCAAAATAACTCATCCAGTTCCTTGCTCCCATAAAATCATAGACTCTTTGTGTTGGAAGGGATATTAGGGTGTCAGCTAGCTTAATCTCCCACCCATCCAGGAAATCCCACTGTAATATCTGTTCCTGTGCTTTGTCGGAATTTTCTTGAGTACTTTTCCAGATGCAAATCTTGCTAATTCAAAATAAATTTTTGTCAGTTCTAACTGTTAGACTTTTCTGTACTTTATATGAAGTCTTTTTTTTTTTTTTCACTTCCTTTCATTTGTTTTCATTTTGGCTCTGGACCACAAAACACTCCTTATTTCCAAGCACCTTTCAGCTGTCTGGAGACATGGCTCCTGGCTTCCTTGGATCTTATCTTCTCCCAGCTAAGTATCCCAGTTTCCTATGATACACTTCATAACGTGTAGTTTGCCTATTAACCTCCTAGTTGTGTTGTCCTTTGCTCAATGTAGTATAGTTTCTCAGTGGTTATTCTTAACAAATGACCTTGAAAATGAAACCTGACCTCATCAATATACCTTTTTGGTTGTTGTTGTTTTGTTTTATATTTTGTTTTGTTTGTCTTTGGTTCTTTCAGTCATCTGTTGGACTGCTCAAATTTCTAGACAAGTATTAATTAGCTCTTGGGTAACTGAGCAGTTATGTTGCAAATCCCCTTGAAATAATGCCCCTTGAAAACCAATGTAGATTTTTTGAGTTAATCTAGTTGCTTGAAAACAAACACTTAAGTATCAAGAGAAATGAGGATAGTTTAGTTTAGTATGATTACTTTTTGAACATAGAGTCAGTTTTGCATCTTTGAAATAAAGTTGCTGATTTCTATTTATTAGTGTTTTGTTAAGGAGTTTTACGTTTATATATATGTGGGATATTCTGTACTTCCTTCCTTCCTTCCTTCCTTCCTTCCTTCCTTCCTTCCTTCCTTCCTTCCTTCCTTCCTTCCATTCTTTTTTTCTTTCTCTTTCTTTCTTTCATCTTTTCTTCTTTTTTCTTTATTTCTATCCTTCCTTCCTTCCTTCTTCCTTCCTTCCTACCTTCTTCCCTCCCTCCCTCCCTCTCTCTTTTCTTTCTTTTTTTCTTTCCTTTTCTTCTTTCTTCTTTCTCTCCTTCCTTTTTTTCTTCTCTTCTGTCTTTGCCTGGTTTTGGTGTCAGAGAAATCTGAGTAGTATAAAATGAATTGAGATTGTCTTCTTTTTTATGGAAGAGATTTTGTAGAACTGGAGCTAATTATTCTTTAAAAGTTAGATAGAATTTTCTCATGAAACTATCTGAACCTACCTAACACTATATTCTTAAATTAACTCAAAATGAATCATAAACCTAAATAGAAACGGTAACATTATAGACCATCTAATGGAAAACACATGAGAAAATCTTTATGACTGTGAGGAAGGCAAAAATTCTTTGGTTAGGACACAAAAAAACACAATTATTCTCTCTGTGTTTATCTGACAGTTATCACTAATGGTAAATTAAACTAATTTTTATTGGAACATTTAACTAATAAACTGACAGATAAATTGCCTGATGTACTTACATTGAAATAAATAGGTCCTGGCCAGTTGGCTCAGTGGTAAAACGTTGGCCCGGTGTGTGGATGTCCCAGGTTTAATTTTTGGTCAGGGCCCACAGGAGAAGCACCCACCTTTCTCTTCTCGTGTTTTCTCTCTTTCTCTTCCCCTCCCACATCAATGGTTTGAATGAAGTAAGTTGACATCTGATGGTGAGGATGGTCCCATGGTTTCCACCTCAGGCACTAAGAAGAACTCGGTTGCTGAGCAACAGAGCAGCGCCCCAGATGGGCAGAGCTTTGCCCCATAGGGGACTTGCTGGGTGGGTCCCAATCGGGGCGCATGTGGGAGTCTGTCTCTTCTGCCTCCCCTCCTTTTACTGAATTAAAAACAATAAAATATTCAGGGGTCCTTGGGTGATGACAGCCTTGACATAATGACATTTCAAATTTACAATGCTCATTCCTATATAAACTTAAAAAATTGAGACATGAGTGTTTCGACTTGCACCATTAGCCTTGTATTTATGAACAATATGAGCAAACTAGTTTGGTTGCATACAGTAGAAGAATATGCAATACAGTGTACAATACAGTATATTTATATCCTTTTCCTTTTCCTATGGCTTAGGTGTGTTTTTATGTTCTAGAGTATGATTTTATAATTGTGTTAGGATAGCTAAGTGTCTTAGGCTAGGGTGTTTTGACTTACATCAAAATTTGGGGTATGTCACTGTCATAGGAATGACACTGTGTCATAACCTGAGGGCCCTCTGTACTTTTGTTGGAGGTTTAGGTCTTATTTCAGGTTTGATTATCAGAAAAATCCTGAAAATAAAAATCTAAGTCAACTATTAACTCTAATAAAAAATTAATTTGTACAATATGGGAAAATGTAATTTTAATATTAAAATGGCTTCAATATGAACAATATTTTTTTTTGTGACAGAGACAGAGAAAGTGACAGAGAGAGGGATAGATATGGACCGAAAGACAGGAAGGGAGAGAGATGAGAAGCATCAATTCTTTGTTGTGGCACCTTAGTTGTTTATTGATTGCTTTCTCATATGTGCTTTGACTGGGGGCGGGGGGTACAGCAGAGTGAGTGACATCTTGCTCAAGCCAGCAACCTTGTGCTTAAGCAAGAGACCTTAGGCTTCAAGCCAACAACCTTGGGCTTCAAGCCAGTGACCTTTGGACTCAAGCCAGCGACTATGGAGTCATGTCTATAATCCCACGTTCAAGCCAGAAATGCCACATTCAAGCTGGCAACCTCAGGGTTTTGAACATGGTCCTCCATGTCCCAGTTTGATGCTCTATCCACCGCTCTACCGCCTGGTCAGGCTCAATATGAACAATGATTTAAGGCCATGTACATATTGACTATTCAATTAATTTTTAAAAATTTATTGATTTTAGAGTGAAGAAGGGGGGAGAGAGAGTGAGATAGAGAAGCATTGATTTGTTTCACCCATTTATGCATTCATTGGTTGCTTCTTGTACATGCTTACAACCTTGGCATTGGAACAACTGAGCTAACCAGCTAGGGCTTGACTATGCCCTTAAACAGAACTATCGATAGCTATGCATCCGGTGAGATTGCAAATAGAGGAAGAATAGGATTGGTGGAGCAGTTTGCAAAAATGTGAAATGTTATCTTCAGTAGTAAGGAGTCAATAATGTCTAAAGTTAAGAAAAAAAACAAAAGAAAAAAGCAATATAATTATTATTAGAAATAATTAGCTAAGTAGAAGAATATGAAATGAAACTGAAAAATAAAAGTTAGGTGTAAGTTCATCTATGGAGTAAATTGAGGATGTATGTAACACAGGTGGGTTGTGGAAAAGCAAAAAAGAGTGAAGCATGGGATTGCTACTTAAAAAATATATTAGTAAATTTTACCTTTAGATATATGAAAGGGAAATGGGGAGAGAGGGAGGAAGAGTGAAGGGGAAAGAAGAGAAAGAGCACTATGGTACCTGCTTCATTGTGCAGATAATGAATGTAACCTTGCAGGATAAATGAACTTAAACTAGCTGAATATTATGCAAATGGGTATTTATTGCTTAGAATAAAAAATTAAGTGACAGTGTATTATAGTTGTAAAAGAATCTCACATTAGTTAGGCAGAAATGAAGATGCTTGTTAGATGATTTCATATGTGTCACTATTGATAACTAAGACATTAAAATGCAAGATGCATAATAGAAACTAATAATAATAGCTAATACTTATTTGGCACTTACTATAGGCCAGGCTATTGTCCAACATACAAGCTTCACCCAGTCCTAGGGGTAGTAACTATTATCACCACTTTACAGGTGATACAACTTGTCCAAGGTCATAGCTATTTAGTGATGGAATTAGGAGTCAATCCCAGAAAGTTTAACTTGGTATTCCATGAATATTAAGTGGGACAAAGCAATATTTATAATATAGTTAATTAATTTACATAACATCTTATATATGATTAAGTAAATTAATATATGAAATATTAAAAGTAAACATTTGATTATTTTATCTCTATCAGAAGATTATTAGATAGTTCAAATAAGTTAAAAGAATTTTAGTTAGTGGCAGGTAAGAAATATTAGAATTGGAAAAATTGTATTATTTTTATTCATCATTGCTGTATTTAAGGTACATTTGTTAATATAAGATACTTTCCTGACCAATAGCCTAGTTTATATATTATCTATTATATGCTTTTATAGCATCCTGTACATTTCCTTTATAACCACTTACTATAATTCAAATTTTATGTTTATTTATTTTTATTAAATTTGTTGTGATGAATTTTGTTGATTTTAGGTTTTAAGTGTACATCTGTATATTTATCTGTATATTGCACTGAATGCTCAACACCCAAAATCTTGTCTCCTTCTGTCACCATATATTTGATCCCCTTTTTTCTCTTCATCTTTCCTCCTTCTCTCTTGCCCTGTGGTAGCCACCATACTGTTGAATGTGCCTATAAGTTTTTTTTAATTGGTTGTTTGTTGCTTTCTGTTTTATGTCCTACCTATGAAATGAATGGTTCTTATCTTTTTCCATCTAACTTATTTAGCTTAGCATGACATCCTCAAGATCCATCCATGTTGTTGCAAATGGCAGTATTCCACCTTTCCTTATTGCTGATAGTATTCTGTTGGATATATGTACCCCATCTTTACTCAATCATCTATCAAAGTACACTTAGGTTGTTTCCATGTCTTGGCAATTGTGAATAATGCTGCGATGAACATGGGGGTACATATATCTTTACAAATAAATGTTTTCAAAATTTTTGGATAGGTACTCAGAGGAGGGGTTGCTGGGTCATATAGTAGCTCTATTCCTAACTTTTTGAGGAATCTCTGTACTGTTTTCCATAGTGGTTGTAAAAATTTTTAAATTACTCTCAAATGTCTGTCTAATTTTCTAAACTGGAAGTATCACAGTGGAAGATACCTTATTATTTTTCATTATATTGCCTAGTATCTATCACTGCAGGTGTCACATGGCCTATACTGAACCTTCGCTAAGAAAATGAATGAAGAAATATCTACTATGTAAATGCGATGATTTATTTAGTGGTGTATTTCATAGTGGGAGTCCATGTGGTCATTGAGAACCAGAACCATGTTGATGAAGTCTGCCAACTTCCATATATGGCCATCAATGTCTCCCTGTACTTCTAGGTCCAGCCAGCAGTTAGGGAAGGTAGGGAGTGGTTGTATGTATGTGTGTTGGGAGTGAGGAGAATGGAGATGTTATGAGCCTGACCTAGAAGTGGCATATATCACTTCTACCATATCTCATTATCTAGAATTTAGTCAAATAACAACACCTATGTACAAAAAAACAAACAAAAAATGTAAGTGTTGGGCAGATAAAATACATATATTATGCTCATTTTGTTAAAGATGGCATTGCCCATGTGGAAGCCCCTCACCCAGGTGATAATATTGGTTGCCCTTCTTGCTCTGGAGATGGGCGTAATTATGTTAATATGTGTTGGGGGAGGGCTTTTACACCAAAGCTTTTAAAAGGAAGAGAGATCACGTTGTTCAAGAGAAGAGTGATTGCGTTCTCCTGGACATTGTGGAGAGTCAGCAGTGGCAGAAGGCCAGGGCTGAGGCTGGAGCTGGGGCTGCAAGGCCTGCTTAGCAGGGAGAAAAGCAGATTAAGGCCATATGGAGGCCAGGAGAAGCAGCCAAGATGGCGGAGCGCTGAAGGAGAAGCCAGTTTGTGCAGAGTTTGTGTAGAAAGAAGGAGGTAGGGAACAGAGGTGAATAAGACTGGTGAGCTAGAAACCTTTGATTCTAGGAAACTTGGATAAGTCAGTAGCTTTGTGAGCACTGAATGAGTGGAATTTGGAGCCCAGTGTGTGTTTTTACTTGCCCTCTGGGTGCAAGCTAGAATTAAGGATAATAGCCCACCAGTTCTTGGCTCCATTGTTTCATTATCATCTGTCCGAATCAAATGTGAACCTGCATGAGCCAGGCCGCTGTGATGGTGGCCACAACTACTGGCCATACATTTGGTGTAGTCTGTGGCAGAATTCAGAGATCGGTATGAAGCTGCCACCCGTGAGGTGCATGGTAGAGGACTGGCTGCTGTTATGGCTCCCCATGGCTGTCCTTTTGGAGCCATAGGCTGGCTGACTTTTACAGCCATGCTTAAGGAAACTGAGAGCTCTGTGGAAGAGACTGCCTGGGACCTTCAAACTGAGCAGTGGAAGGAGCTAGAGGAAAGGTAGGAGAACCAGATGCTGACCCTGGAGCTGTAGGAAGCGCTTGAGGAGGAGGCCGACCAGGTTTGTGAGATTTGCCTGGAAATGGATCAGATGCTGAAGGAGGAATCACAGGTTCGTGAGTTGCAGCATGCCCTGGACATTGTGGAGAGCCAGCAGCAGCAGAAGGCCAGGGCTGAGGCTGGAGCTGGGGCCGCAAGGCCTGCTGAGCAGAAGGTGGTGGTGGCCTGGGGCTCGAGCCCAGCAGTGAGAGCTGGTGTTTTCAGTTCCTCTTTGGAGGATGAGGAGAATTGGGCTGGAGTTGCAATCCACAGTCTCCAGAAGATGAGAGCCCAGCTGGAACGGCATCGAGTGCCTGCTAAGCTGCTGGTAGGTCTCTAATTTTGGGACATAGGGGTTGATGCTATCATGTTCTCTGAAGCAGAGATGGAAATGCTGACTGCCATTGCCACGTGATCCTCCTTGGGACATATAAAAAGCTGCCAGGATTTCTGGGATGAGGGAGGAGGCCTGAGACCCCAGGTGCGTGGACTGATTTCCTGGACTATGACCGGGGTGAGCACTCGCTCCTTTGCTGGATGAACTTACAGATTTTGGACAATGCAAAATATCCTGATGGGTGTGGGGGGCGGCTTTGCTGGAAGCACTCCCCTGCCCCAGGAAGCTTTTCCCATGGCTAGAAAGAAGGCCGAGGACATTTTGCTCTTTTGGCAAAGTGCTCAAAGACTGGTGAAGTGTATCTTTGTAATTGTTGAAATTGTATAATTTGTCATGTTGTTGTAATTTGTGTAATGTGCCTAATTCAGCGGTTCTTAACCACTTTTTGAGGTACCGAACCCACCAGTTTCATATGTGCATTCACTGAACCCTTCTTTAGTGATAAATAAATATGATTTTTTTTTCAAATTCAAGACATAGGTATATGTTTTATTACTGGTGCACAAAATGAGCCGTGCATGAACATCACCTTGCTCAAAGAACAAAACCAACAAAGTGCATGAACTCACAACAAATTACGGTATTACTTTATTCTGGCCTCCACAGCAAAGGCTTCTCCGAACCCCTGAGACCGACTCATCAAACCCCTAGGGTTTGATAGAACCCAGGTTAAGAACCACTGGCCTAATTTCTTTGCACAGATATGCTGGTGGTGTAGATTGTGGGTAGTAAAGTGAGCATAGGGGTGTATTGTTGGGCAGATAATATATATTCTCACTTTGTTAAAGATGGCACTGCCTACATGGAAGCCCCTCACCGAGATGATGATATTGGTTGCCCTTCTTGCTCTGAAGATGGGCGTAATTATGTTAATATGTGTTGGGGGAGGGCTTTCATGCCAAAAGGTTTTAAAAGGAAGAGAGATCACGTTGTTCAAGAGAAGAGTGATTGTGTTCTAGCAGGAGGGCAGAGAGCAGGGAGGAGAGCAAATTAAGGCCACATGGAGGCCAGGAGAAGCAGCCAAGATGGTGGAGTGCTGAAGGAGAAGCCAGTTTGTGCAGAGTTTGTGTAGAAAGAAGGAGATGGGGAACAGAGGTGAATAAGACTGGTGAGCTAGAAACCTCTGATTCTAGAAACTTGGATAAGTCAGTAGCTTTGTGAGCACTGAATGAGTGGTTTTTGGAGCCCAGTGTATGTTTTTACTTGCCCACGGGGTGCAAGCTAGGATTAAAGATGATGGCCCACCACTTCTTGGCTCCGTTGTTTCATTGCCCACTGTCCAAATCTAATGCAAACCTGCATGGGCCAGGTGGCTGTGATGGTGGCCGTGGCTACTGGCTTTACAATAAGCCAGCTGAATACCTTGGAAGAAAGAATTTCCTGCAATGAACAGCTAGCTGCTATGGGAGTGTCCATTCTATGCCTTTTCAAAACAGAATAGAAGCAGTTTCTTTAAACTTTGCCAGTCTGAGAAGATAAAAGACACTTAATTTTTGGTTTTAAAAATCTCTAAACAGATTGAACATATATTTATATCTGCTATGCCACTTCATATGTCTTCTTTTGTAATTATATGTTGATGTCTCATTTTATTTCAATATTTCTATTAGATAACCTTTATTCTTAGCCCGTTACCATATGCCTCATGTCTTTATAGTTAAATCAATCTGATTCTAAAGCCTGACCCTTTTAGCACCATTATGATCCAATATAAACTGAATACTTATTTCCATGTACTTTAAACAACCTTGAGTATTGTTGGCTGAGAGCTTGAAATTTAAAAACAAATATAAGAGTAGATCTTAACCCACAGTGAGTGATTCATAGACCTGACTGCAAACCTGATTCTTCAGAATTCCATGAGTCAATCTGAAAGAACTCAGATTAGTCAACAAGTTCAAAGCTAAGTCAAAATCAGGTATGAAAATAAGTAAGGAGGTCAAGGCCAAGGATAGTAATGGAAAAAGAATGAGTTTCAAAGATAAATGAACAGGGTCCTGAACTGTAATAACAAGTGGAGCTGATTTGGCTTTGGTGTATTTTTATTGGCAGAATAACATATTTAATTTATAAATTTAATTACACACATATTTTAAATCATATATTATATAAAATAATAGCATAATATAAATATATTGCTTTTTCCATGCTTACATTTCATAAAACAATTTTATTAGAACTCTTTACATGCATGTTTGACCTAAGTGTCTTTGTAATTATGAAGGCAATTTTTCCTTTATTCCTAATTTTTTTTCAAATAAACACATTTTTAATATTCCAAGCAGCCCTACCAACATTTTTAAAATTAATTCTACTGGTTTAAAAGTTTTGCATACTATTTCTACTATTTTACTGCTTTCCTGTAAACAGGTATATTTAAAATTAATTTATGTCTTTCCCTTCTGTGTTTATCAGTTAAGGTTATGTTTTAGGTACATTTTAGAAAAAAACCCAAATACTAGCAGTTTAAACAATGCAAGAGTTTATCTATACATAAAATAATTTTAAAAATGGACATTAAAGGGATGTTGTGGCAGATTTATGGTCATTTTTTACCCATAACATTTCTATTTTTCTGATCTATTTTTCTAGGGTGTGAGTTCAAGAAGTTTATTATCTAATATGGCTGCTGGAACTTAAGCTATCTTACCCACATTCCATGACTAAGGAGGAGGAGGTAAAGGCAACAGTGTTTTTCCACCTAGTTGAATTAAATCTCCTTAAGAAATCTTCCTGAACACCTCACACACAGTATTTACTTTTCATTGACAGGCTATTAATTCATAAGTGTACCTAGTCTCAAGAGGCAGATGGAAAATTTGAAACTTTTGATAGTCACATTGCCAAACTCAACATATATTTTTAAATTAATAAATAAATAAAAATGGATATAATATGGTAGTCTCTACAGCTACATCTCAAGTAAGGAACTTTATAAGACTATTTGTTTTGTCTTGGTTTTAATTGTTTCTTTTATTAGTATGTTTTCTTTCTTAGAGTCAATTCTTATTTGGATTTATGAACATGTTTTAGGGAATTCTTTTGCTCATTATTGTTTCTTACATTTTTCTGTTAGCTTCTAACTAAAATATGTTCTTTCTGAAGTATTTTTTTCAGTAGTTATTTAAAAGAGATATGTAATTAAAAATAGTTTTAGACTTTATATTTTTGAAAATTGTTATTTTACTTTCATTTTTCAATAGTTGTTTAGTTGGTCTTATCAGAATTCATATATTGAAGCCCTGACCTCCAATGTTGCCATTTGGAGATAGGGCCTTTAGAGAGGTAATTAATATTAGGGAAGGTCATAATCTAATCTGACTGCTATCCTTATAAGAAGAGGAAGAAGCTACAAGAATTTACATGCATAGGGGCAAGGCCAAGTGTGGACATGGCAAGAAGGCTGCTATTTGCAATCTAAGGAAAGATGACATAGGAGAAACCAAACTTGATGATACCTTGATCTTAGAATTCCAGACAGAACTGTAAGAATATAAAGCCATTTGTTCTGTGGTATTTGTCATGACAGTCCTAGGAGATTAAAATAGTTGGTATAGCCTGACCAGTGATGGTGTATAGAGTGTGGACCTTGGATGCTGGATGTCCCAGGTTTGAAACCCTAAGGTCACCAGCTAGAGTTCAGGCTCATCTAGTTTGAGTACAGGCTCACCAGCATAAGTGTGGAATCTCCAGCTTGAACATGAGATTATTGAAATTATCCCATGATCACTGGCTTCAGCCCAAAGGTCTCTGGCTTGAAGCTCAAGGTCGCTGGCTTGAGCAAGAGATCACTGGATGGCTTTTGTTCTATCTTTGTAATTTCTCTATAAACCTAGGAATTTTCTAAAATTTAAGCTTTTATTAAAAGAAATGAACAGAGTCTGTAATACCAGAATAAAACAATAAAATTAAAGTAGTAAATTAATAAAACAAAACTATAATTCCAGAAATAGAAAGTAATTAAATAAAAAATTAAAAGTATTAAACTATAGATTAGCAGTTAAAAGAATTAATCAATCTGAAAAAGGATTTCAGAAAATTATTTAGAAGGCATCAAAATTAAAGCAAGAAACAAACTATGAAGGAATTATTAAAAAGTATAGACACAAGAAAGAGAAGCTGCAACATATACTTGAAGGATTCCAGAAACAGAGAATAAAGAGAATGAGAAAAAGTCATAAATAAATAGTTAATGGCTAGTTTTTAATAATTTAAGAAATACGGAATCTTTATTAGCTATTACATAAAAGTAAGACTACAAGATATCTAGGGAAAAAAAGAAAATAAAATCCATCAAGAGAAAACACAAATTGCCCATAACAGAACAGTAACATTTTCATTTAGCAATAATAAATGCTAGAAAATAATAGATGTAGTCCTGAGGAAAAAGCTAGAATTCTATACAAACTATTTTATTTTATTTTTTAGTGAGAGAGAGAGATGTAGCTGCAGCACCTTAGTTGTTCACTGATTGCTTCTCATATGTGCCTTGACTGGGGGGCTCCAGCAGAGCGAGTGACCCCTTTCTCAAGTGAGCTACATTGGGCTCCAGCTAGCGACCTTAGACTTCAAGCCAGCGACCTTTGGGCTCAAGCCAGTGAACATGGGGTCATGTCTATGATTCCACGCTCAAGTTAGCGACCTTGTGCTCAAGCTGGCGAGCCGGCGCTCAAGTCAGCGACCTTGGGGTTTTGAACCTGGGTCCTCTGCATCCCAGTCCAATGCTCTATCCACTGTGCCACTGTGCCACTGCAGCACTGCCTGGTCAGGCTAAGTGACCCCATTTTAACTTGAATATATTTATGAAGTTTCTATCTCTAAGGAATGTCATATTCTGAGGTACTGGGGATTAGGACTTCAACAAATAAATTTTAGGGAAACTCAATTCTATTTGTAGCCATTTGTTAAATGCTTTACTTAAAAATATTGTTTTCTCATTCTGCCAGATATGCTTTTTCATAGAAATACTTAAACATATTGGAGGATGCTTAATGCTGAGAAGAGGGTCTCCTGGCACATCTAGCAAAAAAATAGTTGAGGACTAGCTTCCAGATTGTGAATTCACTTGTTATTTATGAGGGAAAATTATTCTTCTATTATAAATAAATTGGAAGCTTATATGTTTATGGCTTGCCTTCTAATAGTTTCTGAGAACTCAAGGAAGAGGGACAACTGACATAATGCTACTTAAAACAATATCTAAACACATCATAATTTAAAATAATTAGTGGCATATACACATATACTACTGAAGTAAGTATAAATCAGTAGACTTTCCTGCAGGCAAAAATTTGAGAAAATCTTTAAAAATTACCCGTACTCTTTATCTAGAAATTCTACTACTGGTCCCACTGGGGCCAGGAAGTAACATGGGTGTGGGCAGGGAGAGGGCGGGAAGGCCAAGTTCAGAGTGCCGAGAGAGCTGTGACATGTGGCCAAGAATCCATCCTGTGGAGGTGTTTGGAGAAGGGGTCACG
The DNA here is from genome assembly GCA_037038555.1 of Rhynchonycteris naso. Taxonomy (NCBI): domain Eukaryota; kingdom Metazoa; phylum Chordata; class Mammalia; order Chiroptera; family Emballonuridae; genus Rhynchonycteris; species Rhynchonycteris naso. Next base: position 188,370,699 of record CM072997.1, on the reverse strand, counting down.
TTAGATCTGATACCCTAAGGCCAGAACACATGTTCCTTCTTCCCATTACTTAAACACAAATTCAAAGATAAATTTTTAAGTATTCCAAGAAGGTGGCTACAGAGCAATAAGAGGCTCTTCTGAGTGGAGAGCCCTATGTGACTCCCTGGTCATTTGCCCATGAAAAAGGCTCTGATATAATTGGCAAGATTAGAACTCCAACTTGGATCTTTCAGTTTATTACACTGGGGAACAATTCTTTTTCATTTTGTGTTGCATGAGGTTTTAGAACTTTTCTATATATTTCTGCATTGCTGATTCTAAATATAAAATCCATTTTTTTGGTGTATGCTCTAGTTTTTATGCAATTTTAATTTTATTTTGTTGCAGTTAATGGCATGCATTGATTTTAAAACTGGAGTTAAAGGGCAACGACTCTTGGATTGAACATAACCACAAAGCAATTAATGTTTTACAAACATCACTTTTACATAATTGTAGTTGTTTTTAAATGTAAAAAATATATTATCTGATAAATACACCCTCTTCTTTTGTTTTAAGATTGAATCATGGCTTCTTTGAGTAGGCGTAAATATAAGAATACTCCTGACACCTTCTATTATATATGTGGCTGTTACACACTTCAACGGCAAAGGCGCAATATTTCATTATTTGTGACATGTGCATATATTGCCTATTTTCATGTTCCCCTTGGCGATCAAGTCAAGAATTGGGCTCCTCATATTGTGTGTCATAATTGTGAGGAAATGCTTTGTGACTGGACAAAAGGAAAATGCAAAGGAATGCCTTTTGCTATTCCCATGGTTTTGGCGTCAACCTAAGAACCACAGCAGTGACTGTTATTTCTGTCTGATCCATACAAAGGGCGTCGGTAAGAAAAAACGGCATATGATCGCATATCCTAATATTCCTTCAGCAATACGACCTATCCCACACTCAGAGACACTCCCAGTTCCAGTTTTCAATGGTTTTATTTCTTCTAAGGACGAAGAAAGTGAACATGGTGATCAAGTGTATTTTGATAAGATGCATGAGGAAATGGTTGTAGAATCTGAAGGGTTTTCTTCGGATGCCAAGCAGTCATTAACCCCTCAGCAGTTTAGCCAACATGAATTGAAAGACTTAGTAAGAGATTTGGGCCTATCAAAGGAAGCAGCTGAGTTATTACCTCCAGGCTTCAAGGAAAGAATGTACTTCAACAGTCAGCTAAAGTAATCCATTTCAGGAAGCGTGAACAAATTTTTGTGGACATTTTTCTGAAGACAAACACTTTGTTTACTGTCATGATATCAGTAGTCTTCTCAGCCAGCTAGGTGTTATCACTTACAGTCATACAGAATGGCAGCTATTTCTTGACTCTAAACGAAGTCTGAGATGTGTTCTCTTACACAACGGTAATGTTTATGCAGCGGTTCCAACATCAGTGCTAGCTAGATTGTTGTGTTTTACCACTGTGTCAAGCACCTTGGGTGTATTAACTCATTAAATCCCCACAACCAGTCTATAATTAGATGATATTTGTGACATCCATTTTGCAAATGAGGGAAGTTGCCAAATGATACACAGATTGTAAGTAGCTGGACTTAAACTTTGAGAAGAATCCATAGCTACTAGGATATATTGCCCAAGAAATATGAAATTTCTTTACTTGGCTACTGAAGAATTTTCATACTCAGTATCCTTATTCTTTTTTCTTTATTTTAAATTTTTTTCACTGATTTGAGTGGGGGAGAGAGAAGCATCAACTTGTGATTTCAATAGTTTCTCATTAATTGTTTCTTGTATTTGTATGGGCCCTGACGGGGGACTGAACCCATAACTTTGGTGCGTAGGGATGATGCTTTGTCCACTGAGCCACCTGGCCAGGGACCTTATTCCTGACTTTGGAAATATTCTTAAGGTTTTCTATCATATTTCATTTTAGTGGCATTTAAAAGTCTATTTTTACAGTACATATAAAGAGTTTCTCCTAAATTTTTGCTGCCACCACACGGGACTGGATAATTATTGAATTTTACATTTTTATTTTTCTTTCCTTTCTGTAGAGGAGTCAGAAAGACTAAACAGTGTTTTACCACTGGCCCTCGAGCCTAATTCAGTAGGATTTTGATTCCTGGAGAACTGGTGCTTCACCAGTCCTTAGAGCAGAATTAAGATATTTTATTATTAATATTATTTTAAATTAAGGCATAGGGTCCTGAGATAAAGAATTTAGTGGGTGCACTATGAGGGAGAGATCCCAAATCCAAAGGTGTATGAAAGCCAGGTTTGTTTTGGATTCTCCAGAGAACAAGGATCTGGAATCTGCATTCATCTCTGATGAACCCTGGAGATATGCAGGTCCATAAAGAAATGTGCACTAGACATCTTGGTACTCATCTTTAGCCAAGACTCCCTATGACCAACTTTAGGATGACACACTGAGCTCTGACTATAAAAGACCATGTAGTCTTGGGCACTGAATATTCAAAGTGACTAGAGTAGACTAAAGGCCCAGATGCTTGTCCTGAATATTCCAGATGGTAGGCTCTCAGGGGACTAACTTGGCTTAAGGGAGTGCCCTCATGACTAAAACTGAGGCAGAATGTAGACCCAGAGAAGATTAAATAATAATACAGAAATTTAAAATATGGGTTTAAAATTTTTTATTAAATTTATTGGGGTGGCATTGCATAATAAAAATATAAGTTTGAGGTGTACATTCTATAATACATCTTCTGTTTATTGTATTATGTGTTCACCACCCAAAGTCAATTCTTCTTCTGTCCCATCATTTATCCCCCTTTACCCTCTCTACCTCCCTCCACACCCCTTTTCTTCTGGTAGTTACCATGCCGTTGTCTCTCTTTTATTCCTTTTTAAAATTACTTCACCTTTTTTACCCAGCCCTCCAAACCCCTCCCCTCTCACAGCTGTTAGTCTGGTTTTTATATGTATGAGCCTGTTTCTATTTTGTTTGTTTATTTTGTTTCTTTGATTCAACATATAAATGAAATCATATGTTATTTGTCTTTCTCAGATTGGCCTATACCACTTAGCATAATACTCTCCAGGGCCATCCATGCTGTTGCAAAGGAAAAGATTCCCTTCTTTTTTATGGCCACATAGTATTCCATTGTGTATATGTACCACAGCTCTTTTCACACTTATCTACTGATGGGCACTTGGACTGCTTCCAAATCGTGACTATTGTAAATAATGCTGCTATGGATACAGGGGTGCATATATTCTTTCTAACTAGTGTTTCAGGTTATTTTCTGATACTTTCCTGGAAGTGAAATTATTGGGTGGGTCATAAGGCAGTTCCATTTAAAACATTTTAAAGAATATTTTATACTGTTTTCCACAGTGCCTGTACCAATCTTCATTCCTACCTAAAGCACATTAGGGTTCCCTTTTTTCCACATCCTCAGCAATACTTGTTTGTGGATTTTTGATGAGTGCCATTCTGAGAGGTGTGAGGTTATATCTCATTATAGTTTTAATTTGCATCTATCTGATGATTAATGATGTTGAGTAACTTTTCATATGTCTATTGGCCATCTCTATGTACTCTTTGGAGAAGTGTTTATTCCAGTCCTTTACCCATTTTTTTAGTTGGATCATTTGTCCTTTTTGGTATTAAATTTTATAATTTTTGTATAAATATTGGATAGGAATCCTTTGTCAGATATACCGTTGGTGAGTGTGTTCTCCCATTGAGTAGGTTGTCTTTTCATTTTGTTGATGATTTCCTTTGCTGGGAAAAAAATTTAAGTTTTATGTAACGACATTTATTTAATTTTTCTTTATTTTCTCTTGCCCAAGAAGACATATCAGAAGAAATACTGCTACTAGAAATGTCCAAGACCCTGGCCAGTTGGCTCATTGGAAGAGTGTCAGCCTGGCATGTGGAAGTCCCAGGTTTGATTCCTGGCCAGGGCACACAGAAGAAGCACCCATATACTTCTCCATTCTTCCCCCTCTCCTTTTTCTCTCCTTCTCTCTTTCCCTTTCGCAGCCAAGGCTCCATTAGAGCAAAGTTGGCCAGGGTGCTGAGGATGGCTCCATGGCCTCTGCCTCAGGCACTAGAATGGCTCTGGTTGCAACAGAGCATCACCCCAGTTGGGCAGAGCATCACCCTGTGGTGGACTGGCCAGGTGGATTCGGTTGGGCGCATGTGGGAATCTGTCTCTCTGCCTCCCACTTCTCACTTCAGAAAAATACAAAAAAATAAAGAAAAAGAAAAGAAGTGTTCGAGATTTTAGCCTGTTTTCTACTAGGATTTTTATGGTTTCTACATTTACATTTAAGTTTTTAATCCATTTTGATATTATTCTTGTGTATGGTGTAAGAAGGTGGCCTAATTTTATTTTATTTTTTGCACATCCAGTTTTCCCAGCACCATTGTATGTTCTCACCATCTTTGTCAAATATTAATTGACCATAAAGGTGTAGGTTTACTTTAGGGTTTCTATTCTGTTTCATTAAGCTATAGGTCTGTTTTTGTGCCAGTACCATGTTGTTTTTGATGACTATGGTCTACCAGTATAGTTTGACATCAGGTAGCATGGTTTTGTTCTTCTTTCTCAAGATTGCTGTGGCTATTTGGGGTCTTTTTGTGGTTCCATATAAGTTTTTGAAATATTTGTTCCAGTCTTGTGAAATATACCATTGGTATCTTGGTTGGAATTGCATTGAATCTGTTGTTTTGGGTAGTATGGACATTTTATTTATGTTAATTCTTCCTATCCATGAACAGAGTATATAATTCCATTTATTTGAATTTTCTTCAATTTATTTCTTCAGTGTCTTATAATTTTCTGAGTACAGGTGTTTTACATCATTGGTTAAATTGATTCCTAGGTATTTTATTTTTAACACTCAGCCATGTGAGAATAGAGGAAATATACCTGAATATAAAGAAGGCCATATATGACAAACCCACAGTCAACATCATATTCAATGGGAAAAAATTAAAAGTGTTTTCCATAAGATCAGCAACAAGACAGGGATATTTACTTTCACCACTCTTATTCAACATAGTACCTAAAGTCCTAGCCACAGCAATCAGACAAGAAGAAGAAAAAGGCATCCAAATTAGAAAAAATTAAGTAAACCTGTCATATCTGAAAAAGACATGACACTATAAATAGAAAACCCTAAAGATTTTACTGAGCATAACACAGAGATATACAGTTTGTAAAGTCACGGTGCACTTTTGACCAATCAAAAGTGCACTGTGACTTTATGGACACACTGTAGATAACAGGACAGTAAATCCTAGTGGGAAAGGGAGAGGGCGTTAGGGAGAGGGTGGCAAAGGGGGTATAAAAAGGGACGCATGGGTTGGGGGTGAAGATGCTATATTCAGTGGGACACTTAAATCCATGTAAACACAATAAATTAAAATTAATAAAAATTAAAGAAAAAGGATTTCACTGAAAAACTAGTAGAACTGATAAATGAATTCAGTAAAGTAGCAGGATACAAAATAAATATCCAGAAATCAGTTGCATTTATATATTTTATTTATTTATTTGTTTATTTATTGTGACAGAGACAGAGAGAGGAACAGACAGACAAGAAGGGAGATGAGAAGCATTAATTCTTCATTGTAGCTCCGTAGTTGTTCATTGACTGCTTTCTCATATGTGCCTGACTGGGGGCCAGGGGAGGCTACAGCAGAGCAAGTGACCCCTTGCTCAAGCCAGTGACCTTGGGCTTAATTCAGTGACCTTGGGCTTTAAGCCAGTGACCTTTGGGCTCGAGCCAGTGACCATGGGGTCATGTCTATGATACCATGCTCAATTCAGCAACTCCATGCTCAAGCTGGCAAGCCCACGCTCAAGCCGGTGACCTCAGGTTTTTGAGCCTAGGTCCTCCGTGTCCCAGTCTGACATTCTATGCACTGAGCAACCACCTGGTCAGACTCAGTTGCATTTTTTATACACCAATAACAAACTCTCAGATTCCTGCATGTGCCTCAGCCAGGATCCACCCTGCAACCCCATCTGGGGCTGATGCTTCAGTACTAAGCTATTTTTAGCACCTCAGGCTGTTGTGCTCAGACCAACCAAGCTATCTTCAGTGCCTAAGGCCATGCACAAACCAATAGAGCCACTAGCTGTGGGAGGGGAAGAGGGAGGAAAGGGAGAGAAGGGGTAGAGGGTGGGGAGAGAAGCAGATGGTAGCTTCTCCTGTGTGCCCTGACCAGGAATCAAACCTGGGACATCCATACACCAGCTGATGCTCTATCCACTGAGCCACCAGCAAGGGCCAAATGATTTTTTTTTATACTACAAGTTCCTTAGTTCATCAGTGATATGGGGGCTGGGGGAGTGTCAGGTCAATTGTAGTATATGTAGATCCATTGTCTTTTCTTTTCAAGTTGACCTTGATTAATCCTCTTAGGGATAATATCATGAGGCTATAATTCCCACCGGAAGAGGCAAAGGATGACTTTCCTATCTCCTCTGCATTTCTTTACCTACATGAAAAAACAAAGCCCAAACCACAGAATTATGTAAAAGCATCAGTAAAATGAGAGGAGAGGAACAGGTGAAATTTATGCTTATCATGCACCACCGATATAGCAAACACTTGAAATTTATTCTTACTTAATAAGAGACTTCTGAAATGTAGCTCTTTATTATTACTCTTACTGATTATAAACCTGCAGTTTAGAAAGATACCAGAGTTTGCCAAAGGTCATTCACCTAGGACAGTGGTCAGCAAACTCATTAGTCAACAGAGCTAAATATCAACAGTACAATTGAAATTTCTTTTGAGAGCCAATTTTTTTTTAACTTAAACTATATAGGCAGGTACATTGCTTATCGAGGTAGCGCCCACATGTGGTATTTTGTGGAAGAGCCAAACTCAAGGGGCCAAAGAGCCGCATGTGGCTCGTGAGCAGGGTTTGCCAAACAGTAACCTAGGAGGTAGTAGTGATACATTCCTATCAGAGTTTGGGATTTCAAAGAGTTTATACTTTCTTCTATACAAAAAAGAAAATGAAAATGAAAACAAAAGAAGAAAAAAAACCTCATGTGTGGTAGAGTCTGAAATTTAGAGAAAAGCTCATGTGAGGGACTTAGTGGGATGTTGTTAGGGAGGGAAGTTTGCAATTTGGAGAACTTGACTCAGCATTTTAGCATCTTACATCATTTCTGAGATGCATTCTCTGACTGATTCACCATACACCTGTCATGCAGTCTTCCAAATCTATTGTGTTTAGTTTCTTCAAAGGCTATTTCTAATTTCTTCTTCTGCAAAATGTGAATGCATGCACTTCATACATGTAATTCTAACAAAGAAATAAAGTGAAGTTTTCCTCAGATATGTAATTCTGGTCCAGCTCAGCTTAGTTGCCAACCAATTCAAGTGTAGTAACAATCTGCCTTAAAAGATGCCCTTAAAGACACAAGGCAACAACTTACTTAGAAAGATTTTTAAAAATTAAAGAAACCTACATGCAGGAGAGTAATAACCTTCCTTTTCAAGTCATTACAATAATTCTAAAAGAGCAGACAGCTCTCAACTCAAAAGACCCATATATAAAATGGTGAACCCGTCCCTCGTGACTAAGAAATGTGCATGTAAAAGAATTTTGTGCAGTTACATTCAGGGAATATTAAACCTTAATTAATGTATTGGTGATTTCAATAATAAAATGCCCAGTGTTGTCTAAGAACAAATGGAAAGCATTAAACCAGTGGATAGATTTATGGTGAATAAATCAAGCATGTTGTCAAATTCATCAGGGAAATCTCTCCACCTGTATGTGTCCTTGGTGCTATAGAGCTCCCTCCCACAACTGCAGACATCCTGTCAATGACGCTCTGCACTTGTGAATTGTGACTATTGCTATACATTTAAAATATAGACGGGTTGTGTTTTTGTGAGTTGTGTGCCTGAAAAGTGACCCGAGGTACAGTATCCCTGGGTTTGCCTAATTTAGTCACTTGTGTACATCTGTGCATGTGCTTCAGGGGTATGAGACTGGAAATGGGGAGGGAAGATGGAGGTTGGAGTGCTGGGTTTCATGGAGGAGAGAAGCAGCTGCATTAAAACATAAAAAAAACAAAGAGCCAAAAAAAAAAAAAGATATTTTTCCTTGTGAATATATTTAACGTGTTAAACAGATTCTGGCAATTTCCTGATGGCTCCAAAGAAGCCTGAGCTGAGATTTTCACATGGAGTGTTCCAGGCTCTGAATCCTGTACCTCGTGTATTGAATCACATCTGCTACAGAGAGGAAGCTATGAATAATTAACTCGGCCTCCACATCACCGCCATAGATTACAGTCGTCTTGACCGCTGGACTGCCTTGCACAACATAAACCATTTTGAAATCTCGGTTACTCTTTTCCCTTTTAAATTTGTCTAGCTATCACTTACCGTTTAAAAGGGTAAATCTTTCTAGAGTTTTAATTAAAGCATTTAAAATAATTTACATTGAAATCATATGTGCTCAGGTCTGTCAGAATTGATGCTTAATAACATGCCATCCCTTTCTTCATTGCCCTGAAATCTGTTAAAATTACCACTAATCTAATTGGGAACAAAGTTGTCAAATGCACGCAGCTCTGACAGTTTGTCTTTCTGCAAACTGCCGACAGATTGCAAGTTACGCATGTGTTGAGCAGATGGGTAAGTTAAAAGGAACACCAAAAAAAAAAAAAGCAATTTATTAAATCACCTGGAACCAGCAGCTCCAGTCCAAAAATAGTGAGAATGAAATATAGCAGGAGCCGGGAGTGCTGGCACTAGAATATACCAGAAGGTACCGGTTACAAAACAAGATAAACATTTGGAGATGCCTCAGCTGTGTTACAGAATAATGAGGAGTTATTTAACCCGATATAGATTACCAGCCAAAATTAATTTAGGGTGCAGCTTTTTGGGAAAATGGTTTCCAAAGTGATTGCTTTAACCCTTTACTGTCTTGTTACAATGGGAGAACGGGTGCAGTTTTCTTCTCTCATTCTTGTAGGCATTGAGGCACATTCACATACAATATATGCACCCACACACACAACATGCATATACACATTAATTTATATTCAAATACATGTGCATACATGCACATCTGTGTACCAGAAGGCTATCTTGTATGTGCATACACATGCACATGCATTCACATGATCTTGTGTGCATAAGTGTACACACCTTGAGATATTATTCATCTATCATCTATCTATCATCTATTTATCTATGATGATGTCCATGAGAGGTTGCTTGTTTTCAGTAAATTGAAGCAAGGTTCGGAATAAACAAACCATGCATGAACAGGTTACCCAGCCTAAAGCTGTTACCATAATTGCTTTCGTGTGTTCCACGGGGAAACTATCTGGCAGGAGGCTGGGAAGAGCTGAGGTAAGCATGGGGGAGATGGATGGAGGGAGGGGAAGTGGAATCTGCTGGCCTCTTTTCAGTGGGGTTTCCATACAGCAACTCCATGATCAGAAATTTTGAAAGGTGTTCTTTGAATGAAAACTTATGTGGCTTAGGAATCAACAAATAAAAGAGACATGTTTTAAATATTACTTGTCTTTTTTAGGCAACCTAGGCCTGTCCAAAATCATCAGTTCAGTTTTTAAAGAGCAATAAATCTAAAGTAAAGATATATTCTTTCTCTCTAGGAGATGTTGACAGGCCCAGAGGCTCAGAAAATTAACTCTCTTTTCCTGGAATAGACCACTACAATTACTTTAAGGAGAATATCTTGCTGGAAATTTAGGTTATCAGCATTAAAAAGCCAAGAACTGAGAGTATGCCCGGGTTCCTGAGAGCTATGCAATGGAATTCAGATATTGAATATTGGTGTTACCCTCAGCTCACTCATTTTATCTCTTGGCTTCCTGGGGTATCATCCATTTCCATAGCTTGGGCCATCATATAGTCTAATGACTTGCCAATCTGTATCTCTAGCCCTGGTTACACCACTTGGTGTCAGCAACCTGTACGGAAATACCTGTGTTAAATCAGTACCTGAACATTCCTCAAGCCTCTCAAACTCCTAGAGTTCAGAGTAGAATTTCTCAATTCCCCCACAAACTTGTTTCTTTGTCTGTATTCACTCTGCGGGTTGTTCACAGCATTTCTCTTAATTGTCCCAGCTAGAAATCTGTGAAAAATGCTGAAATCATCAAACTTCCTCATCAGCCATAGCTATTCACTAAATCTCGTCTATTTTTTAACATCTAGGGTTCCTAACTATCTGTCTTTCCCACTCTATCTCAATAGAACATCTCCATTTTAGGCTTTCCTCATCTCTTACATGGATATGAACATAGGTCTTCCTTTCTATAGTTTTATATCGACCCCAATTCATTTTCCATAGAATTGCTACAGTGGCATCTAAAATTCCAATTAGACCATGTGACTTTGTGCTGTGCTGTACATTCTGTGTTTTTCCCAGCAGATCTTCTCTCTACCCTTCTCCACCATCTCTGGAGGCTGAGAGGAAGGTATACTATTTCTTCCATTCTTGCCTGGGCTTGCACTCCTCTCTTGAAGGTCACAGCTTCTGTTGAGTTGCCTTCTCCTTCATCTACAGCCTCAACTGGAGCTCTCTCCAGGATCTTGGAAGTCCGTTTACACTTTATACTTAAAAGCCTGGGATGCTATTGTCTTCTTTCTGATGCTTACCCCAGGATGCTTTTCTGTGACTTATGAGTCTTTCTTTCTTCCAGCCCAAATCTCTGTAAACACTCCCTTTACTGCACTTTCCCACAATTACATCTTTGCACCTGTCATCTATTATCTTATTCCTGGGGTCTCAACTGATATATTCCTCCATTGCCAACAAAACAGAAATTCATAACATAGCAAACAGGACTCTTTAAAATCTAGTCCTTGACAACTTCTCCACTCTCTTGACCTTGGAGCACACTAGCTCATGTGTTTGGGCTCCCCACATACACAATACTGTTTCACACATCTGTGCCTCTGTCCTTGCCCCTGCCCCAGCGTGACATGTTCTCTCAGCGCCCACACCTTGCCTCACTTCTACCTTACTACTCTCTCTGGCTACTGCTTCCCTTTTCCTTAAAGATGCAATGGAGGTATCACCTCCCCCAGAAGGTCTTCCCTGAACCCTTGTTGGCGCCACCCCTAGCTGTGGTCGAAAGATTTTATGAACTCACAATGAACATTACATAGCAAAGGCTCTAGGAAACTGCTTATTAAGGAGACTTGTTAAAACCCAATATTCTCCAAAGTTATTTGATCCCCTAAATTAATTTTATATATAGCATTTTCCCTTCTTTCCTTCCTATCTTCCTTTCTTCCTTCTTGTGTAAACTGAAATGCAACATGCAACTGTCAGATTTACTTATGCTTATCCGTTAGTGTAATATGCAGTGAAAAGTCTTGTATCAAAGCTATTTGGTTACTTATGTGCCCACCCACTCACAGAATTCTCCCTTGTTTTCTAAGCAACTATACAGCAGAATAACCAGGGGAGCATTTTAAAACACAAAAGTCTAAAGTTTGTACCAGAAGATTCTGATTTAGTAATTTTGGAATGACTACTAGCTTATTTTTAGCAGCAAATCTCCCTAGAGGAATCTGATATCCCCTCATTTATTATATAGAATGAGCTACGTTCTGCTGTAGTAACAGAAACTCCCACGAAAATTCAATGGCTTACCATTACAAAAGTTTATATCTTGCTCATGTCACACAGGAAGTGTAGGTTAACCGGGAAATTAATTAGGCTAGTCGCTCAGAGATCTGATGAACTGAGGTAACATCTAGATATGTCCTACAGTGATGATGACAGCAGTAGAAAGAGGATGGGGCAAATTGTGAACTGGCTGTTAAAACTTCTGCCTACAAGTAACGCTTCTCACGTGCCATGGTTAAAGCAAGTCACATGTCCATATTTAAATTCAAAGTAGTGGGAGATTGTACTTCTACCCTGTGCCTAAAATGGAGCAGACTTAAAAATGTTTGTGAATAATATTAATGGCTGCCAAAATTTTCTGACTAAGAATGCTTGAGTTCAGTCTCTTTAGTTTACAGGGAAAGAAAGAATTTATTAATTTACAGAGAAATTAATAAATTTCCTAAATTACACAGCTAGCCTTGAATTAGAGTAATGGTTTCCTTACCTCAACTATTTTCTGAGTATTCCAATGAATTTAACCTACTTCTCTTCCCAACAGTCTTTCCTTCTTTCCCCCCCTTTGTCAGAAATGTTCAAAATCAGAAAAATTTCTTCCCTTAACACACAATTTAGGGTTTGTGATTTATTTGATGGCAGTTTTAAATAAGATGTTTCTAACCCCACTTAGAAACAGTCCACTTTCATGATTTATTACAACTCTCTTTCCCTGGTTAATTAAACTCATTTCTTAGGAAATGACTCATAGCTAATCACACTAAGAACAAAATTAGTTATACTGCTTTCTTTGTTATAAAATGAATGTAAATAACTTTTAAGGCAATTTTCCTAAAATCAAAAAAGCATGTAATAGTCCCCAATTCAGCAACATTACATAAAATAGCAGACTCGGGGAGCAGTAAATCCAGATGCTGTCCTATTATTGCATAAAACAAGGCAGAAATACACATTCCTTTATTATTAAACCAAGCTCTATCAATTGAATTTCTTTGTGGAAATACTGTATTTTTGAGGGCTAAAGTACTATTAAAAAAATTCCTAGACTAAAATCTGTTGTATGGTTTCTTTGCCCACTGGAGAGATATAAAACCATTACATTTAAGTATCATAATAGCTAGCATATGCTATTTCTTAGAAATGACACCACCATCTGGATTAAGGTCCACTGATGATTTCATACAATACTCCAGCTTTTCTTCGGGTAGAGGGAGGCCAAACTGTTCCAACTCTAACTACCCTGTTGTACTAATGAAAAATAATAAAAGGTTACCCTTATATTTGACCTGCTTACTGGAGATCACATAGTGCTTTATTAATAAATTATATAATTATAATGGTAGCTGGGAATACAGAAGGCAAGCCAGATGCCTGTGTTAAGAAAGTGAGTTGGGGCCCAAACCTATCTCCCAACATTATCCATTTTTAGCCAAGGTGCTCATGGATTTTCTTGGTTGCTTGAAGTACTGTTTTGCAGTGGAAAACCCACCTGCCTTGTGTTCAAATCTTGGCTCTCCTGTTTGCTAGTTATGAGAGTTTGGCCATCTCCTGGGATTTCTCTGAGCCTCAAATTCCTCAACTATCGAAAGGGACTAAATCTATCTGTGGTAAATTTTTAAGAAGCATAAGGCTTGTAGTAACTGTAGCATCTACTAAAATACCTCTTTCACATACTAACATGTTTAGGAAAACATGGCCATTATTACTATTATTATTTACTTTTCCTCTCCTTAGTCTTCTTTGTTTCCTTTAACCTGGGCACAGAGAAGCAAAACAAGTGATTAAGGGTAAAGATGAGATCAGGATATAGAGGGAGAAGCCAAATTGAAAGCATGATAAGAAAAAAACATATTCTACATTATGTGGCTACTCCTAGAATAGCTTTCCCATGTGGCAGAATTACTAGATAATAAAAAATATATTGCTGTGTCTAAGACAGTAGCAGTGTTGCTCTATTTTCATGTGAACCACCTTCATCACTGGTTTCCTTTAAAGGCCGTTTGGTAAAATCTAACTGATAGAGCCAGTATAATCCCCTTGACTCACTGCAGTCATTAAATATATGCATGAGTGAGGGTGGGGAGTAGAAGTGAAGAAGGTAGAAGAGTGGAGAAAGGGGACCCTCTCACCTGACTGCTTTCTCACCGGCCCCCTTGCCTCTTGTTATGCACACAGCAAACCTTCTGGGCCAATCTGTCTGACTGGCTGTGCAGGGAATGGGGCAGCCTGGATAATTGATGGACTCAATCTGACCAGGCACAGGTGGCATGGAGACGATGTACAGCAGCTTCTCGGGTTTGCCAGTGCCATCTGTTGCCATAAGAACATCTGTCGTCAAGGTCACCCTGTCACCCTCTGTTAAAGTTACAGGTTTGGTGAGTAGAATAATGTCACCTAAGAAGAAGGGGTATGTATGTTGGGGGTTGGGAGGGAAGAGAAAGGGAGACCAAGGTACACAAAAACAATAGAAAATCTCTCTTTCATATAAACTGTGAAAAAAATAATAATAGGAAGAATTCTGGGCAAGGAAAATGAGGATAAGGACACATGATTTTAAAGGAAAACTTCCTGGCAAAGGTTTGCCAAAAGATTATTGTTGTTGTTCTCTCTAGCTAAACCAGTAGCTTATTTTATAGAGTAAAAACATTTTTACCAGCAGCATGACACACATTTGTAAAAGGAATATGGAAAGTATTTATAGTAGGATTTCCTTGTAAAGACAAGCACTTTCCTCTCAGTTTGCTAACTACAGAAACCAGTTTTTGGTGTGATCTTTTTGTATAAGTACATCTGATTAAGCATGTGTGTATGTGTGTGTGCATGTGTTCAGCATGTTCAGGGAGGCAGCAGAGTGGAAGAGGGTGTCGCATTCATCAAAGTATTTAACTGGCATTTGAGCTTTGCTCCACTGCCAGAGAGAATGACCCATTTGTTAATAAAGAACAATTAAGTTAATAGACTCAGATGAGCTGATGGACAAAGTACTGTAATGAAGCAAATGCAATATTGGATTTTTAAGCTGTAAGTATTTCATGTGGCCGGACTTCCAGCAGCAATGGTTCATCCCCACCCCCACCATGTTTGCGGCTGATGCTTTTTAAAGCAATTTCACCCAGTGGCAAAAAACATCATTCCCATCTGTTTAGGAAGTGCAGCTTTACTTATTGGACCAATATTGCTGGCACCGTTGGCTTTCAGGGACTTAATGATTATCATTGAATGAAGAGATGAGGGGGGGAGATAATCTGCTTGATTTTTATGAAATATACTAACATCTGCCCTGTCAAATCTAAAGGGCAGTAGATGGAAACAAAATAGTGTTTCGTCAACATGAAGGGTCAGGGGAGGATCAGACAGAGCAGACAAACACTCTTAGTTGTACCTGTACCATTTAGCCCAGTCAACAAACACCATATAAAACATTAAAATGGGGCTCTTGGAAAGAAACAAAATGATTATGGCCAACTGCATTTTGAGGTGTTGAATGTGCGGGTGGTTTATATAGCTATGGGCAAAAGTAGGTTAAATCACCAGCCATCATTACGTAAAAGATAAATCATATGTAAGGATGTGAAATAATAAAATAATAATAAGACAAACAATACAAATAAATAATACAATAATTAATAAATAAGTCACAATGCAAGAATAAACTGTTTCATGTACTCATTTAGGATTCAGTTTGTTTCCTTATTCAGTTGTTTCATGTTTTGATAGAGATGACTGTTTGGCAGCGTTAAGGGTTAGCACTTCCCTCTAGTTTGGGCCACCAGGAGGATGTTTCTCTCGCCATTTCTTCCTCATTCTCTGTTGCTATTCTGATGTTAATATAGACCAACAATTCAAGCACAAAAGTCATGAACATAGATTTTGATGCACTGGGTTTTAAAATTATTTAGTGACATACACTTGAGCCTGTGTTCCAAATAAAGCAAAGGAGTTTTTCAACTCCTTTGGCTTCATAAATTTTACAAAAATAAATTTTCCTTATTAGTGAAGTCTGTTTGGTTCCAAAGTTCTGTAATATCAAGGTGACCCTTTCCTAAATTATGCTGAATTAATAAACAACTGAATTTGGACTGCTAGCAGGCTCTGTGGTCCTAGAAAAGTCACTTACCATCTCTTGAAATTTTGTCACAAACTGCCCATCCAAATCTGCAGCTGATATGCATAAGTGCCTTGCTCATCCTGGACCATCAAAGTAAATCATAATCTCAGAGTTCTCATTTAAGTTCAATATTTTATCTCATTCTTGTCTTGCCAGCTTTGAACCCTTGCACTCCAAATTAGACAGTTATCTCTGGTCCCTCAGATCTATTGATCATAGCAATTCACTTTCTAGAATTTGTATATTGTGAATGTAGCATAGCAGGGGACAAATGAGTATTATGTTCTGGGGCATAGTCTTTGGAGTCACTCTGAGAAGTTGGCCACTTACATCTGAGTGACCTTAGAGAAGTTTCTTAACTTTCTCAAGTCTTGCATTGCTCATCTGTAAAATGTGACCTAATATAGTTGATATCACATAGAATTCCTGAGGATTAAATGCTTGACATCTAGTCAGTGACAAATGGTAGGTATCAGTATTATCAATCTATAGCTTAAACTATTACCCAAACTGCCAATGCCCTTATTTCTTGGGTATAAATATTGAGAGCTCCTGACTTAACCCCAGGAACCTCATCTCATGTGATTCTTTCCCCAGGGCAAAAACTAGATTAAGATTGGTTTCCTAATACATTTTGATTTAAATAACCCTATTTTCTCATGTGTAAGCCTGGGAAGTATGGAAGGTGTTTTCTATCACTGATTCTCAGCTTGTTTCCTAAAGTGCCCAGAGACCTCCACAGAACAAACATGCTTTCTTGTGAAAGTGCAGGACTATAAAACATCAATGCTGTTCCCAACCAGAGCTGCCTTCTCCAACTATTTGGCTTCTGTAATAATAGGCCATCTGAAATGTTGTCCTGTGACTAAAAGATTTGAAACCTAATAGATTTAATTGGTATCTAAGGTGGTCCCATTCAGCATTAATATTCTGACTTGTAGACTATGACTAAATATATTTCACATTAACCTATTAAAGGAAGCTGACATATTACAATAACTACATTTTATTTTCTTGATAATTCGAAGAGTTCATTATGAACACAGGAGTAGGATGTTAGGCTATCTTGGCCTCTTTTTTTTTTTTTTATCCTATAGTAAACTACTTCAGACTGTATGTGTTTGAATATTCATGTTAGTCAGATGTTTGTCTGATTCCTTTTTGCCATCCTCCTTGCCTTTTTAAATTTCCTGTCTCTAGTGCACTGTCAAGTAGAACACTAAATGATGACACTTGTTAGATGTATGTGCAGATTGAGAATAACAAAGCTATGAACGAGGACATCAAGGTATATCCTTAGTAAGACACCCGCATGGATTTTGTTAATTGGCTGCATAGTAGCTTTATTTAAGTGACTCATATTCTGGATTTGAGCTTGTTCTTTATAGGGAGGATAAATTGGTAAATATTTAATACCATTTGGGAGCAGAGGAGTCCCAATTTGTAGAATTTGCTTATTTTTGTGTTGCAAATAATCCCAGTATCTGATTGTGGTATCACTGAACACTGACTTTATTAAATACGGAATTGTGAAAAAATGAGCACAAACTGGTCTAATCCAGACATGACTGTATGACACTTTCAAGTACGAGACTTGTGTGAAGTCACCTGCTTATCCACTAATATTAGGATTTTCTGAATACTTAAAACTACTAGAAACATGAGACTTCAGAAAGACCAGGTGCATTGTAGTGTCCTTAACTGGTGCTTATCTTCTCTACAGAGATTTGCTTGGTTTTAAAGTAAGCATTTACTCATAGCTGATATGTACTAGACACTGTAATAAACATTGTATCTGAATTACTTTTTTCAGTTGTGTAATAATCCTCTGACACAAGGATTGGGATTATCCACATTTCAAAAAGGGAGAAACAAGGCTTAGAAGGGGTTGGTAATTTACCCAAGATACCATAGCTAGTAAGAGAAGGAATAGAAATTTGGATCCAAGCAGTCTGGCTCAAAACTCAAAATTTTTACTGTAAACCAACTTTGTAAACAACATAGCCCGTTTGACTTGTGGCTATTTTCTTACAAATAAACATGTATATACCTAGTTGATGATTATCTATTTATTTAGACATGGTTAGCCATCTAGACATGCTTTAAGTATGTAATTTGTGATGATCCTATTAGTACAATACATTAAAAAAGGCCAAATGTGAATACTGGTCATATGTGAATACTTTTTGACAAAGTAAAAATAATTAAAATAAAAAGAAAAGAAATGTAAATAAAACCTTGCTTCACTTTTTTTAAATTGAATTTACAGTTTATGTAAGTCACATAGCATGCCCAACATAAATTAATGGATATCACTGAGAAAAATTAAAGCATAAAAGAAAACAAAAGTCTGATCATTTTCATCAGTGTTTGTTAATTCGAAAGCACCATAACAGAATATTGGTCTGAAAATTAGATGTCAGTGACCGTCACACAGCCGCATAATTTAAGCACCCATAAATGCAATGTCACATTAGAGAGGACTTCCAGTTTAATTGAGTTTAAAGTAGGCCAAAGTCAGACATTTACACCCCTCTGCATAGATTATAATTACTTCCCAGAAAATAAAAATGAAACTTTGTATTCAATGATGGCCAGCCCATCCTAAAGGTGAAAGTATTTCTTTCAACAACTTATTTCAATGTGAATCCACTGGAATATAAAAATCAGTAGAACTAAACATTATTTCTATTATTAGTAGATATGGATGAGTCTAAACTGATATTCAACAAATCAATTACTTTCATAGGTGGCCCAGCAAAATGTTTAACTTTTGCTTAATGCAACTCTTCTTAGTTGAAATAATTTTCACTAATCAGCTTTCCCCAAGCAAAAACTGGCTTAGACTGGATACTTTCCACGGGTATGTACCACAGTCAGTTTTAAATAAAATGAGGTGTGTGTATAGAAGTACGAATGTGTATGCATATGTACTGGCATCACTTTTGCCAGAAGAGTAGAGCTCTAACCTAAGAGGCATATGCCAGTTAGCAGGGCCTGTGCAAGTTCAGGTGGTGAGGGCAAACACGTTTCCCCTCTCCCGCCTCTTCCCAGTTCCAACTAGAAACAGGTAACCATATCATCTGCTTCTGATGGTCTCAAGCTAATTAGAATTTGAGAAGATTATAAGCAACGCTCAATTGCAGAAAATTAACATACACATTTTTCTACATGTACTTGGGGAAAAGGAAGAAATAAAGCCACATGCAAAACCTTTCCAAATGCTAAGCCAGACCTCATTCATATCCACACGCTTCTTGTCGCATTAACTCACCCAGCCTGACTCTCAGAGCTACACCCTCCAGCTGACAGGCAAGGTTAGGCTTTAGCTTTTTAATACCCTTCTTATACATATAGACCTATATATCCAGGATCTATGAGGTACACAGATGATTATTTAGGATTAATGGATCATCCAAAGTGCTAGTTGGCACGTTTTGAGTAAAAAGTGTAACAAATGCAGCTGTTTACTAATAAATAAAGCCTCAGCTGTAAGAGAAATAAATTAGATGCATTTAATTGGTAGGATGAAAACCTCCCCTCTTCATTACAATGCCTCTTCTTGTTATTTTATGATGTCAGGGTAGATGGCAGACTGACAAAGTGTTTATGAATCACAGTTTGCAGATGGCACTCTTGCTTCTCAGCAGCTATGAGCACAAGTAGCATGAGGACTCAATAGTGGATTTTGCCAAAGACGACCCCCTGAGAATTAGCTGTCTCCATTTCTCTTGTGCCAATCTCTCTCTCTGGCAGAACTCAACTTTATAAACCCCACCTTCAGTAAATGATGGCTGCCTGGCAGGCAATGAAAGAGAGATCACACTCAAGAATGCCCTCATCTCCAGGTGCTCTCTTTTGTGAGGGGGCCTTGTGCAGGGATTCTCTGAGCAGGCTCCCTGCAGTTTCCTACAGGGGAAGATGACCAAAGATCCAGCAGGACACAAACCCTCCTCCTTCCCATTTGCTGGGCTCTCCAAACCCTCCCTTCCTCCAGCTGACAGGAGTGATTTCCTAAGCACAGCATACGCTCCCTGCACTAGGGATTCAGAGCTCTCCTAACTAATGACAGCTTGCAGTCCTACAGCTGGGAATGGAAGAGGGAGGGGTTGCCCTAGCCCAGGGAGCTGAGGCTTCACAGCTTCTGTGCTTCCCTCATTCCCCCTGATCACTAGTCACCTGGTCACGGTGACATGCAGTCATAATTGTCAACAGATTTGTACATTTTTGTCACTGGTTATACCCATAATGGATTTTTATGCTAATTTGCTATTCATTAGGAAAATGAGAATGTTCAAACCCTTTTTTAGAGTTCAGTCTGAACACATAATAATAGTAATGATAAAGTTAATGATGACTGCAGTAATATTAATATTAGGGCCTACCATTTGTTGACTACTTATTATGAGACAGGCAAACATCACCTCCCTCAGGGTTATGTAAGTTACCTTATGACAGTTTAAAACACGTGATATTTTGGCCATGTGTCCAGGAGGGCCCTGAGAGAAATCCTGAGATCACTGCCATCTCATTTCATCTTTTCCAGTGTGTCTGGTGGGGATCCGGTGGAGGGGGTTGGATCTCTCCCGCTGCATCATAAAGCTTGAACTAAAATAGCTAATGGAAGTCAAGCTGGACTAGGTAGGGAAAGCAGACAAAAAGTAAGTTGTGCTGGTTGATTTCAAAGACATTTGGAAACCTTAGGTGGAAAAGGAATCAAACTCCGATTTTTCACTTTCAAGTGAGGCCTCCTATCTATCTCAAGGGACTTATTTAAAACAAAGGAAATACATATATGTTGTATAAAATATGTGTGCATTTCTCTAAAGATCAATTAAAAGGAAAGAATTTCTGCTCTCACCACTTTAACATTGTAATAGAGTTTCTAACCAGCACAACAAGGCAATACATGAATGATGAATACATATATACATAATGGATAAATAAAATTGGGGTCATCCAGATTAGGAGAGAAGACATAGACTATCTTTATTTGAAAATAACATAATCCTGTACATACTATAAAAAATTTCAAGGAATATACAAAAAAAAATTATAAAGTAAGATCAGCATGATCACAGGGAACAAGATCAATATACAAAATACAATTGTTTGTATATGCTAATAATAAACAATCTGAAAATAAAATTAAGAAAACAATTACATTTATAATGTGTCACAAAGAGCAAAATACTTAGGAATATATTTAGCAAAATATGTGTCAGGCTCATTTGCTGAAACTGTAAAACATTGTTGAAAAGATTTAAGGAATATCTAAATAAAATCAGGGCTATTCCATGTTCATAAATTGGTAGACTCAATATTGTTAAGATAGCAGTTCTTCTCGAGTTGATCTACAAAGTCAGTTCAATCCATATCAGAACCATTACTCTGTATTTCTTCTAGAACTTGACAGGCTGATTCTAAAATTTATATGGAAATGAAAAAGATCCAGAATAAAGAAAACAACATGGATTAAAAAGAACCAAGTCAGGGGACTCACACTTTCCAATAACAAAATTTATTAGAAAGCTACTGTAATGAAGACAATGTGTACTGGAGTGGGGTTAATAAAATAAAATGTATAGATCAATGAAACCAAATTTAGAGTTCTGAACTATACTATTTTATGCATGGTTAATTAATTTCTGATAAGAATGGCAAGGCAGTTCTTACTCTTTTCAGCAATCGTGCTGAAATATACACATGCGAACAGATAAATTTAGATGCTTACCTCATTCCATATAAGAAAATTAACTCAAAATGGATCATAAACCTAAGAGCTAAAACAACAAAACTTCTGAAGTAAACAGAAAAAATAAAGTTGAATGACTTGGGAGGAAGAGAACTTTTCAAAGGAAGTGATATTGAGCAGAAAGTTGATTGAAATGCGAGAATAAACTGTGTAAAGACCTGGGGAAGAGTATGTTACAGTCCAGGTAGATAGAAAAGCAGTTGCAGATGCCCAGAAATGAGAGTAAATTATACATTTTTAAGGAGCAGGAAGACTAGTATTGTACGTTCCATTGTGACTGAGTAAAGCAAAGATCTCTTAGGACATAAAAAAACACTACCTATTAAGAAAAGATTAATAAATTGGACTTATAATGAAAGATTTTTAACCTTAGAAAGATGTGATTAAGGAAAGGAAGTATGAAGCTGCAGACTGGGAACAAATATTTGTAAGGTCTTTTTTGGCAAAGAGTGTATCCAGATTATAAAATAACTCTTACAACTTAATAATCAGAAGACAAATAGCCCAAATCGTAAATGGGTAAAAAATAAACAGACATATCACAAAAGAAGACATGTGGGAGGCCAATAGTTACATGTAAGATGTTCAAAGTCATTGGTTATCAGGGAAATGCACATCAATGAAAATGGCCAAAATTAAAATGGATGAAAAGTTAGTTATAAGGATTTGTACTGGTTGTAAAATGTTTTAAGTACTTTGGAAAAAAGTTCAGCAGTAGTTTTTAAAATATATATAAACATATACTACCACTTGTCTCAATAAATCTATAAATAAGTAGTTTCTAAAGAGAAATAAAAATATTGTGCTCACAAAACACTGGTACAAAATTGTTCATAGCAGTTTTATTTATAATAGCTTTAAACTAAAAATATTCCAAATATCTTCATTAGACAAATGGATAAAAAGTGTGTCATCTATTCATACACTAGAATATTACTGAGCAATAAAGAAACTGCTGACTCATGCCATAGAACAAATTATTCTTTAAAACATTACACTGATCAGGAGAATACAAAATACCTATAATGTGCTTTTACTTATAGGAAATACTAGAATAAACAAAACTAATTTATAGTGACAGAAAGCAAGTCAGAGGTTGTCTAGGGATTGAGGTAGAGAAATTGAGTGCAGAGTGTCTTGAGAGTACTTGATGGGATGATGTAAATGTTCTGTATCTTGATGGGCAAATGGTTACATGGGGTTTTTGATTTGTCAAATCTCACACTTAAAGTGGATGTACACTTAGAGTACTGTACTTTTGAAGTGGTTCTAATTTATTATATTTAAATTATACCCTAATAAATTTGATTTAGAAGTCAAATTAAAAATTTCCAACATTGACATAAGAAGTTATAAACCTGAAATGATGAGAAACCTTAAAAAAACTTTTAGAACTGACACTAAGCATAAAAATTTTTATTATAATTCTTAATAAACATTCAGTGATTAAATATTTCCTATATTGCATAAAATCTCAAGATCATATAAAAAAGACATAAAGCTTACCAACTTGTTTTATGAGCCAAGTAAAATTTTAATATCAAAAATGAACAAAAATTGGTTAAAGGAAAAAGTAAAAATATAGGTCCAACTCTTTTATGAATATAGGTGGTATCAAACTGTAATAATACTAATAATATTGATAATTAGGGTTTATCAAATAAATGAAAGAATTTTCACATCAGAAAACTATTTTTAAATATACCCCACTTCAATAAATAATTTTAAAAAATTATCTTAATAACTAAAAAACATTTGATAAAATTTAGCACAGTTCTTTATTTTATTTTTTTCATTTTTCTGAAGTGAGAAGCAGGGAGGCAGAGAAACAGACTCCCACATGTGCCCAACCTGGATCCACCCAGCATGCCCATTAGGAGGCAATGCTCTGCTCATCTGGGGCATTGCTCTGTTGCAACTGGAGGTATTCTAGTGCCTGAGGTGAAGGCCACGGAGCTGTCCTCAGTGCCTGGGGCCAACTTACTCCAATGGAACCTTGGCTGTGGGAGGAGAAGAGAGAGAGAGTAAGGAAAGGGGGAACAGTGTAGAGGCAGATAGATGCTTCTCCTGTGTGCCCTGACCAGGAATTGAACCTGGGACATCTACATGCCAGGTTGACACTCTACCACTGAGCTAATTGGCCAGGGATTTTAGCACAGTTCTTATAAATTACTTTAATAAACTTTCTCTTAATTTATGAGACAATGTAATAAGATAAGAAAAAGTAAAAAGATGTCTGACTGTAATAAGGGGTATGACTTACTAATTGCAGATGATATAATTATTTATATGTATAAATTTATAGAAGTCAACCATGAAAAAGTATTAGAACTAATACAAGTGTTCAGTAAGTTAGGTTGGTATGTGATTAAATAAAAATGCCAGCTTTCCTGTTATTAGCAAGGCAAAAACTATTTAGAAGAAAAAAAGGTTACCTTAAAATCTAAAAGCTAAGTAAAATATAGAATCCCTACAATTAACCTAACAGAAAATATGTGAGAACCATATGGAGAAAATGATAAAATTTTTATAGGGGTATTTAAGCAAACCAAATCAACAGGGAGACTTTTAAAAATTCTTATAAGCTATTATCACTAAATTAATTAATCTATGAATTTAAAGTTTATCCTAAAGAAATGTTTTATAAAATATCAGAAAAAAAATTTTTTTCCCTTATTTTCCAAGTAAGAGGAGGGAAAGAGAGACAGAATCCTGTATATGCCCCAACTGGGATCCATCTGGCAACCCTTGTCTGTGGCTGATGCTTGCCACTGAACTATTTTCAGCACCTGAGACAGTGGCTTCAAGAGCCATTCTCATTGCTTGGGGCTGATGTGCTTGAACCAATTGAGCCATGGCTACATGAGGGGAAGATAGAGAGAAATAAGGGGGAAGAAAAGGGTTGGAGAAGCAGGTGGTCACTTCTCCTGTGACTGAGAATTGAACCTGGGACATCCACATGATGGGCTGACATTCTACCACTGAGCAAACAGGCCAGGGCCCAGAAAAATTTTTGAAAGTGATGTATAAAGTTAAAATTTTCTACCAGCTAGGGATGGGGATTACAAAGAATGGTGAAAATCTGATGAGTTGCCTAAATAAAACCAAACTTTTTTTTACTGAAGTAACCCTCTGCCTTATGTTCATAGATAATAAAACACATTTATCAACCTCTCTTGCTGTTAGGGGTAGCCATATATTACTGTTCATACTAATATCACTGGGCAGGACTTCTGAAAAGGCTCCTTTAAAGAAGACATGCTCAGCTCCCATATGTTTTCTGCTCTTTGCCTTCCTTCTTATTTTTGCTTGGGACACAAATATAATGCTGAAGATGAAGCAATCACCTTACAACCATGAAGTAATGACATGAGGATGAAAACTACACTCAGGATAGTTCAGCAAAATGTGAGAGGCCTCAATTCCTGATGTCACCAAGGGCCATATCAGCCTGGGCACTTTCTATTTTTCAGCCTCCTGTTATGCAAAACAATACATATCTCTTTGAGTTATGGTTGGAGATTTTCAGTTGTTCTGTGACACAAAGAAGAACACAGTCCCTAACTGTAAAATGTTTTCAAGCTATAGCAAATAAAATGCTGTGCATTATATCAATGCTAGGGTAGACATATAAGTGGACATTTATAAATACATATGCATATATAATATATAGTATTAAATCTTTGATAAAGTAGGCATTTAAAATCAGTAAACAGGTGTAGGGCAGCTTATTTAAAGCAGCCAACAGATGAAGAAGGATTTCACAGGACAGATCAGACCATCTTTGGAAGTGTTCCCATATTCTGACAGCCGGCCCCTCTCTGTCAGCACAGTCACAGTGTTCTCCCTTTTTGGACCATGGCTGTTCCCTGTACACTCTGCCTCCCAAGTCACAGAGCATCCTCAGCTCACTGCCCTCCATTACTGAATTGGGTTGGATTTCATCACTATCTGCTGATGTGGGTCTTTGTCCTGACCTGTCTCAAGCTCTCAAGCTGGTGCTATATGATCCCAAACACTGGACCTTTCACAATTGGTACATTCTTGCTGATTGACTCCTTAGCTCAAAAGTAATTTTCCTGATAATGTTCAGGATTCTATCCTCTGCACTTTTTTCTGCCACCCATTTATGTTGATAGATTAGGTCAGAAAGCCCAAGCTTTTCATTTAGTTCTTCTTAACACTTGTGTCACTTAAGTCCATTGGTAATTGAATAGTGGATTTTAAAATATTATATTAAATTTTATTGCTTTTTGACAAAGGCAGTTCAAGAATAATTTCTGAATATCTTATCGAAACCATAAAATGTCAGTTACAAGGGCCCTTCGAGATCATCTGCCATTACCTCTTATTTAACAGATGGAGGAACTGCAGCCCAGAAGAGGGAGTAGTAACTTGTCCGTTGTTGTACATCTCATTAGTGAAGGTGCTGAAGATAAAACCCTAGAACTTTCTTGATTTTCAACTTAATCACCAGCTATTGGAGGGGCCACCCTGATTTTTTTTTGTTGTTGTTATCATTAGAGGGTACTGTTTTTCACTGTCAGGAGGACATGGACTAATAAAGAGTAATTTCAGTTTCTTTCTCCATCCTTTCATTTGCTTTCCTCAGGATAAGCAGCTGACAACTCTTAACTAGGAGCAGTCATTGAAATGGCCTTTCAGTAGGGTTCACCTGTCTCTTTCTCATTCATGTGAACCACCTATCATGTGTGTAGTGGGCTCCCATGCTTCTGGTCTCCATGCTATAAAGGGACCAGAGGCTAGTCTTTGCTTTGTCATTGCCAGCTACAGGTAGGTCAGAAAGTGAGCCTCACATAGCTCCTTGTTAGTGTGATTAGTACCAGATCTAACTGTATTCCTTAATTCAACTTCACTAAGAATGAAACTGATACTATATTTTAATGCCTATTTTATTCCTTGTCTCTGTTCACAAAACTAAAACTCTGGAAGGGAGAAGAAAAAGTGATGAATTAGACTTGAGCTAATGGCTAATATTTGCTTCTGTGTTTTACGTACATAGACAGATTAAATATGTATTTCAGAGCCACATGCCAGAAAGGGGGACTACAATAGGTTGAATCACCTGGTTAATAAAACAACATTCTAAAATGTTGATCTGGCTATACATTATTTTACCTGAAGTGCTTCTATGGCTTCCCATAAAAGCTCTAGAGCTTTTCAAATGGATATGAATACACTGGAGATGTGCAATATGGTACCAAGAGACAGTAAGGACATGTTAGAATATTTATTTATATTTTTTATAGTAAGCTTTCTAATTTTTTTTAACATTTTGTAATCTACATGATATGTTAGAGCAATACATGTAATTTTATACATCAACAAATGAGCATATATGAGGAACGAGTGCCCCCAAAGCATTGACTCACTAGGGTTAGTCATAAAACAAAATTTGGAGACAACTGATCTTGAATTTTAAATTCTTAGCGTAAAATAAAAGCCTATCTGTTACCAAATTCCTGTTTAACATTCTAGCCCCACCTCTTTCCAAAACTCTTCTTTGCAATACTTTATTTAATCAATATTTATTTAAGGCCTGTTCTGTGCCAGGCAGAGTGAGAGGCAATAGAAAATATTACTGAAGAAGAGAGGGGCAGAGTCCTGCCCCTCATGGAATTTACTTTGTACCTAGGACTGCAAGGACAAAAATCTGATTTTACCTTGGCCCAGGAAAGACCATCTTAAAAGGAGAGGTATTTGGCTTTTAGAACGACGAATTCTTTCTAGCCATAACTAATAACTGGAAGCTCCTAGAACTTGCTGAAGCGCCCCACTTAACACTTCTGGTATGGATCAGTCCTGCTCCTTTGAAAGCTCTCCCTTCAGTCCCCGCACCCATTCTGTCATCTATCTTCTCATTCTCATCTTAGATTTGGCTTGGAAGCCTGTTCCTTCCCTGTGCTACTTGCATTGTGGCATTTATTCTATATACCAAAAATTCTGTGTGTTTATTGAGCTTTGGCAATAACATGTACCTTGTCCTTACTTCTCATTGACAGCACATTGCTTGGAGTATAATATGTTAAGTTGAATAGAAGTTCTCTAGTGTTCAGTCATATCAAGTGATTTTCTGTTATTTGTTTGTACAAATCAACTTGCTTGTGAATCAAGTTCTCTGTTCCTGGGAGTTCTTTTCTATTTATTTACCTGTTTAAATTTGAATTACTCCACACGATTTCACCCTCTTTGGGAAGTTTCCCTTACGCCACATGAAGTGGTGTTCTTTGCTTTCTTTCTAGACTTTGTAGATTGCCAGAATGTTTAGACATTCCACAGAACAAGTAGTAAAAAGTGTTGTAATTGTGTGTGCAGTGGTCTGTTTCTCTGACAAAATCACAAGCAAATTGATGGGAAGAACATTTCTTATTACCTTTTATTTCTTCCTAACATCTAACATTATATCTAGCATATAGTATGTCATAAATAACTTCTGTTTGATTGGAAGAATTAAAGAATGCATGGTACTATCAATTCTCACACCAAGTTCCATGTATGAGGGAATAATAAGAGCTTTGTGGAAAGTGGGTTTACTGGGTAAGCATACATGTATGCATATGTGAATGTGTGGTACCTTCGTTTTAGTTCATGACTAAGAGTAATGAAAGGGAGTGACAACTAATATCACTGCTCACAAAAATTAAGAAATATTTTATCGCTTCACATCATTTTGAAATACCCCCTAATTTTTGTAAGCAGTATATATAATTTGTATTTGGTTTCTGCTTGTTTTTTTGTCTGTCGCCCTTTCTATAATTTAGAATACCCTATAAAAAAGGCCGTGTCTTTAGTTCCCAGTAATGCCTGGCTCATAGTAGGCAATAGATAAACATTTGTTAAAGGAATAAACAAATGATGCTTATTTAAGACTTGGTATGTGCAAATAGTTTGCAAGGTATCTTGCATATGCTTCCTCATTAAATCCTCACATTTTCATGTTAGAGATGAGTAAATTGAGGTTGGGGCATTGAAGTGACAAGCCCAAAGGCCCCTAGTTCTTAAGTGCTCAGGTAGTCACTTAATTCCAAGACTCTCTGGGATCAAAGTTTACATTAAAAGTAAAACCATGAAGATCCAAGATGGTAGCAAAGAAGGTAGATGTTACTCTCACCTCCTCCCCAGACCAAATTGGAATGAACAGGTTACCAGATTAGCAGAGGGAAAGGGTGGTGGGAGGAGATAGAAGATGGTAAAGGGTGATAAATGGTATGGATGGAGACTTGATTTGGGGTGGTGAACACACAATACAGTGTACAGATGATGTTATAGAATTGTACACCTAAAACCAGGGGTCCCCAAACATTTTACACGGGGGGCCAGTTCACTGTCCTTCAGACCGTTGGAGGACCAGACTATAAAAAAACTATGAACAAATACCTATGCACACTGCTCATATCTTATTTCAAAGTAAAAAGAACAAAATGGGAACAAATAGAATATCTAAAATAAAGAACAGGTAAATTTAAATAAACAAACTGACCAGTATTTCAATGGGAACTATGGGTGCGGATGCATACTGTGCTCCTTTCACTGACCACCAATGAAAGAGGTGCCCCTTCAGGAAGTGCGGTGGGGGTCTGATAAATGGCCTCAGGGGGCCGCATGCGGCCTGTGGGCCGTAGTTTGGGGACCCCTGCCTAAAACCTATATAATTTTATTAACTCATGACACCCTAGTAATTGCATCTTACCTTTCTGGTCTTAAATAAATAAATATAAAAAAATAAGGCCTGACCTATGGTGGCACAGTGGATAAAGCGTCGACCTGGAATGCTGAGGTCGCCGGTTCAAAACCCCAGGTTTGCCTGATCAAGACACATATGGGAGTTGATGCTTTCTGCTCCTCCCCCTGTTCTCTCTCTCTCTCTCTTTCTCTTCTCTTCTCTCTCTAATAAAAATGAATAAATAAAATCTAAAAAAAAAAACCCCAAGACTTTAAAATAAATAAATAAGTAAAACCAAATAATTCTTACATTTAAAAAAATTGCTCTTGGGTACATTTGTTAATTAACCCTAACTCTATTTTCAGAGAAAAATAGCCATGAATCAAAAATAAATTATATTGCCTTGTAAACTGTGAACTGCAAACTTGTGAAGTGAGGGTAAGTTAATTGTGACCAGGATATGGTCCCAGCTCAGCAATGAATGGGTCTCTCAATAACTGAGGGAGGACAGAGGAGAAAAAAAATGTGTCTACACTGAGTCTAATGTTTCTACTTCATTTCTGGGGGGGACTGACAGCAAAGCAGCCTTCCTTATGCAGCTGGCTAGGCTAGGATATTATCCAAATGTTTGAAGGTGACTTTGATTCTCAGTTGTTTGGTTTCTGATGGGGGAGGGAGAGGACACAGGCAAGAGCAGTTTCCTCTGACATTGCCGTGTAGCACATGGCCCACCCTCTGCTTAACTTGGGCACTTTATCTAAGAAACTTTTCCTTTCCAAACAGCACATCCTACTTCTAATCTCATATTCAGTATCAGTTATGTTCCAGAGCAAAAGCAAGGTTCTCCATGCTCCCATAGCTGCTCACTGTAACCAAAGACAAATGTGAAAGGCAAATGGATTCTGGGTGACATGTACTATTACTATCTTGGCCATAGACAATGGATGATGTCAGGTTATACGTGGTCCCTTGGCACCTTCTGAGCCTGATCTGTAGCAATGAATCTGGCAGATCAATAACTGTGAACAGTCACATGAGAGTATGCAGAGAATGAAGATCTCTTGAAGCAAAGAAAGAAATTTAAATTTTATCTAGTCTCTATTATTACATATGTTAGCTGATTCAGATGCATTTAATATATTTATTTATTATGATCCTACTGTACTATATACATACCCACATAGGAGAGTGTGTGTAGTCTCTGAGGACATGATGTTTTTCAGAAACCTAAATTAAGTGAGCTGTATGAAAAGTCCAGCACTGGTTATCAGGCACTTATAAAGGCTCTGAGGTAAGAGCATTTCAGTGTATTCTAATAGTAGCAAGGAGTTCACTGTAACCACACAGCGAGAGTAAAGAAAACATTGAGAGGTGTTGAGGTCCAATGGGAAGCCAGGGATTAGAAACCAGAAGTCCAAGATCAAGGTGACAGGAGGGTTGGTTTCTTTTGAGATTTTTCTCTTTGGCTTGTAGATAGCTAGTTTCTCCTTGTGTCTTCACATGGTCTCTCTGTATGTCTTTATTCTAATCTCTTCTTCTTACAAAGATGCCTGTCAAATTGAATGAGAGCCCACCCTATGGACAGCATTTCAACTTAACCAACCCTTCAAAGATACTGGGCGTTAAGATGTGTATTTGGGGGATGGGATAGAATTCATCTCATACTACCTGTGTAGAAGGCTCTTCTCACTGCTGTCTTTCTCTGTTCCCCCCTATTAGAAGATAGGAGAAGCCCCAAGAACACAGTGAGTAAAACATAGGATTCCAGTTAGTCCATGGCATGAATAGACTACCAGTTAGGCACTATAGTGGATGGAGGTTTGGAAAGAGTATTCACTAATACTTCTTACCAAACTCTAAGCTCTGGAATTTATTCACAATTTATGAATACAGTGTGTCAGTAAGTCATGGTGCACTTTTGACCTGTGACCGGTCAAAAGTGCACCATGACTTTATGGACACACTGTAGATTAATGAAAACGATAGCTTCTAATTATCTTGTCATATATACCCAGTGGTGGGATTCAGCTGGTTCACAACTGTTCAACAGAACCAATACCTAATTTTTTTAGTTTGGCAAACTGATTGTTAAAATGGCACTTATAATCAGGGTTCTCTCTAAGGTGGGCGCCTGGGCAGCTGCTCAGTGTGGAAATCATCAATTTACATTCCTTACTCTTTTTCAATGTTCATCTGTGCAACAGCATATTCTAAGTGCCTGTAGTAATAATGTTCATTCCATCTGTAGATGAAAAAAGATTGACAGACCTATGCTTGTAATATTTACTTATTCATTTAATAAAAATCATTATAACTTTGATAAAAGACCACATTTTAATTCCCTCACATTTGTTACTGCAGTAAACAAACATAATGTAAAGAGAAAAAGTGTCAAACAACCAGGGGGTGACAACTTGTATTGCTAATTGTCAGGTATTATTTAATATTCTTTCATTGATAGTTTAAAACTCTTTCTTATAACACAATCTAGTTTTGTGTACATCTTTTATTGTTCTTATTTAAGTATTAAATGCATGAGATAATAAACTATGAAATAATAAACTACCTTTCGGTATATCAGTTTTTTTATACCTAAAATGGTTATTAGGGCAAAGAACCGGTTGTTAAATTATTTGAATCCCACCACTATATATAGCTGAAACAATTGATATTTTAAACATAGATGTTAGGAATCTCTATTTCTTTCAAGAGCCTGACAAACACTTCCCTGGTGAGTTAGGAAAGATCTCAATTTCAAGCTGCCAGATCCTTCCTTTTGCCCTGAGAAGTTCCAAAGAAGAAAATAGGTCAGTATAAACGAAGGCAATATTTTCAACTTGACAAATTGGTCTCTATGTTCTTTGGCTGTACTCAGTGATGAAAATTTAAAAACAGTGCTCAAATACAGACAATAATAATATGACTCTGTCAAGTTCGGGGCTTGGCTTGATTCTGTCTCATATTTACAAAATGACATTGGCACAGCAGGGCATCTTCAGAGGTTGATTGACTAACATAGGAAAGGGCTGGAAACCAGGAGACACTTAAAATGGTGGAAGAAATTTAAAAAAGGTTTCACCTGTTAAAAAAAATCGGTGGGCAAAAGAAAGTCAAATTATTTCCTTTTACATATTCAAAAGAGAGACACCAGAAATAGGAGAGTGAGTCTCTGTATCCCCAGAAGCCACTTCTAAGAGCAATGCACGGAAATATCAGAGAGCAGACCTGAGTTTATAAGGAAACCACTCCTAAGTGATCTGCTCGACGTGCTGCTGAAGGTAGGGGGAGGGTCATGGTGGATACTCACTGTGCTCTTCATATATTTTGTATTTTCCCTTTTCTTATTTGTTTCTAAATGATTCATATTATAATCAGAAAATGAAGCAAATGTACATGCTATAAAATAAAGAGAAAAGCGAACCAACATTTATTGAGGAAATACTATTTATCCAGTATTTGACATATGTTACTAGATAAACCAGTAATACTGTAGTCTAAGGTTGGTTGGATATGTGCAAGAAATATATACATATATAGATATTTCTAACCTCTGGCCCTCACATGTGGCACTTTTAGCATCTTTTATTAACTTTTGCTATAAGTGCTATAATTGTTCTGGTCACTTTATAAAAGACAGCATTGAATTCCAAACTCATTAACCATGCATCCATGCCTTCCAGTTCACGCTTGACCATGGCTCCAGAAAACTCCAATCACGTAGTATATGTGTGTGTGGCACATGGGTGTGTGTGTGGGGGGGGTGATCAATGCTTCCACACTTTCCTTCCTTGTCCTTCTCCCCCCTCTCCTTCTGGTTCTACCTGCTCATGAGGAAGGGATTAGGGCAAGTGGGGGAAAGCATTTATGTTTAAGTGGGTCTCAAGATTTTTTTTCTGTGAGATATTGCTCCTCCTGCTCAGGACACAGGTTGGTCTGTGTGGTAGGTTTCCAAATGAGGGCTCTCTTATAGGGTTCACGTGTATATTCTTACAATTTCTTAATTTGAATATTCCATTCCTACTCTAATTTTTTCCTTCATAAAATACACCTACAGCAGCAATACATCTCATCCTCCTGCAGTCAGGGTCCCCATGCCTGTATGGGGTTGCTTTCCTGGGTGGCACTGGCGAAATGACTCCAAACCGCCTTCTTTTGAGTCTCTTGATCCACAGGAAAGTTAACCATCCTTACCATATCAAGTGATGGGCATGAGCCTATTTAAAATGTTTTATATATTCTACCATCCTTCAAATCTCTTTTTCTGTGCTCAAAGAGGTACTGGGTAGATCAGAAATTTACTGCATAAACAGTTGTCTTACCAAGAAGTGAGATTTGAGTCTCTCCTTTTTTGAGGGTATGCCTGTTTTTGGCACTGTTTCTCTTGGGGCCTCTCTCATTGGCTTTGGGACAAGGAGGAAAAAGCAGTAGCACTTCCCCTACCAGGCCAACTACTCATAACTCTCATGGTGCTTGCTTTCTCCTCTGTCATCTTTTTTTCTTCAGTTCTCAGGAAAGGGAGAGCTGGTTGATCATAAGTGGTAGCAGAGGTCTCATTTACTTCTTATTAAGCCCATGTAAGACCCAGTCATTGGTAACTTTTTGGTTGTTCCTGATCTCTCTTCTTTTCTTTCTTTTTTAAAATCAAGTGGGAGGCAGGGAGGCAGAGAGATAGACTCCTGCATAAGACCCTACTGGGATCTACCTGGCAACCCCCATCTGGGGCTGATGTTCTGCTCATCTGGTGCCATGCTCTGTTGCTCATCAACTGAGCTATTTTAGCACCTGAGACAGAGATCAGGGAGCCATTCTCAGTGCCTACGGCATACTCACTTCAATCCAGCCATGGCCGTGGGAAGGGAAGAGCAAGAGGGGAGGGGGAGGGTAGAGAAGCAGATGGTTGCTTCTCCTGTATGCCCTGACCATGAATCAAACCCAGTACTTCCACATGCCGGGCCAACATTCTACTGCTGAGCCAACTATCCAGGGCTCTTGTGCTCAATTATTGGATATTTAATGCTTTTTTATCCTCAGTTTGGAGCACTACTCTCTAACTCTAGACCAATAGAAAAAATCCTGTTTATCACCCAAGATATACACCCCATCCCATTTAATCTTCATGAAAAATTATAAATAATTACTGCACTTTTTTATTGACAAGACAATTGAGACTACAACTGGTTAATAAAGTACCTAAGGTCACTTGCCAGAAGGGGAAGAGCCAGTGATGAGCCCCAGCCTGACTGACTTTCAAGCTTTTTCTTTGTCTACTCTACCAGTGGTGGTCATCTATGGAGAAGAGTTCAGACATGCTGTCTGTTTATCTAGAAGCCCAATATTCACCATGACCAGTCATCTACTCTGAGACTTAGGTTCTTCTTCTTCAAAAGAAGGGTAAATATAGTGTCTATCCTCAGAGGACTATTTGGAGGATTAGATGTCTTTTTCTTTTTTAGGTGAGAGGAAGGGAGATAGTGAGAAAGACTCCCACATGCATCCCAACCAGGACCCAACTGGCAACCCTGTCTGGGGCCAATGCTTGAGTACCAAGCTATTTTTAGCGCCTGAAGTTGACATGCTCAGATCAATTGAGCTATCCTCAGTGCCCAGAGCTTTGTTCAAACCAATCAAGCTACTGGCTGTGGGAGGGAAGGAGAGAGTAAAGGGGAATATATATATAGAGAGAAGCAGGTGGTCACTTCTCTTGTGTGCCCTGACAGAAAATCAAACCCAGTATGTCCATATGCCAGGCCCATGCTTTATCCACTGAGCACTGGCCAGGGCTGGATTAGATATCTTAATGAAATCTAAAATGCTTAGCTGAAGTGAAACACCATGTAAGAGCTCAATAAATGTTAATGATTATGTTATGCAAAGGGGTATTATATACATGCCCCACTGGTATAAATTTAAAACTATGGTTCTCATCCCACAGAGAGTTGACTCAGACAGCACTACTGGCTGTACCACAAAAAGTGTGCTAATAGATGGGAAACCTGACTGCCATAACACCCTTTCTTGCTAAGAGAAGTAGGAATCATCTGACTGACTTCCTGCTTGTAAAGAGAGGACCCTCCAAGTGCAGCCTCTGGTGTCAGCTTGTTTCTATAGAGCTCAGGAATGTTGGGGTGGTTTCCTGAAAAACTACTGGTAAGAAAAAGGAAATGAGCTTTCATAATGATCCCAGATTTGTCTCTCCTTGGGGTTATAACATTTGCTGTAGCTTTGTTAAAAATAGTAATGATCCACGTGGTAGTGATAATAATGATATATAAAGAGAATTATATACAGAGCTACTCATGAATAATGAGCTTCCCATCCCCAAAAGAGGTTCAGCTGAGGCTGGGTGGCCATCTTTCAGCCATCAGAGGAGGGGATTCCAGAACTGGGTTAAAGGTTAAAGAGATGACCTGAAGGTTTTCATTCATTTCTGGATTTCTCTCAGTCTGTGAGTGACTTGAACTGGCTACATGGATCCAAGCCTTGTTGGCTTAAACCACTCCATGCAGTTTCCATTGAGCCAGAAAATGTATCCATCCCCAAGGCTGTCCACTTTGTCTGCACCACAGAATGGTCATGCTGACAAAGAAGAGAAACAAAGCTCATCCCTTGAGCCAAAGAAACCATGTTTGTAGTTCCCATCCCCAAATATGCAGACAGTTTATTTAGAAAGCCCAATGGCCCATCTTGTGTTGTATATTCTTCCTAGCAGACATGTTTGCTCATATCCATGAGGCTGTACTGTGGGGGTGTTGTGAGATTATTTCTTTAATTTTTCCCCATATTATATTTGATACAGATACAAGCCAGATTTTTGGTAGTGTGGCATAATCTCATCAGAATGATCAATTTCTTCCATTATAGATCCAAAGGACATTCAACCTTATCATAGAGAAGTCTCACCCATAAATGACTTTGGATTCCCATATCACCATTTTTTACCAAAAGTAACACAGCCCTAGACTAGACTCACACAGCCTCATTCTTTAAGTTTACAAAGATTTTTCAGGTTGGTTAAGTGTGAACTGCTGGTGAACAACTGTATCTGTGAAAATTAATGTCCTGTACGTTAGCCCAGATGAATAAATCCATCTCTTTATTGGCACCATGAAGACTTTTCCAATTTTTTTTTAACATTTAAAGTTCTTTTTTATGCATTGGGAGAATTTTTCAGCCAAGACCACCTGATTTCTGAAACACAGTTTTTGTGTGTTCCCAGTTAAATAGAAAAGGTAAAGATGAAAAATTAAAATAATATAAAGAAAGAAAAGAAAAAGAGAGAGAAAGCCAACCAACCACACTGAAAATCATTTAAATATTTCTTTATGGACTAAATTTCCTCAAACACAGAAAAAGCCAAAAAAGTTGGAAGCTTTTTTTATTCTCTGTTAAATATTACTTTCTTTCAATTTATTTTTATATTGGTAGATGATGTGAGACTCATTACATTTTATAGGCCTGAACAGAATCTTACAATTTCTTACTAATATTATGCAATGACATAATGCCATTTGTAGAGGTGTCGCATAAAGCAATTGACTTTTACTGGCTTCTGATGGCAGGACTTGCCATTTTATATTCTGTTTTATGTAAGCGTTTTCCAAATTTATCGACCTCACAGGATTTCTCAAGTTGCTTAATTATGGTAGGAAGAAGATATCTCTATGACCTGACACGAGAACCTATTAAAACCCATTTTAGAAAGGGGATGTAAGTAAGAATTGGGGAGGTGAATGCAACTAATATGTAATGCATGTTTACTAGGGGTGGGATACTGGAATATAGGGATAAAAGTGGCACTTACCATGAAGTAGGCAGAGCATTGACAATACCCTGCAAGGTATATTTAGTTTCCTAATTATAAAATGAACAAACTGAGGCTCAGTTGTTATGCCCAATGTCACAGCAGCTATTAAGTTAGTAGAGGTTCATGCTATAGAGTCACAACATACAGCAATTCTCTCATCATAGTGGATCACCCTCTCAGGGGAACCCTTTGAAAGTGGATAGGTTGAGTAGTATTCCATTGTATACTACTTGGCCATAAAAAAGGACATCTTACCCTTTGCAACAGTATGGATGAACCTTGAGAACATTATGCTAAGTGAAATAAGCCAGTCAGAGAAGGACAAGCCCCATTTGATTTTACTCACATGTGGAATCTAATGAACAAAATGAACTAACAAACAAAATAGAAACTCATAGATAGAGAACAGGCTGACAACTGTCAGAAGAAAGGGTGGTTGTGGTACTGGGCATAAAGGTCGAAGGATTAAAAAAAAAAGGAAAAACTCAGACACAGACAGCAGCATGGTGATTACCAGAGGGAAAGGGGGTGGGCATAGAGAGAGGACAGTGCAGGGGGAATAAATGGTGATGGAAGGAGACTTGAGTTGGGCTGATGAACACACAATACACTATACAGATGATGCATTATAGAATTGTACATCTGAAACCCACGTAATTTTATTAACCAATGTCACCCCAATACATTTAATTTATATAAAAAAGAAAATGGACAGGTTCTCACTGAGAATTTCTACCCAGAGGATGAAGGCTCAGGAGACATATCCAGTGAATTAAAAATGGGAAAGTTTTATTTATTTCCATGATTCCTACTTATTTGTTTCTAAAATTTAATTAGAGGAGTTCTCCATCACACTGAGGAAATAAGACTACATTTTGTGGAACATTTTTTAAAAAAGTATATTCAAGATGCAAAAGTATTCATCACAGCTTCCCAAATCCTGATATTCCATCCACATGTTACTGAGTTTCTCCCCTGGGGTGTCTGTTTTTTTCTTTTCACTTAATCCCGCAGCCTCCTCATTTGGATCAAGCAACACTTCTTAAGTGAGAAAGAGGGGTAGCAGGGATATTGGTGGAGAAGGACTCCAAGTATCACTGAATTATAGAAGATTAATGCTCTACCAGACCTAAGAGATTCCCTAACCGAGCTTTTGATTGTTAAACTAGAGGAATTTGAGGCCCTGAAAGGGAAAATAAAAACTTCATTTGAAGCTTCTGTGTCCACTGATCCACACCCGTCAGTTGGAAACAGAGCTTGACCCTGGGATAAAAAGTTTATATAGTTACAAACTGATGGTAAGTTACCATTTCTTGGGAAGGGCCATGATCCCTAGCATTCTGAGTTTACCGCTGCCCATTGTTTACCACAAGGGTCTTATAGTTCTATCTTGCTAGCCCTGAAGTTCTTGTTTTCTCTGTTTCCCTTACTGTCTTCTCTCTCACTGGTTCTCAGGACCATTTTTCTTCCTTTCAGTCCAAAATGTCTCAAAAATTGTTTGCTTATGTGGTTGAGGTAGAGTCTCCAGTTCTAGGATGCAGGCATGCAGTGTCTCTGAGATTAAATAATTCAGACATTTAGGGAAAGGAAAGAGAACAGGTGGGGTTGTGATTTAGATGGGAGAAGAAGGACAGGTGAGAGTAAATGGGCAAGGATTCTTCTAACTGAGATGCATAGGAAAGACTTTCATTAGGGGCCCAGGGAGCACATGGTAGAACAAGCTGGCCTTGATCATGGTTATGCTACCTGATAGACAATCTGTCCTTCAAAATTACTGGCATGGTAAGTCCCAGTCAATGTGAGTTGAATGAACAGAGAGAAATGTTGGACAATTTGATGAGGATAGGGTGTTGGAGGAAGTACCTGGCTTCCTGATCAATGTAAAAAGGAGCAGAACTAGTTCTAATTTCCCAATGAGCACTGCAGCAGTGACATGCCAACACCATCATGTGGGACATGGTACTTATCTCCCTCTTCTCTACTGTGAGCAGTTAGTGGAAGAGTTGTGTTATTCCCTGTGTATCCCTAGCGAGCTGTCACAGTTTCTCATGTGCTGCAGGCACTTGAAAGAAGTGTACTGAATGAGCGAGCCAGTGTATGAAGTAATTTGTCCAAATTAACACAGTGAGTTTAATGATTGGGTTAGGACCCCAGGGCTCCAGACAGAAGTCCAGTGGTTCTTCCAAACATTTCCTATCTTTCCATAGGCACAGATGGATGGATAAATAAAGTAAAAGCCATCACTGCTCTCATTGGAGGAGAGCTTACTTAGAGTTTAAATGCACTTTTCTATTCTAAGCACTGATTCTGCTCAATAGCAACTCTCAGTCAGTAACTCTGTTTTCCTGGAGGTAACTGATGGAGCACAGACTATCTTTATTCAGTTTACATTGACCAAGCAAGGATGCATTAAAATATGTATTGAAGATATGGTACTTGTGGCTTTGTGACCTGTGATTGGAGATTTTCTCTCTCTAGGTAAGGAGTTTCATTATAAGTATGTTGGCTACAGAGCTGTGGTCCAATTTAAGTAACTTGAATATCAACCAGGAGAAATAGGTGTCCCTTGAGGATTACTGCAATGCCAGCTGGGCCACTAAAGATAAAAGGAACATCATAAAACATCTTTTCCAGCAGTCCTCAAGTGGGAGTAATCTTGCTTCCAGGAGGCATTTGATAATATATATAGACTTTTTTGATTGACCAATGGATGCCTCTGATATCTAGTGGGTAGAGGCCAGGGATATTAAATATACACAGGATAGACCCCTCCTCTCTCCCGCCACCACAATGAAGAATTATTTGGTCCACAATGTCAGTAGAGTTGCTGTCAAAAACCACTAACCTAGTCCATGTATCTGTCCAGAATAGAATTCATCTGCAGTGATTCTGATATGGAATTTTCTAGCCTCTGGTTTAATATGTTGAAATCTAGGGTTCACTGTACCACTAGCAGCTTGTTCCAATACTGGACAAATGTTAGCTTTGTTGCTTGTTCTTGGTGCCCCTAGAATGCTGAATGCATATTATCGCATTGTTTCATTTGTGGGATGGCGAGGCCTACTTCTTATTTATCTTTGCATTCTAAGCTTTGGCATGATGCCTAATTAAAAAGATTACTTGGGAAAGGTACAATGAAAATAAAATAATGAAAGATTAGTGGTCTTATAGTCCAAGGATTATCCTATTTCAGGACTGAACTTTTTGTGCTTGGGCTTAGACAATGAACCTCTAGGCCAGTGGCCCCAAAGTTTTTACACAGGAGGTCAGTTCACTGTTCCTCAGACCATTGGAGGGTCAGACTATTAAAAAAACTATGAACAAATCCCTATGCACACTGCACATATCTTATTTTAAAGTAAAAAATCAAAATGAGAACAAATACAATATTTAAAATAAAGAACAAGTAAATTTAAATCAACAAACTGACCAGTATTTCAATGGGAACTATGGGTGTGGATGCATCCTGTGCTCCTCTCACTGACCACCAATGAAAGAGGTGCCCCTTCTGAAAGTTCAGCAGGGGCCAGATAAATGGCCTCAGGGGGCTGCATGTGGCCCGTGGGCCATAGTTTGGGGACCCCTGCTCCGGGCAGGGAAACCTTCCTCTTAAACTAGAGTTGGGAGACACAGACCACATGCCTCATTAGGCTTTATCCTGCCCATGGCCTCCAAGCCATCTTTGTGAGTTTGAAAAACTATATACCTTCTTACGTTGCACTTTTTTTTCACTGGAAGCTAAACTTCCTATAAAAGTGCTGACACTGGGGGTAACTGGAAAATATCTTATAATCAACAAGTTTAATTTGCTGAGTGCTTTATATTAAAATCACTGAAGTAAGTTGGGCTGGCCAATTCCCAGACTTTATTGCCAAACTGAGAAACATTTTCTCAATCTCGCTTGCAATGGCCATAAGCCATTGGACCACTGAGCTTGGACCTATAGTGTGTCCATAAAGTCATGGTGCACTTTTGACCAGTCACAGGAAAGCAACAAAAGATGATAGAAATGTGAAATCTGCATCAAATAAAAGGAAAACCCTCCCAGTTTCTGTAGGATGATGTGGCAGCATGTGCGCATGCACAGATGATGATGTAACACCGTGTATACAGCATAGCAGTCCATGGCCATGCCAGTCAAGATGTGGATGGTACAGAGAAAAGTTCAGTGTGTTCTTAGCTTGCTAAATTTGAATCTGTGACCAAAGTGCAACGTGAATATTGGCACATTTATAACAAAGTGCCACCACATAGGAATAACATTACTCGGTGGAATAAGCAGTTGAAGGAAACCTACAGTTTGGTGGAGAAACCCCGTCTGGTAGGCCATCAGTCAGTGATGAGTCTGTAGAGCAGTGGTTCTTAACCTGGGTTCTATTGAACCCTAGGAGTTCGATGAGTCGGTCTCAGGGGTTTGGAGAAGCCTCTGCCACAGAGGCCAGAATAAAGTAATACCGTAATTTGTCGTGAGTTTATGCACTTTGTTGTTTTTGTTCTTCAAGCAAGTTGATGTTCATGCATGGCTCATTTTGTGCACCAGTAAAAAAACATATACTTATGTCTGGAATTTGGAAAAAAATCATATTTTATTATCACTAAAGAAGGGTTTGGTGAATGCGCATATGAAACTGGTGGGTTTGGTACTTCAAAAAAGGTTAAGAACCACTGCTGTAGAGGCTATACGGGATAGCTACCTAAGGAGCCCTAAAAAATCTGTGCATGCGTGTGCTCGACAATTACACCTAAGCAAGACTACAGTTTATAAGGAGTTAAAGAAACGTCTCCGTTTTACGGGGTACAAATTGCCTGTTGCACGCTATCAAACCGGCGGATAGACCCACACAATACGCGTTTGCTATAGATATGCTTCATGAGATCGACAATGATGCAAAATTTTTGCAGAAGATTGTGTTTAGCGATGAGGCGACCTTCCATATCTGTGGACATGTTCATCACCATAACGTCCAAATATGGGCTGCACATCCTCATGCCTACGTGGAGTACGAACTTAACACCCCTAAAGTGAACGTGTGGTGTGGCCTGATGCATGATAAGGTGATAGGCCCATTTTTTTTTCACGAAGCAATCTGTGATGGCAAAAACCTATCTTGACATGTTGGAATTGTACGCAGTGCCACAATTTCCAGAAGGTGTCATCTTTCAAAAGGACGATGCTCCTCCACACTACGCCACCATTTTTTGTGAGTTTCTGGATAGAACATTCCCCCGGCGGTGGACAGGCAGGGGTTCTGTCAAGCCATAGCCACCACGATCCCCGTGTCTGATGCCCTTAGACTTTTACTTTTGGGGTTATATGAAGCAACATGTAAACATTGAACGTATCAATGACATTAATCACTTAAAACAGAGAATCACAGATGTTATTCACTCTGTTACACCAGATGTCCTTACCTGTGTGTGGCAAGAACTTCACTATCATTTGGATGTGTGTAGGGCAACAAATGGAGCCCACATCGAACTGCACTGAATAGGTATGAAATTAGGAGAGTTTTTCTTTTATTTGGTGCAGATTTCACATTTCTATTGTCTTTTGTTGCTTTCCTGTGACCGGTCAAAAGTGAACCATGACTTTACGGACACTGTATATTAGAAGGAAGGAAATAGTGTAGAAACTGATTTTCCTGTGGGGTTGAGGAGGTCAGAGAAACTGATCATACTTTTCAAATTTCAATTTAAAGTTCTTAAATAATAATAGTAATCTACATTTGTAAACAGCTTATATACAGTTTTTTACAATTATCTCACCTTCTGAAACAGTAATAAATGTCTACCTAGGAGGTAAAGTTCCAGGAAATAACCATATGGTAAGTATGACATAATTTTTTAGAGAACAAATTATTATTTTTTTTTAATGTGAGATAATTTGTTAAATTGGTATTCTAATATATTGTGAAATAGAACTCACCATTGGCATAATCTTTTTAGATAAAACTATCTTCATAAATGCTCTGCATTCATGGTAGAGCTGCTTAGACCTATATTTCTAGACTATTCTCTCATGTATGTACTAAAACTTTGGAAAGGTAGACATAATTTGCTACACATTACCTCTTTTAATTTCACAACTTACTATTTTTCTTCCTCTGAAATTTCTTTTACCCTCTCTTGTTTGTTCTTCAAACACATTCTCACCCATTCTCCAAGGCTCAACTTAAATATTATGTTCTTTCTGAAGACTTTCAGGACTCTCCAGCTGTAGCCCCCTGTCATATTTCTGTCTTTCATGATAGACAGGGAACTCCTGGAGGGAGGGGATCATTTCTTAACCTCCACTTCTCTCATGGTGTCATTTTATAGAAACAACCTGCAGTGGTATAAATTTATAATTAGGCCACAGTTAGAAACTGCTTTCCAAACATTTCCAAGAAACTCTGATCATATTTTGCATTTCTTGATTAGTCAATTTTTATTTGAGTAATGTATACTTATTGAGATTCTAGTGTGAATATGGCCCCATGTTTGGTTATATGAAGAATATTTAAAAAGTGTAGGAAAATGACTAAATATATGAAGCATCTGCTCTGTGCCAAGGATCATGCTAGCATTTTATAAATGTCATCTCATTTCATGCCTGCTGTACCCTGTGAGGTACTATTGATTCTGTTTTTCAGATTAGGAAACTAAGGTCTTTACATTTAAGCCACTTGTTCTAGATCACTCAAGATGTATTCCTTATATTTTGGGGTAAATTTTAATTTAATTGAGGCAATATAACTGTAAATACATATGTAAATAGTTTATTTGCAAAGAGTTATTTCTTATGTGCCAAAACTGTAGCAAAGTGAAAAGAAGTTCTGGATCATGGATCATGGCTCTGTAACCCAATATTTGTGTGACTTTAAAGGCTGAATAGAAAATGTTCTTCTCTATATATCTGTTTTTCTGTAGCACAAAGCACACTTCCACTCCTGTGCCCCGCCTGAGTCTTGTGAGACTGGCTTCCAGGCACTGATCTCTCTTGGGTGCTCTTGCTTACTGTCTCCAGGTTTGATTTGGCCGCTGGGAAGCATCGCAGGGAGGAGAAAGAATTCAAGTAGTTTCCTAACCCCTCCCTAACCTCACTCCTGGCCCAGGGCTTGAGAACTCTCTGTTCTTGGGAAATGAGTGAGAGGAGATGCCTCTCTCACAGGTAGAGTTCTTACCTGGTTCTTGTAGCAGGTTACTCCCCATGTTCCTTCAGGCATAATGCCTTTCACTTTATGAGGCTCTCCCAGAGCTCTACTATCTCTCCTGTTCCCCTAACCACGCCATCCGTCTAGACAGCACTATCATTCAACTCTCTTTGAATAGTCAACTGAGTGTGCCATTTCTGGGACAGGGACTGACACATCTCTGCCTGAGCCTCAATTCCCTCATGGACAAAATGGGGATATAAAGCCAGTAGTCGCGGCCACCATCACAGCAGCCTGACTGACCCGTGCAGGTTCACATTAGATTTGGACAGTCAGTAATGAAACAATGGAGCCAAGAACTGGTGAGCCATCAGCTTTAATTCTAGCTTGTACCCGGCGGGC
Source organism: Rhynchonycteris naso (assembly GCA_037038555.1). Taxonomy (NCBI): domain Eukaryota; kingdom Metazoa; phylum Chordata; class Mammalia; order Chiroptera; family Emballonuridae; genus Rhynchonycteris; species Rhynchonycteris naso. The sequence continues at coordinate 188,326,202 of CM072997.1, read as the reverse complement.
AAGCAAAAACACACACTGGGCTCCAAAACCCACTCATTCAGTGCTCACAAAGCTACTAACTTATCCGAGTTTCCTAGAATCAAAGGTTTCTAGCTCACCAGACTTATTCACCTCTGTTCCCCATCTCCTCCTGCACAAACTCTGCACAAACTCGCTTCTCTCTCAGCACTCTACCATCTTGACTGCTTCTCCTGGCCTCCACATAGCCTTAATCTGCTCTTCTCTCTAATACTAACCTCAGGAACTCAGGAACCAAGAGCGCGCAAGCTACTGGTCTGTCCTACTTTATAGTGTAAAATCAAAACCTCCAATCCAATTACACAAACAAGAAAGTCTCCAATACAAAGCCACCCATCCGAGGCACAATGGGATTCCTCATGAGATTGCACCACCCCACATCATCCAATCAGTCAAGGGCATGGGGAAAAGCTTACTCTTAAAACAAAGCCTTAGGCTATAACAACCCGGCCTGCCCACAGTCTGTTCCCCATTACACATTAATATCAACGAACTTCCATGTGGGCAGCACCATCTTTAACAAAGTGAGCATAATATATTTTATCTGTCCAACAGGGGATAATAACATGTAATCCACAGGGATTCTATGAGGATCAACTAATATATGCTACTTAAATTTACTTCATAAATTTAAAAGTACTTCCAAAATATTTGTAATCATAAGTATCCTTTTTTCTGTTAGAGTTCCTTGTTTCATTTAGCAAATGTCTACTGAGGATTCATTTTCAGCAAGGCCCTATGTATGCTAAGTGCAGAGAGAACTCTCAGAAGAGGTTTAATTAGAGAAGGGAAGAGGCCCATATCAGTTTAGGGAGGGAGAAAGGGGTCTTAATGGGGGAAAAGGAACAGTCAGGACCTTACAGAATAGTAGGAGTTTTGTTAGATGAAGTTGGAGGAGGGAGTAGGAAGATTCTGGGAGAGGGGATGTGTGAGGGGATGTGCAGAGATAGGAGAGAGCAGGCATGTGCAAGATGAGTGAGGAAACCCACCTCGTGGTAGATGAGGCTGCTAACTCGCTGTTGGGACAGATTTTCAAGGTCCTTGCAAAGAGGAATTAAACTGCTTGTAAAAATTAGGGGATGTTTCAAAATGAATATGAAGCGATTTTAAAAAAGAAGCATTTGATTATTTTTTATTAAACAAGACCATCAGAAAAGCAAACAAGTCAAAGAAAGTTGTTTGATTATGCAAATGAGATGCAAAACCAACTTTTATTTCATTGGTAAAAAGGCTGAAAATACTGGAGTATCTGCACATTCCCTGATCCCCTAATTTTTGTGAGGCTCCTAATATCCTTCAGGAGCCTGGATGAATAAGAGGAAAATGATTCTAATATATCTTAATATATTTTTCTTGCTATGGCATCTGTCCTACAGAAAACCCTGCATTGAATATAAGTGATGTGGTAGGATTTAGATGTCTTCACAACATGATTCGATGGATTGTCCTAATGGGTTTTGTAGCAGACTGGATATATTAACATAGCCAAGAAAGGATTTGACTGAAAATAGCTATTATAGATTAACTGGTACCTTTGTCCACAAATATATCTTGAACTTCTACTATAGGATATTATCTTGGGACCTTGCCTTTATTCCTGCCTCTCTTCCACCTTTGCTGCTAGGGTCTGGCAAGAAGCCTGGCATCTATTTGGTATATATACAAGTACATCATGTTTAATTCCTTTTGGTTAAAGAAATAAATGACTCATTTAAAATATAATCTAGAAAGAAAACATCTACCCAATAGAACATTCTGTGATGATAAAAATGTTCTATATTTGTACTGTTCAACATGGAAGGCACTAAATATATGTGGCTATCAAGAACTTGAAATATATCTAATTCAGCTGAGGGGCTGAATTTTAAATTATGTATAATATTATTTAATATACATTTAAATTTAAGTAGCTGCATTTGGTTAGCAGCTACTCTATTGGACAGTGCAAGTCCAGAGGGAAGTGTTTTTAAGTAGGAAGTCCACACACACAACCCATTCATCATGTCTCCTTTATACTCCACATTTAATAAAGTCCTTTTTCATACAGCCTCATTACTACAGTGTTTGAGCCATGATTTGGAGTAAGGTTTTAGGTACTTACCAAGAATTCCTACCTTGTTCTACTTTAAAAGCACTGTTTGATCCATGTTTACTCAACTTTTCTCCTACAAGGTGAAATGGGGGTCACGGGAGACATTTTCCAGCAGTAATCATTGTGATTCATTGAATATGTTTACACCTGCTAGGCCTAAAATAACACAACCTTAATTTAGTAGCACCTGTAGTCAATCTAACTAACTATAAAAAGGCTTGCTTAGCCTGTAGTGAGCGAAAGAGAGAGAGATCACCTGTCCAGCCTGACAACCATACTGTTAAGAAGTTCTACTCAACAGATATGAGGGGTAAGCATAATGTGCTCATTGTTATAATTATCCAAAAATCATGTGAATATATGGAAGACAAAATACAAAAAGTGCAAACATAATTCTCGTATAAAATCTGGGGTCAAGGAAGCCTTTTCTACTAGGCATTCTAATATTGTGTAGCCTCAAATTACCTGTCTTTGATACATCTCAGAAGCAGAATCTACATTTCCTTGAAGTAAGCTGAGGAAAGGTAGGGAAAAGAAAAGTATGTCGGTAGTTTTTCTAACCATATTGAAGTGTCTTGTGGTTCTGTGAGTACTTCTTGTTCTGCACATAGCCACTTCTGTGGGAGTCCTGTTCTCCAGCTGGGAATGTCTCTCATCTCCTTTGTTGACTGAAAGATAGCAGTTTGTGTTGTCAAAGAACCAGCATAAATGGCACCTCTTTTATTAGAGTTCTCTTACTTACCAATAGATGCAGTGAGATACTTTCCTCAGTAATTTGTACATGCCTTAATAAGAGGAAATAAAATGCGACGGATATTTGTTTTATGTGTGTGCACTCTGAGAACGTGAGCTCGTTAAGGGAAGGAGCTATATTCTATCAATCTTTGCATTTCTAAGAATTATCTCAAAGTTTAATGATGCTTAATTCAAAGTTGTTTAAAAATAAAAATAAAAACATCGCTCACATTTACTTAGCATGCAATTTCAAGTTAGTTTTTGTTTTTATATGTTCATATAGGAATGTGTGATGAGAATAATCCCAAACAGAGACAATCTCCAAATGTTTGGGATATATACTAGGATATATAGAAGAACTTTTACCTTCTTAAGTGTGCTTTAAGATAATATTAACATGTATCTCTTCACTCACTAGCAAAGCTTTACGCCTCCACTAATTTGATTTACCTGAAATACCGTCTATATTCTTAACCACTAGTATCATTACCTTCCAGGTATCCTTATAAGGCATATCTTGCAGACACTGCAGGTTTGGTTCCAGACCACTGCAAAAGCAAGTCGCAACCTTTCTTTTTGCTGGTAGAGGGTCTTGCCTTTGATTTAATAAAAGCCGAAACACCTGTGAAGTGAAATAGAGTGAAGTGCAATAAAACAAGGTATGCCTGTATCCAATTATTGTCTTTGAGTATTCCAGAAGAGCTGAGTTTTCTGTCTAAAATAACTGCTCCTGAAATGTGAAGTCTATAAGAACAAATATTCTTTTTATTTATTTATTCTTTTAGTTTCTTTTAGTATTTTTTTAGTTTTGATTGCTGACACAATTCGTAGCCTGGAACAATACTTTGTACCTACTGAGAATGCAAAAAAAATTATATTAAGAATAATCAACAAGTATATTCAAACTTGCCTATACCCTTATAATTCCTCATTCTACCATCCAATATAGTCATCATCCTGATTAAAAGTATTATTCTACTTATCACATACTATGTTACATTATAGCTATTTATATATTATCAGATTAGTGGGAATTAGACAGGCTTAGATTTAAATCTAGCACTGGCAACTTACTGGATGAATGACCTTGTAAAAAATTATTAAATTTATTAAACTTCAATTTCTTACTCTTAATCTCTTAGATTATCTGTCATGTTGTAGACTGGTGGCAAACATTTCTATCCTTGCCTTTTGCAATGTGACTTTGCAGCTCAGGCTTCAATAGATAGGGTCTGTGTCCCCACTCCTTGAACTTGGCCTGGGCTTGAGTCTTTTTTTAAAATTAATTTTAATGGGGTGACATTGATAAGTCAGGGTACATATGTTCAGAGAAAACATCTCCAGGTTATTTTGACATTTGATTATGTTGCATACCCATCACCCAAAGTCAAATTGTTTTAACCACTATAAGGTGATTTATGTGAATGTGCTCGTTCTGAACTTGGGCCTTAAGAGAGATCTTGCATGCTCCCACTTACTCTTCTGGTATCCTACTCAATTGTCATTTGAACAAACCAAGGCCAACTTCCTGGAGTTTGTGAGACCACTTTGAGCAGAGAGGAGCTGCTCCAGCTATGTATGGGCATTGTAAAACAGCCAGCAACCTGCTGAGTCACTGGAAAATGTATAAGGAACACAGCTGAGATGAAAAGCATCTCCCGCTGAGCCCAACACAAATTACCTACACACAGAATTGAATTGTGAATTTAAAAGGATATATGCCTGTTTTAAGCCAGTGTTTCTCAAACTTTAGTTTGAATCAGAATTCTTTTGAGGGCATGGTAAAACAGAGATTACCTGGTTCCACTCCCAGAGTTTCTGATTCCTCAGTTTGGGATGAGGTCCCTAATTTGCCGTACTAACTAGTTCTCATTTGTTGTTGATGCAAGTAGTCCAGTTACCATATTTTGAGAATAACTGTTTTAAGCTGCTAGGTTTTAAAAAGTTCATTAATGTAGTAAAAGCTACTTGATAGATAGGCATATTGTAAAGCTTAGTACAAATTTAAAATGTTTGACAAATAGTAGGTACTCAATAAATCTAGTAGTGATATTTGCTATATCTCAACTAGCTGTAATGCTGGTGGTGGAGGCCATGCAGGTTGTCACTGAATTCAGGCTGATGGTTGAGGAACTGAGGATCCAGAAAGCATAGGGCCATACCCATTTAATAAAGTCTTGCAATGGTAGACAAGCAAACAGGTAGAGGAAAACCTCTTCTCATGGCAGCAAATGAACAAAAAAAATGACCCCTCACAGTGCCAGGCAGGCAATCAACCGTCTGCTCCCTGCCCTCAGGGCAAGCACCCACAGCCTTACATAGCCTATACGCACACGTGGTGCTGCCGTGTGCTCATGCACTAATCAAGCAAAGTGCTTGCAGCCAGTAAGCCAGCAAGCAAGCCTAACACAGCTGTTTCCCAACACTAGCCTATAATTTCCTTGAAAGAAAGTATTATTAGCTAGTGAGTGCATCCTACTCTTAATTTATAGTAATTCTCCTAATGGTAAATGCATATATTTTTGGTCCAGTATTTTACACAAATAGCATGCAGGTATCATATACAAGTCCTTTGCTCTTTATTATTGTTATATTCTCTTTTATAGTTTGGAGATATTTTCTAAATATAATTTAATACTCTTAATAATCAATTCTGAAATTCTTTCTTACATTCATTTGTCTATGAACTTGTGTTAAAAAATAAATCATAGGGGTTCAAAGTTTTATCATGGGGTGGGTGAGAGTGTACAGTGCTATAATAGCTTGCATGGTTGAGGATTCTGGTGAGCAGGTAGTTTGAGTAATCACCCAGGAAAAGAAAGAGAACCAAAGAGAGAATGAATATGTTGAGAGAAAATGAGAATATTAGTAAACTGGAGATATCTATAAGGTCTAAAGGCAGCTTTAGTGAAAATACAAGTATAAGAGAACAAGAAAGTGTGATGTAAGAATATATGCTATTAGAATTTAATATTTGGAATATGTACTCTTTAAATAAGGCCCCAAAATATGTGTTTTTAAAACAAATCCCAAAATGATTCCAATATGCAACAACTTTGGTAACGAGTATTTGACCATAATATGCTCTTTACCATCATCAAAAGCCATGATAAAAGACAAACATAGGATGTCTACTTCTGCAAGTGCTAAAAAACTTATTCTGGCAACATTACCCATTACATCATTCAATATTTCCTGCAAAATATCATGAAAATAATTTCTTTCCAACTTAGTGCCAGAAAAAAGATTTGTCTTCTCTGAAAAATTGCTATATTTCTTCCGTTATGATATAGAAACTTATATAATTCACCATGGTTGCCTCTTTGTCTTAGCTAAGAGTCAACCGTGAAGCTTAGCCATTTCCACATTAAGTATCCCTCCTGTTTGCTCTCAAAGCTTCTTGTGAACACCTTTGTGCTCACACTTGCACATCATACATTTTTAAGTTATGCATTAAATGTATTTTTTCATAACATTAAGCCCTTAAAAGTTGCAACCATATCTTTGACATCAGTTCAACTATATAACTCACATGGCGCCTGGTATGTAGTAGATTATGAGAATTTTTTTTTTTTGCTAGACTATGAACGAAATACAACTATTAGATGAATTTTATTAACACACTAATAGTCAATAATAGGTCTGCTCTTCCCTTCTTTTATGGGTTTTAAGTTTATATTTTCTCTTTATTAATCTTGTCATATGTGTTTCACTACTTGTTGTTAAGAGGAAAAAATTCTTGTATTTTCTTTTAGGTGGACAGAGCCCAGTTAGACTTGTATCTCTGGTCTCTTCTCTTTGCCTTTACTCACTCTACCCAAAGAGCTGGAGTGACTTACCTTACTATTAAATCTGAGAAGAATAGAAGCCAGACATGCTCAGCCCGCATTTTTCATTTTTTCCAGTTTCATCTTTTAAATCTTCAGTTAGAGATATGTGTTCATTTGATACATTCCTTTTTGTGGCTCTATTCCTACAGATCAGTTTGTCCTCTGAAATCTTAACTCTCCTTGTAAATATATTCCTTGCTCTTTCATGTCTTGGTACTTCAGTTTATTCTGTCATTTCTAGAATTAAAACTGTTTCCTGAACCCTCGTTTTCTGTTCACCTACAAAACACCCTTCAATTACTTTGTTGCTTTTGACCATAAACTGTTTCTGACCCAGCCTATTTCCCTAGACTAAGGCATCAGACATGTGCTTTGTTAATGAATTTGGTTTTGTATTGGTGATTATTTTTCCTACTTTCTCTGTACAAGCAGAACTTGCTTCTCTAACCCGATAGTGGCCTGCATTTCTCTTCAATTGCCCATTAATAAAATCACTTTATTTCAACCCCTAAACCCGGGGGTTTGGGTGAAAAAGGTGAAGGAATTAAGGAGGAAAGCTCATGGACAAACAGTATGGTGGTTACCAGAAGAAAGAGAGGTGGGGGCGATAAAAGAGGGTAAAGAGGGGGTAAATGGTGATGGAAGGAGACTTGACTTGGGGTGGTGAATACACAATAGAAAATACAAATGATGTATTATAGAATTGTATACCTGAAACCTGTACAATTTTATTAGCCAATGTCACCCCAATAAATTCAATTTAAAAAAGAAGAAAAAATTTACTTTAAATGATAAAACCACAGTTTGAATCTCTAATATGCCTAAGTATAATTAGCAGGTGCTACAATATAGAGCCTCAGAGATAATATAAAAGCAGGCAAGCCATTCAACTCTAGATTAACCTTAGCTTGGTTCCAAATACAGGTCAAGAGTTATAATCTGAACAGTAAAATATCTTGGAATGGTATACAGACCTAGTTGATAAGCATGTTTGATAGTACGAAATTATGTTAGATGGCATAATTCCAATGGCTGCATGTAGTATACATAAGGATCATTTAGTAAAGGGCTATAAGAAATATGGAAGCATTCTGAATCAATAATTTCATGATCCCAGACTAAACTCAGAGGTCTTTGGTTCCTTGAACAGTATTCTTTTTAGTGGCTCAAAGAGTCAATAGATAGGGGACAAAATATATTGGCTCCCAGCTTTACTTTGATAAGACTAAGTTAGAAGATGTAGTTTACATGTGGGACAGTAAACTCCTAATATTAATTCAGATTACACAGACTCACTCATGTAAATACAGACACAGTCAAATATCCACAGGCCTCCTCAAAAGGGGTAGCCCCATAAAATATGTGGCATGTGAGGCAGGGAAGAATATATGTTTCCTGGGAGTTACATGCTTCAAGAGGTAAAAGGAAGGGCATGTTTGAACATGCCCAGTCTATACTTCCCAAATTTACCCATCACAAATGCATATATTACTCTGCTTTCCCTGGCTGAAGTGTGTAAAGAGAGGGAAAATGGCCAGAAGTATTAGAAAAATCAGAGCAAAGAGACTGAGATCAATCAATGAACTTAATAAAATAAATTTAAATGAATAAGTTGGAAAAAAAGAATTGAAAAGATTCCCCTAGAATATATATATATAAATATATACACACATATATATATATGTGTGTGTGATATATAGTATACAGTATGTGTATATGTACATATACATATGTGTGTATACATTATATATACACATTATATATTATATATAATATATATACAATATTCATTATACATTATATGTAATGCGTGTGTGTATATATAATGTGTGTATGTGTATAATGTGTATATATATGTATATATAATGTATATATGTATATATAATGTGTATATATATATTGTGTGTGTGTGTAGGAAAGGTTGCCCTGAAATTTTTAGGTATTACCATTAGAATGCTCTTTTAAGTACCAAAATGAAAAACTTATCTGATTGTTTTGTGGCTAAATTTATTTTTTAACAACTCCACTAAGACTCAGGTCATTGCCTGAGAGGAACTGAACAGTAACAACAGCATCAGTATGCAGTCAGACCAAGCAATACCCACACAATTACACATTTATAGTTTCCCAGTGAAGCACCATGACATTACAGCAATTACGACAAGGAAGGGTCTAACAGTTATAAGCCCCTCCTATGTGCCTAACATGTGCCAAGAGCTGTACATACAACCGCATCATCTGGTCCTGTAAAGATTCCTACGCGTTAGATATCAACATCCTCATTTTATCATGAGGGAAAACAAGGCAAAGTAACATATTAAATAAGGCTCATAAAGCTGAAAGTAGCAAAGTCAGGATTTGACCCCAGATTGGCTGACTATAAAACCTATGTTCTTTTGCATATGCCAAAGTAAACACATCTGTAAATATTATGAGGCTGGGTTATGAGAACCCTAGGACCCTTCTGACTTTCTGTATTTCTGTGACCTGACAGTGTGAAAATTCCTGCTGGTTAAATGCTACCCCAGACCATCGTTTTTCTTCTTTCCTCTTTTCATTCCTTTCTGTTTCTTCTCCATTTGAAAGTTCCAAGGGGCTAATTGGAAAGGTCTTGCATAAATACAGTAAAAGTCATTATGAGGTTATCCAAAGGACAACATGGGGAGGCAGGGTATGCTACAAGTGGAAAATTGGTGCAGGTTTGAATTACAACCTGGTTGGACCTTCTAGGGGCTCAGAGGAAAACATTATACATCAGGACACTGCTAAGTATATTTTACTTTAAATTCTAATACACAAAGAAAACAATTTAAACCTGTAAGATAAATATTTCATGAATAATTCCTAGATCTCATAATTTAAAAGACCAATCTCTAAAGAGTTATGTATAATCCTGATCATCATTATTCTAGGAAATATTCCAGACAGTTCTTAAAATATATAAGTGTTTCCCCAATTTAACTAATATTGTTATGGAAAAAGCCCTGGACTTTGAAGGTAAAGTTTTGGCTCTTACTGTGAAAACGGGATATATTAGTTGGTGTCTCTGAGCATCAAGTTTTTCATTTGCACAAAACCTCAATGTCTATTTTACATATTTATTGTGAGTGGTCAAGGAAAAACAGGTATATTAAAGTGCCTGGTTCAGTGCCAGGCCTCTAGCTGATATTAATAAATGACAGATTGTATTTACATCAACAGTGGTACATCATTGCATTTCAGATTCCCAGATCACTTTCTTGACGAATACCAGTTTTGTAAAAGACTTAAAATAATTTGTATTGATTTTATT